>WOXC01006572.1:0-1200000 GCA_011680675.1 Gymnobelideus leadbeateri
TGTGCTTTCAGCATCAGCCTATAGAAAACTGAGTGGAGAATAGATATCACAACAACAACAACAACAACAACAACAAAATTGCTTCATGAATAGTACTTGCTTTCACCATATCTGACTGTAACCCTTTTCTAAGTATATGGCTATTTGCCAAGTCAATTCATTCAACAATCTCTAGGGTAAAGCAGTAAGTGTCCTGTGTAAGGGAAAGTATGATTTGCCAAGGAGACGCATTATTAAAGATATTTTCTGCTGGATAGGCTCTGTCTGGGATGTTAGCTTGTTTTAGTCTTGCTTCTTTGTGTCATATGGAAGATGCTGTTTAGTGCTCCCATGGGGCCTTGCCATTCTATACAAGAAGATATAGAAATAACAGATAAAGGATTTGTTTTTGAAAATTAAACTAATTTTTGTGTTTTTTTTTCTTCAATTGAAAATGTATCTTTTCTTCCTAGGGTCTCAAAAATAAAGACCAAGATCTGATGTAAGCTTTGCCCTTCTTTGGGCCCTACTGGACTGTTTCCCAAGTAAGGAATACAGAGAGATGTTTCACCATTCTGAGGAAGAGAAGTGAAAAGATCTAGAGCTTGGAGGAAGAGCCTTCCATTGACTTCCTCCATCAGAGGGCTGCTATATCACTATTCTTCTCATTTTCTGGAGCTCTTTAGAGAACTGCAGTCTTGATCCCTACCCTCAGGAAAGACTGAACTTCTTTGCCTCTCTGGTAAGTGATGCTACCCTCTCCTTTGCTGTCCTGAGTCTGGAAAACTGATAGGTTAGGAGCAAGCTGCCAATTGGCTGAGAGAGGTGCACCCTAGATAGAGGTGTTCAAAGCCCCTTCTAATCCAAGCAAAACAATTCTTCAGACTTGGCCCCCTTATCTTCCCAAAGTCACCGAGATTCATTCTGGATAAACAAACAGGCACCACTTCTTAGCAAACAAACATTGGGGAGGGGGATGCATGAAAAAATATAATATAAAAAAGAAAATTACATGTGTATTTTCTCCTGACACAGTTTTAAAGGCTGTTTGTAGCTGATTTACAATGCTTATATTATTCAGCTTTTCATTTGAAATTCTAATAAGTCCTTTGAATGGGTTGGCGCTTGCCAGAAAGTGGTAGGAATGAAATGTCTCCATTGAATTGTTATCTTTTTTAGCGACTTCTTCCTTAACATCCTCGATCTTTCTTCAGTGTCCCTTTCCCATCCATGGAATTTACTGATTTGATATTGCCACTTGATTAGAAACAGGTGATGGGAAGAATTCTTGGGCAGACCATCATGCCGGACCCTTGTGTGTGTGTAGGTGTGTGTGTGTGTGTGTGTGTGTGTGTGTGTGTGTGTGTGTGTTGCTGTTACATCCTCTTCACATCCTTCTTTCTAGTATGTTGATAATAATGAGGATTGTATCTTTGTTTAAAGAGCACTCTAGAATTTTCAAAACCTGCTTACATCCATTATGTTGTTTGATCCTCACAATTCTAGGACATAGGCAAAGCAACTATTACTATCTCCTTTTTTGTTAGGGAACTGAGGTCTGGATCAATTAATCACCGAGCCTTGAGGCTAGTTGAGGGGCAATATCAGCATAAGAATATGGGTCTCAGTGATCTCTGTAGTGTGTCACTGTTCTGAAGACTTGTTCCCATCTTCTCCAGGGATTCTTCTTTCTTCTAAGCTCTAGGGTAGTGGGGTGTATGGGGTATGCAGGAGGACAAGAATCTCTGGTACGAGTGTTGCTGAGCCTTTTTCAGAGCTGCCCATCCACCTCTGGCATCCACCCAATTCACTTAACTCTCACCTGTGGCCCTAAGAAGCTATAGCATGCACAGTGGCCACACCTTGATAAACCTCTCAGCAAATGAACTAAACCATTGAGGGTAACCTATGGGGCCTCAAACCCATTAGGGGGATATCTATTCCAAGCATGTAAAGACATCCTTACACTGGAATGGGTAGATGAGAGCATTTGGTTCCAGGAATGGTGAAGACAGCTGGAGCAGGTGCTGTGGGGATCTTAGAACTTAGACATTGAAGACACCAAGATTTGCTAAACATCTATTCCATCCTGGCCTGTCTTGCCACTGGACTTGACTCAGAAAAAGTGAGTGAGACCGACAATTTAGTACAATTCTGCCTCACTTAAATAAAATGCACACATGAATCAAGACCACCTGGAGTGTCATTGGTTTTCTTTGAAAATGAAGTACAGTCAACAAGGGTGGTAATCAGTGATGACTTTATGGGAAGGGCTTATACTAAAATGCTATTGTGGAGTGTTTGTATTATAGTTATAGTAGTACTAGAGGTTATAGTAGTAGTCCTGGTTGTATTAGCAGCAGCAGAAGTAGCAGCAGCAGATGTATTAGCAGCAGTTTCTTCAGCTGTGACAGTGGTAGTGGTGATAGTGTATTAGTAGAACTAGTAGAGGTGGTGATAGGAGTAATTTCACTCTAGTGCTTACAAAGTACCTTACAGACATTGCCTCATTTAAACTAGCTATCTTTATGAATACCTCTGTCCCAAGGGAAGAACATTATTCTTAGCTAAGAGCTGATGGAGCAATCCAGGGCTATAGAACTTTTCTCTTTGTCAACAAGTTATAGACCAATTCCTGAAGTCGGTCTTATTTCTGCAAAAAAAAATACAACTATTATAGCAGAGAGCATGGTGGGGAGGAAAAATATGCTCAAAACTGAATGGGGTAAGCCTTCATTTGAATGGCATGTATAGAGCAAATAACCCCCCTCTTCCCCATGAAAAGCATAATTCTAATTGAATCTTAGTCCAATAAGGAAAAATAAAGGATCTAGTTTTCTCCTTAAATTAATTTCCAAAAATCATTTTTGTTGCCCTAATATGGGAGGAGGGGCTTGGGAAGGGAAAAGAAAGGGAGTAAAGATCTAAACGTGATGCCATTGCAGTAGCAAAGTTCCAGTGAGGACATTCTGTCTACCACTGCACAGCAGCCAGAGTTTTGTAACTTAAGAGTCTTAAAGATTTGTCTTGGGGACTTACCTATGTTGGCAGGATTTAAACCCAGGTCTTTCTGACTCTGAGGCTGACCCCTTCTCTGCTGTCCCATGCTGCCTTTCTTACAAGTTCACATTTATGCAGAACTTTAAGATTTGCTAAACATTTTATGTACATTATGCCATTTGTTATTCAAAACAACCTGGAGAATTGGGCGCTTTTATTATTCCCATTATATAGATGAGGAAATTACAGCTGAGGTTAAGTTACTTGCTGAGGGTCCTCCAAGTATGATTCAAATTCAGGTCTTCCTAACTCTAATCCTTTATTAGCTATGTCACCTCAGGGCCTAAAATCTTTGTGTTGTTCGGTTGTGTCTGACTCTTTGTGACCCCATTTGGGATTTTCTTGGCAGATACAGAATGGTTTGCCATTTTCTTCTGTAGTTCATTTTACAGATAAGGAAACTGAGGCAAATTGGGTTAAGTGACTTGCTCAGGGTCACACAACTAGGAAGTGTCTGAGGCCGGATTTGAACTCAGGAAGATATGTCTTCCTGACTCCAGACCTGGCACTCTATTCACTGTGCCACCTAGCTGCCCCACCTAAAATCTTATTATAGGTCAAATAATAGTAGCAGCAGATTCCTGCCTCCTAGGATTCAGTGACCACATAATGCCAGGCCACCATAGTAGGCACAGATGTGTTCTCACAGTGGCCAACACTGGCTTTGTCACTCCCCACGTGGAAATGTGAAATAGTAGCCAGTGACTGGTAGGCAGGGCTTCCTGTAACCTTGATGTAGGAAAAGAACTCTCAGTCCTTCCCATTTCTAACCCCGATGCTCTCTTCCTTTGAGCTAAGGTGAGACTTTAGCTAGGTGTCTGCCACTCACTGAGGGAAATAGATCAAAGTACCTGACCAGCTTTTATTCTCCTTAATTGGTCTTCCATCTAGCACATGAGTCGGAATTTCTTTTTCCAGGGCCTACATTTGGAAAGCCAGCAGAATATACCATTCCAAGCTAACATGCATTGGCTAATTGGGGAGAGATTTATGGCTATTTCTTTGTCAAACCACAGCTCTGTTGGGAGGCAAGATTTCTGGTACTTGAACAAGTTGGGGGAATCTTTTTAATTCCTGTACATTAGACTTTTCAGTGTCTTTTAACTACCTAGAAAAGTTCATTATATTTTTAATATGATTTTAAAAATTAAAATAAAATAATGATTTGATATACAGACATTGATGAAAGATGTGTTTTTAAAGCAGTAAATTAAAGTCTCATTAATATTTCAGTGAGAATATTTTGTGCTTATCTGTTTCATCTCTATTTTTGACCTATGGCTTGGAGTTCACAGCATGAAGGAGATGGTGAAATCTGTTCACCATAAAATGTTAATTATAAGTAAATTACAGCACAAACGTTCAATCAGCCACATTAATTCTACATAAAGTGAATTATTGTAGCAGAAAATTTTAAAATGTGACTGAATTTTGTAATCTTCAGCCTCCATTTTCTACCTTTCTTGCCAGTGCTAAGTCTCGGGTGTTTATCCCAGACATCTCTGAACTCTTTGTGTGGTATTGAGCTCTTTCCACTTAGTATGTTTTAAAAATTCAGAAGTACAGTATGAGCCCTTTATATGCATCCCCCGCCTTCTCAGTTGATTCTTAATTGCACAAAACTCTCTTTGCCCCATGGCAAATTGTAATGGAAGTTTGAACCAGTCAGACTTCCTATGTCTCTGAAACACTAAGTCAAGAAGGTTTTAACTCAGTTGTCTAACAAACAGAAAAACATGGTTCAGGGTGAATAGGGTAAATGAGCTGTTTCAAGTAGCTGAGAGAGAATCTCTATTGGGACTCTGAGAAGAGTTTGAGGGGGTGTAAATTGGAGAGATGAGAAATGGAAAAGGCCCCCTGTGTTATCTTACTCAGCCTTCCTTTGGGGCAAACAGCAACACAAGGCACTCCCCTAATGTGTTTTCTGGGTCTTTGCCCAGTCTGAATTATGTGATCAGTGAATGGAGTTGATACATTCCCCCATCTTGATCCCTTAATCCCTTATCTCAGGATGCCCTTGGCAAAGGAAGGGTTAATGGAGAACCTGCACTTGAAGCCAAGTTTAGGATAAAATAATATGGAATGAAAAGGAAATGTCTTCCAATTGGTTTTCTGCATTGGTCATTTCTGAGCTATTTACTCATCTTATTTTCTTAACTATAGGATAGCTGCTTCTTGTTTCCCTTCTTCCTAGTCACCAAGGACTAACAGTTTTGGTTCACCCATTATGAATATCAAGGTGACATGGTTTTTGGTTTGGTTGGTTGGTGGAGTTGTGAGGGCCACATGAGCTCAGTTCCTTCTGAAGGAAGCGAAGCTATTCTCAGTTCACATATTAACAAAAAACACCAAGAGACACGGACTATAATCAAATCCATTTTTCTGCTAGCTTGTGGACATTGGAATTCTCTAGTGCCCTAATTTGTAGGTAATTGGGAGTTAATTAGTGCCCATTCTGCTTTATAGTTCTTAACCATGAACGTAAAGACATAAAGAGGCATAGGAACAAGACCCGAAAACATCTTTTCATTCTAGAAGAGGGTGCAGCTATGAACCCAACTGTATTGAGTACTTCATCTGAAATGGTACCATCCTGTAATGGTCCATTTTTCTTACCATATATGATCTGGATGTCCAAGCTTTAGGATATAGCAGATATGGAGAAGACATGGTGTTAGAAATGTAGAGTTCTCTGTGCTCCTGGGATATTGAAAAATGTTTAACTAGTGTGGTTTTGATATGGGAGATTATGCATGTATCACCAATAATCAACACAAGGGTAAAAATTATTGGGGGGGGAATCTGTTGAAAACATAAGTACAGGTAGCTCATCCTGTCAACCTTGCTAATTGTTCATTAGCAACAAAGCCACCAATGATTCCCTGAATAAGAATGCCCCTGTGTATTTGTTTCATAATTAGGAACAGGTATGCTGCTTACTATTAGCAAGATCTTTAATCTAGTGACTAGACACCATTAGGCACTGGGCACAGGGGAGGCCACTGATTCCAGTTGGGTACAAGATTATGTAAACCACCCAGAAAACTCTTTGATAAATAATTTGCTGGGAGGGTACTTCCTGTGTATGTGTTTGATTTACATAATGTGCCTCCATTCTTCACAGGAGAACTAAGAACTGAGCTGGCCAGATAGCCTCTGGGAACCTTGAATAGAGTCCTTTGGGGAAGGAAAAGTCACTCTTCCAAGAAAGTTTAGAAAGACAGCTAGATTGGGAATCACCCATTAGACACGGATCACCATAACCAAGTAGTGTCAGTCTTCCCCTCTTTTCCTTTTGGTCTACTTCTCTGGCATTTTCTCTGTCTCTCTGTCTTTCTCTCTCTGTGTCTCTCAATCTCTGTCTCTGTCTCTCTATGTCTCTGTCTCTCTCCCTTCCTTCCTCCTTCTCCCCCTCCTCTTTCTCTTTCACCTTCTTCACCCCTCATCTACCCCTACTCTCTTTCTCCATCACATCCATTCACTTAGAATTAGGATGAAAAGATTGATAAAGAATTCCTCCTCCTGAGAAAATCATCATATGAATTTTTCCTAAAGAGAAAGTATTTAAGTAATAAAATTTTGTGCTGTTAAGATCCCAATACCTTTGATGTAGGAATCACAGATTTTGACAGAGGGACAGAACTTCCACAGTCATCTATTCCGAACACATATAATAGACCTGACAAGTGGTCATCCAGTGTCTTCTTGAAGATTTATTTCCACAGTGAGGGAAATTCATCACCTCTCTAAGCAGGTTCCTTCTGCTTTTGATCAGCTCTAATAATTAGGAATTTTCTCCTGACTTCATGCCTAAATTGATTTCTTTGCAACTTTCACCCATTGTTATGACCAAAAATATAAGTCCTCCTCCACTTGACAACCCTTCAAATATCTAAACACAGATATCTTGTCTCCCCCAGTCTTCTTTTCTCCTGGCTAAACATACCCATTTCCTTCCATGAATCCTCATGTGCCATGAACCAACAACCCTTCACCGTCCTGGTTTCTCTTCTCTGGACATCTAAGAAAATTGGATAAGACTCAGGTTTTAACAAGGACTCAATCTCTGATCTTATGACAAAGGTAGAATTGACCTTTGGTATGCTTATGTCTAAGACCTCAAGCAATTTAAAGCATAGCCCAATATATAAAAATTTCTCCAGGAGCACTTAGAACTCAAAAGAGAGAAAACCACTAGGGTAACCAGATGAATTCATTTAGAACTACATTCCTCTAAAACATAGGTCTCCCCTAGCTATCTGGTTGTCATCTTTCTAATATAGCCATAATATAAAGACCAATCTAGAGATGCTACCCCAGAAACCTGGGCTCTCCTCCTATAGCTAATGACCTTGTTAAAGCTATTACATAATATGCTTCTTCCCTGTTCCTATAGCAAAACTTCTGACTTTGAAGACTCTCACTGTGGCCCTTAACATCCTGGGTGTGATAATAAGGCTGCAGGTAGAGGCAATGAGACAAGCACTGAAAAAAGAGGTTAGCACTGAGGGAGTCAGCAGCGAGACCAAGGGTTCCTGGAGGACCCTCAAGGAGTATACCATTACAATAAAATTCTGAGCGGGGATTTAAAAGTGACACTGGGGACATTTTTAACACTAGAAGTTTCTTGAATTTTTCCCCCCATGGGAATGGAATGGGGTGATGGTGGTGTAGAAATCTGATTTCATTAGTATAGGAAATTCTCAGAGTAGTCTTAGAAGTGTTCCTGAGGCACCAGAAGGTCAAGAAGAACTCACCCATAGTCATACAACTGGTATGAGGGACTTGAAGCAGGAATTGTTCCTAAGATCAATTATGTTAACATAATTAATATTCCTTAGAACAATTGTTCCAGAAGATGGATTCCAAGACCAGTATCCTATTTTCTATAAATTACTTGTTGTCAAATATGTGAAGTCTGTTGATTTTTCCTCTTATTTTGGTAAAATTTCAGAAAATGTTTGGATTCTCCACTTTCCCTCACCAACCATCTCTGCCATGTCCAGTTGATTATAGATCTACAACTCTTGTCTCCATTTGCTTTGGTTCACTTGTATGGTTACTACCATAATTCACGCTCTCCTCCATGAAGTCTCTGGGCTAATGTCTCTAAATCAGCTTTACTATGGTAGCCTCATAAATCATCTCCCTGCCAGGATCTTCCTTCTCTGTCCATCCTTAATTCAATAGCCAAAATGAATTGTCCTATTGTAAGGGTTTGACCATCTCACTCACGTGATTAAAAGCATTCAGTAGGCTTACTGCCACTTCTCTAATAAAATGCAAATCCATTGTTCTTATATTTAAGGCCCTATATGATCTGGCTCCAGTCGACCTCCCCACCTTTATTTATATATTATTTCCATTCAAGCTCCATGTTCCCACCGAATTAGATGACACCCTAAACTTGGTATTACTATTTCCCATTCCTGTGCCTTCTCACCAATTTCATCTCATTGTTTCCTGTACCTAGAGTCCATTTTTCCTTCTTCTTGGTTAGGAATTTATATCATTATTCAAGTTCTGTTTCAGGGCCCACCTCATCAACGAAGCCTTCCTTACTTCCTTCCTACCTCCTTGAATAATCCTGGTACTGAGTCTCTTCTTTGTTCCCTTCGTACCTAATTCTGTTTCGTACCTAATTCTGTTTCGTACTTATCTGTGACCACTCTCACTCGATACAACGTTAAGTCCATTGGGCATTGGAAACACTTTGGTTTTTGTTTTTATTCCCAGAATTACAGCTGTAACCAGAAATCCCATCGTTTGGAGCAAATTCAGGCCAGGGGCAGCAGAGAAAGGATGGCAACCTCTCCTTCCTCCCCTTGTCTTCACTGGACTGTCTCTTGACCTGTCCCAAAGTTTTTCTTTACCCTTAAACATTTTGCTAGAAGGCTACGAAGCATAGAGACTAAGAGGAGCAGGGCTACCTGACTCCTCTGTGGAGGCAGTGGGCCCCTGAGATGTCAGCACTTGGGTCAAAGGCTCAGTTACAGTTCTGAGGTACAGCTCTGGCCAGTACCCAACAATGTCCCTTTTACATCCTTAGCAGGCACTTAGTGTTGAATTGGATTGAATTGCAAATGAATTAAAATCAGTTTTTCCATTGTCCAGTGGATTTCTCAAAGTTTCTGGTTTAGGGACTCAAGCCAAGAAAATATGTCAAATTCTTCACTCCAAAACTGTAACCCAGGCCCCAGGCACAAGGGCTAGAGATGTATCACTGTTACTGGCATCTATCTATACTCATTTAGAACTTTGGAATTGATTATATAACATGGGAGACAAGCATGGCATGCCCCCTTCAGAGAGGCAAAGCAGAATTGAAGTAGCTCAAAAGATAAAAGAGATGTGAAAATTTAAAGAATCCACCCCAGATGTTCCCATGGGGTATTTGTGTCCAATGTGTGGTAGAGCATTCTGAGCTTGTATTGGTCTGACCATCCACAGTCTGACACACTGTAATTTGACTCTAACATAGTAATGTCATTTTGGTCTTCTTCAAGATCAGAGGACAATAACCAACACTTATTTACTAAACCTTGTATACCAACCACTCGACTAATCAAATTAAAGGCCTTTATTCAAGCACTTCTTATGCTCCAGGTGCTGTCCTAAGTGCTGAGGATACAAAGCAAAGCAAAGAAATGGTACCCATCCCAAATAGAATTTTATTTCCCATTTCATACCTAGAAGCCTCTTACTTCATCTCCTCACACCTCATTGTTGCCAAATTTCAGATGGCGGCAGTATATGCTACGTGACCTACTATGAACTCCCTGATTTACTGGCATCTAGCAAAACTGAACTGAAGCATTGTTTCCCTATCAATATTTGGTTTCTGTGTCAAGGATCAGCTCTTCCCATTAGTTGAATTTAGAGTCTTTGCTCTGGTCCCACAGATAAGCCATTCCATTTAAAATCCATGAAACCAACCAGAAGGCTGAAGCAGGAAAAATTGAAATGCATTTTTTTAATAATAATCATAAGAAATGAGCAGAAATGGCAGTCCTAACACATATATTAAGGGAAGAGAAATCCCACTCTGAAGGGGATGAGAAGTGGAATTTCCAATTTGCTAATGGCCAGAGTTACTAATCTGCAAATGTATGCCAGCATTGGTGAGTCTTCTTTTAACAGGCAGAGATAAACTTGGGGATTAAAATGTCTGAGAGGGAGAGTTAGGAATCTGGTGCCATTAAAAATATAGGTACATCAGGTCCCAAACAGACTAGATCAATCAAATAAACTGCTAGCTAGAAGATGGGTACTTGAGAAAAAAAAAGGAGGCTATACCAGGTACCAGAGTTTACCCTATGCAAAAGTATGGAGACAATAACCAAAATCTGATTTTTCTACTTCTGTCCTGAACTCTCTGCCCTTTCTGCCCCATCCTGGACTTCTCAGACCTTCTTATTGACGCTCCTATCTGGGAAGAAAGTGTTCTGAAGTCTTACACTTTTCAAAAAGTTTTTTTTATTTTTTTTCTTTTAATTAATTTATTAGTTTAGTTTCAGTTACCAAGATTCAATTCCATAGTTCCTTGATTTTCAAATTTCCTTTACTTTCCTCTCCCCTCTCCCCACAACAGCATATAGTCCAGTATAGGATCTGCAAAGACATTCATATTAGACATTATTCCAATTACAAAGGCATATTGTGCTAGGTGGGAAGAAAGATGGTAAAGAAGAAATAAAACCAAACAATGAAAAGAAAAAGATCATTTAGTTTGCTTCCATCAGGATTCAGGCTCAGTTCTTTCTAGTTATATCTCTGGATGGCGCATTTCTCTCTTTCTTGAGTCTTTCGGGATTGACTTATATCACTGTTTTGTTGAAAAGAGTCCAGTCTGTCATAATTGGTCATCACAGATATGGTATGTCTATGATTGTATACAAATTTCTTCTGATTCTACTCTTCTCGCTTAGCATCAGTTTGTATAAGTCTCTCCAGGTAATGATAAAATCCGTCACCTCCTCGTTTCTTATAGCACAATAATATTCCATTACATTCATATACCACAACTTGTTTAGCCATTCCCTAATTGATGGGCACTCCTTTAGTTTCCAATTCTTTGCAACTACAAAAAAGGCTGCTATAAATATTTTTGTACATATGGGTCTTTTTCCCACTTCTGCGATCTCTTTGGGATATAACCCTAGAAGTGGTATTGTTGGGTCAAAGGGCATGAAATTATTTATAATCCTTTGGGCATAATTCCAAATTACTCTCCAGAATGGTTGGATAAGTTCACAACTCCACCAGCAATGTATTAGTGTTCCAGTTTGTCCACATCCTCTCCAGCATTTGTCACTTTCTTGTTTTTTCATCTTAGCCAATCTGACTGGAGAGATGTGGTATCTCAGAGTTGTTTTGACTTGCATTTCTCTAATCAATAGTGATTTAGAGAATTTCTTCATATGTTTATAGATATCTTTAATTTCTTTCTCTGAAAACTTCCTGTTCATATCCTTTGACCATTTATCAATTGGGGAATGACTTGTATTCATATAGATTTGGCTCAATTCTCTATAAATTTTAGAAATGAGTCCTTTATCAGAGACACAAGTTGTAAAAATTCTTTCCCAATTTCCCACCTCCCTCTTGATCTTGGTTACATTGGCTTTGTTTGTACAGAAGCTTTTCAATTTAATCTAATCAAAATTATCCATTTTGCATTTTATAATGCTCTATAATTCTTGTTTGGTCCTAAAGTCTTCCCCTCTCCACAGATCTGTCAGGTAAACTATTCCTTGCTTTCCCAAATTGCTTACAGTGTCATCCTTTACACCTAGATCATGCACCCATTTGGACTTGATTTTGGTATATGGTGTTAGATAATGGTCTATGCCCAGTTTCTGCCATACTGTATTCCAGTTTTCCCAGCAGTTTTTGTCAAATAGTGCATTCTTATCCCCAAAACTGGGGTCTTTGGGTTTATCAAACAATAGATTATTATATTCATTAACTGCTGGGTCTCCTGCACCTAATCTATCCCATTGATCCACTACTCTACACCTCTGCCAGTACCAAGCAGTTTTGATGACTGATGCTGTATAATACAGATTAAGATCTGGCATAGCTAGTCCACCTTCCCTAGCATTTCTTTTCATTAATTCCCTCGGTATTCTAGACCGTTTGTTTTTCCAAATAAATTTTGTTATTATTTTGTCTAACTCTAGAAAGTAGTTTTTTGGTAAATTGATTGGTATGACACTAAATATATAGTTTAGTTTGGGTAAAATTGTCATTTTTATTATATTAGCTCGACCCAGCCATGAGCAATTGATATTTTTCCAACTATTTAGATCTGATTTTATTTGTGTGAGAAGTGTTTTGTAGTTGTGATCATATAGATTCTGAGTTTGTTTTGGCAAGTAGATTCAAAAAGTTTATTTTAAAAGAGGACTAGGAAGGAAAATGATTCACCCAAAGGTATGATTTTATAATGGTATTAACCTTAAGGATAAGGTGTTTGGGATCAAGAGGGCCTTCTCAGCTAGATGACCACCCATTCTTGACATTGAGTAAAGAGACCAATTCCACTTGATACAATCTCCTGCTGTCCCTGTTTCCTGCTTTATTTGTTAAAGGCATTGTGCCAATAAACGGCAAGAGAGTTAGCGTTATAAAGATGTTGGTTCAAGTCTTGCTTTTGACACACATGCACTATGTAACCCCTAGTTAAGTCACTTAACTCTCAGTCTTCTAGGAAACTCTCTGACATTATAAGCTGCAGATCTCAAAGACAGCTAGGTGGTGGAGTAGATTTGCAGAGTAGATTTGGAGTCAGGAAGACCTGAATTCAGATGCTGCCTCAGATACTAGCTGTGTGACTCTAGGCTCCTAACTTTTGTCAACCTCAGTTTTTCCATCTGTAAAACAGGGTAATAATAGCACCTCCCTCAGAGGGTTGTAATGAGGATCAAATGAAATGACTGTGCAAAGGACTTTGTAAATGTTAAAGTAGGTTATATTATGTTAGCTCTCATCATTATCTGCATGGGTAAAGGGAATTTTCCTTGCCAAGAAAATCTCCTGTAGCACTAAAATCATAAGTCCATACCCCCTTCCCCAATAGGAAAATAATATGTTTTAAACTTGTCCTAAAAATTTAATTTAATTGTTATCAAAATCAGGCATTTTCAGTGTTTGTAGATGTTTTGTTTTGTTTTTAGAAGGTCTGGGAGACTTATTTTGGTGTCATAGGCCAGTGAACCCATGTGGGAAAAATATATCCAGTATCCCAGTTTGTAGGAGTAGGGAAGCAGTGGAAAGAGCTCATGAGAGGAAATTATAGCAGAGAATTGTACGGATTCAAGTTTTTGATAATTGATGTCAGAGAGAGCATTTAAGTGTGGGCATTCCTCCTTCTTTACTGAGGCTGCCAAATAGATTGTTTTTATTTCAAGCCTTTGCCTATGTCCTCCTTCACCTGTTTGAAATCTTCCCTACTTTGTGGTATTTGTCAACTCCTGTTAACTCCAAAATGGATTCCTTCTATGGTCAAGACCACCTGATCTTTCTGGCTCCATATTTTAAGAACTAAAATTTTCCATATCTTTCTAGGATGAATGGGGGGTTTTACTGAATGATAGAGTCTAAACATGGTTATTGCTAATGAGAAATAGATTACTATAGCAACGCCGACAGATGCCCTCCACTTTGTGTTGGTTGTCTTCCTTCCTGTTTCATCTACAGAAATAGAAAGGTGACCCAGAAGACATTAGCATCTGCCAAACTGAATGCTTGCTTTCTCATCTTTATGAAATCAGTCAGCCAATAAATATTTATTAAATGCCTACTATGTGTCAAGCACTATGCCAAGCCCTGGGGATACAAAAAGACACTTGGCAAAGTTATTTATCAGTTTCATGGAAGATGTCTTAGGTAGGATGGATGCAGATGGAGGATTTCTGAGTAATGAGGTCCTAGGACCAAATGCTCACATTCCTAAATACTTCAGGCTAATTGCATTGAGACTCTGAAACTTCCTCAGAGAAATCTGTAGCAATATGAAAAAGATTGGTTAGACTATCCACCCTGGAAAAATAGAAATAATAATAGCTGATACATGTATTGTGCTTTAAAGTGTGCCAAGTGTGTTCTCCATATTATCTCATTTAATCCTCACTACAATCCAGGTAGACTCAGGGGATCCAGGCATTTAAGGGGCTTAGAATTGGAAGGGGAAGTATTCAACTCCAAACCCTGCGTTTTATAGGTGAGGAAAGCAAGAAAGGTGGAAATGGCATGTCTGGCGTTATTATACCCATTGCAATCAATGAAAGGTTGAATGCATGACCACATAACCAGTAAGCATGCAGTGGTAGGCTTCCAAATGAGTACCCTTTAGGTTATCCCATAGTGCACCAAGTACTAGGCTTGGAGTCAGGAAGAGCTCAGCTGAAATCTGCCCTCAGACACTTACTAACTGTGTGATCCTGGGTTAGTTACATAACCTCTGTCTGCGTCAGCTTCTTCATCTGTAAAATGGGGATCATAATAGAACCTATCTCCCAGCATTGTTATGAAGATCCATAAGATAATTATTGTAAAGGCTTAGTTCAATACCTGACATGTAGTAAGTGCTATATAAATGCTAATTATTATTTGTAAAAGCATTTAGCACAATTCCTGGCACACAATAAGCACCATAGAAATGTTAGTTGTTTCTGTTGTTCTTAATTGCTGGGTTATGTCTTATTCCTCCCCCTCTCCCAAAGTTACTAGTAATATCTGTTGCCAAACCATATGCTTGCTTTCTTATCTCTATAAAAAGCTTGTATGCAGTGCATGAGAGCATCCTTGATGAAAACATGGGAAGGAAACAAATAGGCTTTCACAGAGAATCCCATTTTTACAGTCTCAGAATTGATGCATGCATCCCATTTTTCCACTTACATGTCACATGGACAAGAGCTGTTGAGTAGGCCAATGAGCTGGTTCCAGAAGGGAGCAAAAGGAGAAGACTGAGCTGGATAGCATTGGGAACCTGGACATGGTGATTTCAGGTTCATCTCCACAGCAATAACCTGTCTTTCCTATCAATGTCCTAATGGCTACATGGTAGCCATTTTTTTTCCAATGATGAGTGAAATGTTTAACTTAAATCAGATTAAATAAAATTATCTGAAGGCCACAATTACAATGCACTAAGGACAAGATATCTACGGATGGTACTCAACTACTTATTCATTTGCAAAATTAGTGATTATAATATATATATATTTCTAGTAAAATACTTTAAATACATGAATTTTAAATATGGATTGGAAATATAAATCTCAATAAATAAATGAACAAACAAACAAATAAATACAAACTCCAAAATTTGAGCACAACTTTAAAGAGAGGGGAAGATTTTTATCACCAAACAGGTGACGACCCAAAATTTGTTTGGGAAAAGTCTCTGAAATACCATGTAGTTCAGTGCTGTCTCTTCTCCCCAGATTCTTCCATTAAGTTCTCTTTGGTCAGCCACACACTCTTCTCTCCAAGTTTATGGCTTCCACTATAGTCTCTAGAATCTCAGAAGCACTAAAAATACAAATACAAAGAACAATGGAAAGATACCAAGAGGCTGTCATCCCTTTTAGTTTTCCCTAAGGATAAGGAGCATAAATGACATTAGGGAAGATATGTATTCAAGAACTAAAAGCAGGCTGGTTATGCCATGAGAATGAGAGAAGACCAGGTAGTTGACTGATACTTTTAGGATAGTGAAAGAATGTAAGGCCTCTCTCTAGCGTGTTGGATAGACTGAAAGATTTATGGGAAAATGTATATGAGGACCAATCAAAATGAGATTATATGGAGGCATTGCTATCTACACTGATGAAAGGGGCACTTGCATCGGCAAAAATATGAACCCTTCACTTAGACTAATTATCAAGATTATTCTCCCTTATTTCCTATAACATTCTGTTTCCAAAGACTATATAATGATTTAGATTTATGTATATTCCAAAGAATATAATGATTTAGATTTTAGGGAAAATGTGATTTTGGCTCCCCCATAAAAACTTCATGGTTTGTAACTGAGTTCATAACCTTGGACCCATGTTCACTTTCCTATGTAGATTTTTTTAAAAAATTGAATAGAACACAGTGAAAAGGTTCTGTTTTGTGTGAACATGGTATGGGGGTCATTGCATGAAAACAAAAATGAAATGTAAGTTCACCTTCACTAGAGTGAAGAGAGAGTGATTACTTTTGAATATAACAGAACCAGAAAATGCAAAATGAAGAGTAAACAACTATTCTTCAAGAAAGATATGATATCTTATCACATTTGAGAATGTGATCTACTTTCAGTACCCAACACAGAGGACTGAGATAGGGATGCAGGGAGCTTGAAAGGAAGGCCAACTTGTACACTTCATAACATATGGCAATAGCATCTGGTTTTGCCTTTCTCTGTATACCTGATGCTTAGCAGCACGCCTGACATATGGTAGGCACTTCATAAATGTTTGTTGGCTGTGTCAGTTAGCAACTGACTGTCATTGGTTTTTTTCCACTTTAAATCTCTTGCTATTTTATTTTCTTTGTGGTCCAAGAAAAGACAGTGTAGAAAATAAGTAATTCACAAAAATCCCTTTCATTAAAAGCATATATTCCCAATGTAATAAACTTCAGCCTTAGCTCAGCATTCAAGGCTCTCTAATATCTTATTCTAACCTACATTTCTGACCATTTGGTAATAATAATAATAAGGAGAAGGAAGAGGAGGATAGACAGCATTTATGTAGTTCTTTAAGGTTTACAAAACATTTCAAAAATAATATCTCATTTCATTCTAATGATAGCCCTAGAAGGTAAACTACTATAGCAGCTTATTAATTAATTATAATTTAATTATATGTGATATATAAATAATAAAATATAAAAAATAAGTAAAATAAAAATGAAGTATATAATAAATGTATTTTATATAATATATAAATATAACTAATAATATAATTAATAATTTAATAATGATACTATTACTATCTTCACTTTATAGATGAGGAAATTGAGGCAGGATTGCCCATGGTCTCACAGCTAGTGAGACTAAATTTGAATTCAGTTCTTTCTGACTCCAAGTCTGGTGTTTTATCTACTGTGCCATCCATGCTACCTCATATTCCAATTTATTCCCCTTCATATACTTTGTGTTCCAGCTCTCCCTCAGTCATACCCCATACACTATTGTCTGTGCCTCCCTTATACCCATTCAGACTGTGAAGGTAAGGCAGGTGAAGATCTGCCTGTTGAAATTCTACCTACCACAAAACAAATACTATCTTCCCATGAAGTTTCCCCAACCCCATGCATTATCCTTCAATCCCCTCACCCCTAACCAGAAGTAATCTCTCTTTCCTAAGAACTCCCATAGTGCTCTCTTTGTCTCTTGCTAATGAACTTCAGATCTATTTTTATTATAATTATTTGAATTTGTGTCTTTTCCCTTACTAAATGATAAGCCCCTTGAATGAATGAACTGTGTCTCATTGATCTTTGTGTTTTCCTGAGTGCCTCTCGTGGTGCCTTGTGTGTCATAGGCACTCAACAAATGTTGACTGAATTAATTAAATGGATGAGATGACTAATTGGTGACTTGATTTGCCAAGTGTATAAAGGAGTTTTTGAGGGAGATTTTGATCAGTTGCTCTCCATGGAGGGAAATGAATTTCCATTAGCAAGAGAGATTTTGGCAGGACTTTAAAGAAAAAAAATTTTTTTCCATAGATAAAATGCTAGGATGTGCTGCTGATGGAAATGGGAGACCTCCATTCCTGGAAATATTCAGAAAAAAAGATGAGAATTATCAATCCTTATTGTTTAGGCAATAATATATTTATAGAGAAAAGGCCAGAGAAGAGGATCATTCAAAATCCCTTCTGCTATTCCTAACCTACAATAGTAATTTTCCTATTCTTATAATAAAGTTGCACATGAGCAAAAATGCTTTCTTCTCCCTTCCAATTGAAGAAGCATGGCTTTTGGTAAACAACTTAGTCACCAAACATAGCCACCATATAACTAAATATTTGATCTATGCTTACTTATAAATCTTGTTTCATGCTCTCTTTTTTATTGTGTTTCTGCACAAAGCAAAACCTGTCCCAAGATCTAACTCTGAATTTATAGTTCTTTTTTCCTCCATGTTATTCTTTCCTTCATACCAAGAATCTTAGAATGATTTTTCTGTTCTTATTATGGCTACCTCCTTCTGTTTTCAACATGCCACAGGAACTGACCTCTCTGAGACTGCTAAAGACATTACTGGCCAAACCCACAAGCCAATTCTTTCTCCTCATTGGACCTACCCTGCCTCTTGAGTCTGTCAACATTGACTGTTTTTTCAATATGATGATTTCTGGTATCTGTTTCCAAGACATAATTCTCAATGGAACTTTCTGGCATTCATTTACTCCTTTTGCCTAACTTCTCTTCCATTCTATACCTACTAACTTTTATGTTTCGAGATTAATGCTTTAACCCTTTGCTCTTGCTCCTAGCATCTCCCCTAAGGGATCTCATAGATCTTTTGACCTGGAAGATAACTTAGAGATCATCCAATGTAATACTCTTATTTTATAGATGAAGACACTAAAAGGCCTAAAGTTTCTTCTTTTACATATGATTAGATGGTAAATAAAATAGTCTTTGAGAATAGGATTTGGATTTCTAGACCACAGCATAAAACACAGTAATCACATGTTCTCGACCATCCCAACAGGGAATGGTAAAAATATAATTATGTAGAATATTTAAAAATTTATCATTGGTCTTTAAACCAAAAATGAACGGGAATAGTAGAAAACTGCCTATGTATATCCACCACAGTAGATACCATTGAGAGCAGTTATAATTTAGGAAGAAGTAAAGAAGTGGTAAGACCCAGAATGTCCCTGGGAGCAAAACTAAAGAAGCTTTGATAAAGCTTCTTTATGTATTCAGCTGTTTATACAAAAAGTTACAAAATGTTGGTATATATGCATATAGACATATACATGAACATAAACACAAGCATATACATGCAAACACACAACAACGCATATGCATGCATGTGTGTATACATATTGCACACATATGAATATGCACACATACATATGTGTATACACAGTTGCTTGTGTGTATACATATATGCACACATATATGGAGAGAGAGAATGTATTCACATGAGGAAATCCAGGAACCAGACTGGGGGAGAGGTTGGAGGGGGGAACATGGCAGAGAACATTTGTTTGAAGATCAATGAAGGCATAAACAGAAAAAGTACTAAAATACAAACACTAGGATTTACTATAGACCACATGGGTAGGGATCTTGGGAAAATATTACAAACTGATAACAGAGGCAGGATGTAGTAGTGATGAGATATTTAAACCATCTAGAGATATCTTCAAAAGAGCTCTTGACTCTTTCTGTCTCTATCTCTGTGTGTGTCTCTGTTCTGTGTCTCTGTCTCTTTCTCTGTCTGTCACTTTCCCCATCTCTCTCTGTCTCTCTCTGTCTCTCTCTGTCTCTGTCTCTCTCTGTCTCTGTCTCTCTCTCTGTCTCTGTCTCTCTGTCTGTCTCTCTGTCTGTCTCTCTGTCTCTCTCTTTCTCTCTCCCTCTCTTTCTCCCCCGCTCTCTCTCCTCTGTGTCTCTGTCTCTGCCACCAATCATGTATTAACTAATGTTTTGTTTTCTTTTTTGCTTTTTGGAGGGGGAAGGTAGGGTAATTGGGGTTAAGTGACTTGCCCAGGGTCACATGGCGTGTGTGTGTTAAGTGTCTGAGGCTGGATTTGAACTCAGGTCCTCCTGACTTCAGGGCCAGTGCTCTATTCACTGTGCCACCTAGCTGCCCCCATGTATTGACTAATCTTAATGAAAATTCTATCCTTGAAAAGCTAGAGGAACTTCTTTTTCCAGACTTGATTCCTACTAAAAGGAAGAAACTGGTTTTTAGGGTGAAAATGATTGGAGCCTTGGAGGAATATCAGTTTAAAATTTATGATAGAGGAGAGGAACATCAAGTTAAGTCAGACCACCAAGGATTTATTAAGTGCTTACTGTATGCCAGGCATGGTATTATGTGAATATTAGAAGTGAAAATAGAAGCACAAAGAAGACAATTCCTGCCCTCCAGGGGCTTTTGTTCAAATAGGGAAAGATAATACCTGAAAGGAAACTGAAAGGGGAAGAGGGAAAAGATACCCACCTAAAGGGAAGATGGAGAAAGAGAGTCTGGAGCAGAACCAGGAGAGGAATGAAAGAGTAAGCATGACTGGATTGGGCTCCCCCTTAAAACGGAAGTAACTAGAGTTGTTGATCCATTAGAGGAAAGGAGAAGGAGCCTTAGGAGTGGAGAGATCTTTCAAGGAAAGAAAGCTGCTGTAACATCAAGACAAAGATATCTATCCACCAAAATGAGAGGACTGCTGGAAATTTTAAGAATGAACTTCTGAAGACATAGATAGAAATCATTCCCATGAGGAAGAATGGAGACAGATGCACATGGTGGTTCCTGTTCAATTTAGAATTTTAAAATACAGATATAGAAGATGGAAGAAAGGGTAGCTAATAGAGGATGAACTCAAAAGTGTGGAGTGGTCTTGTGGGAATGAATGCCAGGACTACTCAAATTCAGAGTGAGACAAGGCTGGAAATATAATAGTGAGAAAAATGTTTTCTTGGGTTTGTTTGTTTTTTACTATGTTAGAGAAAGGAGAAGGCTCAAAAAAGGGATGGGACCACTTCTCAGGGGGTATACGAAAATGATAATGAATGCTGGCAAGAAGGCATAACTACTCAGTTTTTATTTTCTCCTTTTTAGAGAACAATGATCTTTGTCCTAGAAAAAACATAGATGAAGTATGTTTATCTTTTTAGTAAAGCATTTATGCTATTTTCATATTCTGGATAGGCATGTGGGCTGAACAATAGTACAATTAGTTGGATTCATAATGAGTTGCTTGTTTAGCACCACAAAGTAGTCATTAATGGTTCTATGTAAATTTAGAAGGAGATCTCTGGTCAAATTCTCTGAGTGTACATTTGGCCCTTTTTTATTAAACACTTTTTGTCAGTGACTTGGATTAAAGAATAGATAACATGCGTGTCAAACTTGCAGAAGGCACAAAGCTGGGAGAAATTGCTAACACATTAGATCAGGCTTAGCCAACTGTGTCCCACCTGCCAATTCTGTCTTACTATGGTCTGGGAGCTAAGAATGGTTTTATAGTGATAATCTGACAATCTTTCCATGAGATGCCAGACTTGGAATTTAAAAAGATTTTTACTAATCAGAACTTTGAATGGAAAGCAAAATGGTTAATTTAATGGAAATAAATGTAAAGTCTTATCCTCAGGTATAAAAATTCAATTTCACAAATATAAAGTAAGAGAGGAATGGCTGACAAAGAGTCCATCTGAAGAATACCTGGCTGTTTTAGGGGGCTACAAACCCAATATGACTTAATAATATCATGTGACAAATAAAATGTTATTTTCAGTTGACATAAAGGAGGTATAGTTCAGGGACATAAGGCACTGATAAACCAGTTTTTGAAAGCCCTGGTCAGATTATGTCCAGAGCATTGTGTTTAGTGCCTAGCATCATGTTCAAGGACATTGATAGAAGGTTTTCAGAGAAACATGATCAGGATGATATCTAA
The DNA here is from genome assembly GCA_011680675.1 of Gymnobelideus leadbeateri. Lineage (NCBI taxonomy): Eukaryota > Metazoa > Chordata > Mammalia > Diprotodontia > Petauridae > Gymnobelideus > Gymnobelideus leadbeateri. The sequence goes on from WOXC01006572.1 coordinate 21,690, forward strand.
AAATGGGTAAGATTTTAATAGAGAAAAGAGAAGAAAAATTCTTAGACTGAAGGAATAGTATGAAACTATTTTCATGAAATAATGCACATAGCAGTGAAAAGGATGAGGAAGCTGTGATTCTGAAAGTAGGAGAGAATTTTAGATGGTGAATAGTGGGAAATAAAGTGATGTAGATGGTATGGGGCTTTATTATATAGAGCTCCCAATGTTAGGAATAAAAGTTTAGACTTGATACTGGAGGAAACAGAAAGTCATTCTAGGTTCTTAAGAAAAGAGGTGATATGTTAAAAAGCAATATTCTAAAACAGGAGCTCTTAAGCTTCAATAACTTATTTTTCAAAATATTTTAATAACTGTATTTCAGTATAATTGGTTTCCTTTAAAATTCTATGTGTGTGGTTTTTTTATGCATTTAAAAGCATTATTCAGAAAAGGAGTCCATAGGTTTTATCCATTTGCCAAAGGGATCCATGATATACAAAAGGGTTATGAACCCTTGGTCTAAAAAGATTAGACAGCATTATACAGAATTCAAATTAATTAAACAATTCAACAAACATTCAGTTTCTGCTATATGCAAAGTCCAGTTTTAGGTTGAGGATACAGACAAAACCCAATAACAACAGTTTCTTCCTCAAAAAACTTACATTCTACTGGGATGAGGAATACAATGTGTACACACATTAATAGGAGTATGTCCTGCAAACTTCCACAGACCAATGAGATAGTTTCTTAGAGGAAAAAGGCTGGCTATTGAGAATGTTCAAGGTTGGAATTGAGAGAGACCATCAGAAAGCAGTGTAGACACTATTTATTGGAGTAGAAAACAATTGGCCTCCTCTGAGTTAGTCCCATCCCTCTCTCTACTCTATTTTCCCTAGGTGCCAGAATTCCTAGATAACACTCTACCTGTGATACTGAGTCATCACTAAGAAGTAAAGTCATTAGGGCCTGGACTCACATTGTAGCAATAAGAATGGAAAGGTAAGGGGTGAATCCAAGAAATATTTCAGAAACAAGAATAATATTTCATTATAGAATGGCTAAAACAAAAATGGTATGGGAGAATTGAAGAGGGAGAATTTCTAGCCTAGGAGATGGTAAAAAAATTATGGATGTTACTGTTTCTTTGTCAGTATTTACTCATCAAACATCAGCTTTTTTACACCTTCTCACCTGGTGATCTCATTGTATCCAGTGAGTTTAAACATCACTGAATATTTAGATGGCTCCCAAATACATTTCCTGCCCTTATCTTCCTGCTCAATTCCAGTCCTGAATCATCAGGGCATCTCCCTCTTCATATATAACCTCAAGACTAGGGACTATTTGGTCTTTGGTTTCATATCCCCAGCACCTAGCATAGCATCTTAAACAGTAGATGCTTAATAAATGTTCATTGAACTGAGTTGAATTTTCCTTAGATGCTGAGAGAAGTGTAAAATTGGTTCTTGGAAAGAAGTAGATTAGTTTGATTTTGGGTGATATCACAAGTGTAAATATCCTGTAGAAATTTTGAAATATGGAACTAAAGCCCAGCTGTGAAGTCAAAGCTAAAATTAAGATCTGTCTTCAGAGAAGTCTCACCTTTGCACTCCTTATTTTTACTGAGTTGTTTCTGTCATGTCTGACTCTCCATGACCACATTTAGTGGTCATGCAAAAATACTGGAGTGGTTTGCCATTTCCTTCTCCAGCTCACTTTACAGATGCGGACACTCAAGCAAACAGGATTAAGTGACTTACTAGGGTCATATAGTTAGTAAGTGTATGAGTTTGGATTGAACTCAGATCTTCCTGACTCTAGGCCCAGGGCTATATCCATTATGCCACCTAGCTGCCCAGTTGCCATAGAAAGCTAAGCAGAGATCCTTTTCCTTACCTGGATCCCCTGCACCTTCCCACATTTCCCATCACAAGCAGCTGTAGCTCTATTTAACCTTGTCACATTTGGGATCTAGGACAGATACTACATCTGGTTATTCACCAAACTATGATGCTTTTTCCAGTATGGCATCTGATAGATCTACCCCCTTATTACTAATCTCTACATCTTGTCCAATTCCTGGTTATTTCATTCCTAAAATCTGCCTCTTTTGCCTTCTTGCCCTCAGGAATAGATTTGTCAAATATTAGATGGAACCAGAAGGGTACTTCATCCAATGTCATTTTTTAAAGAGAGAAATTGAGGCCCAGAGAGGCTAAATTGACTTTCTTGGTTCCCATATCTAGACTCTAGCAAAGCTGGGTTTAGAACTAAGATACTCAGAATCCTAATCCAATTCTGTCTTTCTCTATCTAGGTCGGTCCTACCAGTTGTCCTAATAATTTTTTTAGGCACCACGGTAGCCAGTATGCCTTTCCTTGTGCCTCTCCAGAAGTTCTTAAGTGTCCTTCATATCAAATCAAGACCTTAGCTTATGACCCTAAAGCATCCTACCCTTTACATGAGCAGATATGGGTCCCGTTACTTGGTGAGGTCGAGTTATCTAGGAAATTTCAATTTTGAAGGCAATGGGCCATGGTGATTCTGGATGTTGTTTCTGTTTTCTTGACCAACAGAGGAGATTAAAGTATATACACGACCAATGTGTTCCTCATTTCCTAAAAGCCAGAAACATGAAGGTCATGAGCTTCCCAAAAAGTCAAGTGTGTTTTCAAAATGGTCCAGGGAGAATAATTTCATGATGGATTCCTTTTCAGTTCAGCTAAAGCATGGCAAATATAATGAGTTCCAAAGAACATAAGAAGGACTTGTAATTTCCTAAGTATTGAGAATTTTTGTTGTGAAATCTCCATCTACCTAAGTGTTGTTGTTTAATTTTAGTCATTTTCAGTCTTGTTCGACTCTTCATGACCCCTTTTGGGGTTTGCTTGGCAGAGATGCTAGAGTAGTTTTCCATTTCCTTCTCCAACTCATTTTACAGGTGAGAAAACTGAGGTAAACAGAGTTAAGCGACTTTTTCAGGGTCACACAGCTAGTAAGTGTCTGAGCCAGGTTTGGACTCACGTCTTTCTGACTCCAGGCCTGGCAATCTCTCCACCGTGCCATCTAGATAAACAACAACAAAGTAGATCAGTCCTAGAAGGGTTTCCCAAGGTACAAGACAGAACTTATGTGTCTGGCCAAGAGTCAACCTCTAAGAGACAGAGATACCATTTAACCTCAGGATCCTGATTCTAAATTTAGCACTTTAAAGTTTTATATAAATGTTTATTACTATTATTATTATTATTACTTTACACCTGATAATTAAAGAATAAATGTGAATCTATATAATATAAACTACTTTGTTTATTACCATAAATATTTTGAATACACTAAATTATATATTTATAACATATGTATACATATATACATGTATGTAATCATACATGCACATATACTCATGTCTAGATTCAAACCCTACCTCTAATTCTTACTAACTGTATGACCAACAAGAAATCATCTCTCTTCCCTGAATTCCAATTTCCTCGTATATAAAAGGCAGACGATAATACCTGTATTACTTATTTCCCGTGGTTGTGCTAAGGTTCAAATAAAAAGTGGTCTGCCAACATCAAAGTACCAGTGACATATGTTAATCATTATCATTATTTTAAAACTTAGTTAATATTCATAGTTACATTTCATCACTATACTTTTTCCCAATCAGAGGACACTCGCATACCTTTTCTATCATATAGGGGGCATGGGAGGGTCCATGAAATTTTTCAATGTTCAAAAGGGATTGTTATGCTTAACAATGCTGGGGACCACTGGTCAAAGGGACCTCTCCCTCTTCTGAATTCCTCCAACATTTGCTTTTTTATACCATTCATTTAGTGCTTATGTACCTACTTGAAGTTTTTGTTTATGTATAGGGACCTGTCTTCCTATGCAAACTGTAAGCCCCTTGAGGGGAGACACTGGACGATTAAACATACATGATTGATGGTTGGTTGATATATCGGTTGGTTGGTTGAATGGACTAATTTTGGAGCATCTCAAAGCGTGCAACTTTCTGAAACTCCTTATGAAAATGACACCAGGTGTTCCTACTGCTGATCAGATCTCTTTATATAAAGGGTGGGAAAGGGTATGTATAAAAATGATTCTGCAGATTGACATTATTTTAATAATTGTAATTATTATACCCTGTATTTATAAAAAAAAGTCTCTCTTTCTCTAAGGAGCTCACAGACATTTGTAAGCAATGGTCCTTATCCTGCTGCTAAGTAGAAAGTAAATTGCTTACCCTTTAGAAGCGAATTAACTCTTTCAGGGCACTGGGGTATCATTTAGTAAATGAATACTATTCTAAATGGCACTCCAGATACCTAAAGATAACCCGAATGAATCTTGAAAAGGAGTATATACCCAGTGCTTAAAAGAAATCAGGGCATGTCTAAAGGAAATCAGGCAACAGGCCTAAAAGAAATTTAATTTACGCTGTCTCTTGTCTCTAATACTTTTTGTCAGTTTTCATGGATATCTGTTCAGGGTTGCCAGAATATATTTGCTAAAGGCTGATGATTGTGATCTCTTAATCTGCCGTACTGTGGGAGCAATAAAAGAAGGGCCAGACAGCTCAAAAAAGAAGGGCGTGGCATTTCTAAATGAGGTTGGTGCCAACCAAATTGAATTGAAGAGGAGCTAATGACTTTGAAGACCATTTGGAAGGCTGGCTATAATGATTCCTTTATGCCCAGGAGAATCCATTTCACCATAAACATGGTGGTTTACTTCATACTCCAAGTTGGAATTGAATCGACTTGGTGAGCTTCCTCATCATCTTTATGAAAGTACAGTAGGTAGAGGTCCATGACTTAGAGACAACAGGATTTCTTCCGCCATAAAGGTATCACACCTAGGAGTAGAATGTAAGCTTTCTGAGGGCAGGGATTTGTTTCTAAGGTTGTTCTTTGTTCTTTTTTTAAACCTTTCTACTCCCAGTACCTATCAGAGTGATCTACACATGGCAACAATATTATAAAGGTTTACTGAATGGAATGATACATCAGATAATGTGATGTGATGTTCCTAATTCAGGTAGGGAGGGAAGAAAGGAAAAAGGAAATGAAGAACAGAGGTAAGGGGGAAACAAGAATTTATTAAATGCATGCTATGTATGAGGCACTCTGCTAAGCATGGGAAATACCAAATACAAAATGAATTTCTGACCTCGATAGGCTTACATTCTAATAGAAGACATCAAAGTTGTTTTCCATGGTAGGAACTGAGGGGTGTACTTGGCTAACTGGTACTGATTTGGGAGGAACTGTATAGTCATATTTGGAAACAATAGTTTTCTGTTTGTTTTCACATGTGGTCCTTTGTACCTGGTTTTAAAAATCACTTTTCTCCAGGAATTTAGACCATATTATATTGAACCTCACATATATACATACATATATGCATATGTATGTATGCATGTATGTAGTCTGTTGGGTGTTTCTGTGAATTCTCCCTTTGCTCTGTTAAAACTTCATTACTCCCTAAGGCCTTCAGGTTACATAAAATGAAATGGATTTTGGAATCCCAGTGGAAGCTGAGTGACTTCTGATTTGCTCTATTGGATAGTTCATTGGAGGACTGGACTGGCCATTGAAAAGGAACATGATAGTGCCCAAGATGCTTAGAGTTCCCCCAGTTTTGTGTAAATTTGATTCCATTTGGAACAATCTCCTTGAGTAATACACATGCTGCCTATCCCTGCTTTTCAACCATAGGCACGAGAATTCCTCTCTTAGGTGTAGACTGACTTTCCTGTGTTCCATTTCTTTCCTCTTCCTTCTGCCCTTCTGGCAGTGTGTTTCCAGGGGCCTTTTTACATAGACCCTGAGCTTTTCAAGGTAAATATGCCAGCTAAGTCCAATTTCTGCAATCCACACACCTCTGAGCCCCTCAAACTCTAAGGAACAGCTTGAAAGAACAGAATCAGCAGGCTTCTGAAAAGAGATCAAGAAATTCAGCAAAATGTCTTGGGAAGGGGGTGTAGGGGCAAAGGAAAAGTGAGCTTTATATGCTAACTAACGGCCTCCCTTTTTTCCAGTAAGCAGCGTGACTGGCAACAGAAATAAACACTAATGGGGAAAGTGTGTATCAGTCTAATTGTCTAATTGCAGGTTGCTTTCTGTTCTGCGTGCAGATATGGAAGGCGCATCAGAGGGCTAGCATTGGAGGTTTCCTGTATGCATCTGTATATGAGAGGAATATTGAGTTGAGCTTCGGTGTAGACAGTATTGGGCTGGAGAATTAGAACACACAGATCTCTACTAAATGCTCAGCATTCTGAATTGGTTTTGTTTTGGTTTTGCTACTGAAGAAACTTGCCTGGAAGGACCAACAGAAAGGAGACGGGTCCCCACACCACTGAGCTGAACAAAACTGCCAGGAGGAACCGAGAGAAGGTTCTCTTTCTTGTCTGTCTCCCTGGCGGCCCTTTTAATATTCCAAACTGCCTTTAATCATCCTGCAGTGGGTTAAACTTAGGAGCCAGGTCAGCAATCCCTTCTGCTGACTGACTGTTCTAACTTTCCAGCAATTAATGAACCTGATGGGCCTCTTGCCCTACCCCTCTGCTGACACCAGGCCCTAAGAGACCTTTCCATGGAAGAGAGAACTGGATACAGTTAATTTCCTTCATTTTTTGGAGGAGGGGAAATACTTCCAAGGACTGAATCCTACAGAGGTAGGCAACTAGGCTGCTTGTCTTGTACGCAGACCCTTTTACTGGTGCTTTCTGAATCTCCTGGAATCTTTCTGAAGTTTTATGGAGAGATTTTTTTTTAGTTATTTACAAATATAGGTCTCTTTTCAAATTCCATCCCCAGGTACTCTACCCTGGTAATAAAGAAAGACACTTCAGTGAAAGCACATGGCCCAGTCACAATGCAGGCAAGATTCCATACCCATAGTTCCCAGCCTCTCTCAACAAAGTGATGGGACAGTTACTTATTGCCCAGTTCAATGATGTAGTACAGGGGTGGGGAACCTGCAGTCCCCAGGCCACATGTGGCCTTCTAGGTCCTCAAGGATAGTCCTTTGGATTCAGTCAAAGGGCTGCACTTGAGGAACTAGAGGGTCACATGTGGCCTCAAGACCAAAGGTTCCCCACCCCTGGAGTAGGTAGAGAACTGGGCCTGGGGTCAGGAAGACCTGAGTTCAAATCCAGCCTCAGATACTTACTGACTGTGTGACTCTGGGCAAGTCACTTCACCCTGTTTGTCTCAGTTTCCTCATCTGTAAAATGAGCCAGAGAAGGGAATGACAAACTACTCCGGTATCTCTGCCAAGAAAACTCCAAATGGGGCCATAAAGAGACAGACAGACAGGAAAACGACTGAATTTCAACAATAATAAACTCCACTGTCTCCCTTTTATCTCTGTTCCTTTGTAGATCCTTACAGTCTGGCCCCTCTCTATGTCTCTAGCCATCTTGCACTTTCCTCTCCAATATAAACTCTAGATTCCAGGTCCCCTTTCTATTTACTGCTCCTCGAATATGACCGTCCATCTCCTGGCTCTGTCTCATGCCTCTGCACCACCAGTTCACCTCCCCCTGGTGGAATCCCCACCCGGTAGAATGCCCAGGGTTCTTTCCAATCTCAACCCACATATCAGCTTCTGCATGAAGCCTTTCTTGGTTCCCCCCTCCCATCTCCCTGCCCCAGCTGCTAATATTTTCCCTTCCTTTTAACTTCTGTGTATCTTGTATGCATCTTGCTGTTTACTTTGTAGTTTTCCCATTTGAGTAAGAGCTCCCTGAGGGCAGGGACTATAACCTTTCTTTGTTACCTTCTGGGTTGAGCACTGTGCTTGACCCATAGTAGGCACTTGAAACAGAATCTTGTAAAACCGTTGCTACACCCCAACATGTGCTGCTGTGAATATGTTGCTATGGGTGTAGCTTTTCCTTCTGTCTTTAACATACTGGGGCAGTGGGAAAGGATTTGGGGGGGGGGGTCCTGCCTAGAAGTGGGATCTTTGATTCAAAGATCAGAAATGTTTCAGTCACTTCTCTCCCAGAATTCCAAGTTGTTTGCCAGATTTAGCAACTTAATCTACAACAATTTTCAGTGCCTCCATCTTCCCTGTATCTTTAATCCTGAGCATTTCTGAATTTTCCATTAGTGGTGTTGGTTTTTTTTTTTAAAGGAAACACAGTGTTTTCTTCTTTTTTGTATCTAATTCTGAGCATTTCTGGACTTTCTGTTACTGGTGTTGATTTTTTGTGGGGGGACAGGGAAGGAAAGGAAACACAACCCACTCTAAATGGGCAGGTGGAAGGTGGGACATTATGTGAAAGTGGATTTTAGCTGTATATGTTCAAATAATTAAATACTGCATTCACAATCTCAGTTTTTCAAGAGGAAGCTATAGGTATAGAAAGTAGGTTTTTTTGTGGGGGGAATGCTATTTTTTGAGACCACACCTGAGATTTCATTGGCAGTGGTATAATACAGTGGATGGACCTAGAATCAGGAAGACCTGAGTTAAAATCCAACCTCACTATCCAAGTTACCCCAGACAATCACTCAACCAAGGAGTGGGGAACCTGCTTTAACTGCTCTTAGCCTCAATTTTCTCATCTATAAAATGGGGATTATATGATTATATAATACTATATATATAATTATATAATTATGTATATATAATACTCTTACCTTCCTGGGTTGTTGTGAGGGTAAAATGTGCTGACATAAGTAAAGTGTTTTGCAAACCTTGAAGTGCTAGATCAATTCTAGTCATTATCTTTTCTTGGTATGAGGGACTCCAGAGGAGGAAATTCCTCCCACCAGTGCTAATAGATAGCCCTTCTACAGCCTTGTAGTCTTATAGAGCTGCCCAGGGGCAATGACAGATTAAGAGATTTGTCACTCAACCACATAGCCCTAGGTATCCTGGACTCCTGAGATGACCTTCTATCCCTTACACTCACTATCTCTCAGCTAAGGAGTTTAGGATGCCAAAATTCAAATTTATATTTATTCAAAAGTCTAATGGAAATTATTTTAGGAGTGACCCCTCCTCTTGGTTACCCTTTGTCAGCCTAGTGGCTAGTAGGCAGGATCTGAAGATGGGAAGACCTGAGTTCGGATCCTTTGTCTAACACTTGCTAGCTGTGGGACCCTAGAGAAGTCACTTGTCCTCTTAGCCTCCATTTCCTCATATGTAAAATGAAGCTAAAAACACCTATGGCAACTCCTTCACCTGGTTCTTAGGAGGCTTAAATGAGAAAACATAAGACAAGTGTTTTTCAAATGTTAAAGCCCCACAAAAGATCCGCATAGGTATTCATTATATATAATTAATACTTTTGCTTTTTAACCTAGAGGCAGAATGAGGCACCAAGAGGGTGAACTGGATATGGTGCTGAACTTGGAGTCATAAAGATTTAAGTATGAATCCTTCCTCAGACATTTACTAGCTGGGTGTCGCCCAGCAAATCATTTAACCGAGTGTGCCTCAGTTTCCTGATCTTTAAAATGGGGATAATATATATCTAAGTCCCAGGGTTGGGTTGCTGTGAGGATAAAATGAGATGCAAACTTCAAAATGCAATGAATTATTAGCTATTATCATTAACAGTGATTTTTAAAAAAAAATGTTGATTCCTGTTCAATCTGAAGGCAACAGGAAGATAGTTAGATTTTTTATTATTTTTCTACCAATATAAAAAAAAATCTAATCATTTCTAGAACTGAGAATAAGCCCAGGAAATAGTTGTGGTGATTTCTTTCATCCAGCTATCTGCATTTTATTATTTGCTTCTTACTCTGTTGCTTTTTTTTTCTTTCATCATTTTTGCCCCTTGGTTCAAATGGTCAGGGCTGCATTTGAGCTATTACTAGTTCATAATGATTGATGTATTTGCTATCGCAATCACTGCACGAGCAGAATCTGCCTCTGCTTGAGAAAAGCCAGTGTTTGTTCTCCAATATTTGTTGCTAACCTGACAAAATTATAATGGCAGCAAGCCATCGTCTATACTCATTCTGTTGACGGATTTGAATTCATTGGGAATTGGGTCTTGGTGGGCATTTCCAGATTAGGCAAATCTACTGATACTACATTCAACCTCCTTCCTCCCCCCACCTTCAGACAGAAGATTAATGTTCTCCAGACCTGTGTCTGTCAGCTACTGGGTATAGGGCACCCCTGAACCACTCATTATCGAAACCGGGCTTTGTTGGAAGTCTCAATAAAAAAAGAAGAAAAATCAAACATTGACAATTGGGCATTTGTGATGGGGGTGGGGGGAAGGCCAGGCCTAACCTTTAGCTTTCCTTGATCCATCAGCACTGCTCTGCCCTCTGATTTAATAAAATGGCATAATGTTGAGGTAGTTTGCAGTGGGGTATGCAAAGAATGCTCTGGTAATGTCTGCAGATGCTTAATGATAAATTAGATCTTGTTATTGTATGTGCAAAAATGTGCTAATGTGACAATACGCGCCTGGACAATGCACTTCCATCCCATTCGCATGCTTCACATTTTTTCCAACTTAATAATACTTATTTTCCATCCTCTGGTCGATGTAAAATATAAATGCAATAGGTAATATATCATTTTTTAAGAGGTCACTGATCTGGTAACCTCAACTTATCAGAGACACAGAAAAGAATCTAAAAGAGAAAGAGAAAAGAACTTGAAACAACCAAATTGACCCAAAGTCAAAGAACAGAGGGCTTGCAAAGATACTGGATAAGGAAAGTTTTAAGGTTTGCAAATTTTTATGTAAATTGTCCCATCTGATCCTCATAATAACCTTGTAGGAGAAGGTGCTGTTAACATCTATCTCAGCTTTACAGATCAGGAAACTGAGGGATGAACTGACCTGCCCGGGGTCTGTCTCCCAGCACCTGAGGCAGAATGTGAATGAACATAGGTCTCTCCTGACTCAAAGCCCCACGTTCATACTATTTGTTCCTGAGAGCTCCTCAAATCGTCCATCACTAAGATCCTCTTTATTTTCACTTGAGCCTGAGATTAGTGATCTGATATCAAAGTCCATAAGGTTAAATGGGAGTAGATTGGGACATAGGAGAGACAGGACAGGGAAGGTCATGTTCAAAGTGAGAAAGAAGGAATAGCTGGAAATCTGACCATTAGGGTAGAATAAGAAAGCAATAAAAAGTAGATAGATTCAAGAACCCAAATAGCACATCATTCTGTGGCCATTTAGCAAAGGGACAATAGTCACTGATGTTTCAATAGCTCTAAAGGACAACATTGTAATGTTGCTTTTCAGTCAGTCACATCCAACTCTTCATGACCCCATTTAGGGTTTTCTTGGCAAAGGTACTGGATTGGTTTGCCATTTCCTTCTCCAGCTCATTTTACAGATGGGGAAACTGAGGCAAACAGGATTATATGAATTACCCAGGGTCACAAAATTAATATCTGGAGTCAGATTTGGATTCAGGAAGATGAATCATCTTTATTCCCAGAATCGTGCTCTAACAACTGCGCAAGCTAGATGCAATACTGTAATACACTATGATAATTATTATTAGCAAATACCATTACTACTAATAGGTAGCATTTATATAGCTCTTACAGATTTGCAAAGTCCTTTAAAATGTTATCTCATATAATACTCACAGTAACCCTGGGAGATAGGCTCTATTGTCTCCATTTTGCATGTAAGGAAACTGAGACAGATAAAGTTTAAGTGATTTTCCTAGAGTCACACAGCTAGTAAGTATCAGACACAGAATTTGAACTCAGGTCTTCCTGAAGCCAAGCTAGGTACTAGATCCACTGTGCCACCTAGCTGCCTTTGCAAGAAAAGGTTAAATTATATTCAAGATAATTCTACTTAGGAAAGCAAAAATTATGCAATATGATAGTATTTATAAAGATCTCCATTCAAAATAGATGCAATTGAAGAAGTTTCAGTGTTTGAAAAGGGAGAAGCTTCCATTATTTAGAAAATTCACTTATAGAGAATAATACCTTATTTTCCAATTTTATCAGGTAAATTACTGTGTTTAATACCTTTTCAACCCTAGGGTCAAATGTTAATATTTTATTCTCTCTCTCATTTGTTTGTTCACATTGTGTTTCTGTGAGGTTTTCAAGTTACTATTGCAATAGGAATAAATGTCAATAAAATTATTTTTAAAAGACATTTATTAGGAGCCTACTACTTGTGAAGTACTGGGCAGGCAAAGACAAAAATGACACCTGTCCCTACCTATAAGGAGCTTACATTTTACCTGGGGAGATGACCTGTGCACATATGAGCATATGCAATTTTTAAACATATTAGAAAAAAAAATACCAGCTCATGAGGGAGGGGGAAGGCAGTAGTATCCAGGGGAACAGAAAAGGCTTCATGTAGGATACAGCATTGCTCAAACTAAGTTTTGAAGGAAACAAGTGATTCCAAAAGAGAGGATGTGCGTTCTAGGCATGGTAGTAGTCACGGCAAAGACACATGTTGAGATGCTGTGTAGAATCAACAAATGTTTGCCATTTTTGTTATGAACTATTAATGTGGTGGGTGAGGTGAGGGTGGTAAATATGTAGTGGCTTCTATAATTTAATGATTAGTCCCTTCAGCAATGGAAGTCACTTTTCTAACTTCCTAGATCATCTCTGAGAGTCGGTGAACTCAAAATATTCATCATTCTGTGGCCAACCTGTTGTTCAGCCTCTCTAGACTTTGCCAACCTGGTCCTTGGTCAACAAATGTCTGATACCAAGAGCTATCTTGGTGGGACTTGACTGAAGTGATGCTGTTCTGGAATGTTCTGTCTCCTACATGCCATGATGAGATGCTAAATATTAAAAGAAGAGATTGATATTGTGTCTAATTGTATAAAAGTTTGGGCAAACCTCCTGTCAGTCCAAGGAAAACAGTGAGACAAACTGAGTGTTTAAGTGGATCAGCTGGTAATTTCAACAAAATGATTGATTCCCCTAGTCTCATGTGGAGGTAGTCTGAGTGACTGATCCAAATCCTGACACTGCCCCCCCCAACCCCTTCAGCTCTCTAGACAAATGAGAAATAAAACCCCGGGCTCCCAGTTGTCTGGGGTCATTCCCTTTTATCAGGGGTCAGCAAATTACAGCCAAGGGCTAAATCTACTGCCACCATACAGTGAGGTAAGAATGGATTTTATGTTTTTAAATACAATAAAACTTTATTTAAAAATGTAAAAACCATGTTTAGCTCTTGACCCATCCAGGCAGCTGGCAGGATTTGGTCAGCATTTGGCCAGCAGTTTGCTGACCCCTGTTTTACAGGCTCTGATTGCTTCCACAAACACTTATATGTCAGCAAAAAATTATGAAACCTTTTGTTGAGTTGAGACAGCATAAGATAAAGTGGAGAATTACCAATGACCCAGTGAATTTGAGTATCGGCTATTGGAGAGGAGCTGTGATTTCATTGATATAGGGAACTTCTAGGGGTAAAACTTCTAGACTAAGGCAGACCTATTGCTCTGAAAGAGACTTGTCCCTGTGCACAGAGAGGTTAAGAGACTTGTCTAGGGTCGGTATTTATCAGAGGCAGAACTTGAACTCAGATCATGCTCCACTCTGAGACTGGTTCTCTAGCCATTACAACATGTTAGCTCTCATCTGAGGCCGCTGAGTTAGATAATTCAGGTTTGGTACAATCTCTGTTATCGTAATTGTGTGAGTAATTTAAGCAAATGAAAATGACTTTTGGATTAGCCAGATAATTGGGACCATGTAGGCCTGTTCCTTTTCCACAGTATTTTTAGTAAGGTGGCCTTAATGAGATGCACTAATTAGTACTTTGGCACTGTGGTTCAGTGACATTTGATTCTTCAGAGGAATGGCACAGACCTTCCATTCACCTTTGATTTCAATCAATCCATCTGGTATTTACTAAGTGCCCCAAGAGTGGGGCAGGAGAGGAGTAGATCATTCAATTTGTCGAAGCACATATTCTCAATATTATGATGAGAAGACAGGGGATGCTGACTGTATTTTGTCAACCTGCAAGTTCATGATCGATCAGCAAATAGATAGGCCTGTCTCATGTTATGAATGAAATGGTGTGGGTCTTTTTTTTTTTACTGTTTATTGACAGTTGATAACTACTGGCCATTGGTCCTGATAGAGTTACAGAGGTCAGGTCAAGTCAGGTCAAAGACACAGGGGAAACCTTTGTCTCTGAGAATAGGTTCTCCTCTGAGATGAGAAGGGGAGGGTCAATAAGGCAGCCACCTGTAGGCTCTGGCAGGATTATTTCTTTTCCCCTCTGGCTGTGCCTTGACATGACCTCAAAGCAATTGTATCCTGGGCTGCTCAGACACTGATTACATCCCCAAAAGTTGACCTTTGAACTCCCACAGGTGGCTTGGGAAACCAGAGATCACTCAGGATTTAAAGGCTCAGAAACAAGACACAGGTCTGGGGTTAGCCATGAGATGTCCTCTGAATGCTTCTGAAAAGGGCCAGAATGAGGAAGGAAGGATTTCACCTCCACCAGACACAAGGAGTTTGGGACAAACAAAAGATATTCCCCATGAGAAACACTGTCTGTCTGTCTATCTACCCCTCTTCTCTTTCTCTCTCTCTCTTTCCTTGACTCTCCACTCCATCTCTCTCTCTCTCTCTTTCTCTCTGTCCTCCTCCCCCCGCTTTCCACCACTCTCCTGGGAGGTCTGGTCCTCCCTCACAGAAGTTTAATTAAAAGACTCTCTGAATGCCTCTCTAACTAGGGTGGGCCTCCATTACCATGAGGGGCCTTATCAAGTGGATTTGAAAATATACAAAGGATAGGCCTTGTTCCTAGTAAATGTCATCTGGTTTCTGTCTCACTTCCTCACTGGGGGGAGTGTGTGCATTATACCATTGTCTACCTGGAATATGCAAATGATATTCAAATTTGGTTCCAGTGTACGGGCTGCTTGCATATACCCCACAGCTGCCCTCCAGCAAGTGACTAATGGGAACATGTGTTCTTTCTATTTTTATAAGGCACAGAGAACAAGGAGAAAGGAGGGCTGAGCTTGTGGGGTTTGAAATCTCTTTTTTTCCTGGGATGTTTTGCTGTCTATAATGACAGTAATGCCCACTGGCAGGTGCGTAGCAGAAAGTCTGACCTGCCTCCTTGCTCTCTCTGCTGAGGCCCAAAGCTGTGCCAACTGACCCTGTCATGTTCACTGTCTAAAGTGGGCAGTGTCTGAGGGCAATCAAGGCCTGGGAGGCTCCCTCTGCCCCAGCCCCACTCATGATAGCTGGCATGGATGCCATTGTGTCAGCAGGACCTGCTGAAACTGGGTGAACTTTGAGTCAGCTTAATCCAGTGATGAGGTGAGGTCTGGAGAAGAGAGGAAGCTAATTAACAAACCTCCATCTGCATTTTTTTATAATTAGGTAAAATCCTGTTTGAAGGAACCAATTGTAGGGATGCCATGGTAGCTGAGGAGGCTAGGCTGGTTAAAATAGAACAATTTTTCCTGGTATCTTAAAGCTGAGGAGAGATCTCAGGCCTTGCTAGACTCCATTTGGCATTTTTCAGCATTTAGTGGAAAAAACACTGGCTTTGGGGTCAGAAAACTTAGGTTCAAGTTTACATGACCTTGAGCACAAAGGCTCTCCAATCTCAGTTTCATTATGTATCTGTAAGACATTCTATTTCTACTACCTGGCAGTCTAGTTTGTTGCAAGGAAATTACTTTATAAAGAACTATACAGGGTGTCCTGAGTCTTTGGGAGGTTTTTAGCTTTAATAGAGTAAGAACTGCACTAAAGACTTTTGGAACACACTGCATTTAGATGTGACCTATTGTTATTATTGTCCCAACAGACTAGGCCAAGTACAGCACAAGGACTCAGGTGGCCCTTATTACCAAAAACATATTTCTATTGCTTAGTTTCTGTTGTTGACTTCAGTGGAAAGCCAGGGAGGCCCCCCCCCCCCCGCCCGACGAATTTTGATTGCTTCTGCTGGAAATAGTGCAGGGTACAGTTCCATATAGGCTGAAGCACCCTCTAGTTTGTCAGAGGATGGGGTCAGAAAACAGGAGTTGCTTTTGTAATTAAGTGGTCTTTAATAAAGGAGGACAACAATCAGGTCTTGATATTCTAAAGTTCAAAGGGACCTGAAAAGATTAAATGGTTACCCTATCCTGACATCAGAGATTACAAGAAAGGAAACAGGGGGATACCCATTCCACTTTAAAAAAATACCCTTGGGGTGGCTAGGTGGCACAGTGAATAGAACATCGGCCCTAGAGTCAGGAGGACCTGAGTTCAAATCTGGCCTCATATACAACACAAAAACTAGCTGTGTGACCTTGGGCAAGTCACTTAACCCCAATTGCCCTATCTTCCCCCTCCAAAAAAAAAAAAAGAAAAAAAACCACTGTCCTTTCTTAGGTCCTTTCCACAAAAAGAAAAGTTTAATTCTCCGGTTATTTATAATGCTCTGATGAAATATAAAGGGATATTTAGAGAAGTGTGGGGAGCTTGGGAGAGGAGAAAGAAGTGGTTCAGAAAGAAAAGCAGGTCTGGTGAAAATCGATTAATAAAGCTTAAAAAGAAATAAGCGGACAATGTAAGGAGTGAGAGAAGTGTGGAGATGAGACTGGGCGAGTAACCCTTTTACCAGTATCCTAGAGACTTCTGTAACACGTTCATGACCACCTTCACCATGGGTCATGCTAAGGAGTAAAGACAATGAGTGGCAAAGAGAACACTGAATGCCTGAAGAATGGGGCTAGTGAAGAAGGAAAATAGGTCCAATAATAGTGAACATTAAGAGTTTCTCTGCAACAGCAGAGGCACCCTCACGCTCCAAAGGAGGCAAGACCTTGTCCAAACCAGGGACTTGGAGAGAGCAGAGAACAGGCATCATGATCTGATGGAGGGGGCACAGTACTACCACACCTTAAAGGGAATTGGCAGTGAGTACATGTTCAGTAAGAAGGCCATAGGAAAATCACCAGAGCAGGTGACTAAGGCAGACAAAAGCAGACCGAGCAGGAGGAGGAGAAATAAATATTCCAAGAAAAGATCAGTCTCATGGACAAGTAATTTGCAACAAAGGGAACTGACTCAATGTCTTCTGAGGAAGGTGAGGCTATCTTATCAAATGCTATAAGGCCCTGTGAAATGATAATGGAGTAATTCCAAGAACCATTAGGATAGTTTAGAAAAGCAATCAAAGGATGAAATAAAAATAAACTGGCAAAATGAAATGTCCCAAAGATAATTGGGACAGAAGTTAGAAGTCTTAAGGAAGATATTAACAAGTCTACCTAGCAAAAAACAGAGATACTACCCATAACAGTAGACTCTCTGAGAAAGAAAATGACAATTAGAATGTTAGAATGAATAATGAAAAGAGATAATCTAAGGATTAAATGTCTTCAATAAGTGTATCATGATAAAATTAAACCTAATACCACACTCCATATAGAAAAACTTACCTAGAAATATTGGAACCTGATATCAAAGATCAACTTGAGATAATCCACAGAACAACAACAGAAAGAAATCTGAAGTTAAAATCACCAAGAAAGTAGTACTAATGTAGTCAAGTTTTAAAAGTATAGAATCAAAAAAAAATTTTTTTAGGCAGAAATACCTTAGATTCCTTGGAAACTGAATTAGACTATCAATGAATTATTCTGTGGCTATGGGAAATAAAAGGAAAAATTGTAATATGACATTACAATCATATTACAGTGGTAGCAGAAATGAATCAATATTTAGGGGTAAAGTTTCCTCCCCCCATTAAAAATTAATATTATATTTGGTAGAATAATACAAATGAATGCCTCTTGTTAGATAAAGAGAGAAGAGGGTAGAACAAGGGGAGCCTGGTAATGACTATTCCAAACTTGTTCTTACAAGTCTAACCCTCTCAGACTAGGCCTATAGAACACTTCCCACTTTCTCCATTGAGAATTATCATTCCAGGGAATATATTCTAGAGAATCCTAGAAGAGATTTAGATCAAGAAAGAGGGTAGAAGGGGGAAAATACTTTATGAAAAAGATTAATGATTCAACTGGGGAGCTGGGAGGATTAAGTCCAGTATTCTTCTAAATGGGGAAAGTCTATTTCTAAACTAAAGAAAAGAGGAATAGAGTATAATAACATGATTAGGCAGGTAATGGGAGGTAGTGCTATTTGGAAAGAGGAGATAGGGTTCATATTAGTGAAAACAGGAGTATTGACTTAAAAGAAAAGATATGGGTGTGTATTGTGTACATACAGATGTATGGAAGAAAATGTAAACTTATAACTCTAAAAGTAAATGAATTAAATTTCCCAATTCAATAAAACACATAGTGATGGATAAGAAAACAAAATCCAACAATTGGCTGCTTATAGGAAACATTTAAAATTGATAGGTACTAACAAGGTGAAAATGATGGAACAGGACATAATCCATTCTACTTCAGGTGACACTCAGCATGAAGGAATTTTCATTAAGGTAATGACAAAAATGGGTAAAGTCAAGAGAGACAAAGAGGGAAAATGTATTATGCTTAAAGGTACCATAGATAATGGGAAAAAAGAGCAATTTTAAATACATATTAATAGCATAACAGCTTAAATTCTTAAAAGAAAAGCTAAGCAAAATGTAAAAAGAAGTAACACATTATTAATAATAGCCTTTAATATTCCTCTCCCAGAGGCAATTAATAACTTCAACAAGGCAGGAGGATACAAATTAAAATTTTAAATCATTAGCATTTCCATATGGTAATAAAAAAACTGGGGAGAATGATAAGAAGCATTGTATTCTAAAAAAGCTAAAAAAAAATGCTTGAAACACCTGAGAGTCAACCCACTAAGACACTCAAGATTTATAAAAAGTAAGCTCCCTGAGGGGAGAGACTGTTCAGTTTTTGCCTTTGTAACCCATACCTAACACAATGCCTGATTCATAACATTTGTTTAACAAATTGATCGATTAATATGAATAAAACTATAAAATACTCCTTATAGAAATAAATGGAGATAGATGGACATTCATTGTTCATGTTTGGGCCATGTCAATATAGTTAAAATGACAATACTATCAAAATTAATTTATAGTTTTAGTACTATGTCAATCAAATTACTGAAAGAATACTTTTGAGGATTAGATGAAATATATATGCACGAATGGATCACAAATAGTCTAGAATCTCATGGGAAATAAAATGAGAAAAAGTTTGAAAGAAAGAGGCAAATTAATTACTAGACCTCAAACTATGTTACAAACAAGTAACCATCAAAAGCTTTTTACATAACATCAATGGAACAAACTAACTAAAAAATAATAAATAGCTATCCAAAGCAATAATCCCAAGTCTGATAAACTCAAGAATATAAATTACTAGAGGAGAGGTGTCCTTTTTGACAAGAACTGCTAACATTAAGTTTAGAATAATATCTTTCACCATATAATATACCACAAAAACTCCAAAAGTACATGTGAACTAAGAAAGGTCAAGCAATACTTGATTTCTTATATAATAAGGGCAATGGGAAGAATTTTTAAGCAAATAAATGATAATGGAGAATCAAAAGAGAAAAAACACAATTTTGACTAAATAGAATTAAAAAGTTTTTGCACAAAGAAAATGATTGAACACTGAATTAGAAAATAAATAGAAGGATAAAAATATCTGCATCTGTCAAAAGTCCATTATCCAAAATATTCAAGGAACTGAAACAAATACATAATGCCAGGAAGCATTCTCTAATAGACAATCAGAGACATAATAGTTTTCAAAAGAAGAATGACAAAGTCTAAATGAACCTCTAAAAACGTGTTCCAAATCACTAATAGTGAGAGAAATACAAATTAAAACAAATCTGAGGTTTCACCTCATGCCGTGCTAATTGGTAATGATGACAGAAGATGAGAAAGGTCAATGCTAGAGGAAGTACCATATATTCAGCCCTCTAAGGATCTTCCTGTTTACTAAGCATAAAGAGTCTATTCGAGTAACTGAAGCCAAAAGGAACCCACTCTTTTCCTCCACTAATTTTTTTGGCCTTTTTTTATCTTGAAAATTGCCATGATTTCCTAGTTCTCTCTGCGTGCATGGGGTCATTCTACATCTGTCCCTTATTACACACTAATGTAGGTGTAGTTTGTGATCTTCTAAATCAGCCATTTAAATGGGAGTTGGACTCGGATTGGGACATATAGGTAACTAACTGATGATCCTCAGGGACTCATGGGAACACAAGAAGGTCAAAGTATGATGGAAATGCCTGGTTTGGGGCCACATTATAGCCTCATTCATGTTTTCAGGTAGTTTGAATAAGTATAAACCACTTCTTGATTACCATGATCCTTCTTTGGTGTTTATATTACATTGAATTCCTGTTTGTGATCCAGTCCCAGAAGTTTAAATGGAGAGTCTATTTATTATGTTTGGGAGAAATTCTATGCATCCAAAATCAGATGGCCTATAATGATACCGTCTCTCCCTCCTTTTTTTAATTTGGGAGCTTGTGAGGAGCACAGAGAGAAGTGATAGGTAGGGTTGGAAATTGCTTCTAATGGAGATGACCTCACATCTGTTCTGACCTTGCTTGTTGGCCCTGGTGACTCTTCTCTGGGCTTGTGGAAACTTGGGGCATCTTCCTCCCTTTTCTCCATCTCAGTCAGTCATGGTAGTTATGGTAAGAGGGGGTGGGAGGGGAGAGAAACATTTATGTGTCAAGAAGCCTGCCCCATAGCCAGTGTAGTTGTTTATCAGACAGGGAGCATTACCGGGGTGTTTCCTTCTGCTATTAATAAGATTGTCAGCACTCCTTCCTGTTCTGAATAGTGGAGGAGAGTGATTAAGGCTGCCAGAATGAGAAGCTCACTCTTTTTAATTAGCCCTAATGCAGTGAAGGTTGTTTTCTTGCTCTGGCAGAGGGGAATAGTAATTAATATGGTGAGGAGACAGACGGAGAGTTCAAGGCCAGCATGTGTGCCCCTGACCCAGAGGTCACTAGGGAAGGGGGGTTGTGGGCAGAGGGCGCTCACATCTATAGGCCAGGGAAGACAATAGCCCAGTTCCCACAGGGTTGGACAAAGGCCCGGCTGTACTTCTCAAATCTCATCTCGCAACTGCCACATTATAGATAAATTCTGTTCTCCTGCTACCCTAAAGTGACTGGCTTTCCTGACCTCCAATTTAGGTGTTTTTTTGTATTTATAATGAACGACTTTCTTCACACTTACACTTCTAAACGTAGCCCTAAGGTCCCTTTCCTTCTTGACTTCTGCATGTGTGACTCCCATTAAGGCTAATGGATTCTGGGTTTGCAAGCCTAACTGGCAGAGAATAGACTCTTTAGTACATTCACCTTAAAGCTTGCAAAGCATCATGGGGACCTGGGGCTCTAGACCTAGCTGAATTTTTCCCCCAGCTCAAGAAGCAGACCCAGGGAGAGGCAGTTAATTGGAAGAGAAGACTCTAATACCACTATGCCATTTCAGAGACAGTCTCCCAGGCCGGACATCCTCTTCCCCTTCATCTGTACCTCAAAATACCTAGCTTCCTTAATAGCTCAGCAACTACATCTTACAAGAAGTAAGTGGTCTTTCCAGACTCATATTAACATATACAGATTGAGAGCTACAAAGAATGTTAGATGTCATCTAATTCAATGTCTTCATCTAACAGGCCCACAGAGGTGGAAAACCTACAGGAAGTAAGTGGAAAAGCTAGAATTTGAATCTAGGTCCTTCTGTTCCAATCCCAATTCTCCCTCCATTATACTGCAATGCCTTCTTGTATCCCTGTGAGATGGAACATAGTCAAGTCCAAAGAAATCAAATTGGATATTGGATAATGCATAGCTGGTGAGTTGAATGTACCTATGCATATGATGAAGACAGAGGTTATGAATCATGCCTACCCACTCCCCTTCCCAGATCAGTCAAGGAATTGTCCAAGAATTTTCTTCCCAATGTACCAGATAATGTCTGGAATGGAAGCTCAGATACTTTTTTCCACATAATCGTGTGCAAAACACCCCATGCCCCCGTTGCAAAGCAGGAACCCAGCCAGATTGCCCTTTGTCCCCCTAAATAAGAATCTCCCTTGGCACTTTTGAAAGCAGGAAATAGTATTTGAGGGTGATGTCTTCTTGAATGACAGAGAGATATGAAGCCGCTGCCAATAAAAGAAAACATTTGGGATCTGAATCACCTCTCACCTGGTTTAAGATTTTGATCCCACTTGAGATGATTTGGGTTTTCTGAAGATTCTATTCAGCTTGTCCTTTTCCCTTCTCTGAAAAACAAATAAATTTGGTGTTGCTTCTTAACTCTTTCAGGTCAACACTGATGTCATGAGCGCCAGCCATGAATCATGGCTCAGGCGACATTTTAAAAATAACATTGGCAGGGCTGTGAATGCAGGCCAGACACCCAGGCACAATAGCAGGATACCGTAAATTAAGCTATAAGTCTAATCAGAATAATAAACATTGTGACGTCTTTATGCCCATAGAAGAAAGGGACAAGAAAGGACTCAACCTTGGCCAGTCTGAGATTTCATAAATAATAGATACTGTTGGTTTCTGGAGTTGTGTGGAGAATATTTGAAGCAGGCAGTGACCTTTCGCCTCAAGTTTTTGCATATTACAGAAAAATAAATGAGCACAGTGTTTTCTTCACTATGGGACCAGGCAGCTAGGACCTGCTATTTCATTGGTATAAAGATCTCCCAGCGATGAAACTCTGTCTACCAATGCAGATCAGCACCTACTTTGCAACTTCAGGTCTTAGAGAATTGCTTGGGACCCTAAATGACTAAGTGACTTGCCTAGGAAGGCATAGTCAGTGTAGGGGATAGGTAAGTCTCGAACCCATTTTCCTGTCCCCAAGGTCAGTTCATGATAACTCAACCATGCTGTCTCTCTTTCCTTGCTATATTCTGGTTAATCTGAGTCTTTGGCATGTTTGAAAATAAAAGACAATGTGGTAATAGTGGATAGAGGACTGACCTTGAGTCAGGAAGAGTTGGGATCATCTCAGCTCTGATACCAGCTAGGTGACGATGGGAAAGGTCACTTAGCTTTTCCATGCCCCAAAGAAACTCTTGAATACACTGAATTTCAAACACATTGCCAGTGTGCATCCATGGAGGAATTTGACACCAGAAATTCCCCTCTAGCAATAAAATTACAGATCAGGACTAAAAAACAAAGATTTTCAGATGCCAACATGTCTCTCTTAATCAGTGCAGACACATAGATTTAGTGTAAAACGTTCATGTCTGGAAGTCGTCATTTGTAGCCATTTGCATTTTTACATACTTAAGTACAGGTCTACATTTGGGCTCATAATTGTAAAGCCAGTTTTCATAATTTTGATATACATTCTTTGCAGAGTCACAATAATGTCATTTCCTATAACCAGAAAAGACCCTTACCTTCTTGGTATACACCATTCATAGTGGATAGTGTACTGCACTTGAGAGGCATAGAGACTTGAGTTCAAACCCTGCCTCAGATATTTTCTAAGATGTATGACTCTGAGTGCAAGGTAAACTTTTTTTTAGCCTCAGTTTTCTCATCTATAAAATGGGAGTAATAAAATCACCTTATTTAAAGGGTTATTGTGAAGATCAAATGAGATAATATATGTCAATATATGTTCTACAAGCTCTAAACACTAGATAAATGTTGTTATTATTAATAATGCTATCATTACCTTCCTTTCTGGTTCCCTTTGTCTTTTCTATTTATCTTCTTTCTCCCCTTTTGCTTCTCTTTCCTCATTTCTCCCAAATCTCCCTTTCCTTTGCTCTGGTGGACCATTCAGAAAGGAGCTAGGCTCCATCCGTCACATGAAAAGGTCAGAGGTTGCCTCTCACCACATACATATGCAGAAAGGGAACCCAAATGTGATTAATTGGCCCAGCCAGATTGCAGGCACAGTTAGCCAATTTGTCACAGGCTGGATTGCGGTCATCCCAATTGGGCTGCCTTTGGCCGATGTGCAGCCTGGAGGTACTGGCCAGCTGTTATTTGCCAGTTAGTATTTCTTGGTGTGTTGCCAGCCATAGGAAGTGAATGCATTTTTGAAAGCCTATTACATAAGAGTTCTAAGCCCAAGAAACAGACAGACACAGAGAGTGAGAAAGACAGAGACAGGGACAGAAAGAAACAGAAGAGATAGACAGAGGCAAAAATAGAGAGATAAAGACAGAGGCAGAAAAAGAGATAAAGAAATGGAGAGAAGAAAGTGGGGGAAGGGAAATAAAGAGGGGGGCAGGGAACCAAGAGTATCTTGGGAAAATATTTTCCCCAAACAGTCATTACAAAGTGATAGAAACAGACTGAAATTTTTGTTGTTTTCCCAAAGAAGAGTTGATGTTGTGATTGGGGGTAGAGGGGCAGGGGCAGTGGCACTCCATAGAAAAGATTTCTAGGAGCCCTCAGGAAACTTTCTTTATTGGTCTGTGTTGCAATGTGGGTCAACAATATGGTGCCAAGACTATTTAGAAGCCTTCTATAGCACTAGCATATAAAGACTTTACCTATTCCTGTAGAGTTTTGTACTTTTCAAAGAACTTTCCCATTCTTTGTTTCATTTGATTATCACAATAAGCCTCTGTAATAGTTAAGACAAATATTAGTATCTTGGCTTCATGGAGGGAGAAACTGAGTCATGATAAGTGATCCATCCTTTATGACACAGTTATTGGTGGAGCTAGAGTTCTAAAAGCCCAGGGTCCTGGCTACCTGTCCCAGGGTTCTTTGCATGACACCACAACAAAGAAGCATACTAGATAATTTATCTTGGTCTTGTACCTTATAACTGGGAAGAAAAGACAGTTGTTGAGCCTTGTCCATAGGATAATTTTCACTCTCTCTGTTTCTGGGTACATGAATCCATTGACAGAGTGTTGGGACATCTGGTCTACCTGAGGATTGCTTAAAGAACTGAGCATCCCAAGACATAATAAGTATGAGCCATTGGTTGGTCATAAGGGACAAATCCAACATACTAATTTCTAGGAACAAAATATGGAAAGGGATCAGGGTTCCATCTGAGTCAATCTAGGAACAAAATAATAATAATTACCCAAAGATAACATCATAATGACATAATTAGCAACAATAATAGTAATAAAGCACTTTAAAGTTTGCAAAGACACTTTCTTCACGCAACTCTGGGAGGTAGTCCAAATATTACTATCCCCATCTTACATATGGGGAAATTAAGGCTCTGAAAAGTTAGCTGACACACCCAAGGTCCCAGAGTCAGTAAGTGTGTAAGGTAAGATCGAAGCCCAGATTTTCCTCAATTTAAGTGATCTAAGATCTCACCCTGCCTCTTGTGGTATAAAAGATGGGGCCCTGGGTTTAGAGCACATTCACACATATGCATATATGGACATATATGTGTGCATATAAGCGCACACACACACACACACACACTTTCTTGCTACTGATACATACTTGCAAACTACCACGGAAAACAAGAGATGAGAAACAGAGCCAGCATGGGAAAGGAGGAATGTATCTACTCTGTTGATTAAGGTATTTCACTGACAATGGAAAGGAGGGATGGAAGTTATTTCAAAGTGAGTAATGGAAAGGAGGTGGGACTGAATGGATATAGGGGACAAAGGAAAGGAGGGACTCAAAGGTGATTCAAAGGTTGGGCCTTTCATGGAAAATAGTGTTGCCATTGACAGAGATAGAAGTAGGAAGTGCATGGTGGCTTCAGGGGGAATAACAATAACTAGTATTTTAATAATATTTTAAAGGATAATAAGTTCTTTCCGTATAGTGTTTCATTTGAGCTTCTCAACAATCCTGTGAAGGAAAGGTGCTGTTATCCCCATTATACAGACAAGAAAAGTGAGATTGGGGGATTGGGCATGATCATGAAACTACTGTGTGTTGGAAATAAAATTACAAACCAGGGCTCCTCTGACTCCTACATCATCTAAGACCAGCACTCTTTTCACTAATCCAGAAGGTGAAAGGCTCAATTTGCTACCCTTACCTTTCTTTGTTTCCCACAAAGTAAACACCTTTCCATCCAGTGGGAGCCCAGCTCCCAAATACAACCCCATCTCCCCCCTAAATACACAACTCCCTTGGGACTAACTGAATAAAGTGAATATGGGACTGATTTTAGGAAGTGGGGGTAGGGTAGGCATTAGATCTCATTGCTCTGTGATGCCAATTCACTGACAATGGGCAAGAACCTCTGATACGTTATGTAAAGAAAAATCTGGGTCTAACTAAAAAAACAATTTTTAGGCTTTGAGGGTGATTAAGGAAAAAAAAAGATCAGAGTTAATCTGATTGCTGTGTAAAGGTAAGATTTTTCCTAGTAGTCATTGTTGATACTGTGAATTTTCTCATCCACTTCCCCAGACGGAAGAATGAAATGCTTGTGGAATGACTGGATGATTCCAAATAGAAACAAAGAATAAATAGAATGCCTGGGAATCAAAACATATTGCCACTAAACTTTGATAGAGAAAATTTATTTTTCTCATAGAAAATCTTCAGGCTTTAAGTTTCATTTCATCCCTGCTATTAATTCTGGAATTTGAAGGACTAGTGGCTTTCTTCTCAGACTTCAAGGGATTTGTCTGGTTGGTGGAATATGGGTTTGGTTTCACTTGTGGCCTTTTCAGTGTTACAAAGGCCCCATGTTTATGGGAGAAAATCATTGCAAACCATTTCCTTTAGTAGTGACTTAACCTCCCCCTGGTGGGTTCTTTCACAGCCATGAGGATGAAACCCATCTATCCACTTTGAGTCCTGTTATCTTCATAGCTGCTACGACTCTTGGCTACAGGAAACTGAACAGTGGCAAGGAAACGTGTCACCAGTGGCTGAAGTTAGGGGGTGGGGAGTGGTCGGAGAAGGTGAAATGTTGACACTCTATCCATTAAGCAACCTAAGGCATTTGGATTTGTGCCAGATCAGCAAACTCTAAATCAGTATATTCCAACCAGAGGATTTATGGCAGATCTACAAAGATGATAATTTATTTAAGCTCTCGTGTCTCGAATTTCTTGTCTTTTTTTTCTTGTTGATTTTTATTGGCACGGAATGTTTTACATTTACTTTTAAGCATATATCACCACGACAAGGATGCTTCGATGATGACTATAAATGAAATATGTATCCTGAAGATATTTATGTAATTTCAAGAAATTATTTTTCAGGTTTACTCCAAAAGAACTTGTTCAGTTAGTGTCTTGCTGGTGCCTTATCACATCTTACTAATCAGATACTAATGCTGGAACTAGTACACATTACTTAAGTGTACTAAATATGTGCAAATATAAATTGTATTTAAAAATATCTCTCATGTAATAAATTACGTTCACTATGTTAAAATACCAATTTCTAGAGAAAATTGGTTTAAGAAAAATAGCTAATCATGATAGCCTGTGAAAACAGCATTTTTTCTGGAATCATTTCATTTTCAAGTACAAGAGATTTGGGGGCTGTTGTTTCATTCTGCATTCCATTATTTCCCTTTCCATTCATTTGCTGAACAATCATCTCCTAAAATATTGCACTTCTGCTGTGGTATCAATTGGCTTCTTTCCCAAAAAGATATAAATGATTTCTAATTGAATTAAGTTTAATTAGGTAAATTAACAGTTAAGCATATCATACATAAGCTTGTTCTGTTTATACTCCATTATCGAGATAATTTAGAGCCAAAGCAGAATGTGCATGACCAAAATTCCAATGCAACAAGCAAGATTGCCTGGGGAGGAAGAAGGGGGAAAAGTAACGGTGGCTAGGTTAAATCTGAGTTGATAATTTATGCACTCGATTCATTATATTATTTGAGTTGTAGACAAAAAGTAGTTGATAGTCACAGAATGTGCCTGAAAGAGAAGAAACATTATTGCCAAGAAAAACTGTGTGATAGATGGAAGCATTTCTTATTCTTTTAATGGTCTCCTTTCCAGTTAAGTACTGTCAAATTTTACTAATTCAGACTAACTGGGGCCTATCACCTATCTGAGTGATGGATTTTTTAAAAAGAAATACAATTTAGGGCTAGCTAGGTGACATAGTGAATAGAGCACCAGCCCTGGAGTCAGGAGGACCTGAGATCAAATCCAACCTCAGACGCTTAACACAAAAACCAGACATGTGACCTTGGGCAAGTCACTTAACCCCAATTGCCTGCCAAAAAAATACAATTTTATTACTTTTATATTCATATGCGAAACAAAGTGTTGTCTAGTAAACCTGCTTTAGTAAATAGATGAAGATGAATTGTAATTATTTTGCAAATTATTTGCACAAAAGACAAGGGATATTGGTGAGCAGAATTCCCAAACTCTGTACTATGGACCCTGGCTTTCTCCATGCCATGAGTTCCATGAGAAAATTTAAAAACTAGTGGTACTTTACTTTTAATGTGAGTAATAGGAAATTACAGTCATGAGTATTTATGTATACACGCATACATACACATGTGCAATGCAACACACAGGAATGCATGCACAATAATGCATGTGTATATATGTGTGCATTTATGTATTGTGTCTATATGTATGTGCGTGTGTATATAATATTTTTGCATCAATTGATGAAAATGCATTTGTTAAGGTATTATTTGTAAAGTGTTTTTGCAAACTTTAAAGCTCTTTACAGATACTAATTATTTTTACTGATGCTGGTAATGACGCTATTATGTGACTTCTGTGTGCTAGACACTGTCCTGAGTATTGAACCAAGAAAGGTAAAAAATGATACCTTCCCTCAAGGAGATCGTATTCTAATGGTGAAGACAACATATAAATAATGATATGCATCCAAGGCATATAGAGAGGAAGCCAATGGCCCTCTCAAAGGGATAGTAATGGCATCTCAAGGGAGTAGGAAAGGTTCATACAGCATATGAGCTGAGACATGTAGGAAGTCCAGGGTTCTACAAGGTGGGGGAAGAGAGTAGATTCTAGCCATGAGGGACAGAGGTGGGGTGTGTAAGATAAGCCAATAGACTGGCGTAGTTGGATTGTAGATTTTGTGGGGGGGAGTAAAATTTACAACTGGAAAGTAGAATGAGTTTGCTTTTTCTCTATTCTGCTCTAAAATTTTCTCTGATCCCTACTTATTCTGGGGGCATTCCATGTCCCAAGTACCAACATCTGTAGGTTCTGTTAAAATATTTCATGTTTAATAGCATTCCACAGATAAATTCACTTGGTAAATGCTGTCATCGTGGTGTTTGCGAGGTATCCACCACCATGGCTGGGATGTAGGAGGAGACTGTCTTAGCTGTCCCTTGTGATATCTATGTTTACATATCTATGATATCTAAATATCTATCTTTCTATAATTGTTGAACAATTTGTTTGTGTACATATTTTAAAGACTCCCCCTTTTCAGTCCCTTTATGCTCTTTGTCATGTTTATGAAGGCATTGAGTAGGGGACAGGAGGTCAACACTGTCTGAAGCCTGAGAACAAAGTTTGGAGATGCTTGTCAACTGAAGTTTTAGAAAAGGCTATCACTATAAAGGATGAGCTGAACTCTGAGGTCCTTCTAGCTCTGACATTGTGGGTTGACCATCAGATGATAATTTGTTGGGGAAGGGGACAAGACAAGTAGTGGATATAATTCATTAAATCATCTACTAAGGCACATGTGTGACCCAATACAAGTCATGGGATGAGGAATTCAGACATGGATGGCATCACAGAAAGGTTTGATATATCAGAATAAGCCAACCAGTGTTTTATGTGAGCTGTGTAGTGTCCCTCATCATCAGGGCCTCAGTTTTCAAAGGGAGCAGAGAAAGAGGAAACAGCAGCTCTTTTTGTGGTGACAAAGAAATATGAGGGCATTCCTATCCACTGGAGAATGGTTGAACAAGTTGTGGTATATGGATGCAACAAATACTATTTTATTGTAAGAAAAGGAGATGGCTTAAGAGAAACCTGGGAAGACTTGTATGAACAGATGCAAGGTAAAGTAAACAAAACCAGGAGAACGATTTAAGCAAAGTGTAAAGAAATCAATTGAGGGGCTTTGACTATTCTCTCTTTCCCACCTGACACAAACACATGTCTTGGACTTAATTAGATATCTCTTAAATAGGATATTTAATATCTCTAGGCATCAGTTTCCTTTTTTTTTTTATTAAAATAGATTTGTAGTGGATGATGACCAATAGGCCTTTCCCTTGCCTGGAACATACATAGAAAGTGCTTTAAAAATGTTTATTGAATAACTGACTTCCAATTTACTACAGCTCAACAAGTATTTATTAATGTCTTCTATGTGCCAGCCACTGTGCCACATGGGGGGATACAAAGTATGAGCAAAAAGGAAGATCTTCCCTCCAGATTCTGATGGGGAAGATAATATATAAAATGGAGGTCAAAAGCAGAGGTGGAGATGAAGGAAAGTTACCTTCATGGGAGCATGGTGGCAAAATTTGGAAAGATAAAAGCAGATCTGGGAGAGGAAAGAAGGATGACTGTTTTAGGTCTTTCTTTGAAAAAGAGGTTCAAGAAAGAATTCATCAGTGGGAAAAGGACCAAAGAATATTCCATGATTAAAAGACAGCAGAGAAGGAATGATTTTCCAGAATAAGGAAGCCATAAGCACTGAGAGAATTTCCAGGATGAGAAGGCAATTGAAGCATCGTGATAAATTTCCAAGAGTTAAAATCAGAGGTAGAAGAAGGATGTTTCTTCCACAAAATGGAGATTCTGGGAAGGACTCAGCGATGGGAGAAGAGGCTAACTCCTATATAAACCAGCTGCTTTTAAGCAGAGACTGTATTTGTTCCACCTAGAGGTAGTCAGTTGACTTACAGCTAGGTAATGTGGCTGATTAGAGTGCAGCTGACCCAGGGAAACATATTGATTGAGTCTGGGGGCGGAAAAGTCCAAACTGTCCCTCCTGGTCTCCTGCTGAATGTTGATTATTAACTTCTTCTTAGCTAAAAGCTCATCCCAATTTTTACCAACACACAGTGCTATGGACAATTTGTCCTCTGAATTCAAGTCAGTTGTTGCCGATTTAATCTACTTATTGTAGCATGAATAAAATAGAAAGTTAGTGTCCTTTTAGGCATGAATTGTTTCCTAGTGCATTCCTGTTTCTCTACTTTTCCCCCTTTTCCCACTAGTGATGAAATAGAGAGCATAGGGTTCTGGTCTTTTTATGCCCCTACATCTGGGATGTATTGTTGAATACTGCTGAAGTTGTCCAAAAACGTGTCACTAGATTTTTGTTTATTCAAAAGTTGAAGTGAAGTTAAATCCCTTAAATTTGTAATGTCAGTTTGATGCCTGTGTTAATCTTCCATGAGATTTTAGGATCTGGGATTGTGGGGGTGGTTTCATTCATGCAAAAATCCATAAATGGATCTGGTGCCAAATGTTGCTTTTTTTTCCTTCTTGCTACGGAGGTCAGGGTGAGCGTGCAACCATCTTTGCTGGAAGAAATGTGTATTTTCTGTGTTTTTTTTAATATACATACAAAGGAATTTGGATATTTTGCCAGCCAAATTTCCAGCATCTTGCTTTGAAATCTGGCTTTTTCATTATGTTGAAAATCAGTAACAACCCAATGGAGGAAGAAAGAGAGAACTGTTTTACATTTGGAAATGCCAACAAAACCACAATCCCACCCCTTCTGGAAATTTATCACCAACGTATATTGAAGCCTTGTATACATAAAGGAATGAAGGACTTGAGCTGTTTACTGGGAGGATTTCAATCATATACACACGTACACACACCAACTACTGCAGTTCTTCCATGAAAAATGTGAATGCTTTTCAGTGATACACTTGATTGTTAGAAACTTCTTTGTGACAGAGGAAAAAAAAATAATGGAGAATTTTGTTCTTGTTCACTTGTCTCAGTCATATCTGACTCTTTGTGACCCCTTTTGGGGTTTTCTTGGCAAAGATATTGGAGTGGTTTTCCATTTCCTTCTCCAACTCATTTTACAGATGAGGAAACTGAGGCAAAAAGGGTTAAGGTCACACAGCTAGTATGTATCTGAGACTGGATTTAAACTCAGGTCTTCCTGACTCCAGGCCTGATGTTCTAATCCAATGCACCAGTTAACTTAGGTATCATTTTAAGGCTAGAGAATACTCTTACTGCAGCACTTACGAAGGGCATTCCTCTCTTCCCATCACTACAGCAAAGTTGTCAGGTGTTTTATGGACTTCTTAGACCACACAAGAATTACCTCTACCCCTTTTGAGTTAGTTCCCTAACTGAGAGAACATGTGCTATTATGGCCCAGGCAACTCTCCCCTCTTCCCAAGCGTTCAGACCATGCAGGTCCCTAGTAATGCAATCTTCTCCAAATCTAGTAGCTAGCCTAACCATCAGAGACAAGCAAATGCATTAGAGACAAACTCTTATCCCTGTGTGATTGTTGCCAGCAGCCCCAGGGCTAAGGAAACTCAAGCTCTCCCTGATGTTACATATACCAAGGGTTATTGTTCATGATTTTTTTTTGATAACACTCCCTTTGGTCTCAGACTTACAACCTCCACTCTAGATAGGTTCAGCACCCAGATACTGGCTGAAGCATTGGGGGTGATTTTTAATACTGTTGTTAATAAGCCCCCATCCAGTGTGCTCCCTCAATAATTACCAAACATACTTAATTAGATTTTTAGAAAGTGATATTTACTGAGATATTAGAGTAAGAACAGTTTATACAAGAATAGGTTTCAAAAAAGTCTGGGACGTATTCTCTCCCCTCACATACACAAAGTCTCTTGGGAAAATATGCTGAAGCACATGTAGTAAAGGAGTAAGTTGCAGCTTCTGCTTTCTAGAAGTCTTTTTCTCTTTTCATGGAGTCTTTGTGAAGTTCCCCTTAGGTGTAGCACTTAGGTGGGCTCTAAGGGCCAGTGTCCTTGTAAAGTTCAAATCTTTTTTATGTTTGTCTTTGGCTCCCAATACTAACACAGCCATCAACTACTGCTGTTCTGGGCACACTGCTATCAATATCTTTCCCTTTCAAGTTAACAAAGTCATTGTCTGATGGAGGAAAGGATGAGGAGGTTATTCAGAAATGGAGACTCTCTCTTCTCCTTCTTCCTCTCCTTCTTCTCCTTCTCCTCCTCCTCCTCCTCCTCCTCCTCCTCCTTCTTCTTCTTCTTCTTCTTCTTCTTCTTCTTCTTCTTCTTCTTCTTCTTCTTCTTCTTCCTCTTCTTCCTCTTCTTCTTCCTCTCTCTCTCTCTCTCTCTCTCTCTCTCTCTCTCTCTTTCTCTCTGCTCCCCCTCCTATCTCATTGTACTCTACAAAGTCAACTATTTTTTGTTTTATATTGGCTCTAATTATATCTATCTGTCTGTCTGTCTATCTATCTATCTATCCATCAGCATTTATTATCATTCACCTCCTATGAGTCAGGCATGGTGCTAGGTGCTGAGGATACAGAAGCCAAAGTGAGCAGTCTATGCCCTCAAGAAGCGTCAATTCAAATATTAGCAATGTCCCAATATTGAGATTTTGGGGCCATAGCCACTCATCCATGTTCCCTAGATGAGTATTCCAATATTCTAGTAACAAATGTTTGCAAGTCTCTGATAGTTAGATTTGGTTGAATAGTAAATGTGTTAAATGTCAGTAGTTTGGGGCTAGTCTATGCTCTTTTCAGTGGGAATTTGAAAGCAGCTGGCAGGTTCCATTTTTAAAAGTAATTTCCTATTTTTGTTGTTCTTGTTGCATTGTTTTAGTTATGTCTGCTCCCTAGCAGGTGTTATATAGGACATTACCAACCTCCTGTGTCTTTTTTTCCTACCTCTCAGAATGTTCCTCCTGTGGTCTGACATTATGGGAATTTGTCAAGCCAATTAGACCCTGATTCCTAAAGGGGAGGGGTAGGGAAGAAACTATTAGGGATATTTCAAAAAAAAAGGAAAAAGAAGTAAAGGGGATAAAAGGGGGGAAGATAGAAGGGGTGGAGGAGGGAAAGAGTGTGAGACAACTATAGCTAATTTCTCCAGACTACTTAACAGTAGCTCTGAACAGGATGGTAGCAGCAGAAGGGGGGGATTTAAGGAACAAGAGTCTAAATTGTCTATGAATCTTTTACAAGTACTAGTGATACTGACATTAATAATACTTTCCACATCAAGGAAAAGACCAGAGTGGAATGGTAAGGTTGGAGAGGAGGCAGCCACCACTTGGAATGAGGTATTTTATCTTTGCCTTGATTGTGAAAAAGATGAGTCAGCCCTTTGCTCCCCAAGGTTGAGGAATTCATAGTGTGTGTTTCCATTGTCTGTTTCATTACTTGGTGTCACAGACTTAATACCCATTTGAGACCTAATGGCTGCAGAATTACAGCAAATGTAGAATATGGTTTTTAACTGGATGTTTTAGGAGCTAGGGTTTCATTCTTATCCTCTATCTAAAGCTCATGGTACAGCCAAGCCCTCAAGTCTAAAAACTCTTTTAATCCCCTCACAATCTCAGCCTGTTTCTGCTGAATTTTAGCCCAGATCTGACTTTTATTGATGTTTTAAGCCTACAGTTAGAAGTAAGTTTATTCTACCTATCTTCCCAGATAACTTTTGGAATATAAGACATCTTTAAGAAAGAAACAAACATCTGGGAGACAAACTTCTTTGGCTACCAAGAGGTGGTTTGTCTCCCAAAAGGTTGCTATAAAGGTGAGTAGGGTAAGAGGGCATCGTAGGCAATATAGCTGGTCCTTAATCAGTACCATGATGGTATCAGTAATTGAAATTTTAGTTGTTCAGTCATTATTCAGTTTTGTCCAACTCTTTGTGACACTGTTTGGGGTTTTCTTGGCAAAGATACTGGGGTGGTTTGCCATTTCCTTCTTGAGCTCATTTTATAGATGAGGAAACAGGCAAACAGGGTTAAGTGAATTGCCCAGGGTCACACAGATGTAAGTGTCTGGGACCAGACTTGAACTCATGAAGATGAGTCTTCTTGACTCCAGGCTGGGTGTTCTATCCACTGCACCACCTAGCTTCCCAGTTGAAATTTACATAATTTTATTTAATTAACTAATGTTGTTACTTCTGAGACTGAATCTCCCTCTCTCACAAAGGCTGGAAGTTAAGTTGTCCCTCATAGTGTTGTTGAGCAGTGGCCAAATCTTCAGATCCTATGGACGTTAGCCATGGGGTTTTCTATTTCTTTCTCCAGTGGTTTAAGGAAAACAGGTTAAGTGACTTGACCAGGGTCACACAGCTAGCAAGTATTTGAGGCCAAATTTGAACTCAGGTCTTCCTGACTCCAGTACTCTATCCCCTGGGTTACCAAGCGGCCCCTGTTGATGAACATGGAAGCTTTGACCCATTTCATTAATGACCTAGGGCAATTAGAATGTCTGGTGGCTCAGATTTCCTGTTCCTTTTCCTTGATTAACTGCAGATCAAACACCAGAGAAGCTGAACTGGGAGTCAAGAACCCTGGACCTCCAGGCCCAGTCCTCAGTCTTTAACGCCGGACCAGACACATACATGTAGGATGAAGAGGAGCCAAATTAGGGGAGCCTTTTCTTGAGAAAATGGTTGTGAGTTATCAATATGTCATCATCTCTAAGAGTCACCCAGAAAGATCTACTGATCTCCTCCTCATCAGAGCTGGCGTCACAGGGGATATAATAAAAGTGCTGGACCTACAGGTAGTCAGACACTGACCAGCCAGGTGACCCTGGGCAAGTCACGTAAACCTCTCTCAGCCTCAGTTTCCCTATCTCTAAAATGGAGATGATAATAATAACACCTCCCTCCCCTGGTTGTTGTGAGGACCAAATGAGGTAATATTTATAAAGTACTTTGCAGACCTTGAAGTGCTGTGTGAATGGAAGTTATTAGCTGTGCCAAGCGTGTCTATGATTTTTAATGGGTTCATATCCATCAAGCATGAAGCGGAGGTCTCTATGGTCTCCATGATGTAGAGGGTTGAGGCAATTACTTCCTTTTGCCCAAATGATCCAGCTAATTGCCTTTAATTTTCCCTATTAGGTATCTGGCCACACAGACCTGAAGCCCTTTGCAGTAGGCTGAAGCATAGAATTCCTGCCCCCGCCCAAGTGGGAGGCACATTTAACACCTAGAAGAAAGGCGGAGGCAGACAGAGAGATAGATGACCTGGGGGTATGGGCATGTGCACACTATATACATGCATAAACACACACAAATACATACATACATACATACATACATGTGTCCTGGTGTAGTTAGAAATATTATATACATACATATATGTACATATGTACATGTGTGTATATATTATGTATGTGTGTACGTTCCAAAGTCTTTGGACTTCAACCTGAGATCAAATACTGCTACAGACCCTTAACTAGCAGGAGCTCCCTCAGGCCACCAAAGTCATAATTTGCACAGAAGCAAAGACTGACTGGGCTTCTGAGATTTAGAACTAAAAGGTTAAATCCAGCCCCTTAGATGAAGAAACTGAACCCCAGATGGGCCCAAGATTATACAGTGAAGGACGAAAGCCAGATTTGACCCCAGGTTTTCTGACTCCAACCTGAGTAGTCTTTCTCATTGCGCCATGTTGTGATAAGGTCAGGATAAGTATGAAGTCATGCCATTGGAGAATTTTGCCTCAAAATGTTGGGAGACCTCAAGGTAAAGTTAGCCTTGATATACCAGGGTTGTTAAGCTCAAATGGAAGGGGGGAAGGGGCCGGCACTAATTCTTACATAAGGATCCCTGCAGGCGGCATATTGACTTAGTTTAAGAATGTAATGTGATCTATGTTTTATTGTATTTTTATTTATTTTGTTAAATATTTCCCAATTATGTTTTAATTTGGTTCAGGGGCACTTGGGAATATTGCTGGCTGTGTGTTTTGACGTCTCCGATCTAGGTGAAAGCTTTATATAGGTATGCCCCCTTTTCATGTAATTAGGCAGCAGATATATTGACAGAGAGGGTGGGGTATTGTGTATATTGAATTGGTGCAAGCTGAAATATGTTTCCCATTGACTTACATTAACATTTCAGAGATGTATTCATAGGATCACAGGAATTAGAGCCACAAAAGTTATTAGAGATTATATATTAAAATAGCCTCATTCTATAGATGAGGAAACTGAGGTCCTCAGTATTTGAGTGGTTTGCTTAATGGAACAGGGGAGTAAAGCAAAGCCAGAATTCTCACTAAAAATAAAATTTGGTCCCAAGAAGGTAGCTCATAGAGGTAATCAAAATCATACCTTAGGAAACATTTTAAGGAAATATTAAAGGGAAGTTATAATTTATGATAAAATGTTCATAAAATGATTCAAATTTATGTTAAAATTTATAGCTATTACTAGCATACTAGGTGGCACTACAGTGGATAGATTTCTTGGCCTGCAATCAGGAAGACTCCTTTTCCTGAGTTCAAATCTTGCCTCTTGACACTAGCTGTGTGACCCTGGGCAAGTCACTGAACCCTGTTTACCTCAGTTTCCTCATCTGTAAAATGAGCTGGAAAAGGAAATTGGCAAAGCACTCCAGTTTCCCAAAATGAGGTCAATACCTGAAGAGCAATAATAGCACTCTTATTAAAAGGTGAGGACAAAGGACTCTCAAAGTATAAGGACACTGAACTTATCTGTCAATAGGTAAATTAAAAAAAATTTTTTTGCTCCAGTTTTCATATCAAGAACACTTGATTAGGGAAGCAAGCTAATGGCAACTAGGTAGCTAAGTGGTTGGAAGGCTGGGCTTGGAGTCAAGAAGGCTTGAATTCAAATCCCATCTCAGAAACTTACAGTCTTGGTGACCCTGGCCAAGTCACTTAACCTCTCTCAGTTTCCTAATTTTAAAAGAGGGATAATATCCACATCCAGAGAAAGAACTCTGGAATATGAATGAAAGTGGAAGCATACTATTCACTCTCCTTTTCTTTTGTTGTTTTGTTTTGTTTCTTCTTCCTCGTGTTCCTCACATTAGTTCATGACTAATGTGAAAATATGTTTAATATGAATATATAAGTAGAGCCTATCTCAGATTGCATGCTGTCTTGGAGAGGGTGGAAGAGAGGGAGGGGGAGAAAATTAAAAACTCAGAATCTTATGGAAGTGAAAGTTGAAAACTAAAATTAAAATAATTAATTATTAAAAATTTTGAAAAAATAAAGTAGGGATAATAATAGAGCCTACATCTGATGATTGTTGTGAAGATCAAATGAGATACTGGTAAAGCATTTTGCAAACTATAGAGTGTTGAATGAACACTAGCTATTATTGTTATTGTAACACAGTTACACACATGTTGGGTGCCTAATAAATGTTGATTTTTGATTGATCGATCTTGGTGAAAAGAAAATCACACCAAAGTAATAAGCAGTCTACATACTAACATTTTCCCGTTGGATACACAGTTAGTCATCAACAAACACTTGTTTAGCACTTAATATATGCCAGGCACTTTGCTAAGCCCTAAAGATACAAAGAAATGACATTAACTGCTGGGGCATCAGGAGAGGCTGCCTGCAGAAGATGGGATATGAGTTTAGTCTTAAATGAAGTCAGGGAGGTTAAGTGATGGTGGTGAGGGGGCAGACAGAGCCTTTCAGATATGGGGTACAGACATTCCAAAGGCACCTAGAGAGGAGATGGAGCATCCTATGGGAGAAAGAGCAAAAAGACCAATGCTGCTGGATTGTAGAGTGTGTGAATGGGGAGGACCATGTAAGGAGCCCAGAGAGTCAGGAGAGGGCCAGGTTTTCAGAGGCTTTAAATCCAAGGAGAGGATTTGTAAAATTTAATCCTGGAGTTTATTAAGTAGTAGGTTGGCTTGGTTTGACCTGAGCTATAGGAAAAACACGTGGCAGTTGAGTGGAGGAGCCATTGGCGTGGGGAGAGATGAGGTTGGGTGGCTAATGGCAGGAGTCCTGGTGAGAGGTGACGAGGAGTTGGTATGAGCAGAGCAAAGGGATCTTATACAAGAGATGCCAAAGGTAGGTAACAAGGACAAAACTGGACAATGGAATAGAAATGTGGAAGGAGCTCGAGTGAGGAGTTAAGGACAACATTGATGTTGCCTTCAGAAATCCTTTCTTTTCTCTAGATCTGTCTATTTCCCCATTGGGTTGGGGTGGAGTGGTGCTAAGCTAGCCCATCTGTAAGGTCTCTCATGGTGCTAGAATTCTCTGATACTGTGGGATTAAAAAGCCCTTTGATTATCCAATTCATAATAATTTTGCAGTCTTGACTGGTGATCTCTATATCCAAGGTAGGCAGGGGGATTTTAGGAGACTCTTAAACCCCATGGGTATACTGCTGGGGAGGAGGCTTCTTGGAGACAGTCAGGCTGGGGAAAAAAAGCTCACCTGGGGTGTGTCTACCTGAGGACACAAAATGCTTCAGGATTCCTATGTTGCCTTTTTATTTTTAACTGGACTTGTGATTTCATTAGGAACTAGCATTGGTCTACTAATCTATAATTTATAATAATAAAGATTTACCCAAATCAGCAAGAGGTGGTGACTTGCCAAGGGACACAGCCAGGATGGATCAGAGGCCAGAATTTGAACCTGTCTTTCTGATCATGTCTAGTAATAGTATTTATAGAGTGCTTTAAGATTTGCAGACTTTACTAATATTACCTCCTTTGACTTTCTCAGCACCCTGAGAGGTAGGTTTAATTTATTCTTATTTAATTAAATTAATTAATTAAACAATTTATAATAATAATAAAAATAATTTATTATTATCCCAGTTTTATAGATGAGGAAACTAAGGCAGACATACATCATGTGACTTGCCCAGAGTTACCCAACTAGTGTCTGAAGACCAATGACCTCTGTCTTATATCACCTTTCATTTAAATTAATTATTCTTAGTAATTATGTGATAACAACAGTTGTTTGCTGCTAGGGCAAAGCCTCCTGGCCTTGAATTCTTTACCTTTGCTTTTGTTGTTCCTTCATTTCAGTTGTATCCTACTGTGACCCCACTTGGGGTTTTCTTGGCAGAGATACTGGAGCGGTTTGCCATTTCCTTCTCCAGCTCATTTTACAAACAAGGAAATTGAGGCAAACCGGGTTAAGTGACTTGACCAGAGTCACACAGTTTGTAAGTGTATGAAGCTAGGTTTGAATTCAGGTCTTTCTGACTCCAGGCCTAGCGCTCTCTCTATCACTGGCGCCCTCTCTATCCATGGTGCCATCTAGGCACCGGTTTTCTTTACCTCTAAGCTTAAGGCTATCAACCTTACAATGGTGGCCAAAGGATAACAAGGACTCTTTGTGACCCCTGATTACAGGGTCATTGGATTTAGAAGTGGATAGGGCCCTAAAGATTTAGGAAGGATCCTTAGAAATCACCCTGCCTGTAATTCTTCCAGATATGTTTATCCTTTTTAATGGTTCTTTTTTTAACCTCTCCAAGATGTCCAAGTTAGGCATATCTGAAAAGAGGCTTGAAATTATGCCTCTAATGAAGGAGAGAGGCAGTGGGGTCAGCTGTCTCAGACCTACCACCCCAGACAAAAAGTCTCTGTCAGTCTATACTGGGCAACTTGAAATGAATGCTTCTGTTTTTCCTTTCTTAGGAAGGAATGGGGTTGTATTGTTTAAATAAGAGAAGTACCTGAGCTCCCTTAATGTCTGTCTAGGATTGCCCCTGGTTTATCTGTAGGGAGTGTCTTTTCCCATCTGTCATGTACCTATGTATCATCCAGGGCTGGGACATTTCTAGGTAGGAGGACTATGGAATTGAAGGGATTCCATTGGATTCCACTCCAACAGGACAATGAAACCACTTTTCATCAGACATTAGAGGCTTAAAAAGCTGATGAGATTTTGGAGGGTTTCATCCCCATGGGTTCACTTGTCCTCTCTCTAATGGCTGCCAGAGGCCCTGAGACCAAGATAACAGGTGACAACCTGCGGGGATGAAATATCCCAAAATACTGCACTTATTTTAAGTCTCCTACATTTGTCATCCAATTCAGGATCCCTAGTGATCTTTGAACTAAGTACTTTTTGTCCTTATTCCAAGGACTTTTATACATACATATACACATGCACACACATGCACACACGCACATGCACATAGATTTACTTTTTTGCTGAGGAGCGGTCAGTCAATAAGCTTTTATTAAACATCTACTGTGTGCCAGGCTAAATGCTGGGGATACAAACAAAAAGGCAAAAGAGAGTTCATGAACTCAGTAAAATACAAATCTAGTTGGAGAAGACAACAAGCAAACGAATATGTACAAACAAGCTATCTGCAGGGTAAATTGTAAATAATTAACAGAGGTAAAGCACTAGAATTAAGAGGGATTAGGGAATGCTTTCTGTAGAAGGTAAGGTTTTAGCCAAAGACGTGAAGGAATCCCGGGGGAGCCAGGAGGCAGGGAAGAAGAACACCCTAGGCATGGGGCAGCCAGAGAAAATGGCCAGAGTCAAGAGACAGAGGGTCTTGTTCATGGAACAGAAAGGACAATGTCACTGGATCAAAGACTTTGTGGAGGAGAAGATTGTAACCTAGGTTATGAAGGACTTAGAATGCCAAACAGAGGATTTTGTATATGGTCGTGCAGGTGATGGGTGTCAACTCAAGTCTATTAGAGTAGGGGGTTGACATGGTTGGACTTTCATTTCAGGAAAATCACTCTGGCGACTGAGTGGAGAATGGACTAAAGTGAGGAGAGACTTGAGACAGGCAGACCCCCCCCCGCAATAGTGCAATAGTCCAAGTGTGAGGGGATGAGGGCCTGGACCAGGGTAGGAGGCAGTCAGAGGAGAGAAGGAGGCACATTTAATAAATGTTGCAAAGGTGAAATCAACAGTGCTTAGCACAGATGTGCCAGATATGCCCTGCATCAGCTAACATATAGAAATCTTGTTTTACTATATATATTGCATATGTATTATTTATCTGTTTATGTGTATATAGATATAGATAAGTTAGGGAGAGAAAGAAGGATGGAGGGAAAGAGAGAGGGAAAGAGGGAGAGAGGAGAGAGAGAGAGAGAGAGAGAGAGAGAGAGAGAGAGAGAGAGAGAGAGAGTTGTAACATGAAGACTCCCTCCGACTTACCTGTTTTTGCAGAACTAGATTTCTATGTGAGCTGATGCAGAGAACACCTGGCCTATTTGTGCCTCTACAAAATGTAAACATTTTGCCTAATCTACAGACCATTCAGGCACTATTATTCAGTGGGTATGGGACTCTCATGAGTCTGTGCATGTCAGGGTTATCAGGAACAGATTGCTAACTTCTTTGGGACATTGGTTGAGCCATTCTTTTCTTTCTCTCTTATGAATTCATTTCAGAAGTGTCTGAGCCTTTGTGCCTTTGGGGTTTTCTTGGCAAAGACTCTGGAGTAGTTTGGTTGTTCATTTTCTTCTCCAGCTCATTTTACAGATGAGCAAACAGACAACCAGGGTTAAGTGACTTGCCTAGGGTCACACAATGAGGAAGTGCTGAGGCCAGATTTGAACTCAGAAAGAGGAGTCTTCCTAGTTCCAGGTCTGGCTCTCGTCCACTAAGCCACCTAGCTGACCACTTTCTCTGTACAGCTAATCTAATTGGGGCATTATTTTTGACAATAACAAAACCATAGCAGATAACTACATTGTGGGAGTGAAATATTCATCTAAGAAGTAAATTAACTCTTCTAGGGGAACTTAGTTCCCTGAGGAGGCCATTTCCTAAGAGGGTCCCCATACTTTCTGCAGAATAGAGTCCATTGAAATCAAAGTTGGAAAAAATATCTACGGTCATCTGGAATCTCTCCCCACTTTTTGGTCCCCATAATCCCTTATACAAATTGTTGTTGAAATGAGGGAGAGTTTTGGTTTGGGGTTGGTTTTTTTCCCCTTGGACCACCCTGTGCTGGACTCTATAAGGCTTGATCCAATCCAGTCTAAATAAACCTCTACTACATATGTGTTCCTCCCACAAAGACTGCTAGACCTAAATGTTCCTTTTCTTAATTCTGATTCAGTGTTGCTTGTTCTGGTTCCCTAGGGGGGATAGTGAGATAACATATGGGCCCCAGATGATGCCACAGAATCCTTGCTTCTGAGCTCCAGTTGTATGAGGCCATGCAAAGGCCAGGAGCAACAATCCTTCCTGG
Source organism: Gymnobelideus leadbeateri (assembly GCA_011680675.1). Taxonomy (NCBI): domain Eukaryota; kingdom Metazoa; phylum Chordata; class Mammalia; order Diprotodontia; family Petauridae; genus Gymnobelideus; species Gymnobelideus leadbeateri. The sequence continues at coordinate 64,695 of WOXC01006572.1, forward strand.
GCATGCCTAGAGCAACATCTGGGCAGTTAACTCAACCGGTGCAGTGGGTACTAAGAAAAACTCGGCAGCCGCCTCTGTCACTCTTGACTACAGGCAGCTTAAAGGGTCCTGAGTTCATTTTCGATGGAGTCGGGGTTTCTAAAGCAAAGCTCCCACCCCTGCTGCATCCAACTCCCAAAGGACTGAGTGTTCCCAACCCAGAGATACTCACCAGTCACTTGCCTCGAATTAAACTCTAGCTCTCCTCCAGCTGTTAGAGTTTTGGATCATCTTTATTTCTTGGCCATAGCAGAAAAGAGGATGAACAGAAAGGAGGGAATGTGTCAATGAGGAACCAGTAGCAGCCACATCTGCTGCTGGTTATGTTCATTTGCATACACTCAACTTTCTCTCTAACCCCATTAGATTTAGGTTTCAGGACCTCATGGGGGCCTGGCCAGGCCCTGGTTGATTTTCTTCATCTGCCCCACCCCCCATCTTGCTGTAGGATTGCTTTCTCTTTGCATCTATTTTTGATGGTGTCCACGACAATAGACTCATGTTTCCTCGGCATCTGCTGTGATGGAGCTTAATGTAGCCATGCCCACGGGGACTTGGAAAGAACAACCATCCTCTTAGGTCCTAGGCCAAATTCCTTCACCCAAGCAGAAACATCAGTTACACTTGCTCTTACAGTAGAGCTTCCTTCTGCTCCCCTGGAGCCCCCTCCTCTCCTCCTCTTTCCCCTCCCATCCTTCCCTTGCTTTCCTGTGGCAGGGGTCTCCCATTTCATTCAGAAGACAGGGTACACTGTACTCCTCCTATTTGTTTTCCCCCCTGCCTGTGGGAATCAGAGGTTGGGGGGAGGAATTGATAAAAGCAAGCATTTTGCCATAAAAAGAAATGAAGAGGGCAATGGAAGGCCATCCGAACGATTCCCCAGGCTGTCTGTCTTTGAAAAGGGAATATCTGGCCAGGCCTACAGAACTCACTGCCTCTGGAATTCACTTTATATTTTACTGTGTGCAGCACATCCTTGTGTATGAATTAAAGATTAAAGGCAACTTAACCTGCATTTTGCTATATATCTATATACAGGGGAGGGTATGTGTATGTGTCTATAAATATATGTGATATCTTTATATATGGGCATAAATGTATGTGATATCTCTATATGCACCCTGCCAGCACGAACTCCTGTTTGGCACCAAAAAGTCAGCCTGGCTCCAGCCGGCCCTTCTGGGCTTACTGCCCATTCCTTCCCTTCACACACTCTTTGGCTCAGCCATGCTGACTGTCTTGCTGCTAGTTTCTTACCTGAGATGTTTGTCTCTAATCTCAGCACTGTCCTCAACGCTGTCCTGAATGCCTAGAATGCCCTTCTCCCCTTACCTCCACCTATTACAATCTCTAGCTTCTCTTAAGAGGCTCAGCTCTTTACCCTTTCCTCTCCTCATTGTTAGGGCCACCTCCCTCAATATTTGTTAGCCCCCACCCCCATTTAGGAATCTAAGTGATGCAATAGATACAGTGCTAGCAAATTAGTATTGAGTTTAATGGACCATGTATATCTCTGATAACGTTGTAATGACTGAAAGTCATGAGATACCCTCATGGTCTGAAGGAGAGGCAATGTAATACAGTGGGAAGAGCATTGGCTGGGAAGTCAAAGGATCTGAATTCAAATCTTACTATTTATGTGACCTGGGGTAAGTTAACTAACTTCCCTGGACCTCCCTCTCTTTCATCTGTAGCATGGGAGGAAGGGTGTTTCAGGATTGGCCTAGGTAGACTATGATGTCCCTTCCACCTCTGAGTCTTTGATCCTATAAACTAAAGACCACCAGATATGTAATGAAGAAGCCCGTAGTGGGCATGAGGAGGCTACCAGAGATTATAAACAAAGAATTCAATGCCTGGGGGTGCAAGGAGGGTACAGTGGATGTTCAGAGAAACATATGACTGGAAAGAGATAGACCAGTGACATATAAAAACAGTTAGATAGCCTATAAGCACCATTAATTTTCATGAAATTTCAGGAGAGCTAGAGGATAGTGCCCAGCACGTTGGGTTGACGTCTACAACAAATTTGCAAGCTGAAATGGACAGGAGGTAGATATGATGGACAGGCATGGATAAGTAGCAATCTTCATCTTTGAGAGAGTGCCCACATTAAAGAGATTACAGATGCATAGAAAGGTTACAGTATTATCAGCTTATCACTATGGTCCAAAAAGCCAAGGAAGGTGAACTCTTGCTCTTGTAGTGTACTTGGAAATAAAATGGTCATGGAAATTCAGACCAGTAGTCTGTCCAGAAGTGACATCCCAAGAAATGGAATCACCCAAAAGAAAATGGTTAGAGTATTGTCACTCTGGTGGATATCATCAAAATAGTGATGAGTTTGAAGTCAAGGGACCTGAGATTCATATCCTGACTCTTTCACTTAATACCTGGGTGATGTTGGACAAGACACTTCACTGCAGTAGGATTGGTTGGTTTTATGAAATGAAAAGGTTACACTAGATAATTTCTAAGATCTCTTTTTAGCTTTCTCATCTACCTAATTCAGCCTAGGATCTTTCTACTGCCAAAGAGAAAGAAAAAAATGTGTCTGGGTCACCTTGACTGCCATCTTCAAACTCCAAGTGACTCGGTTTTCTCACCTTCTATGGAAGGGGGTTGGGGGTAGGGGTTAGGAAAGCATTGCCCCACTGGGGCTTTGAATGGGTATGTATTGGGCACTGGCCCTGAGTACTCCCTAGAAACCATGATCCTAAATGGAATTGTTTGTGTGGCACTTTTCAACTTCCCCTGGAGCCTAGAGAGAGATTTACATTTCTCTGTCAATGTGCAACAGGTCCCAGTCATTTCCTCTCCTTTCAAAAAGATTCCAAATGAACATAAATCTCACTCCAGCTCTGACAGCCCCCAGTCATCTGTTTACCAAAATAAACTTTAAGCATACATTGAAAAATAATTCCTAGTGAAATATGCATCCCTGTGGCATTCAAGCCTGGTATTTAATGCCTTTTTTATGGTTAATAATGCATCAAAAGCATTCCCAGTCTGAAGCTGTCATTACATCACATACATGATGTGCGAGGCCCATTTCAATGACTAAAAAACTTGGAGTCAGTTTTTATTTTTTAAAAATACTAATATATAATTACAGTGGCCTGTTTCCCCCGTCTATATTTCCTTTTAATAAGGCTGTAGCTTGATGAGATCAATCCATTATAAGTACCTACAGAGGTCCTTGGCTTATATAGATAAAGAGACAGACTATAAAAACAACTGCAAAATCCCCTCATTAGAACAGTGTTTGGGCTTGTAGAGCTCTCTGCTTTTTTATTTTATTTTATGCTATTTTATTTTAATAAAAATCAACCAAGATCATAGAAGCACAGCAAAGTCTAGTCCCTAGTAGACTTGAAAAGTACAAAATTATGGTAAGATCACAGTTTCAATTTCAATAGTTGGGCCTTTAAAAAAAGGAAGAAGGAAAACAGAAAGGGCCACTTCCTTTCTTCCTTCTTTCCTTCTTTCTTTCTTTCTTTCTTTCTTTCTTTCTTTCTTTCTTTCTTTCTTTCTTTCTTTCTTTCTTTCTTTCTTTCTTTCTTTTTCTTTCTTTCTTTCTTTCTTTCCTTCTTCCTTCCTTCCTTCTTTCCTTCCTTCTTCCTTCCTTCCTTCCTTTCTTTCTTTTCTTTCTCTCTTTTCTTTCTTTCTCTCTTTATTTCCTTCCTTCTTTCTCTCTCTTTCTTCCTTCCTTCCTTCCTTTCTTTTCTTTTCCTTTGTTTTGTAAACTGAAAAAATTGCCTATAATCAAAGTGCTTTGGGGGTGGGAGGAGGGACTCTTTATATCTCTGACAAATCAGAAACCTAGTACTCGGAGGTATCTTTCCTAGTATTAAAATCTATGAAGAATCTTTTTCACTACATACCTACATACCTACGATACTAAAACTCTTAGTCCTCAGAGACATTCACATGGATTAAGCAGAACCTTTGTAGCCTATTTCTCAACCTAGCTGCAAATTTATTAGTGCCCAAAGGATCCTTTCTTGCCCTCATTGTTTCCAATGGGTTGAAATGTGCCCAGGACCTACCTACGCACGTGTCTCTGCCTGCTAAATATTATTTGCTGTTTGAAGACTGATATATGGGGCAAAGTGCCCCAAGATTGAAGAGGAAAACTGACCCAGAGTCAGTTATGATCTCTCTCTGTCTCTGCCAATCTCTCTCTTTCTCTGTATCTCTCTGTCTTTCTCTGTTTCCCTCTCTCTCCTTCCTTCTCTCCCTCCCTCCCTCTCTCTCACCTAAGAATGTAGCCAAAGTTACAACTGGAGGAGGAAGGCCTTTCTGGAATTATGGGTTTCTGGTTAGTGTTCATTTTTTCTTTTTCTTTTTTCCTTCTTTTAATCCCAAGAAACCTTTCTGAATCACAGAAACAGTGCTGAATTCATGTACTCAATTATGCTTGGAAGAAGGGGGAGTGGATCAGTCATTCCTAGTCTAGGGTCCATTTCTATCCATGGTCAAGATAAGTGAGATGAGCCCTGGGGGTCATGTCCCTCTGAGATGGCATCTCTTATCTTTTTCCCCCTTTGAGACTTGGTAATAGTTTTATTTGACTACTCCTGGCAGAGTATTTGTGAGACTAAACTCATAAAGGCTTGTGCTAGGAGCTGGATGCCTTTTTTTTCGCTTAGGTCTCTTACGTCCTGAATTTGTGGGCTTCCCAATGGGACTCGTGTACTTCAAGTCCCATACAGTTTTTCTTGCATCCCTTCCTGTAAAGGAACACACAACACCAAAGCAAGGGGGGCGGTTTGCAATGCCCCCAGAGCCCGTACGTTTTTGGCAGCTTTGCTGGGTTGACTTACCCACCATTCATCTTTTGCTGCCCCTACATCTTCAATCTCGGTTTCCCGGCCCCCACCTCCCAGCTGCTGACAGGTCTCACATTCTCAAAGTGAATGCTGCTGATCTTCCCCTTTCACTGGCAGCTTAAGAAGTTGCCATGTGGTTGTGTTCTCCTTTGGACCGGTTTCATTTTTCTCCTTCTTCCCTCCCGCTTAGTGCAGTCCCTTTCTTGGTAGTCCCATTGTTTGGCTCCACGGTATTCTTAAAGTGTCAGACCAAATTTGTGTTTCCAGCTCTTGTACCTTTTGCTTTTTGCCTTATTTTTTTTAATTGCCAATGGCCCTAGCGACTCTAATTCCCATGGAAAACATAAATGCATCCAGAGGAAAAGGCATATACTGAGGAGCAGACATACCCACAAACAGAAGCCGGTATTTGTGCTTGTGTGTACAGACATACTCTGGAACACACAAATGCATACCATAAAGCTGGCTATGCATCCAGGTCAAAAATGACAGGGTATTGTGGGGACCAGTCACTTAATGAACCCCTGCGGGACCAGACTTGGTTACTAACAATTTCTCTCCAACTCATCAGGCAAGAGAATCACAGCCCTCAATGCTTCACTCCATCACGTCTGCACAGTGCCCCTTCTCCCTGCTCCACACAAATAAACCAATTACAGCAAAGGATATAAATTGGAACCCTTTTCTGAAAATGTTCCTTCAACCTTTTCTCTACCCTCCTTTACACGGCCCCAATCAGCTGACTCACCAGACCTTCTACAGACACACACACACACACACACACACACACACACACACACACGGCATGCTCACAGACTTCCTGCTAGAATGTCTTATCACACCACCACCACCCATCCCACTAAATCATCATTTCAGAATTCAAGGTCTTAGTCGTTTCTTTAATTTACACTAATTTTCTTTTTTATAAAACAAACTAGGCAAAGGAAAGAAAACCCACTCCTACTCCATTATTGAAGCTTGCCAGCTGACTCATGTTCATACAATTGCTTTGTGACAGCATATTACAAGTATCTATAATTCTATTTACCCTGCCAGATAGTTCATTGGTCCTAGAGTCAGGAAAATGTGAGCTCAAAATAGGCTTCAGATACTTACTAGCTGTGTGACCCTGGGCAAATCATTTAACCCTGTTTGCCTCATTTCCTTGGATGGAAAATGGAAATAACAATAGTATGTACTTTTCAGAGTTGTGAGGATCAATGGAGATAATATCTGTAAAGCTCTTCTCACAGTGCCTAGCACAGAGTAGGTGCTTAAAAATGCTAATTGATTAACTAATAATTGTTTGACTTATTGTATGTGTACACGTGAAAAGACTCTGATGAATCTAAAACCTTTTTTCATTTGAATATTCCCTCCAAAAGCATAGAAGGCAACCCATCCTATTCAACTATTGCCTAAGATCTCCCACAGGTCAGTCACAGGTGGTTCACCTGGCCTACTAGCAGTCTTTCCCACTTTCTCTTCACATCTCAATGACACTAGCACCCAGACTGTCCATCTGTTATCCTTTGCTTTCACTCTGTGGTCAACCTATATTCTTTTTTGATTATATAGTTCTCTGGTTATGTTCTTTTTTTAATTTATTTAAACAAATGCTTTATTAACTTCTGTTTTACATCATTCATTTCCGCCAGATTTTGAGTTACAATCATTTTCCCCCCATTATTCCCCTACCCAACCTCCCAGAACAGTAATCCCACAAGATATCGCTTCCTCCAATCTGCTCTCTCCCATACCTTCTTCCATACCCCCATCGACTTTTCCATTAGAGGAAGGTGAGTCTTTGCATCCCAATGCCTGCACATCTTATCTCCTATTACAAGCAAAAGAGTATTAATAATAGTATTTATATATATTTGAAACATTTAATGTTACGACCTCAAATTTCAGATCCATTTCCTTCCTCCCTTGTCACCCATTCCCTCTTAGGAGATAAGTAATTCAGTATATGTTGTACATGTCTAGCTATGCAAAACATTATCATAGTAGATATATTGTACAAGGCTGCTTATAAGTCCCTCCCACTCATCCCACCCCCCACCTGGTCCATTCCCTACATGATCCTGTCCCTCTTTTATAGTGGGTACTTCCAACCTCCCCTCTCCCCGAGGATGCCCTCCCATCCATCATCCCTCCTCCCATCCCCCTTCCCCCTATCCTGCTGCAGGTTGAGATATCCCATTTACTATGTATGTCATTTTCTCCCTGAACCAAATTCAGTTTGAATGTGGTTTTGCCTTTTAGCCTTCCTTATTCTCCCCTTCTTTTGCAACCACTTCCCCTTGCTTCTTCTGCATGGGATAGTTTACACTACCCTGTCTCTCCCCATCTCCTCTTGCCACTTTCCTCTCTCACCTCATAATTTCCTCCCTTGAGTATTCTCCCTTCCCAACAAATTCAACTTATGCCCTCTATCCATATATAACTGTAACCATATACACACACATTCACATATGTATTCATATGACCACACCCCCTTCTTCCATTATTTTCATAGTGAGAAAGATATCATCAGTCCCAGTTATTGCTTTTCCATATAGGAATGTAAATAGTTCAACTTTGATAAGTTCCTTTTGATTTCTTTTCCTGATTACCTTCTCAGGCATCTCTTCCTTCTTGTGTCTGGGTGTCAAATTTTCTATTCAATTCTGGTTTTTTCCTCAAGAATGCTTGAAAGTCCTCTATTCCACTGAATGACCATATTTTCCCCTGAAAAAAAATACTCAGTTTTGCTGGGTAGGTGACCCTTGGGGTTCATTCCCAGTTCTTTTGCCCTCTGGAATATCATATTCCATGCCCTTCGATTCCTCAGTGTAGAAGCCGCCAGGTCCTGGGCTATTTGGATTGTGTTTCCACAATATTGAAATTGTTTCTTCCTGGCTGCTTGAAGTATTTTCTCCTTGATCTGGGGATTCTGGAACCTGGCTATAATATTCCTGGGAGTTTTCTTTTTGGGATCTTTTTCAGGAGGTGATCGGTGGATTCTTTCAACTCTATTTTGCCCTCTGGATCTAAAACATCAGGGCAGTTTTCCTTGAGAATTTCTTGAAGGGTGATTTCTAGGTTCTTTCTTTGATCATGGCTTTCAGGTAGTCCAATAATTTTTAAATTGTCTCTCCTGGATCTATTTTCCAGGTCAGTGGTTTTTCCCATGAGATATTTCACATTGCCTTCTAATCTTTCGTTTGTTTGGATCTGCTTAACAGCATCTTGATTTCTCATAAAGTCACTAGCTTCCATTTGCTCCAGTCTAACTCTGAAGGAATGAATCTCCTCAGTGAACTTTTGAGATTCTTTTTCCATCTGGCAAATTCATCTTTTTAAGGCATTCTTCTCCTCATTGCCCTTTTGGGCCTCCTTTGCCATTTGAGTTAGTCTATTTTTTAAGGTGTTGTTTTCCTCAGTCAGGCTGTTGACCCTCATTTCATACTTTTCCTGCATCCTTCTCATTTCTCTTTCCAATTCTTCCTCCACTTCTCTTATTTGATTTTTAAAGTCCTTCTTAAGGTCCTCTATGGCCTGCAACCCGCTCATGTTTTCCCCTGGGGCTTTTGGAGCAGGACTTCTGACCTCACAGTCCTTTTCCCGCTCTATGCCCCCAAAATAAGAGTCTAGAGTTGCATTTTTCTGTTTCCTTTGCCTTGGCATGTTGCCACTCAATTGCTTGACTTTTGGGCTTGTTGCCACACTATGGCTTTAAGGCCAGATAGAGGAATTTTCGTCCCAAACATGTGGGGGGCAACTTCCTTTTCTGGCAAGCTGTAAACCCACCCACCACTTCCACCCTAGATCACAATCCAGATCCAGGGAGGTTAAAGCAAGAGCGATTACCCCCCAAGACAGATCGCTGGATCTCCCTACAAATTTGCAGGCTGGGAGTGGGAGCTGCCTCTGAAAACTACAAAATGGCGTTTGTCCTCAGCGGCTTCTAGCCCCCAGGGGAGGGAGCCGACACATTCCCTAATACCAGTCCCAAAGTCCATAGGACACTAACCTCTTACTTTGTCCCAGGCAAGTCTATGTTGATAATTCTGGAGTCGCCACAGCTCCTGGTGTTCTGGGGTTCCTCCAGCTGGCTGCTGGCCCTGCCGCCCTGGGGCTAAAACCTTGGCTCATGCGGACCTGGGCTCGGCTCGGCTCGTCTGCGCTCTGCGCGCTGCACGCTGCCAGGTCCCAGACCACTGCGCTGGTCCTTCCTGCAGGGCTGCTGGGCTGTCCTCAGCGGGAGTTTAGCTTCTCTGTGTCGTTCTGTGGGTGCTGGGGCTCCAGAAGTTGTTCAGAGTCCCCTTTTACATCGTTTGGGGGGAATGTGGGGGCAGAGTGGCTTGGATGAGCTGTTTCTACTCCGCCATCTTGGCTCCGCCTCTGGTTATGTTCTTTACTCCATTGTTGTAGTATGTTTGTTAGCCATGGAGGACTGAAGTCTCCAAAGAATTAAAAATTCGTATCACTGAGAGGGCAATGGTAAAGTACATGTTGAATACAAGCAGACCACAAAACATAACATTTGAAGAAGAAGGATGTAGACAAGTAAAGGATGTCGACAGAGAAACGGATGTACACTCACACACAAAACTGAAATATAGAATTATAAAGTTCTAAATGACCATACAGATCACCTCTCTAATCCAAATATACCCTTTTGCAAATGGAGGAAGTTATGTCCTAGAGAAGTGGTTTTCCTCAGATCATATGAATAGTAAACCGAGGATTAGAACCCATGTCTTCTGACTTCAGGTCCCCTGTTCTTTCCAATACCTCATAGTACCTTCTTTGCCAAGTAGCCTGCCTTAGGATACAAAGGAAAACAAAATCATAGATGGCAAGGTTTAAAGAATATAAATTGATGAATCAATCTTGTAAGTTACCCATCAATCTATGACATGATTCACCCCATTATTTAATCTTTTCATCCTAAACTCTAGGCTAATGCAGATACACATTTGTATATTGCTTCATTATTTAATAAAATTCCAATGTGTCTTATCTTAACTAAGCTCAGAGCTGCCATCAGTTTTTCAAATATTATTTATTTATTAAACTGGAAAAAAATCTCCTTTCTAAACAGTAGTTACTCACCTCTATCTATATGTTAAAATCTCTTGATCTTCTAGATTAAATAAATATTAAAGTTACTGAATATACAATTTAACAATGAAATTAATAAAACAAAGACAGATTATCTACAATATTTCACTTGTGAGAATGATCAAAAATTCTCATGGTAATAGCAAAAGACTAATTACCTTCTGAGAATACAGTCCCATACTACATTCAGGATAACAATTTTCTTAATGTTCTACACTAGATAAAAGTTAAAATAGTAACATTAAGAAAAACTTTCCTCCTCTTTCTCTTTGTTTTCTCTCTAGGAATGAAAAGAAAACATCTTTAGCTTCTCTCAAACCAAAAAAGCCTTTCCAAACTAACAGTTAAAAGTGCCATTTTCACAGCATTCCATTTGGCTCTTAAAGCTATAGTATCAATAACTATAGCCTCTGTAGCAAAAACTTTTGAAAAAGGTATTACATATGTTATGGTAGATACAAATATTTTAAGATATTCCCAGTGCTTTCAGGTCAATCACATATCATCTAGACACAGTGATTGTGCTTTTTAAAGACAATCAAATCTTCTTCTGCAGGTTTGATGCTAATATACTATCTAATTCAGAGAATCAGCAGGATTTTGCTAATTACCTAGGCAGAATCCCAAGTGCCAAAGATAAACCATAGGTGATAGAGGGAAAGGTGAACAGCTTTTCAGGAATCCATTTATTAAGTGAAATTAGTCTTGCACATATTACCTTATAACATATATCCAAATACCTTACTTGTGGAGATTATAATAGAACACGAAGAAAACTATATCCATGACCACTTTTACTTTGTATGCAAACACAAGTGAGAGACAATGTGGTCAAGTGACTAGACAACAGTTCTCAAAGCCTGAAAGACCAAGGTTCAAGTCCTATTATGTGTCAGAACACATATTGGTTGTGTGAACCTGGAAAAATCACCTAACCTCTCAGAACTCTGGGAAACTTCAAGACTCGTAGGTTTCAGAGAAGATGCCAAGCTGCATTGGTGGATAGAATTGCTCCATGTGAGAGTTCCTTGTCCTAATGAAATCACAGATCTAGTGCATATTTCTGTAAGCATAAGGAAATGTTGAAGATCAGTTGCTGTTGGGGTTTTGACACTCTGGATTTTCAGGTCTGATTTTCAAACCAAATACCGATGTGTTCCATTAGCCAGATTGTGACCTGAGGCAATGGGAGAAAGGGAACAGCAGGCATTCAAAATGACAGAGAGCTTTCATTTGTGAATGCTATCTGAGGAGGATGGAAATGGACCTATTTTCTGAGGCCAGGGCAATTTGCAAGCACTGCCCTCTATACAGACCGGCTTGGAATAGGCCCCACCATTCCCGGGGAATGAAGGGTGATTGATGTCCCCTCATTACACTGTTGTGGGAGATTATAGTATGTAAAACTCTGAGGAGGACAATTTCTGATTCTATCCTTACATTCCAAACTGGAAGAGGTGGAGATGAAAAGTAAGGGATGGATCTGACCCAGAATTATGCTGAGGTGATGCAGGCTCATTTCTGGGGTAGTTATGAGCGCCAGAGATGAGAAGGCTTAGCTTCTATAGAGGATAATATTCCCATTGGGGAAGAATGTGAGGTGATAAATGACTTTTGTGGTAATTAAACAGTAAAGGAAAGGTGAGGCTTCAACACTCTAATGATATTCCATGTATAAAAACACTAACAAAAAACCACTGTTAACCTAATCAAAGGACTTTTCCTTCTAATCCAGGTCTTGTACAATTGGCTACTACTTTCTTATGCTAGTGAACAATCTATAGCATCAGTTTTCAAAGTGTCATCTAGGTGCCCTGGAGGCACCGGGGGGAGTCCCCAGAACAATTTTAGGGGGTCTGCAAGGTCAAAACTATTTTCATAATAATACTGACTTTTAAATTTTTAATATGGTAAATATCAATAGCTATAACACACATGGACAAAAGCTGTTTGAGGGATTCTCAATAATTTTTAAGAGTGTAAAGGGGTCCTGGGACCAAAGTATTTGAAAGTTGCTATTCTATAGAAATATCTATGTGAACAGGATTTTGCAGAATGCTATTTTCATAGGGACCAAGTGTGTCACATTTATGAGAAATAGAGTTTTTGCCCTGGCCTCTCATTTACTAAAAGAGTCCTTTGAGATCATCTGGTTCAACCCTTTTGTTTTCTGTTGAAGAAAGGAAGACCTAGCAAAGTTAAGAAATTTATCCTAGGTTACAAGGATAATAAATATCTGGGTCTGGACTCATTTCAGAGCTTCAGGATCCTAAAACAGAAGTTTTATCATCATGGTACAGCTCTAGCTAGGCCAGGCCTTCTAAAATTGAGATCTATGAACTTCACAATAGGTCTGTGGATAGATTTCAAAGGGTCCATGAACTTGGTTAGAAAAAAAATCTTTATTTTCTTTAACCTCTAATTGAAATATATTATTTTAAATATTATATATTAAAATGTATCATTTTATTTTAGATCAATTATTTTAAAGCCTTATTCTGGAATCAATTGATCAATCAATAAATATTTATTAAGTGCCTACTCTGTTCCAGGTATGGTGTTAAGTACTGGAAAAAGAGATGCATAGGCTTCACCAGGCTGCCAAAAGAGTCTATGACACACAAAGATATTAGGATTCTCTGCCCCAAAGTATATGGTATGGGACACTGGAAGTCAAGAAATCTAGGTATTAGTCTTGATTCTCTCACTAGCCAGACAACCCTGAGTAGATTCACTTACCCTCTTTAGGATCTCTTTCCTCATCTGTAACATCTAAATCCAAATCTAGGCCAGATGATCTTTATAGTGTCTTAGAATAAGGAGCTGGAAGCAACCTTGATGTTTATTTAGGCCAACACTTTTTTGTTTTTGTTTTTGAATGAACATCATAAAAAAACACAAATGTTTCAATATACAAAGCAGGAAAAAAAGGATTGTAAATGAAATTGTACACTTTTAGTATGGGTCGTTTTCTTCTTAAGTGTGTATTGAACTTAATGAAGAAGTAACAAATTGCCCTGGTTTTTATCCTTTCTGAATTTTTTGTGTTTTATTTGCTATTTTAGTGATGTTCTTTTCTTCTTTTCTTTGTGACTACTCACTAACTCCCACTTCCCTCTCCAATAGAAGAGCCCCTTTTGTAACATTAACTAAACATGATCCATGTTTGAAAATATATGGTGCATACTCCACCAGTTGTCTATCTGTTTTCTTCTCAGAGGTAGGAGGTCGGCTTCATCGGTCTTCTGAAGTCATAGTTGTCACTGCTTTGGTCAGATCTGTGAAGTCTACCTGAGCTGTTGTCCTTTACAATATTTTAGGCGTTGTGTAAATTGTGTTCCTTGGTTCCTTTGTTGTCCACATGAAGAAATTAGAAGCCAGGGGTGGTAAGATGATTTATGGCATATTAAATTATATTTTCAATTGTTGTTGTTCACTTGTTTCAGTCATGTCTGACTCTCCATGGCCCCATCTGGGGTTTGCTTGGCAGAGATATAGGAATGATTTACCATTTTCTTCTTCAGCTCATTTTACAGATGAGGAAACTGAGGCAAACAGGGTTGAGTTACTTGCCCAAGATCACACAGTTAGTAAGAGTCGAAGGTCAGATTTTAATTCTGCTTTTTCTGACTCCAGATCTTGCACTCTATTCACTGTGCCACCTAGCTGCCCCCATGATATTTTCAATAGATTATGGAAATTTATTTAAAGTAATATTGTGAATTCTTTTGCAAGAATACTTTCATAAAGTCAACAACTCATTTTCTAATTTATCCATTTTCCGTTTCGTGATTTCAGATTGTCCGTATATCGTTTTTCTTCAATGTGGGTATTTCCATAATATGCTCTTTCTTATTAGATACTTTAAGTTTACAAGGATAATAAGGACCAAGAATTTGGATAACTGTAATTCTATGAATTATAATAATATTATAAAAATTACATTATATATGATTGTTATGTAATCTATAATTATATATAATCTGTATTATAACAATAATTCTATGAATTAATTCTTGAATGGATGGAAAGGTGATGAAGGTGCCTTCTATGTAGCATGTTAGCATATATACATGTACGTGTGTGAGGCTCTACTTATGTACATATATGTACTGCTTCACTCACCATATCTTTATGCTGACTCTCCCTCCCTTTCCCTGTGCACTATTGATAACCCTATTATCCTCAGTGATATTCAGACAGCTGTATCCTCTAAAAATCATAATTAGGTCAACGCTGGAGTTACACATTGCTTGGGCACTGGAGCCTCCCATACAAACCGGCACTCAATTCCTGTTGGAGTCAGCATAAGGAAGCCATTGCCCACTCAAGCGTACAGAGAGACAGGCTGAACGCTCTAGTGCATTCCAGCATGTCAATACCCCTGAATAAACTAATCAACCCATTTGCACCTTTATGAAAATGCATTTCAGAGTCAATGAAATCAATGTGGTGGAGGTAATTCAGGGGAAAGTTGGGAGGAGAGGTGGAGGGGAGGAGAGAGAAAACGAAGGGTTATAAATAACATACCAGCCAAAGAATGCTCGTAGCAAGACCATAAAGATGGCATCTCCTTTTTCTTTTCCATCTTCAACTGAAAAGGAAGTGATTGGGAAAAACATTGCAATCAACTAATAAAAATGGATATTTGGATTCTTGGTTATTCCCCCCCTTTAATCTGGTGAAGTCAGCTGGTGGGTGGATGGGCCTTCTCAACTTGGGGCCATGCATTCATGTGTCCAAAGCAATGTTTGAAAGTTGGCCCCACTATGAGATACTCCCCAGTGGAGGTTTTGAACCTTTATGATAACATACCACTGCCTTATCACAAAACCAATACTGATGTGCCATGGAAAGCAGAACTTTACACCATTTTAAATGCATATTATATACATATATACATACACATATGTGTGTATAATAAATGTTTTATAAATTTATATTTATAGATTTTATATATTTGTACTTATACCTTTATATATCTATATGTAGATATAGATAAAATGTAGATACATATAAAAGAAGTGTCAGTGAGAAGGGAAAGGCATGGAGGCAAATTTAACAAGACTTAGCAACTAATAGAATGCCATATTGAAGAGGAAGGACAAAGTAGCAGTCATGGAAGGCTGGAAAGCTTCTACTCTAAGTAACTGGAAAGTTTTTGGCCTAAGTGACAGGGAGAACAAGAATACTCTTACCACAAATTGGGAAATCCAGAAAATGAGGTAATTTGGGAGAGGTAGGGGAGGTTGAATCTCAGTGCTGATGGGACATCCAGGCAGAAATACTCAGCAAAACATAGGAAATATGGAATTATTACTCAGAAGAGAGCTTAAGGCTAAAGATGATTAATTCTTTAGGCAATGAACTCTTTGAGAGCTGGGATTGAGGTTTTTGTTGTTTTGTTTTGTTTTTTTGCCTTTCTTTGTATTACCAATTCTTAGAACAGCAACCTGCATATAGTAGGAGCTCAATAAATGTTTGTTGACTTGATCTGGGAGTAACAGATCTATAAAAGACCATGGCTCACTGGGAAAATAATGAAGAGAGAGGAAAAAGGAAGAAAGACAAGAGTCATAAAGATAACACATTTGGAGGGCAGGAGACAAAAGAGAAAGCAACAAGAATATTTCACAATCACCGAAACAGCTGGCTTCTACTAGATAGAATGCTGAACCATAAACCAGGAAGACGTGGGCTTAAATCCCAACTCAGACAATAGATAGCTGTGTGATGTTTACTAAATCACTTAACTTTTCCAAGCCTCAGTTACCTTATCCAGAAAATGATGAGCTGACCTTCATGATTCTAAGATACCTTCTAGCTCTGAATCCGTGATCTTCTGGTTATAGTGACAACTTTTGGTCTCACTTCACACTTAAATATTGGAAAGAGAGATGTGTGATGAGGAGAATTCTATTCCTGCCTCTGACACTTTTAACTTATGTAGTCCTGGAGTGGCCACTTAACCTCTTAGCCTCAGTTTCCTCATCTGTAAAATGGTGATATTAATAGGGCTTACCTCACAGGATTATGGTAAGGATCAGATGAAATAATATATGAAAGACAATTTTGAAATTTCCAAGTCATATATAAGGAGTGGCTAGGTGGTGCAGTGGATAGAACGCTAGGCTTGGAATTAGGAAGACTCATCTTCATGAGTTCAAATCTAGCTTCAGACACTTACTAGACCCATGGCAAGTCACTTAACCCTGTTTGACTCGATTTCCTCATCAATAAAATGAACTGGAAAAGGAAATGGCAAACCACTCTATTATCTTTGCCAAGAAAACCCCAAATTGGACCATGAAGAGTCAGACATGACTAAAAAATGACTGAACAACTGAAAGTCCTAAATAAATGTTAGTTATTATCAGCCCCTTTCACATACTGTACACTTTCCTAATTCTATGTCTTTACTTACACTATATAAACACCTGAAATTTCTCTTTTACACTCCAAATCTCAACTTGTTATAGGAAACAACTGCCCTTCAAAATACTCCTCATCTGTCACCTGTATTGATGGTATATTCCTTGAACCACCCCACAGTCAAAATTGGGTTTTTCTTTCTCAGAACTCTGAAAGTACTCTGTACTTTTTCATATACTGGTGTTTTATTATATACTATGATCTCTGTGGATGTCTTAGCTTCCTTATTAGATTCCAAGCTCCTTGAAGGCAAGGGCCATGTCTTACTAATCTTTGTATCTCTTTTAGCACCTAACCCAGTGCCTTGCACCTGACATGCCCTTAATAAATATTGATTGACTGAATAAATGAATGAATGTTTGAATAAAAGGGGCATAACAAGACATGTCAGAGAGAGAAGAAGATAGTAAGGAAAGCACAGGGTCGCAAAAGCTGAGAGAAGAGAGTTTCAAGAAGGTGAGGCTGGTTGACAGTATCAAATGCTGTTGAGAGATGAATGTTAAACAAAGAAGCCCTTGGAGATGGTGAGGGAAGGCAGATTGCAGGGGTTTGAGAAGTAAATAACAAGGTAAATTAATCCAAAGTAGATTGTTCTTTTGATATGAGAAAGAAAAGAGAGAGATGTGGAGGAAGGCATCCCCCCCTACCTCATGTACCCATTAGCAACAAAATGGAATATCCTATAGCATTCGAGTAATATCTGGAGCCTTAGTTTTTAGAGGTAGAGGCTGACATGTTGTAGTAGCATACTTCCTTACCCATGTACATATGTATAATACTCTCTCTCTGTCTCTCTGTCTCTCTGTCTCTCTCTCTCTGTCTCTGTCTCTTTCTGTCTCTGTCTCTATCTATGTGTCTCTCTCTCTGTCTTTCTCTGTCTCTCTGTCTCTCTCTGTCTCTGTCTCTCCCCCCCTCCCCACACACAGTATTCAAGTATTCATAATTACTGAGAGGTAAAAAGAGATGACTGAATGTTGGGAGTTAGCATGGCACCAGTAGGATGGCCAGTAAGGATTTGCTATGAGAGCCTCCCATAGGCTGGACATTCCAGGTGCAAGCCAGACCACAACAAAATTCCTATCCTCATGAAATTTTGCAGACCCTGATTCACTGTCCCTTAACTGCAGCTTGTTATTTCTGGCATTAGAGGCTAAAAAAAAATAGCTTCTGGGCATGTGACACTATTCACAGGCCTTTAATGTCAGAAATAATGATCATGTTAAATTGGAGCTCATTACGACGAAATGAGACCTCATTGAGTCTTCTTTTTGGGGGGTTGTTTAATGATTTTTCCTTTTTAATTTTTTTTCTTACCTCTTTCTCAGAAGCTCTGCCTTGATGCACCAGGGAGAGAAGCTGGTGTTTGGAGTGGTAAATTTTTAAATGATAAGAAATATATACCCTTTAACAATGCAAGGGAAATTCTCAGCTCTCCATTGTTCTCACCAACCCTGTCTGTTCCTTTGTTACAGCCTCTCAGAGAAATGTCTTGAGTCCCTTAAGCCACTAATACCAGTTGTATTGAAGGCAGCCACAAAATATATTTAGGGCATTATTTCAAGCAGAGCTTTTCTCATAATGAACATGATAATTCCATTTCATGATTGGAGGTGGAGGGGTTTAATTCAAAATATCTCCTTTCCCACTGTGGGACAGCTCTCTAATGAACTTCTTGTCCTATGACTATTGATCAAAAACACAGAGGATTTGATAGTGTCTTTATTGTCATCAAATAGCATCAGGGACCCATTTATTTGTGATGCTGGAATGGACAATGAGAGGTGAAGAAATACTTCTGGCCCTCCAGAATCTTACCATCTAACCCAGACATACTGATACAAGCACATAAGGTCAGAGTATGCCCATATGAGTATGAAAACATCACACCAAGGTATAATTGCACAGGTATGCTGTCAATTACAAGTTAAAAGTCAGCGGGTGGAGCTCAAAGACAATTTGGGGAAAGTGACTATGATAGTTCCATGAAGATACTATTAACCTGGAAAAGCTCTGAATGAAGGACATAATTTCAGCAGTTGGTATAAAAGATGGGAAAGGGGTCTCTTGGCAAATTTAGGGTGTTGTGTTGGTGGATGCTGTGAGCTCAGAATGGAACAGATAAAGAAAGGAGGCAGACTTCCATCTGTTTGGGGAAGTACCTTAAAACAATTGACACATCTTAAAAGCTTAATAAATGCTGATTAATTGATTAGCAAGTACCGCTTTTAGAGAATTCAGGCATGGTCTGGGCTCAGTAGAGGGGAACCTGAGGTAGCCAAGGGAACTGAACAACACTAGGCAGTGTATAAAGTGTTGGCCAGTGGAGAGGGCATTAAAGATTGACTTTATTTCCTTGACAATGTTGTTTAAAGCCAGCATTGGATCCTCGCCTCTAAGTTGCCAGCCCACTTGCCCAGTGGTAGCTTTGATGTTACTTTTGAACATTCCATTAAAGAGATGATGAGTTTATGACCACTGGCCATGAAACACAGAGCACCGAAAATGCTGCTCTCTTTATTTTCTTCAAATGGAGTCAAGGACCCATTTGTTTAGAGAATATGAAATTGGCAGGGTTAGGATATAGCCAAATGCAAATCAGTTGCAGTGTTATTTGAGAGTTATTTTAAAATATGTTTTACTTCAAAATGCATCTTGGAGTCCTTATTTCTCCCTAATACCCTTTTTTTCAGTCTTATTATGATACTTCTGTCTTTTCAACTGCAATGCATCCATTTCCCACTGCCTAACTTGTTGAACTTAAAAGTCTCCCATTACCAGAAAACTTCCTAGCACAGTCTTGTGAGCACATGCACATTTTCTTGGGCAACCAAATAGTACACTTGCACCTGCCTCCATTTTCTTCTCCTTAGAGTCTCCTCAACCACCATTTTATCACATCCTAGAAGAGGGGAAAAACAGCCTCTCAGTCTCTCAGAAATGTGTAGTGCTGATTTCTTGCTATCTTCTCTAAATAGAGGCTTCTCTCCCTCTCCCACCAACTTAGTACCCAAGTGAGCAATGAGCATGCCCTGCACTTGAAATCTGATCTCTCCTCTCCTCTCCTCTCCTCTCCTCTCCTCTCCTCTCCTCTCCTCTCCTCTCCTCTCCTCTCCTCTCCTCTCCTCTCTTCTCCTCTGCTTTCCTTCTCTCTCTCTCTCTCTCTCTCTCTCTCTCTCTCTCTCTCTCTCTCTCTCTCTCTCTCTCTTTCTCTCTTCAGCTTGGCAGAGCATTTAAAAATTAGTATCCCTTTATCTGCTGGGAGATGACCTTTTACACAAGAGATAGGGCTGTCATAAGTGATTTCTGATATAGAAAATAGTTTCCTGTGTGTTCCAACACAATGCATACAGTGTTGTACCTAATAACAATGTGTGATTGCAGTATATGCACATGAAGATGCATGTAGATGTATATATGTATGTGCATATGTGTATGAATGTGTGTCGGTTATTATCAATGGATTAAAAGCTGCCAATCATGAATAGACAAATACAATTTAAACCAAGACCTTTTTAAGTCCAATTCTAAGGATATGGGGGGCCAGGATGGGGAGGTAGAAGACAAGAAAGTTGTCTGTGGGCTTTAGAGAAATTAATCATGATGCCCTCTTGAAGTCATGGCCATAGCCTTTAAGTAATTCTGTCCACAGATTTGGGGAGCAGGTGACAGTGAAAGGATTTTAATTCCCCAAGATGACATTTCATCATAGCATTCTGAATTTCAACCCTTTCCCTTATCAGATTTCTCTCTGCCTGATTCTCTCTTACACAGAATGTTATTTGTCTGTCTTTTTTTTCCTTCGAAATATTAATCTGTATTGCTCCAGGATTCTGGAGCCAAAATGAAATGCCAACTTTCCAAAGAGCTGAGAGTGGAGCCAACAAACAAAGGGACATGAAGAAGATGAAGATTGGCTCATTTGGTGCAAGCTTGTTGAAAATATTGCCTGGTATTAATATGTCTTATCATCAGGACCCAACCATGGCCTCTTTCAAGCAATACATACCCCACATGTTATTAGTATGCTAAGAAAAAAAACTAGGTCTGAACAATTACATTTAATATGCTGTCAGATGTAATGGAAATATTTGGTGATATGCTGACCTGCTGGAGTTTCCCTCCGTTTTGTCAGTTAAGCAATAATCATGGAAAGCTAGATCTTTGAGTACAAAGAAGACTCTTTACTAACTAACTGGCCCCTTCCCAAGCTGCTGACAGAATTGATTCTGAAGGTGTTCCTACTTTATTTAGGGCAGTTTACTTACATGATTCTCTACTAACGTTGTTAATATTGACCAAATACAAGGAGACCCTGGCTGGGCTTCTGAGCCACCATCACAGAAGTGGTATCATGAGGTCAAATCTTCCTGTTGCTCTTCAGATATGGGAGATTTCTAAGCCCCAAATACTATCTGATAGCCATTCTTGCCTTCAGCTTCAATCCCAAGACTACCACCATTCATTAGGAGGCAGTTCGGTGGTACATAGGAAGGGATGCTGCCCTTGAAATCAGGAAGACATGAATTCAAATACAACCTCAGACACTTAGTAGCTGTGTGATCTTGGGAAAGTCACTTAACATCTGTCTGCCTCAGTTTCCTCATCTTTAAAAACAAGTATACTAGTAGAACCTACCTCACTCTGCAAACCTGGAAGTGCTATATATAGATGCTTCCTGTTTTGGGGTTTTGTTGTTGTTATTGTTTAGCCTTTCTTCTTCCTAAAGCTCTGATGGGCTCACTATTAAGAAGAGGAGGTAGCCACCTGCATGCTGTCATCTCAGGGAATTGATAAGGTTTCTAGCCTAAAAACCCTCCCTCAATAACCTGTTTCCAGTGCCAGAAATAACACCATTACAGCCTCAACCCATTGCATTAAGGAATTAAGTCCTATGTAATACCTCTTGGAGTGGTAACATATTAAGCTATTCTGTCATCTGTACCTTAGTGTGAATGAATACACTAGGTCCTTTTTAACTAGACACCTAGCAGAAAGCAGGTTTTGTTTGCATAGAGTGATAAAGTGAGCATTAGTACTGGAATCTTTCATGCATAGGATGAGGGTCCACAAGAAGAAGAGAAGCAAGCCATGGGGAAAGCATAGCATTGAGGGTCAGAGGACCTAGGTTCTAATTCAGCCTGCTAGCCATATAACCTCAATTACATCATTTCACTTCTCTGACCCTCAGTTTCTTCATCTATATATAATGCATACTATATGCATGGCATTATTGACTTTGTAGGACTATTGTAAGAGTGAAGGGAGCAGGGAATAAACCTGTGATTTAATTAATGAAGGAAGTTCTCTCTACTAATGTAGGTCAATGCCTTCTTTGCCATGTAAAGTCTTAGTTGCCTAGATCAGAGATGTCAGGCTCAGGTAGGCAGACTATAAGCAGCCAGCAAAATCCTAGGAAACCAGCTTAAAATGTAAAAGGAAATATTTAACAAAACAAATAAAAGTACAACATAGATAATGTTAAATTGTGGTTTTCTAAGTCAATATGCTCAAAGAACATTAAGAAGTTAAATCATTTGCCCTGGTTCACACAGCTATTGCATGTTAGAGGGAGGACTTGAGCCCAATTCTTCCTGGATCATAAGCCATCACTCTATCCATTATATTCTTGGTATAACATACATACATACATACATACACACATACATACATACATACACACATACATACACACATACCTATATATACATCTTGGTATGATGAATATAAGGCAAGATAATATATGGGGAAACATGTTGAAAAGTGTAAAGTGCTAAGCAGCTATGGGAAATCAGCATTTTTTTATCATTGAAAGAACAGGTGGGCAGGAAGGTGTTAAAAATGTTCACCTTTATGGTTTTTACCCTACCCTGAGTTGGAAGGAAGAAAGGAAGGAAGGAAAACTTGGGTAAGGTCAGCCCATCTTCAGTCTTGAAGAAACTTCTCCCATTTTCCACAGATCTTCAAATATCACTGCCAGCAGCTCAGCTATCACATCTCTTAACTTTTTCTGCCCCCAAGAATATAATTTGTCTAAACTTGGTGACATCTACTCATAGAGGGCAACTAGGTACACTCATCTATTTTGTGTTTCAACTCTCTATTAACCATTTTTGCTTTGTTCTTCCCAATCTGAAGATTTTTGTTTGTTTTAGTTAGGTTTTTTGGTAAGCCAAACAGAGGAAAATTAAGAGTTGAGTTGTTTTTCCTTCTCTCCATCCTTTACAAGAAGCACATCTATCCTTTCTCCAATCCTCTTGTCCTTAACATACTGGTTTTTTTTTTAAGTTCCCTTCTGTTTGTCTTTGGCATTCTTCACCAACCTCAGCTCCTTGTGAATATTAGTGTTTCTGACACTAGTTTTTTTAGAATTATGCCACTGTATGTACTACTCCCCCGTTACCTTCCCATGCTTCCATTTTCCGTACACATCTCTATAAAATCTAAGTTGGTTGGTGAGTGCCATGTGCATCCATATCGGTCTCCCATCTCCCTTAGGTGAGCTCCCCTTATGAAACTTTAGAACAGGATTCTATATATCCTTTCTCTAAACTCTCTGAAATCTGTTCTTCCAAAATCTGCGATATACATTGTACTATGCCTAATTTTCTCCATCTACTATAAACTCTATTGCCATTACAAACCAGTTCTTCTTTATTGATCAGTAGTTCCTCAGCTCCATTCTTTGATCCTTTAAAGAATGAAATTGACACCAGCTTAGGTTTATCAGCTGCTTTGCTTTTAACGGAGAAAGAACTTGAGGTAATATCTGGAGAGTTGAAGTCCACCACTATTTGTGATTTCTTCCTCCAGTTCATCACACATTTCCTTTCGCCTGGGTGTTTTGTAGTAGACTTCTAACACAATATCACTTTTGGTTTTCTTTCTACTGATCTTGACCTAAGGTTTCTCCACTATTGCTTCCTCCCTCCAATCTATGAATTTTCTCCTAGATGCATATCTGCTTTATCTTTAGTGCTAATCCATTTCTCCCTTTTTGACTCTATAAATAATTAAATTATTCCTTTCCAAAGCCATGAGTCACAGTTTACCAAATTTCAGTGATAATTATTTACCTTGTTACAATAAGATCTTTGATTCATTTTAGTATTCAATCATTCAACAGGTATTTAATGAATTACTAGACTGACCTAGGCACTGTGTTTAATGGATTTAGATGATGTAAACTTTGGAAAGTCAGAAGGCTGTGCAGAGTCCAACTATCTGGCTAGCATCTAATGCCCTGTTCCATATATCCACATGGCTTTTTTGAACATGGACTCAAAAGGATTAATTCATTTTCTGAACAAATATTTATTGAATGACTATTGCTTTCAAGGTACCATGAGGAGGAAAAATCTACCTTCGAGGAATTTACAGTCTAGTAGGATGTTTCCAGTGAAGGTACATTGATATTTTCTTTAAAGTCTAATTCTTTTGACTTCGGAAAAAACAAGTTTTCCACCACATATAATAACCTGTGATACTAGATAGAAATCCTAGACTAAAGAGTAAAGAGTCTATTCTTCTTCAAGACAGCTTTGTGAGGAAAAGTCAGAAGATCACAGATTTAACACTAGCAGAGACTATCCACTTTGACTCCATCTTTGGACAATTGAAGATATTGATCCTCACACAGGTTAAATGATTTGCCCAAACCTATGCACAACCATGAGGAAATAGCAAGATTTGGACCCTGATCATCTAACCCCAAACTCTTTCATAGGATCATAGATTTGAAGATAGAAGGGCCATGGAAAGGTCATATAGTTGAACCCCCTCATTTGACATATGAGGAAACCAAGACCAAAGGAGATAGTGGGACTTGTCCTGAGTTGCACAATTATCAGGTGTCCGAGGAAAAATTGTGTCCCTGTCTTGCCAGATTTCTAGACCATCACTCTGTCTACTATAGCATGTTGACTCTCCAGAAATAAATTAATTAAGTAGACTCTCTGGAAAGGCCTGACTTTTACCTAGCATTTTAAGGCTGCAAAGAACTTGCCATATATTATTTCAGCCTACCTCTGAGGAACATGGAATATACCATAGAGTGGCTGACATGACAGCTCCAGTGACTTGGAATCTAGTTACCTTTACCTGCCCTTGCCAGATTTTTATACTGAAATGAGGGGGAGAAATATCCCCCCCCCAAAGACAAGCTTTTAAGAAATCCACTCTCAGAACATGCCAAGGTCCCAGCCTGGGCCAGAGATGAGCTGGCCCAGCCCATCTATCCACCCCCCAGAGCTCTCCAGTTATTCTGTTCATTTTGCACTAAATGTCAGCCAGCTGCTTTCCCCCAGCAGCTCAGGGCCTCTGTTTGTGTGCATTCTTCTATTTTTCTCTAGAGATCTCCACTACTGTATATTTCATTTTACATTTTAAAAAGCTGAGTCCCAGCACATGGCAGAGGAGCCATGAGTTACTGTGCCATTTTCTACTTTGCCTTAGGCTCCCCCAAACAGAGTTGGGGGCTCAGGTCTTTACTGTAAGACAGCTCTGCTGCCGAGCTTGCTGCTTGGTGGGGCAGGCTTTGAAATCTCCCAGCCGTGGAGAGGCGAACTTTTCTTTCATTCTGGATACTTTTGTGGTTTTAAAATGTTAAGCTTCATACATGCAAATAGGACAAGTAGCCCCATCAGGGATCACAGAGCCTCAGGGGGCTGGCAACCAACACCTAGCCCAGTTTGACAAACATTTTTCAAAAATCATTGAGCCTATATGATTTGCTTTGGTCCCTCCAATGTTTTTGGCATTTATCCCTTTTGTCTCTCTGTCTGCACCCCTACCACCCTTCATGGTCCCTATGGTCTGGAGCTAAATAAAAATAATAATGATAAGTCACATTTATATAACATTTAAGATTTACAAAACACTTCATATACATTACCTCCTTTGATCTTCACAGAAACCCTTTAAGGGAGATGCAGTCATTGGCTCTCTTTCACACATGAGGAAACTGAGGCTCAGAGTCATGATTTGGAAATGACCAGAGAAAATTAGAATGAAATAATAAGAGACATCTCCATGTCCTAAACCCCATCTCATTGGGTCTGTTAGCTGTGTGACCCCAGGAAAATTACATGCTTTGTCTGAGCCTCCGTTTCTTCATCTGAAAAACAGAGATGATAATAACACTTCCTCTCAGGATTCTTGTGAGAATAAAATGAAACAACATGTTTAAAGTGTTTTACAAACCTTAAAAAGCACTAAAATGCTTGCTACTATTGCTGTTGCTACTAGTTACACAGTTATAGTTACGTGGCACTTTAAGGTCTACAAAACATTTGGTAGATGTTATTTCATTTGTTCTTCATACTAATCCTGTGAGATAGGCATTATTATTGTACCCATTTTACAGATAAGGAAGATTAGTAGGTATCTGATTGGGATTATAAGACAAGTCTTCCAAGTCGAGGGCTTTCTCTTTTATGTCTCAGAATTTATTACAGTTATGCACAAAAAATTTGTGAATAAAAAGCAAAGGCAAGGGAAGGCAGACTGACAAATTGAGCTAGATCCAGTCAGATATTTTGGGATTCTGTCCCAGCTCTGCCATTTACTAGCTAGGTGAACTCCAGCAAGTCATTTGACACTTCCAGGCCTCAGTTTCCCCATCAGTAAAACGTGTGTTTGTGGGCAGAGGGGATTTCAGCTCAAAATCTGTGCTCCCACGGTCAGTGCTACAACATGCCAAAAGCCACCCACAAGAGTGACTCATCTAGTGTGTGGTTGGCCCTAGCACGAGAGAGTGAATGGGGCAGCTGTCTAGTGGAAAGGATTAGCCTGAGCTGAGAACTCAGGGGACGCTCATATTGTTCTTTTTCATTTAGAGATCAGGCTTCTACTTCCCTTCCGAAAGTAGGGGTGGGAGAGCTCACCTGGAGAGCCCCAAGACTGCTCCCCAAATTGCCAATTTATACAGAAAAAGTCTAGAGAAGCTGATATCATCCTCACCTAAAATCAGATTGTGAAAAGGGTGAGGAAAGCCCATCCTGCAGCAGGGGCCCCTTCAAACCCCGAGCCTTCTCCTACCCCCAAGAACTAAGCTTCTGTCTTGGCTTCAGAGTAGACTCAGTTTAGTCAGGTGGTCCCCGACTGGCTGCTTTTAGGGCACGAAAACAAACATGGCTCATTGGTTCTAAATGAACTCTGAGCTCAGACTGCTGTCCACAGTCCATACCCTCACTGCCCTATCTCTCTGACCTCCTTCTGCAGAGCCAAGATGGCTTTGAGTCTAAGACCCTGCTTGTACCATTATAGTAGATGCCTTCTAGTATTCCAATTTCTATCTGTGTTCAGCCCTAAAGGAAATCAACTTTGGCATTACTGTATCACCTATAATAATCATTAATAATGCTAACAATAACACTAATGAGAGTGATAAAACCGTCTAGTATTAATAATATTAACAACATTTATATGGCACTTTACAAATATTATCTTATTTTAGCCTCACAATAACCCCAGAGGTTAGGGCCCTCAAAGGCAGGGACACTAGGTCATAAGACCATAGGGGTATTGCCCCAGGGTGGGAAATTTAGAAGACACAAAAATTTAGTGTGTGTACTCTCTAGCAAAGTAGAAGCAACTTACTACAACAAAAGCCTAGACCCTAAAAAGTGGCTTAGACAGCAACCTTCCCCTCTCTACTTCTACATCATAAGGAACTTCCCAGACTCCCTGTTTCATCCCATGTCCTTGCCAGAGTTTTCCTTTGCCTCCATATTTTCAATCAACCAATATTTATTAGGTACCTACCATGTGCTGAGGATAGAAAAAAGAGCAGAAGGTAGTCCCGGCCCTCAAGGAGACCCCAATCTAATGGTTGAACAACTTTTCCTTTGTCCTTCCTCTGCAAAAAAGCATCTGCCTCACTCTACCCCTATCCCCAGCAAGAGAAAGTAATAATCCTAATGCTGCCACCTCAGTGAGGCCTTTCCAGTGACTTAATGATATCTGAGGTCCTTTCTGACTCTGAGGCTGCACCCCCTAAACCATTAGAGTAACTCATCTTCCTTTCTACATAATTGAATGTCTTAATTACATCTTACACTAATTTCACATCATTAATTTCACATTTAACTTGGGAACCCATGCTATTGACACTGCTTACTCTGGGCTTTAACATTTCTAGCTATGGTTCTGGAAAGAATGATGACTGTGGAATCAGTCAGTGGTGGAAGGTATCATGGAGGGAATACAATTTAATGGAGACCTGGGAGGAATGATAGGTCTTAGTCAAACAGTGAAGGGAGGAGGGAATTCTAAGTGAGGGGGATGAGGGTATTAGCCAAAGCACTTTAAGAGGAATGAATGGCATGTTTAGAGGGTGGCTTGGTTAGAGTGAAAAGTCCACTGAGGGGAGAAGAGGTCAGTTGGGGCCAGATTATGGTAGGATATGTATGGTGGTTAATAATTTTGTACTAGATTCCATGAGCTATAGGGAGTTATTAAAGCTTTCCAGAGAGAATGGCATGTATAAAAGTAGAGTTCTAGAAAGATTCATCTTAGGGTTATTACTCATTCTATTATTTTAGAGATAAGGAAACTGAAATTCAGGGAAATTAAGAGACTTCCTTGAAGTCACATGGGTACTAAATGTCAGAGGTGGGTTCTGAGTTCAGGTTCTGACTCCAGAGCCAATGCTTTGCCAAACAGCTCCCTCTAATCTGATAATCACATATATGAAGAACTGAAAGGAGAACTTTAGCAATGAGAGCAGTTAACGGACTATTGTAATAGCCTAAGACCTAGGTGGTGAGGCCTCAGATTTAAGTAGAAGCAGACAGAATAGAAACAAAGACATGCAGCTGAGAAAAAAAAATAAACAGGGCTTAGTAAATGAAAAGCTTAGAGGACATTCATCTTGTAAAGGATGAAGTTCCTGTTACCAAGGACCAAACTAGCAAAATTTGGAGAGGCTGATAATCATGTTGGTCACAGAGTGATGGATTTTTCAGCCAAAGAAACTCTTGAAAACTAAAGAGACATTGCAATCTGTGTTGGTGGGGAGAGTATTCACTCTAATAAAATCATGGATCCTTGGGAAATGGAAGCATTGAAATAATTTTAAATAGCTATGGGGAATGTCTAGCAGGGATCTGGAGATGTGGAGGTGGAATTTGCTAGCATCCCCACCTAGATGTCCCAGGGTCACCTAGAACTTCCTTCAGGGTTTCATGACTTCAAGGGTGTATGACTTTGTCAGTATATGTCAGGATTGTAGAGGCAGATTTGGAAGTGGTTTGTGTAGAGGAGATAAGAATGAGTGAAATCTTTGAGGTTAAGCATGGGATGAGAACAAGAGTCCTAGGGATGAGTTCAAGTCACTTACATTTAAGTATGAGACAGAGAAGAAGTGGCCTGAGAGGTAGGAGGAAAACCTTCATAACATGCTTCTGGTTTAATTGCTTCATTTCGCCATCTGAAGGTGTATAAATATTTTCACCCATCCTTCCCTAAGGTGATTTTTCTCCTATTAATTATATCACCCCACTGAAACAATAGATGTGAGTCATTGTAACATAGTTCTTTCACCATCAATGAGCAGTTAGCAGGATGGAGGAAAGGGAGCATAGCACTTTCATGTGGTTTACACCATAGCTGTCCCTTAAGGAAACTCTCTTGAAAGACTCACCCAAAAAGGAAACAGTAACCATTGCTTGTTCCCTAGCATGGGACTTACTATATGGCTATGGAATCTCACACATAACCCTTGCTGTCCACTTCTCTAGAAGAGGTTTTGCTTATGGTGTAGTAGGAGAGTGTAGCCAAAACTGCCTCAATCCCTACCCAAAGAGCCACTTCTTACCACAAATTCCAGGTATTTAGGTGTGCAGTAGGTAGATTGTTTGGGGAATTGGGAAGATGTGAGTTCAATTTCAGCCTCAGATACTTTCTAGCTGTGTAACCCTGGGGAAGTCCTACAGTTTTCTTCATCTGTAAAATGGGGATGATAACAGCTCTTACCTTTGTAGAATTGTTGCAAGAATAAAATGAGATAATAACATCTTCCACTCCCCTTCTAGTCCTAAAAAGCTTTGGCTTGGAGACAGCCAGACTTATTGGACTTGCCACCTATAGGTTTCAGGGTGGTGAGAACAAGAAACTAAAGGGAATCAGGGGATTCGTTTCTTTCTAATGAAAGAAAATGAGTCCTGAGTTTGTGGAAATCTCTGAGTCTTGTAAATCAGAGTCCCCAGGCACAAGTAGCCCTTAGCCTGCACAGGAGTTAAAAGTGTCAGGTCCAGCAGCATCTGAAGAAAAGGAGAAACCTTGTCTCTATTCGACTCATTAAACTCTGGGAAAGCAATCTGACAGCATTTTGGATGTGTTTTGTCATTAGGGGTGGTATTGGTGTTTGTCATTTCTTTTAGCTAGGAAGAGGTGTGTGCCTGTGTGTGTGTGTGTGTGTGTGTGTGTGTGTGTGTGTGTGTGTGTGTGTGTGTGTGTGTGTATGATGTAGGTGTCATTGAATATATGACTTTATGGTTGGGTGTCAGTTCTTTTGTGGACTTCATTATGATTTTATCCTTAGAGCTAGTTTTCCTGAGGAAATGTTCATAGTGGGGGAAAACCAGTGAGTCTGACTAATACAGGAATCCTATGAATTTCTCCTGTGTCCCTGGAACCTTTTATGGTGCTGTTTATCCCTTTCATCCACCCCCACCCCGCCAAGTTCCTCCCCCTCCCTCTTCTCCCAGCTAATTCTGGCTTGTAATCCTTCCCAACAGTCAGACATTCTAATAACCAAAGAGAAACATTTCTGAATTTTACATTTTCTTCTCATTGGACTTATAGGAACAAGTTATAATTCTAATTAAACAACAACTTCATTATTTAGTGCAGGAAATAAAATATTTGAATTACTCTCAGCAAATTCCAGTTTAAATAAAATCAGGAAGATAATTACTTGAATATAAATTATTTACCAAATTAATTCTTTATTAGAATTTTGGAGGAATTCAAATATGTTTCTCTGGCAAGTGCTACATAACAAATTAATTGTGTAATTAGTAGTAAATGTGTCATTTTATAATTTCTTACTTATAATAAGCATAACCCAACTATTCCAGCTTCGTGTGTTCTTTGTAAATCCTTTATCTCCCTTTAAAAAAATCTCGTTTAAGAGATCACAGGGCTGATCTTTTAAACTGTTGTCAGTAGTTATGCAAAATCTTCACAAAAGTACTGGTGGGCAGACTACAGGGACCCCTCGACTTTAATCAGCCATGAGAGTAGGCAGGATTTAGAAGTCATTTCTCAACTAGGGATCACCTGCAGAAAATGAAAAGTCCCAGAGAAGACTGCTGAGTACAAAATGCCATTGTATACATAGACTCTTATGGACTCTGAAAAGCCCTTTGACTCCATGGAAATAGAAACTATGTTGGAAGTGGAAAGAGCAGAAAAGCCCGTGTGACATGTGCATATGAACATAGTGCTAGTGTTTAGCCTTGAAAAGGAAAGGGAAGCGAGCCAGAAATGGGGATCATTCCCCTTGAAATTCTTCACCTCTTGACCAAGGGAACCTTGGATAAGAGGGAAGAGATGTCTAGGTCAGGAGCAAAGATGGCCAATCCTCTAATGTTTGTAGGTGACATTTACTTAAAAGACCAAACCAGCCAATAAGTACCTAAGAACTGGAAAAAGTCAGGAGAGTAGAAATTGTGTGACTAAAGCATATTTAATGCAAATGTGAGATAAAGAATGGAGGTGATAATTCTGTGGTAGAAACTGTTTTTAATACATTAAACTATCTGTACCAAGTGTCATAGCATGATAAGGGATGGAGACCACAGGACGCTGAGTTAGGAGCCTGGTGTGTGATTGTAGCTCAGCCACTAAGACTTTAAGCAAATAATTTTATATTTCTGTGCTTTGATTTTCTCATCTATAAAACAAGGGGATAGAATAAATTATTTCTAAATATTTTCCATCTCTAAAGATTTCTGATTTTGAAGGAGGGAAAATGACTACAAAAGGAACTTTGCAAAGTTAAATCGAATCATGAAGAATACTTTCTCCCACTTCTTGCAACTAGTTTTAATGGTAACTGGAAGTCATGCATTGAACCAAGAGCCAATCCCCAGAGGTTAAAGGATATGAACCTACAGTTCTCAAAAGGATTTCAAACCACTAACAACCATTGCTCCAGATCAGTAATAATAAGAGAAACACAAAGCACTACAACTCTGAGCTATCACCTCACACCTAGAAAATTGACAGAAAAGACAAAAGATGGCAATAGTCAATGCTGGATGGGGCTGTGGAAGGACAGACACACTATTAATATATTGGTGTTAGAAATATGAATCAGTCCAAACATTCTGGAAAACAATTTGGAATTTTGCAAAAAGAGTGACTAAAATGTTTGTATTTTTGGACCCAGAGATCCAAGAAAGAAAGAAAAGGAAAAGGAAGGAAGGAAGGAAGGAAGGAAGGAAGGAAGGAAGGAAGGAAGGAAGGAAGGAAGGAAGGAAGGAAGGAAGGAAAGAAGGAAGGAAGGAAGGATTGAGAAAGGAATGTATTTTGTCCACAGGACATTCCAATGAAAATGACAGTATCAGTATTCATCTTTGTAGTCTTTGTAGACAAAAGAACATTTTGAAAACTATCTTTTTGAGTGGTGGATTGGCATCTAAGGTTACAGAGAGGAAAATATTTAAAACTTCTCAGAATTCCAAGGTTGTTCTTTGCTTAGCCTGGTAAAATATAAGGTCTGTGGCTACCCTATCACTGCAGCTTCCTCTCCCACTTGACCCTCTTTCCTTTCTTACACGCTGGCCAAACTAAAGGGAATGCTATAGATGGAGTTTACCAGGATTTTAACATTTGATAAAAGTATCTAATGTAATTCCTGTGGAAAAGGTAAAGCAATGAGTTGGAGGACTACAACAGTGATGCCATTGGCTGCATCTGGAGCCAACTGAATGGCTGAACTCAGAGTAGTCATTAAAGATTCCTCGTTATTTTTAGGAGGTCTCCAGTGGAGTTATCCCTGACTCTTCATTCTCCCTCCCTCTACATCCCACAATCTAATCAGTTGCAAGTATTGTCAACACTACTTCCTCAATCTCTCTGTCATCAACCCCCTTCTCTTCACTCATACCAAATACCCTAGTCCAGGCTGTCATCTGCTCTTGCCTGGACTATTGCTATAGCCTAGCAATTGTTCTCCCCACATCTGGTATCCCCCCCATGATAGATCCTACACACAGTTTCCATATTGTTATGCCAAAAGTGCCATTCCTCTACTTAAGAAGTACCTCAATGTTTCTTTCACATACACACAAAATAATTTGGGAGAGAAGAGGTATTAGACTCTCTGCCAGACTGAAAGTCTACAGAGCCCTTATGCTGATCTCATTGTTGTGAGTGTGAAACTTGGACAGTATAGCCTCGCCATGCCAGGAAACTGAATCGCTTCCAGTTGAAATGTCTTGGGAAGATTCACCTGGCAAGATAAGGTACCAGACACTGAGGTCCTTTCTCAGCCTAAACTGCCAAGGATTCAAGCTCTACTGCAGGGGGAGCAACTCTGCCAAATGTACATTTTCCTAAAAGACTATTTTACAGAGAATTCACACAAAGCAAGCACTCAGAAAAATTGGCACAAGGACATTCTTAAGGTCTCTCTGAAGAACTTTAGTGTTGATTGTGAGATATGGTAGACACTGGCACAGGACCACTCAGCATGGCAAGGATGGCGCTGTGCTCTATGAGCAAAGCAGAATTGATGCAGCACAAAGGGAACATGAGATGTGCAAATCTAGCAACATATCCACTCCAAATGTTCAGATGGACCATTTATGCCTGGCCTGTGGTAGAGCCTAACAAGCTTGTATTGGTCTGATCAGCCACAGTTGGACACACTGTGATGTCACACTGTGACATTGTAATGTCATTGCTCCTCTTCGAGTCTAAATGATGAACAAAAAACTCTCTTCCATCAACATTACATTGAAAAACAAACTCTTCTGTTTAATATTTAATATGCTTGACAATTTGACTCTGGCCAATTCATGCAAATTAATTCCATATCATTTTTTTTCTCACACACTCATTATCATCTTCCTCTGTCTCTTATAACCCCCAGCCCCTTTAAAGGTTCAACACAAGTGCCACCTTCAAGGAGCTTCTGAATTCCCCCCAATTGCTAATAAGTCCCATACCATATATATAGTTTTTTCTATAAATCCACTAGGTAGGATTCAGCATGTTCGCAGATTAATACATACAAGATCTGGATGGATAAATTTGTAAAACCTAGTCAAATCCACACAAACAAATGCTTGTTGTTTGCTTAATTTGTTGAGTCCTCTCAGGGATCTGTGCTCTTTCTTATGCTGGTTAATATTTTTATCAGTATTGTAAACAAATTTTAAATGGCATGCTTGTAAAATTTGCAGATGGTACAAAGGCGGATGGGATGGCTAACACACTATTGATCTGAGTTAAGATCAAGAAAGAACTTGACAACTTAGAAAACTGTACATTTGAATCTAAATTTAATAGTCACAAATACAGTCTTCTGCTTGGATTCATGAAATCAACTTCATAAGTGTAAAATGGGGGAGGGATGGTTAGATAGAAATTTGCATGAAAAAGATCTGGGGGTTTTAGTGGAGTGCAAGCTCAAGATGATTGCTGTTGCATGATCTGGCAGTCAAGAAAGGTACTTGAATTACATTAAGGCAGAATGTCCAGGGGTAGGAAGGTAATGGAACTATACTCTTCACTGGCTCAGTTGAAGTCAAATTGGTCAGAGAGCAGCCCAAACCAGATTAAAATGTAACTGGGATATGTTTCACAAAATAAATACAACATAGATAATGTTAATTTGTGTTTTTTTTTTCATGTGCTGTGTTTAGTTTTCACTACCATGCTTTAGGGAGGACATTAGTAAACTGTGGAGTGTATAGAGAAGGGCAACAAAAATGCTGATGAACTTTGACTCAATGCTATATAAGACTTAGTTAAAAAAATTAGAGATTCTTAGAAGGAAAGAAGACTGGAGAGCAAGGGAGCTTGAAAGGAGGGGACAAGTGATAATTGCCTCCCAAGAATGTGAATGATTTTCAAGTGGAAGAGGTATTACAGTTATTCTGTTGGTTCCAGAAGCCAGGGCCAAGATGAATGGGGAAAAAAAGGCCCAAAGAGGGAAATTTAGGCTTGTTAGAAGGAAAAAAAACAACTTCCTAACAACCGGAGTTTTCCAAAGGTTGAATGAGTTGCCTGAAGAGGTAGTGGGTTCCTTCACTCTGGAGGTCTTCATGCAAAGACCCAATGAATACATAACAGAGATGCTGGAGTGATTCTTGGTGGGGGGAGTGGAAGGAATAATTTTTGGACTATATGGCCACTGATAGACAACTCAGAGGTGCTGTGGTTGTGTGACAAATTACTGTCATTGCTATGATCACAAGAATGATCTCTGCAGAAATCTTTGGGGGAGGGAGGAATTGCAATCAGTTCCATTTATACTAGTTTCCATATTTAGCACATAGCCTGTTCAATGTGCCAGCTACCACAACAAACACCTCCTATGTTTCCTACTTATGTTCACCCATCACCCAATTAACACCCTATTAATGACTACACACATGCCTAGGCTCTACCTTCCAAGCACAGCCCTATAACTTTTAACTCTCTCCTTTACCTATGTTTCTACATAATAGGCCCTTAATTAATACTCTTATTCAGATGGAACCCAATCTGTTAAAAAGCAAATGGCTTTGATGAGAGGATACACAAAACCAATCAAACATGGTCATTCCTTTGTTCACCAAAGCAGACACCCAGGTGAAAATGCAGCTGAATTGTGGTTGTGTGTGCTAGACAGATTAAAGCAATTATTATATAATTTGTTTTTCTAGCCAGATGTGAGGTATTTCCAAGAAACAACTGATGTTGGTTCTCCATCATAAGTAACACAGGCCATTGTTGTTTACATGGTGACCAGAAGAGTGGCAATGGTCATGGAGCTCAGTTGCAAGTAATCGTTTAAGATGTAGTAGAATTATTCTAAGATCATAGACAGAGATGGAAGGGCCTATGAAAATCATCCAAGGACTGAGATGAGAGAGATAAAGAAACTTTCCCATGACCACATAGTTGATAAGTGTCAGAGGAAGAATTTGAGCTCAAGTCTTTCTGATTCCAAGTCCAATGCTCTATCCAATATGATATTTTTACGTCCTCCTATAAAAAGTAACCTTCCCTAAATGTTACAGCCTTGGAACCATGGAATGTGCTGATCTAGGGATGTATGTACAGGATCTTATGAGGGGAAATTTGAGACATTTAGAATCATAACACCCCTGAGTTGGAAGGGAGACCATCTAGTCCAACTCATACCTAAGCAGGAATTTTCTCTACAACACCCTGAAAAGACCAGATATGTCAGATTTGCCAGAGACCAGTCCAAACCAGATTAAACTGTAATTGGGATACGTTTCTCAAAACAAATATGACATAGATAATGTTAATTTGTAGTTTTCTAAGTAAATACACAGCCTTAAGGGATCTGTTTCTCTTTGAGTTTGATACCACTGCTGTAGCATATTAACATGCACAAAGTATTTGCCCCCAAAGTGGATTTCAACTATGACTTTATAGATTATAAGAGCATCAGGGTGAACCTCCTACATCAGCAGAATGGTCCAATTGGCTAAGAACTGCCTCACCTACAAGGGAAGTAGATTGTTGCTTCCATCTTATGGTATGGGGCTGGTGGTATTAAAATGGTCTTGGAGAAGAGAAGCATCACACTTTCATTGCTTTGGACAGATATGTCAGATTAACCAGTATCTTATCAAGAGTCTTGATGACAGTGTAGAGATGAATTAGGATAGAGAAAAGTGCCAGTAAAGGCTCAGTTCTATGACTACAATGCCATACTGAGAATTCAGGGGATAATATAAGGGAATAGTCTCCTAGTAAAAGGAAAGTACTACCTTGCTGAGGGCTAAACACTTTTCTGCTCCTATGATTCTATTTCAGACAAGGATATGAGAAAACCTTCTACAGGTTTCCATGAGGTGAGAGAATTCAGTTATAACAGAAGTGACCAATAGGAGATTGTTTTCCATGTATGGCTTCAGAGGGCATATCCACCCTGTTAAAACAGGGAAATTAGCTTAATTGCACCCCTCTTCCTAAGAGCTCCATGCATTCTCATATTTAATTCATAAGATTACACTTATTAGTTATAGAACATGTAGTAGATTCAAAAGACCTGACGTCTGTTCCTGGCTCTGATACTGATTGTGCATCCTTGAACAAGTCCCACTGACTTCTAGGCCGCAGAATTATCACATGTAAAGTAAAAAGATTTCATGGGTCCCCATCACCAAACAATTCATCACTTAGTGACCAAACTTCAGGTGACATTTAGTTAGACTGAGCCTTAAAATAACAAATGCAGTCTGGTTACCAGGCCAATACTCAAAGCACATCCTTTCTGGTAGAAACTGAGAGAGTGTATATATTCCATTGTCATAGATTTCAAGAACCTTAGGGAAAGCCATTCATGCTCACTTCCTCCAATTCCTCTCCTTTCACTTATGTCTCAATTCTTTCTCCCTCCAAAATCTGTAAATTGTCATATCTATAGTATTTTTTACCGTAAATCACTTCCTTCTCTTGAATATTGTCTGTTCTCTGGTTTTTGTAACACTAGTTTCTCCAGGTTCTCCTTCTATCTCTCTGACCATTCCTTCTCAGTCTCTTTTACTGGCTTATCATTTGTATCACACCCTCTGACTCTGGGTCTACCCTTAGGTTCTGTTCTTAGCCCTCTTATCTATATGCTTTCTCTTGCTGACTTCAACAGTTCCTGTACATTTAATTATAACTCTATTATTGGAAAATAATTTCCAAATCTATATGTCCAACCTCAGTCACTCACCATTCCCACATCACCAACTGCTTATTAGAAATTCCAAATTGGACATCCTACAGCTCTCTCAGACTCATGATATCTGAAATAAAACTCATCATCTGAAATAAAACCACCATCCTTCTAGTCTTTCATGTTTATTTTTTTCCTAAACCTCACTCACCTTTAACTCCACCTATCCAATCAGTTGCCAAATCTTGCCATTTCTACCTCTATGATGTAGAAGAGTATAAAAAATACAAGATTCCTTGTTCTACTAATTGCTGAATACAAAAAGCATTTGACTCTGTAGCTCTTCAAACAAAGTGTCTCTCACAGAACCATTAACATCAGGAAAGCTTTCTTAATAGACACAATCACATTGTCTTCCCCTTTCCATCTGTCCCTGCTTATTTATCTTTACAAAAATATGCAATGGTTTCCTATTGACTCCAGGATAAAACACAAACTCCTTAGATTGGTATTAAAAGAACTCCTTCCACAATGTAGACCCTGACTTTCAAGATACAAACTTCATTCAGTTCAAGTTTCAACCAAACTGTTGTACTAGTTTTCTGACCTTGATGTTTCATCTCCCATCTTTATTCTTTTGTATAGATTGTGCCACATAACTGGAATATACTCACTCAATATCATAATCTAATATTGGAAAGGAGACTTGACAAAAGTCCTAGCTGTAGCATCACTCAGAGGCGACATCCATAAAATTATTTGGAAACTTCCAGTATGAGAGCTCCTACCAACTCCCAAAGCAGCCAGACCATTCTATTTCTGAATAGCCTTTTCCCCCCAAAGAAGTAGAAGAGTCCTCTTCCAAAGTCATTTAGTCCAAGACATCCACAAATTATCACACCTACTAGAGAGTCACCTAAGTTTTGCTTGAAAATCTCCAGAAAAGATTTTACTCATTCCTGGAACAATCCATTCCACCTTTGGAAAGCTTATTGGTAAGAAAATTCTCTTTATATCAAGCCTAAATTTGCTCTTCTACAACTTTTACCTATTGCTCCTAGCTCTGTCCACTAGAACCAAGCAGAATAAGTCAAGTGTCTTTTCCACGTGGCATTAATTAATTCATTAATAATAATAATAATTCATTTATAATGATAAAATTATAATTATTTGTGTACAAGCACTTTATACATATACATATATACACACACATATATGTATATATATATATATATACACTTTTATATACATATATATATATATATCACTTTAAGGCTGGCAATGTACTTTACAAATATTATTTCATTTGATCCTTACAATAATCCTGGGAAATAGATGTTATTATTTATCCTCATTTTATAGATGAAACTGAAAGGCAGAGATTGTGACTTGCTCACAACTAATACGTGTCTGAAGAAGGATGTGAACTTGGGTCTTCCTGACTCCAAATTTAAGGTTCTAATCACTGTGCCACCTAACTGTCAAACTAGAAGACAGCTATTACAACCCACCCCCACCATGTCTTCTCATCTCTAAATTATGGTATGCTCTTAATGCTCTTTGACACCCTGGTCATTCTTCTCTAGACACTTACCAACTTGTTAATATTTTGCCTAGAATTTGCTGCCCTGAGATAAACATAATATTCCAGATATGGACTGACCACAGCAGGATTATCACCTCCCCAAGCCTCAGTACTGCCTGGGTATGGGGCACGTGTCCGACTTTGTCTTGCTCTGGCCTCTGCTTCTCTAAATGCAGCCTGACATTACTTCATCTTCTTAGACCGTTATCGTCTCTCAGTGTTAATTCTTATCGAGTTTAACATCTACCGGAACCCTTAGACCTTTGCCTTTTTTTCTCTTGCACTGCTGTTTAACCATTTCATATTTATGAGAATTATTTCTTGAGCCCAAGTAAACCTTTATATTTATTTTTATGAAATGTTATCCTGATTTCAGTCCAATATTCTAGTCTCTTGAGTTTTTTTTTAGATTCCATCATCCATTCATTCCCTTTATTTTTCTCTTATTGCTTTGGGTCATCTGAAAATTTATTAAATATGTCATCTATTTCTTTATCCAAGTCACTGACAAAGAAGTTAAGCAAGATGTGGTATTCTGTCCTAGGAACAAAAGGGAATTTCTGGAATGGAGGAATGATGTGGTCATATCTGTGTTTTAGGAATCTTTTGAAATCTGCACTCTCAGAATCCAGTGGGCATGTCAGACTATGCCCTACTTTCCTCTCTGTCACAGAGTCTATGATGGAGTGGTCCATTGACTGTCTCCCATACCTAGAATTCTCTCCTTCCTCATATCTGCTTCCAACATTCCCTGACTTCTTTTAAGTCCCAGCTTCAAGTCCCACAACACACCTTGCCCAATCCCTCCTTACTCCTAGTGCCTTCTTCTCTGTCAATTTATCTCCTATCTATCCTATATAGCTTATTTATACAAAGTTATTTGCATGTTGTATCCCTGTGACCTTCCTCATTAAATTCCAAGCCCCTTGAGGGCAAGGACTGTCTTTTGTCTTTTTTCATATCCCCAGAATGTAGCACAATCCCTGGGTTACAGTAGGCGATTAATAATTAATTCTTATTGAGTGACTTCTCCCTTTTTCTCCCCACCCCAAGTTTCCCAGGATGTCCACCCCAGCAACCAGTTGTTGGTAAGAATCAGGTCCAGAATAGAGCTTTCTCTACCTTTTGAGTAATGGAATTGGCATTAAAATCGGTAAAAAAAAAAAAAAAACTCATTAGACACTCTGATTTTAGCAGAAAAAGTGCTCCAGCATGGGTCTGACAATTGAGTTTCTTCATTATGAGCAAAATACCTACTTGTGAACCATTTTCCAAACTCCTTCTCTATTTCCTCTTCGTGTTTTGGTGATCTGTTGTATGCAGACCTTGTAGTATGCCTGTGATGTATGGATGGGTGGAGAGATAGATAGATATAGACAGACAGACAGACAGATAGATAGATAGACAGATAGAGATAGACAGATAGATGGATAGATAGATATAGACAGATGGATAGACAGAGATAGATAGATGGATGAATAGATAAATGGATGGATGATAGATAAATAGATGATGGATGGAAGATAGAAGGATGGATAGAGATAGCTACATAGAGACAGATAGATGATAGATGGAGATAGATAGATAGACAATATTAATAGATAACAATATTATTTTTTTTACTTCTGTTGATTTTCACTCAAATGCTTTCACCATGCCTTCTACCTCTTAATCCTGGATTTCCTCCCAGGGGTATATACTGTGAACATGCAGTACTCCTTCTCTCTGTCTTTTACCTGTCCTGTTTCTTTTCAATAAAGGATGTCCTTCCAGAGCCATACTGCAGTCATAGGTTCTATCCTACCAAGTCTGTGTCTTTTTCTGATTTCCCATTCACCTTGCCTGTTACCTATACTTTTGCATTTGTGTATAGACATGGGACACCATGAATTTTATTGCTTGGTTTCTTCCTCAGATGTAATCTCCTGTGAATTCCTGAGAATCCACTACTGTTCCCTGTGGTATCCAACTTTGTAGATATGCATGGATAGTTTTATCCTTCTTCTTTCCTTTTCCTCTTAAAGCATTTTAATTAGATTTACAAGCCCCTAGCAGATATAGTCTTACTATCCCTTGCTAGGTATATTCCCCATCCTTGAATGAGAAAAAACTCACCATTCATATATTTTGAACCAAAGTCCAGAAATACAAATTCCCTTCTCAGACGCCATATATTTAAGCAACTCTTTACTTCCAAAACATACCTTTCTCTTTTGATGTCTTTGTCTTGGTTTTGGCAGTGACATATTCACCTCAGTTCTAACTTCTCTTATTACCTGCCTCTTTGTCCCCATTTATTAGAAACCCATGTTCCAAGTCCCAATATGTAAAAGGGAATCCTCAAAGAGATGTTCAGGAGAGATCAGCATAGCAATCCTCAGAGGGAAAAACAAGGGCATGATGAATACTTATTGCCTATGTTTTGAAATGCAATCTGATGGACAGTTGAGGTCAGGTCAAAAATCTTTCTGAATAGGAAAATTAGAACAGCATGGATTCGACTTGAGAAATTATGCAACTCTTTTACTGATCCCCAAGGGGACAACTCAGTGGTTCAGTGGAGAGAGCACTGATCCTAGAGTCAAGAAGACCTGAGTGTACATCTAGCCTTGGACTCTTACTAGCTGTGTGACCTTGGGCAAGTCAATTAACCTCTGACTGCCTCAGTCTCTTCAACTGTGAAATGGAAATAAAAATAGCACCTATTCAGTAGGGATATAATAAATGCTTGTTCCCTTCACCCCACCCACCCATCCAAGCCACTTCATTACCCAAGAGTCTATCTTTTCAACACAAATATTTTCCTTGTGATTTTATATTAGTATGATTCATGAGCCCCACATTTTGAAGAATCAAAATGCAGGCAACCCAAGTCAGTCAAGGGTACAAGTAGGCTACCCCAATAATAACTTACATCCAAGAATTGCCATGGAAAAGAAATCCTCAAGAGGATTATAATCTATTAAATTTTTACTTAATCTCTACCATTCATTTTCCTGCAGCAGATATGTGATATGGTGGATAAAGTGCTGGAACTAGAATCAAGAAACTTGTTCAAATCTCATCTCAGAGGGGCAGCTAGGTGGCACAGTGAATAGAGCACAGTCAGGAGGACCTGAGTTGAAATCTGACCTCAGACACATAACACTTTCTAGCTGTGTGACCTTGGGCAAGTTGCTTAATCCCAACTGCCCTCTAAAAAAGGGAAAAAAAATCTCATCTCTGTCACTTACTATCCATGTGACTCTGGGAAGGTCACCCCATCTCTCTTAGTCTAGGCTTCCTTGACCTTAAAATGAAGGGAGGGGGTTGGACTTCCAGCTCTAAATCTAAAATCCTATATAATAGAAATAATGGTCCATGTACTTTCTAGTTTATGAGCTTGTGGATGAGAAAGTGTTTTGTAAGCCTTAAGGCTCTATTTGTGTAAGTTGTTTGTTGGTGTTGTGGTTGTTTAATGCTATTATACAACCCACTTCTCCTAACTCCCAAACCACTGCTCTTGCCATTAGATTAACTTGAAAACACTCAAGAGCAAATTCGCATAGAAGCTGGGTCTATGCCAAATATCCAGAAATGGTGTCCCTGGATAATGCCATTATGTCATTGTTTGACCAACTCCCAGAGGACAGTAAATAAAGTTACTAATAAGTGAAGTGGGACATTTAAGCCTTTCTAGGCCCCTCATTCTATTTCTTTGTCTGGTCTCAAATTTTCCCTTAAAGTCTGACTTTCTGTTTCTGATTCACTGTTACCAAACAGCCCTTTTGAGACACTGTACCATCAGATCTTGAATGCTTTTCTTTGCTGTTGTTATTCCTTAATTTACTTGTCTACTGTATCATAACAAAAGCCGTTTCCTTGTGCTCAGCAATGGTGATTTCCCTTCTTTCTACTCTCTCTCTCTCTCTATATATATATTACATATATTCAATTATCTGTATGTTGCCCCCCTCCATTAGACTGTGGGCTTCTTTAGGACAGGAACTATGCATTTGTCTTTCTTTGTCTTCCCAGTACTTAGCACAATGCCCAGCACACAGTAGGCACTTAATAAATGTTTGCTGACTGAATGACTAAAAAGAAATGCTACAAAGCAAAGTTTGCATTTAGTATTATTTGACATAGCAGATCAGCACTGAGTTCAGCTTCCTCTACTGATATATCCTGACTTCGTAATCCTAGGCGACTCCCTCTGTCAATTGCAGAGAAGATTCAGGCTTGTACTAACCATCAGTCTCCTCATCCAGTTCTCTGTAACGATGAAATCACAAATCCTGGCTCCACTTCATGCTTGTCTTCTAGCTCTTGTTGAATTGAATTGGAGCAGATTACAGTGTCATAGATTTAAAGCTGGAAGAGACCTTAGTCCAACCTCTTTACAGAGGTGGAAACTAAAGATTGGAAGTGACTTGTCCAAGGTCACACAAAGAATAAGTGCCAGAGCTGGGGTTTAAACCTAAGCTGTCTGACTCCAAGAGCAGTGGTCCATATGACCTTCCTGAGAGAGAAGGGTGGCTAACACTTCTACTGACTTCGTCTATGCCAAACCAAAACACTTTAGGAAATACAACACATCCCAACCTTCATATAATGTGATTTATCACTACAGCTTGAACGGTCTCCTGTAAGCTTTCCCTCCAGTTCACATGAGAGCGGCCAAGAAAATTTTGTCTCTCTGCAGTCATCTCTTTTTCTTGTCGATTCTACTCAGTGAAGAGAGGCAGTTGAAATATTTATAGAGTAAAGAAAGCCAAAAATGGTGCCACTTACCATATGATTGAAGAGAAGCAGGAAATTGAAGAAGTCATTTGGTTTCTGTTGACTGCATCAATGTATTTCCAGTAATTCTCCTGAAAAGAGACATATTGGAAGGCTGCATCCTAAATACTTGCCAACATCCTTGGGTAGCTCAGCTTTCTGGAGGCTACAGATGGTGCCCATTCCTTGATTGGTTTCTAATTGGAGCTTCACACGAGCACTAAGGTGATTGGCATTCTGTGTTTGGAGAAAACAAGGGAGGACCCAAGTTGTAGAAATGGAGGGGTGTTTATTACTGTCCCCAAAAATATGTTCCCTAGAAACTGAAGAGCCTATTCAGGATGTTTGGTTGTATGATGCCAGGATCCTACATGTTGGAAAGATATTCCATGGTTGGGCACTGAATGGAGTACAAATTAACCACCATTCTTTTACTCGTCGTTCAATCATTCATTCATTCATATTTACTGAGTGTCTGCTATGTGTTAGACTGCACATGTGAACCAAAAAATATGGTGTACTATAAAGAGCATTGAACTACAAATTAGAAACCTTAGATTCTAATGCCAGCTCTGCTATTAACTTACCATGATTCTTTGGGCAAGCCATTTCCCCTTCAAG
The DNA here is from genome assembly GCA_011680675.1 of Gymnobelideus leadbeateri. Classification (NCBI taxonomy): domain Eukaryota; kingdom Metazoa; phylum Chordata; class Mammalia; order Diprotodontia; family Petauridae; genus Gymnobelideus; species Gymnobelideus leadbeateri. Next base: position 108,934 of record WOXC01006572.1, read on the forward strand.
TGTCCTCCATTTCCCTCCTCCACAAAATGAAAAAATGAGACTTCCTCTAATTTTAAAACCCTATAATTCTAAAGTAAGGACAGAATTTGGTTCTGGACAACCCCCAAAGAGAGAGATCATGTGCCACCCCCCTCTTACATTTTTCCTCTTTGGTTTGGTTTACACATAAATCTATTTTTGTGGGAGAACGATGAACATACTTGCTACAAGGCAATTCTAATGGTTCTCTACAGCAATGTTCTCAGGAAAAGCAGGAGAAATGAAGGATAAAAAGGAGAGATGGTGACACTTGGAAATATTGTCAAGGCCAATTTAAATGTCACCAGTTTGATTATTTTAGGAAACTCTTTGTAAGAAGACTTGGTGGATTTAAGTAAAGGCTTTCCTTCAGGAGCAAGGGCTGATTCAATTCAATTCACTTCAGTTCAACAAATGTTGATTAAGTAAAAGGTCCTGCTCTGGGTTGAAGACACAAAGACAAAATTAAATCACCCCTCCCCTCCAGGAGATTACATTCTTCTGTAGAATGTGAACAGTAAGGATAAGACACATGCAGGGATAAATATAATGAGATAGGGAGTAAGGGGTACAGCAAAGGAGAGATCCAGATAAAGTGTTCTAGAATATTTGATGAGAAAGGAGAACACACTCTTTTAAGGACAAATTCAAGGATAGCTACAGGAAGAAAGAAGGAGGCAGTCCCCGAGATGAGCCTTTACAGAATAAAAGAATATCTGGGTTGGAAGCACCTTTAGTAACCATCCAATACAAGCCACACCTATACAATATTCCCCTTTTCAGCATACATAACAAATGGTGACCCAGTTTTTCTTAAAGATCTCCAGTCAGGGTCAACCCATGCCATCCTAAGTCAGTCTATTCCACTTTTCCCTAGCTCTATAACTGTTAAGTTTTCCCCTGAAACCAAGCCTCTTTGAAATTCCCATTGGTTATCTCCTGGTACCTCCCTCTGGGACCAAGCAAAAAAAAAAAACAAAACCTCTATTCCTTCCTCTACATAGCAATTCCAATAATAGAAGATCACTAGCTATCATGTGCATTCTAAGTGTTCTCATCCCCAGTCTCAATATTTCTAGTTTTCTCAACTGATCCTTATATGGTATGAATTCCAGGTTCTGGGAATAATCCCCAAAGAAATATATCGCATACCAGCCTCCTTCCATCCTTTTTACTCTTTGGTTTGGTTTTCACAGAAGTCTATGTTTGTAGGGGAATGATGAACATTCATCAACCTAGTTGCCCTCTTGAGGATACTTTCTAACCCATCATTGACCAGCCAGGAACTTGATGCAATAATAGTGAATGGGAAAGAATATGGTGAGAGGGAGTATTAGCTCTTTGGTCCTGGATTCCATGCCTGTTAATTAATATAAAAGCACATAATCTTTCTAGACTGCCATATCATGCTGTCAACTTCCGATGAATTTGTGGTCTGCTGAGACCCCTAGATCTTTTTTTCAGAAGACTTTCTGGCCAGCTACAACTTCCCCATCAAGTATGTGAAGATTATTTTCAGAATCTAAGTTTATCCCTATTATATTTGAACTTATTTCATTCACTCTGATGTCATAGCCCATCCAGACTTTTCTGAGTCTAAACTCTTGTCATCAGCATTTTTAGTAATCCCTCCTTTGCAATAAGCAAATTAGATAAACATGCCACCCACATTTTTAGTCTACTTGCCGACATAAATGTTACTCAAGGAAAAAGCATAGAGACCTAGGGTGCTTCCCTGGAGACAGCAATCAATCAATCAATCAATGAACAAGCATTTATTAAGCCCACTGGGCATACAAAGAAAAAAGCAAAAGCAGCACCTACTTTCAAAGAAACTAATATTTTAGTGGATAGAAAACGATATATGCAAGATGTGTTTTAAAAGTAAATACAAGTTAAATTTAGAGTTCACAGCATTAGCAGCTGAGAGACTGCAGAAAATGGTACTTGAGCTACTTCTGGAAGGAAACCAAAGATTCTAAGAAGCAGAGGTGAAGAGGGAGAGAATTTTAGACATGGGAAACATCTATTACAAAAGTGCAGAGACCAGAGATGGAGCATCAGGTTTGAGGAACAACAAATAGGCCAGCATGACTGGGCTTTAAGATACATGCAAGGGAATAATGTATAAGAAAGCTGGAAAGAACAGAGAAGTCCAGGTTGTGGAAAAGCCTTAAATAACAAACAGAGCATTTTCGATTTGCCTCTGGAGGGGATAGGAAACCACTGCAATTTATTGAATAGAGGAGTGATGTGGTGAGACCTGAACTTTGGGAAAACCACTCAGATAGCTGAGTAGAGGATGGACTAGTGGGAAGAGACAGGAGACAAGGAGAATAATTAGGAACCAACAGCAAGTGTTCAAATGAGAGGTGATGAGGGCCTCTCCTAGGGTGGTGACTGTGAGAGAGGAGAGAGATGGTGTGGAGATAGAAATTATATCCTTCCAAGTTGACATTTCAAAAATATTTTAATAATTATATTTAAATATAATGTTTTTGTTATCCTATTTATTTTATTTCAACTTCTAAACATATTACATGAAAAGGTGGGTCCATACATAGGCTTTACCAGATTGCCAAAGGAGTCCAGGACACACACAAAAAAAAACAGTTGAGAATTCAAGTTCACTAGCGTACAGTATACAGACTTCTCTCACTTTGCCTTTTTTGAAAATCAGGTTTGTGAGGAAGGGGAGAAATGGGGGGGATATATGAGAGGGCAGAATGGGAGAAAGAATAATTAGTATGCTTGACATCTTGTGGTAGAGGTAGGGGAGTGATAGGGAGAAAATTTGGAACTCAAAATCTTGTGGAAATGAATGTTGAAAACTAAAAATAAATAAATTCTGAAAAAAAAAGAAATGAGAAAATTTACCAAAAAAAAAAAAAGAAAGAAAAGTGGGCTTGTGGTCTTCTCTCATCCTGAGATAGCTGTCTCATTCTCCAGAGTCTTCCAGAAAATCACCTTTAGCAGCTCAGAAGACAAGACATGGAGGTAGCTTCTCTGAGCTTAGTGATGTGAACTCCATACCATCTTACCATGTCCTTCTGTGTCTAGGGTAGGTATTTCCCGTTCTGGTTAGCATTATTTCATGCTTTAAGGTTTGCAAAGAGATTTATAAATATTATCTCATCTCCTCACAACAACTCTGGGAGGTAGGTGCTACCATCATTCCCATTTTGCAGGCAAGGAAGCTGGAGACAAAAGTCACATCATATGTGCCTAAGTATGAATTTGAACTCAGGTATTCCTGATCCAAGATGCAGGTTCTATCCACTGAGCCACCTATCTACATCTACATAGTGAGGTTAACATGAGAGTGCTTTGCAAACCTTAAAGTGCTATGGAAAAGTCAGTTTTTAGCATATTGGAGAGTTCCTTCAGAATGGGCTTCCAGGAAGACTTGCGTTCGAGATTCACCTCTGATACAAATCTACTGTGTGACCCTGAGCAGTGATCTTTACCTCTCAGGGCTTTAGGCAACAACCTGATACTGTTAAGTTGCAGAAATAGTATCCAGCTGCATTAATGAGAGGAGTATTTTCACTCAGAAATTCCTTAATGCAAATGAAATCATAGGTTCAGTCTCCATCTCTTTTATTTTATCAGAGATCTAAGTGGTACTTTGGCTATGGCTGTGAACTCTGGGTTATAGGGGCACCACTCTGTACCCAGGATTTGGGGAGCATAACAGCTTGTGTGGTGGAAAGAAAGTGGCCAACTCTATACTCCTTATATCCTGAAGCTGGCATGGGTGGCCCATTTGTGGCTCCCCAAGTTGAGGCAAAGACATTTCACGTTTACCCATGTGCCATCAAAACACTGATGAATGTGTGTCTGCAATTTCACATGAGTTTTAAGGTCAAGGAAGCATTGATTTCTACCCTCGAGTTGTGCTGGAAGCTGCTAATTTGATAAGACAGAACATTAAAGATTCAGTGTGGATGTGTATTGATCATGGGGCAGGTCTTGTTAGATGAGATTGTTTTAATGATCAAACAAGTATTGGTAAAAAAAAAAATGAATGAATAAAGATTATCTACCGGACCCTCTGAATAAACTCAGACTCTACTCAGGTTTAAAGACTATGATCTGAGTTGAGACTTTGCATCCAACCTGCATCTGGAGGGAGATGTTGATGAGTGACTGAAGCTCTCCTGTTGTCTCTTTCAATTAGACTGGTTGCTGATAATAGAACGAGTTGCTACAGAAAGCTTCTGGAGTCATAACAATGATCCCTAAAGGTCTCATCTTCATTTTGTCCCACTTGGATAAAGGATAACATGAGATGACAGAGCTAAAAAGCACATCCCTCTTTCTGTGTGAATGTATAGTGAGGAGGTAGAAGTCCAAAGAAGGAAGGAAGGAAGGAAAAAGAGAGGAAATCATTATGGAATGCTTGCTGTGAGAGCTAGAAAAATCACCTTCATTAAAATCTTGGATGCTCCAGGAAGTTCCTACCTACATACCTGAAGCCATTATATCTGGGAGAAAACTCTGGTCTTTGGCTGAGAGAGTGAGAATGCCAGACTCACTTTCCAATGCAACCTTGGGCAGTATTGAAGATAACTTCATGTGACCATATTCAACTGGTTGAAGAAGAACAATGACAGTTCTTCCCATGGTATGTGGTACCTTTGTAACTTGTAAGGTTTTTTCAGCACTATACCCCATCATGCCCATTTTTCTCTCATAAAACAGCTTTGCTCTTGGAATAAAGTCAGTTGTCTATGACCTTGCCTCTAACCTCAGGAACTCCCAGATCCCCAAACCCAACAAAAACACTTTTTTCCTCTAAGGTCTGGCTCCAACTTGCCCATCCCTCAGTGTCAGTAGAACAAACGCAGCCAAACACGTGTGAATCTTTTTAGGGCTGCTCAGAAGAAGGGGCTTTGCTAACTGGCTCTAATCACCAATTCCAATCTTTCATCTCTCTTACTAAGTAGAAGTTTTTCCCAAGAGAACTTGGTAAAATTTCTTCTGTGACCAGAAAAAAAGGCTGGGGAGGGGACCTTTATGATATGATGCAAAGCGAAATAAGTAGAAAAAGGAAAACAAAAAACCCCAAAACCACAACAATGTAAGTGAATATGATGAAATGGAATGCTGGGCAATTTTAATAACCTTTTGGTTCAGGTGAAGAGTTGAGAAGATGCATTTCCTTCCCTTCACTGAATATTGTACATATGATTAAGACATGGGCAATAATAAATCTATGTGAGAACTTAGGCAAAAGCTTTCCTATCTATGTCCTATTCTTATGGCTTCTCTTTCCCTCCTCTCTAAAGAGTTATCAAGTTAAAGAAGGAAAATGAAGATACTTAACTTCAGGAGAGCAACCATGTTCCATCAGGGTGTGCTAACAGAATGGGGGGGAGCTAGTGTTATTTCCCACTGTTACCCACCTTGGAGTCTACCTGGATTCACTTGAGTCTGAGGTCATGTTTGTTGCCCCGAGGCTTGGTGAATGTTGGCATGGCCCTGATAATCAAATGAAGAGGTCAGAACAGCAACAGAAAGAGTTTCTATCTAATTCACACCTTGGCACCATCTCCTTGGGACTGGCATGTCCAATTTACAGCAGCCCTGCCTAACAGGTGTTGGGCGTCAACAGACACACAGTGTGTATACACACATGGAGGGTAGAAACAGAAAAATTGTTGAGCAACCTGCAAATGAGATATCAAGGAACCAAATTCATGGATATTGCAGTCTGTGAGTTCAGTAAGCAAGCTAATATTTCACTTATTTAACAGAACATGAGGTCTGGTAATTTCCCCATGGTCTCAAAGACAATGGTGGTGCATGGGTTCATAGACTCAGAGCTGGAAAGGACTTTAAAAGTTATATGAGCCATTCCCCTCATTTTTAGAGACAAGGAAAATGAGACCCAAATAAAATGGGTTACTCACCAAATGAGAAGGCAAATAATGATTTGAAATCAGGGAAATCTGACCCCAAATCCAATGCTCTTTGTACCTGCATCACCCCATACTAAATTACCAAATAGATAAAGAATATGGTCACAGTTCTCCTGAAGCTTATATTTGAAAGGATTTCATGTTACTATAAATAACAATGATCAATGAAACCTTGATAATATAGATTGGAAAGGGTGGACAATCCAAGCAGAACTTTATAAAATGACAAATAAAGTATTGCCAAATCAAGTTCCCAGGATCTACATCTTGGAAAGGGTTAACTAGCAAGCTGAAATACTTCTAGATTTTTTTTTAAGCAAAAAGGCTGTCACTTGGGAGAAGGGCTCTTCCTAAGGCTGCAAATCAATGGGACAAGGTCTGGTCCTGCCGAGAGTTATGGAAACCAAAATGGAATTTTTTTTAAGCCAGCTTTTTTTTTATTATTATTCATGTCAGGAGTCCATTGGGAAAATCTTTATCTGCATTAAAACATACATAAGAAGAGGAAAGAAGAAAAGACAGACAAGAGTGTGTGCTACAAAGCGTTCCTTTGAGCTAAGCTCTGTTCTTCTCTAAAGTTCTTTGCTGCTCTCTCCACAAAGACAGAGTTTGGGTTCAAGGTTGAATTGAAGCTGGTTCCTGATGGAACGTGAATCCCCTGAACACACCTCTAGGAGATTATCCCGTCATTAAATATTTGTAGGATAACAGGAGAAGCCTAATTTAGTTTTTGTTTCTTTCTCTCTGTGGTTTAATCACAGATGAAAGAGACTAATAGCACTACAGAGCTTTCTGGTGATCAAAGGCCAATCAATCCTCTTTGTGGAGTAATTAACTATTTGCTAAACTTGCAGAATTGATTTCCATTTAGGGCTAAGAGAGAGGGTTTTAAATGAAGACCGATTTACCAGGCAAGAGGAGGGAATCTCTCGGTGCTGATGCCAGGAGATACTCAGGGTGATGAATTGGAATCTGCTAATTGGAGGCTGAAAAATACAGGCAGAATCTGGCCCCATTCAGTTAGACTTTGGTGAGAAGACAGGCAAAGGCAAGGGTGACTGAGAATGCTCTCTCTATCCACTAGGCAGCTGTATGCCCTTCTAGAGGGAAGCCTTAGCTACAGCCAAGCATCTTTTTTAGGGATGGGGAGAGAGTTGAATTACAATCAAATATTAGATGGAGGAGGCATCTGAATTCAGATATCTGGGTTTCCTGGAGTGGAAATCCAGACTTAAGTGGTATATAGGGGAGAGGGGAAGCATCCAAGAGAACCAGGATCTTTGGTGGCAATACATAGTACTGGACCTCTGTCATTGGGCAATTCATCCATCAGATTATAGGGCACTTAATTGTTGTTGATTCATTTCTGACTTTTAACAGCCCTGTTTGAGTTTTTCTTGGCAAAGAGACTGGAATGGTTCACCATTTCCTTCTCCAGGGTCCTTAAAACACACTAAATTAGGGGTTTGAGATATGGAGTCAATGAATTTGTTTTTTAAAAAATATCTTGATAGCTGTATTCCAACTTAACTGGTTTCTTCTATACTCCCATGTATTTTATTTTTAGTGTTACTGAGGCAGCTAGGTGGTGAGGTATAAAGTGCTGGGTCTAGAGTCATCTGCCTGAGTTCAAATCTGACCTCAGATATTTAATAGTTGTGTGACACTGGGCAAATCATTTTATCTCATTTGCCTTAGTTTCCTCATCTGTAAATTGAGCTGGAGGAGGAAATGGCAAACCACTCAGTATGCCTGCCAAGAAAACCCCAAATGGGGTCATGGAGAATTGAACACAATCGAAAATGACTCAGCAACAACAACACAGTTTACTGTTAGAAAGGGTCCATTTCACCATACCCCCCAAGGAGACCATGACCCTAAAAAGAGTTAAGAACCCCTAACCTAAATGCTGACCAAGATCTTAGACCCAGTGGAACACAATCAGATACTAAGAAGAACAAACTTTTTTTTCAAACCACAGATACATTTTCATAAACAATCGTTGGTATTTGTCATAATTATACATGTGCCTGCTCATTGAATGTGGAATCTTTTGTTTGTTCTGTTTTGTTTTTGGTTTGAAGCTAGAACCAAGCATGAAAAAGTAAGAGTGAGAAGTCAAACCTTAAGGTTTCATGTTGGAAGCAGCTTTAAGGATCATCTGATGTAACAATCTTATTTTACAAAGAAGGAAATAGAGGTCCAAGAACCTGATGCAATTTGTACATTAGGAAAGTAGGGAGGACCAAGGACATGACTGGTACTCAGGCTTTCTGACTCCAAACTCAGCACCCATATCTCAACAAGTTCAGATAGTCATTCTTCTTTTTTCTTTTGTTTTGAACCAAGTTGGTTGGTGAGTCAAAAAGCATGTATTAAGCACTTACTGTATGCCAAACATTGATCATATTATAAAATGATATCCCTTCCTCCCCTACTAATTCCTTTCATTGGTGAACAGATATATATATTCGTCTGTCTGCTCTTAGTTATATAATGGTGTGATTTACTCATTTGAAATTTGCCTTTATTCAAGTTTTACCCAGTGTTATGGAGATAACCATTAGAGGCTTTGTAGAGTTATAACTATAAAATTTTTTCCAGTCCTTTTGGCTGCTTTTAATTGGCTCCTAATTTAAATTATTTAAATTATCTTAAAACTCCCTGCTGAATTTGAGGAAAGTTCTTGTCCCCCAGTTTTTCCTTTCCCCCCCTTCAATAAAATACTACCAAACATTTTAATGGGATGGAGACAGAGCTATATATATTAATAGTCATAGACTAATATGACTAGCATATACTAATGTCAATAACCAATACAAATTATTTCAAATATTAAGTACAAATGTTCCCAAGGTCCTTCTTTTTGTTTTCTGCATTCTATCCTTCTTTGTTTCTCTTAGCTTTCACATTTCCCCATTTCCCTCTTCCCTCTTTCTTCTTTTTTTTGATATGTCTTTATTTGATATTTTGAAATGAGTTTTAATTCATATTCACTACACTGACACTCTTTGAAAACAGTAATAACTGTATCCTTCCCCACCCCATAATCTCTATTTCATTTAGACAACTTGCCATAAGTTGATTGTTAGTCCTAACCAGGGGAAAAGGTAGCACTGACATTTCTTAATTCTGTGGCCACAGGCAAATTATTTCTTTGAGCCTCAGTTTTTGTAGGGGAAAAATGGGAATAATGATATCTGTAGCACCTTCCTCACAGGGTTGTGAGGCTCAAGTAATACAAAAACAAATATAATATTTAAGTCAACAAGAATTTAATAAGCAATTACTATGTGTCAGGCACCAATCATTGCACTGGGGTAGAAAGAGGGGCAAAAATACCTCCCCCACTCTCAAGGAGCTTATATGCTAATGGGAGATATGGCATGCAAACAAATATTTACATAAATTCAATAAGGGAACTCACTAGCTTGTGGGAGAGGGGTACAGTAAAAGACTGTTTCATAAGGTGGAATTTGAATTGTGGCTTCAGGGAAGCCAAAAGACAGAGAGAAGAAAAGAGATTAATCCAGGGATGGGGAGGAGAGGAGACAACCAATGAAAAGACATGTAGTGGGCAGATCGGATGTTATGGTCAAGGAATAACAGAGGGGTCAGTGTTACTGTATCATAGAGTACATGGAAAGGAGCAAAGTACAAGAATACCAGAAAGGTAGAAAGGGACCAGGATGCAAAGGGATTTAAAAGTTTAATAAAGGCTTTTATATTTGATCCTGGAAGTAATGGGGAGCCATTGGAGTTCGTTGAGTGAGGGAAGAGGGAGTGGCGTAATTGACTGTATTTTTAGATTACTTTGGAAGCTTAGTGGATGGTGGACTACATCAGGGATTCGCTTGGGTTGTATAACATTTTTTTCAAAACAAGTGAATAATAAAATATTCCTGTTGTTTTAGGACAAGTCTAGCTACTACAATTCAAGAGAGTCTCATCTCCAGGTTGGCCACAAGGTTATTAATTTTTTCAACCACAACAGTCCTCAAAGACCAATTTCTGAAATACAGAAGGATTTGAGATCTATTTCAGTGAATGGAGTACTCATATCAACACAATTACATATGATTTACATATTAAAGACAAGAGTATGATTTCTACTAAGGTATTTTATTAAAATGAATTTTTATTTTGTGTTTTACTAAAATGAACAAGCAGATCTGAGTAATCCAGTTTAGGGGAGATAAGAGTCTGAAGGTAGCACTCTCCTTTACTGGACAAAAGCCTTCATTCAAGTGTCACCACCAATCTTGGAGAGGTCAGTGCTCTGAGCCTGCTGCCCAATGTACTCCTGAACTGGTTTTAGGTTCTCTTGGTCTTTTTGTCATTCTCCTTAACAGACCTCTCTCCTATGGGGTAGGTTGTTTTTTTTTTTTTAAACAAATGCTTTATTAACTTCTGTTTTACATCATTCATTTCCGCCAGATTTTGAGTTACAATCATTTTCCCCCCGTTATTCCCCTACCCAACCTCCCAGAACAGTAATCCCACAAGATATCGCTTCCTCCAATCTGCTCTCTCCCATACCTTCTCCCATACCCCCTTCGACTTTTCCATTAGAGGAAGGTGAGTCTTTGCATCCCAATACCTGCTAGGTTGGGTTTTCAATGTCTTTCTTTTGCTTTTCTGGAATTTCAGGTCAACTATGGCTTGGGTTGAATTGTTGTCCTGGTTTATGGGAAGGTACATACATAGATGTTAGGGCACTGTCCCAGTAGGGTTTTTGCTTTTCAGCTGGACACATTGAAATGGACTGAATTGTCTCCTTCCCAAAAGCCTTGGGAGAAGGGAAGAGGTTAGTCATTATGTTAAAATGATGCATTGAAAAGCTGATGTTTGATTCTTTATTGTAAATTGAATTCATCTACCACATAGCTAGGCCTGAATACTCAATGGCCCATGGGAATGTGGGGAAAGATCTTGCTGATGTCTCTAGGATTCCTTGAAAAAGAAAACAAAAAAGGAAGAAGAGGACATTTACTTTGCTCTTTAAGTGATTCAGAGAGAAGGGGCAAAGAAGCAGAGAGAGAAGAAAGGGAAATTTTAAAAAATTTCCCAAGAAACATTTGGAGAAAGTATCTACTTCCATGCTGACTGTAACCTTTCCTCAGCTGACCAACAGCTTTTAAATGCAGGGGCTGCCATGAACTGACTCACTACAGGATAATTACGTTAGGGACCAATATGGCCTGTTGAAAATCAATTCTGTTGGACCAGTGTGTTTGTTCGGAAATCTACTCAGCCAATTCAGGAGTACATTAGGCAGCAGGCCCAGTGCGCTGACCTCTCCAGGATTGGGGTTGACATTTGAACGAAGGCGTTTGTCCAGTTAAAGGACAGTACTACCCGCAGACTCTTATCTCTCCTAAATTGGATTACTCAGATCTGCTTGTTCTCTTTAAAGATAGCTACTCCTGGGTTTTCCCCCTCTCTTTCTATCTGTCCGAGATGGTTACCTGGTGATTACTGTTTAACTTACCATTCTTGGATATTCCCAGAGAGTTCACACTTAATGCCACCCCAGGGCTTTTCCCCTGCCCTTTGTGGTTTTGCCATCTATGTTTGCAGACCACCAGTTGGACAAGGGAATGGGTTGGGATCCAGGGTATCCACACAGGGTGTTCTGATGAAGACCTCGTGGCAGGCAGCATACACCTTGATATGCTTTCTAGGGAGCTCAGTATGATCTTAGAGATATCTTGAACTTACCTTCAAAGTGGCTATGTGCCTTTTGAAGGAATCCTTCTCAAGAGGCTTCATTTTGCTTCAAATAGCTCAACCCTATCCCTCAGCCAACTTGTTCAATCATTCATTCATTTATTCAACAAATATTTATTTAGTGTTAACTATGGGCCAGGCTCTGTGCTAGGCACTCAGGTTCCAAAGATGGAGAAAAAAGGAGCTCCTCATATCTGGCCTAACCGCTCTCTTGCCCTTAAGAGAGAGTTATACTGTCTCCTAGTTGCTTTATATTGATGGTGTAGGATGCCCATGAAAGACAGAACCTATGAAAATTTTTAATAAATGGTGGAAATGACTTAATTCCTTTTCTCTATACATCTCAAATAAGTCAAGTGAGAACAGCCATTTTCTAGGATCTCCCAAAGGTTCTGTGGGGTCTGGAGAAGGCTCAGAGAAACCTTACGAATCCTGTGTACACCTCTTGAAACAATCCTGGGAAAGACTTATTGCCGCAATTATGATTCTTTTAATGACACATAAAATTAACAGCTCTACATATCCATTCACTTTGACAGCTGAGGATTTCATTGTGATAAAAGTGGGCCTGCACACTCTCATGGGTGATTTACATCTCTGTGGTCCAAACCCTGTCAACCAATTAGACTGCCAGAATGAACAGCATCATTTTCTAATGAAGCAATAGTAAGTCTGGTCCTTCACCCAGAAAGAACAGGTATTTCTGTCCTGAATGGAGAAGGTAATCATGAGGAGAAGAGGGCTTTAATCAATCAATATGATATCATCATAGCTTGATGTAGGCTTTTTCAGAATGTAGACTGAAAAGGGAGAGAAGAGTGGGAGAGGAAAAGGGAAAAGGGAGAAGGGAAGGAAGACAGGGAAGAAATGAAAAAGATAAAAGGTTTGTGATCAGGAGTAGGAACCTGGTAGGTCATTGGGAGCCATTGAAAGTTTTTGAGCAAGGGAGTAGGTGCAGAAGGAAGATTATTAGCTTATGAAAGATAGATTAGAAGGGAAAGAGAATGGAGGCAGTAGACCCTGAGAACCATTCCTCTGATTGCATTCAGATTCAGCCCTTCAAAGTACATAACAGCTAAGATTTAGGCAGCTAAGTGGTATAGTGGGTAGGGCACTGTGGACTTGGATAATTCAGGAAGATCCAAATTCGAGTCTTCCCTCAAATATTTACGGACTTTGTGGAGGAGAGCAAGTTACTTAACTTCTCCAGCTTCAGTGTCTTCCTCTGTAAAATAGAAATTATCATAACATCTATCTCCCAGGTTGTTCTGATCAGCAAATGTTTTATGTATATATATATATACACACACACATATATATACATATACACATATGTACACATATATACATATTTAAAGATCTTTGAGAACTTCCAGGTGCTACATAAATATGAATGGTATTTAAACAAATATTAATAATATTATAATAATGCATAATAATGACTATTATATAATGTTAAATGTTTTGTTGTTGTGAAGTTATTTCCATCATGTCCAACTCTCAGTGATTTGGGATTTTCTTGGCAATGATACTGGAGTGGTTTGTCATTTTCTTCTCCAGCTCATTTTACAGATAAAGAAACTGAGGGAGGGGCGGCTAGGTGGCACAGTGAGTAAGAGCGCCGGCCTTGGAGTTGGGATGACCCGGGATCGAAACCGGCCTCAGAAAATGAGCACCTACGCATAAATCATGACTAGCCGTGTAACCTTGAGCAAGTTACTTAACCCCAATTGCTTTAAAAAAAAAAAATAAACTGAGGGAAACAAGGTTAAATGACTTGTCCAGGGTCACATGGTTAATAAGAGTCTGAGGCCAAATTTGAACTCAGGTATTCCTGATTCCAGACCTGGCACTTTATGCGCTTTGGTACCACCTAGATGCCCATGTTATTTGTTATTACAATGCTATTTTATTTGGTCCTCACAACAACTCTAGGAGATAGATGCTACTATTGTCCTCATAGGCAGGCAGAAAGATTAAGTATCTTACCCAGGAACATACCACTATTAAGTGTCTCAAGAATGAATGAAAAGATATACTTATAATCACATTGTCATAAATGGAGAGCTAGAAGGGACCTCGGGGCATCTTTTCCAATTCATTCACTTTACAGATGAGGAAACTGAGGCCCAGAGAGGTTAAGTCACTTGCTTGAGGTCACATAAGCATCAAGTGGCAGAACTAGAATTCCCATTCAAATAACCACTTCTCTGAGTTCAGTGATCCAAATTGGGATTCTCTCTATTCACCACCACCCAAGTCAAAATCTTATAAATTAATTATTATTATTACTACAGTTTACTACAGATGCTGCAAGGGATCAGTCATCTGATTATCCAGGACTGAACTTCAGCCCCTTCAGGAAGACTCCCATCTCATCAACTACAGGTCTTTCCTTGTCTCTAGGAGCCATCCCCCCCACCATGGCTAACCAGATGTAGTGACAGCACCCTAACTTGGCAGGAGAGGAGACCCAGGAGCCTCAAGGGATGCAGAGTGGCCAAAACTTAGGCACCTTCCAGTCGGTTGCTTGGACCAATTTAGCTTGGGTGGCTAATTGCACTATGTGGGGGGAAAAAAGAAAGAAAGAAAGACCAGTCTGCAAAGATCAGTCCATCCTTTGAAAACAAGACTCTCAAAGTCAACCATAAAGCTCTCTAGGTGAAACCCATCACCAAGCGGCGTCTAGAAACGCCTATGGAAACATCAAAGGCTAGGCTTCAAGTGGAACGCGAATGAGAGTGAAACTTTTAAGATCAATGAGGGAACTAAATTGAACAGGATTTCTTTCAGAGCTGGGAGAAGGGGGAGTGGGGAGACTGACACACCCTGAGGGTGAGGGACCCTTGCCAGAGAGGGTGATTAACTTTTTCTTTCACGGAAGATTTTCTCTGGAGTCTCTTTTAATCCTACCACAGAATGGGACAATTTAGAGGCTTCTTATTAAGATCTATTTTCCACCTTTGAATCCAAGTAAACAAGGTTCATGAAGGAAGCCAGGGTTTGGAGGTAATTAAGTGAAGGCTGAGACCACTGCAAGGAGAAAGAAAAAAAATCATAAACATGACTTTGTTCAGGATCAGGGTCCAGTTTCTTTTAAGCAACCTTTCCTTAATGCCAACAGATTAGCCAGGAAAAAAACATAGATAATTAGAGATGGAGAAAACTGGCTCGTTGTTGTAATAAATAGAGCTTGGTATCAAAAAGACCTGAGTTCAAATCTTGCTCACACACTAAGCAGCTGTGTGACTTTGGGCAATAATTGAATTTCTCTCAGACTCAGTTTTCTTTATCAGTGAGATGGTGGTAATAATCACACCTATCTCACAGAGTTAATGTGAGAATCAATTGAGTGCTTTGTTATAAGGTGCTATATAAATGTTAGCAATTATTTAATTAACATTTCTAGTGATGAATAATTAACAATGTTGAAATTATTATTAGTGAGAATAAAGACACATGTCAACCTGTTAATAGGCATTCATCAAATAACTTTGTTTTGTAGTTTTGTTACTATTGTTGTTGGGGCAAAGAAGGAAATGAGTATTTATTTTGTGTTTCTCTTGTGCCACACATGGTACTTATCACTGGGCATAGAAATAGAAGCAAAGCTTACATTCTAGTGGAGGAAGATGGTACACAAAAAAGGGGGCTGGAGAACGGGAGGGGGAAGAGGGGCATGGTTTTCAAGTCTGGAAGCCAGGAATAAAGTGTAGGGGGAGAATAAAAGTTGTTAGTCTGGGCCATTTGGCAAAATGGAAGGTCTAGGAAGTAACTTACCAATGGGAGAAGGGAGCAGATTTTGTAGAGGGATACCACAGGGATGGTTGCATGTTCCAGGATGAGACGACATGGCTTGGAAATCCCAGAGCTGAGAACCGAGCCAGGCAGGGGGCAATGAAAGCTGATCTTGGCCCCTCCACAAAATGGAAGGTCCAGGAGTGACAAACCAAGGAGACAAGGGGGAAGAAGCATCCCTTACCAAGGGATGTTCCAGGTTGAGAAGGCCCAATGGGTGGTTGGATATTGTTTTGAACCAGTCAACAGCATAAGGAACAAACCTGATACTCTTTTAGCTTTTGAAGAAAATACTTAAATTTCAAAAGTTTTCACTCTTTTCTGTGTGTGCAAAATATCAGCTTAAAGCCCTATGGGAGTCAGAGTTCTTGCTTAGCATACAAAGGCTTATGAGTTTAGAGCGTTTGGGTCCTTAATCTACAGAGCATAATTTAATCCTCTTTTAGCTATCTGCACCACGGAGCCCTCCTTGTAAATAAACCATGTGGTTCCAGTGGATGGGACCATAGCTTCCTGCTTCCATCACTCACCCTTAGTAAATATTTCTGCAAAACAGATGAAATTAACTACTGTAACAGATAAATAGAGAGCCGGCTTCTCAGAGAAAATGTTTTAACACGGCAGTCGGCCTTAAACACAACTGATAGCTCTGAGTTTCTGCTCAGCTGCCTGCCAATATCAATGATTTTCTGTTTTCCATGAGCCTCAGAACCTGGTTAGCCAGTCCCTGCATCTAGAAGGAGTGGGGAAAGAGCTGGAGAAAAAAAAATTCCCTGAGGAGGGTTTCAGAGTTATTACCGAGGTGGAGAGAGAGTGGGCAAGTCGGTTAAAACTCCATTTCTTCAAAATAGAGTCGTTTCAGAGTTCCCATTAGACAAGGGTTTGCAAAGGCATTCATACACATTCTCTCATTTGTTTCTAACGATAACTGGCAGGTGCTTTGATCATTCCCATTTTTCAGGTAATAAACTGAGGCTCAGACACTACCCAAGACCACACAGCTATCTGAGGAAGCATTTGAACCTAGTTCTTCCTGACTCTGAGTGCAATGTTCTATCTACAACACCAGATTCCTTCTTAACATATGCTGCAAATTGCAACAACTCCCAGGGTGGGGTATGATTTGGGTATCACTTCTGAGCATATCTATATAGAGGCTAAGTTATTCAAACCAGGACAAAGAGGATGGCTATCCCTTTAGGGAAGAGGATAGTAACATGTAATATGTGTGTGTGTGTGTGTGTGTGTGTGTGTGTGTGTGTTTCAGGCATGGAAGGACAGAAAAGGAAGACTGGTAAGAAGTTTCAGAGGGATGCTCCATGTTTGGTGCTGTTCTTCATGGTATAAGGGGAAAAAAGACAATGAATCTTGACTTGGACAGAAAGTAGCCTTATCAATTAGAGAAGAGAGTAAGAGGTTTCTCCAAGCCTGGGAGGCATGGGGGGATGGGGAGGAGTGCTGATTTGAGACTGGGACGTGGAAAATGGGAAGTAGCCACCAATACGCTTGAGGCCAGATCAGCAAAACATTGAGGATCTGAGTAATTCAGTGGGGCTCCTCTTTCCTTAGCGTATAAACGTTTGGAGGGGTAGAGATTAGGTCATTTTTCATCCTTGCCACCTAACACAAAGACTTGTAATTGAAATGATAGTCACTAAAGTTTTGAGGTCAGCCTAGAAGGAGTTCTCCAGTGGCCTGACTTGGTGATCTCTGCTGTTTAACAATTTATGTTAGTGACTTAGAGAAAGGCACCATCATCATCACCACCATCACCATCACTGATATAGAACTTTAAGGTTCAGAAAGCACTTTATATGTGCCATCTCACAGGATCTGCCCATTCACTCTAAGAGACAGGGGTTATTATGATTCCCATTTTACAGAGGAGGAAACTGAGTCATGGAGCTATTAAGTGATTTGCCCAAGGTCACCTAGCTGGCATCTGATATTATACTCAACAAATCTGCGTAGGATATGAATTTGGCCAGTCAGTCTACGAGCATTTATTAAGACCCTACTATGTACCAGGCTAAAAGGGTAGCTAATATCCTCAGTGACAAAGACAGAATGAAAGAAAAATCCCAACAGACTAAACCATTGTGCTTTATCTATTATGATGGAGTTGAACAGGGTGGGTCATTGTGGAAGGAGATCTCCAATGGGTGTGGGGATTCCAAAAAACTGAATTTGCAAATATGATCTGGGCAAGGAAGGATTAAACAGCTATTTGTAGGAAAAGATATTAGAGGATTAAACAGATTATAAACTCAGGATGAGTAAATTGTATGGTATAGAAACCAAGAAAACAAATATGCTCTTGGACTGAATAAGGAGTATTATGTTTAGTCCTGAATGCCCCAGCTGAGTGGCATTAGTCAGTCAATAAACATTTATTAAGGGCTACTATATGCCAAGCATTGTACTAAACAGTGGTGATACAAAGAAGGGCTAAAGACAGTCCCTGCCCTCAAAGAGTTCAGCTAGGTGATGCAGTGGATAGAGTGAAGGGTCTAGAATCAGGAAGACCTGTGTTCTAATCCAGCCTCGGACACTCTGTGACCCTAGACAAGTCAGTTACTCTCTCCATGCGTCAGTTTCTTCATCTATAAAATTGGGTTGTAATAATAGCCTCTTCCTTTCAGAGTTATTGTCAGGATCAAATGAGATAATTGTAAAGCACTTAGCGGTGCCTGGCACATAGTAGGTCCTATATAAATGTTGGTTAGTATTGTTATTATCTAATAGGGAAGACCAAATGAAAACAACTATGGATAAACAAGCTATATACATGATGAATTGGGGGTCACCTCAAAGAGAACTCATTAAAAGTAGACACCTGGGAAAGGCTCCATGCAGAAGATTGACCTTTAGCTGAGACTTGAAGGCAGTCATGGAAACCAGGAGAGGGATAAGAGGAGGGACAGGTCTTAGGGCTTAGCCAATGGAACATAGGAGACGGAGGAGGAAGAGTTAGGAGGCCTGTATCACTAGATCCCAGAGCATGTGGAGGGGAGGAAGGTATAAGAAAAATAGGAAGAAGCCAGGTTATAAAGGGCAGAAGATTTGATATTTGATCCTGGAGGTTTTAGGAAGCCCATGGACTTTATTGACTAGGGGAGTGACATGGTCAGACCTGTGCTTTGGGAAGAACAATTTAACGACTGAAGGGAAGATGGATTGAAGGCAGGAGAGACTTGAGGCAGGCAGACCCTGCCCCGAGGAGATATTACAAGCAGGCCAGGTGTGAGTTGATGGCGGCTTGTGCTAGGGTGGGGAAGAGGGGGTATTTGAGAACTGTTAAGAAAATAGACATGTCAGAACCTGACAAATGATTGGGTATGAGGGGTGAGAGAGAGTGAGGAAATTAGATGAAGACCTAGGTTGCCAGCCTGGGAAGTCAGTGCTACCCTGGACAAAAGGGGCATGGAGAAATAAAAGAATGTCCAAAGGAGGCAAAGAGGATGGGGAAGAGCCTGATTTCATATGGGAATCACTGAAAGGAAGTGAAGATGTTTAATGTAGAGGAGAAAAGTGCTGAGGTGGGGCATGAAATAAAACTTACAGGAAGAACCAGAGGTTTATTTTTTTGCCTTTGTTTGGAAGGTAATTGGAGTTAAGTGACTTGCCCAAGGTCACATGACTAGTTGTGTGTGTGTGTGTGTGTGTGTGTGTGTGTGTGTGTTACATGTCTGAGGCCAGATTTGAACTCAGGTCCTCCAGGGCCAGTGCTTTATTCACTGCACCACCTAGCTTCCCCCAGAACCAGAGATTTTTTTTAACTTGACCTCAGAGGGCAGAGCCAGCAATGTATGTATACAAGGCCAACTGGGTCTTGATGGCAAGAAATACCTCCTAACAAAAGGAGCCATCCCAAAGGGGAATGGGAGGCCTTTGGAGGTGACAGATTCCCTTCAGTTAAGTTCTTCAAGTAGAAGTGGGATGACATCTTATCAGGTGTGTCATAGTGAAGATTATTCCTATTTGGTTCAACTTCACATGAAGTCAGGAAGTCCTGAGTTCAAATAAAGCCTCAGACACTTTCTCGTTACATGACTCTGAGCAAGTCCCCTTACCTCTGATTGCCTCAATTCCCTCAAATGTAAAATGGAGATGACAGCAATCCTTGGGTTGTTGTGAGGAACAAAGCAGATAATCTACATAAACTGCTTTGCAAAACTTAAAGTGCTAAATAAGTATTATTATTGTTATTATTATTATCATCATCATTATTATTGTTATTATTATTATCATTATTATTGTTATTGTTATTATTGTTGTTAAAATGTTGTAATTCTATAACAAGTTTGAAAATACATGAGAGAGTAGGGATGCCAGAGGGGACAGTCTTTTGAAGGAGACGGGATGGAATGGGATGGCTTAAACAAGTAGAGGGGTCAGCCTTGGTAAGGAGTGAGGCCACTTCATCTTGTGAGAGGGAGGTGAAGGAGGAGAGGTTGAGAGAAGGCATCTGAGGAAGAGGGGAGTAGAGGGAACTCACAGTGAATGGGTTCAGATTTATCTCTAAAAGGTGAGGGGACATTCTTACCTGACAGAGTGGGGGGGGGCAAGGAAGCCATGAGAGGTTTGAAGGGAGACGAGAAAGTTTGAAAGAACCGCTGTGGAGTTGATAAAGGCGGTAGAGTCAGATTGCCTAGCAGTGGTGAGGACCAAGTTGGGAGTGTGTAACATAAACTTGTAGTGGGTCCAGTCAGAACAGGTGCGTGATCTTCTCCACCTTTATTCAGTAGCACATTGTAGGAGTAAAGGAGATGAATGGTGGGAGGTGATGTAAGGCTGAGGCTTGGCTAGGCATAAGTGATATGATAAAGGGGCTAGGGCTTCAAAGAAGGAGGACAGTGGAGATTTGAATTGGTTTACCAAGGGGTCAGGATAGGGAGAAGAGGAGAGAGTGACCAGTGCAGGGAAGATGTCTTGGGAGAGAACTGAGGGATCAATAGATTGGAGGCCAAGTTATGGATGAAGAGTAGGGCTTTTTAAGGGAAGGCAGAGGGAGAAATGAAAAGTCAAGAGATTATGGTTCAATAAAGGAATTTTGGAATTCTTGAAAATCAACGTGTTTGTTACATGCGTGGCTGATGGGAATATTAAAGGTATGACTGTCTTTGTATGTGGCTGAGGTGGAGGGAAGAATAGCCCATGGAAGTGAGTAGGAGGAGGAACTGAGTAAAAGCTTTAAAAAAAGAAGAAGAAAAAGCCAAATGGTGTCCGATAATAATAAAGCTAAAAAGTTTCCAAAGTGGGATTTGAACCCAGTCTCCCTCGCTCCAGGTTCATGCTTCAGGATGCCATGTCATTCTGACCCTCAAATATCCATTGGAGCCATTGTATATCTATTGGGAAAAGCATCTTGGGAGAATGAATGGCTGGTTATCAAAGACATCAAGTTCAAAATCATGGAACCTCCACATGGGTCAGTATCATATAGAAACATGTAAGCGACTGAGCCCCCAGCTTTTGAACCATTTCTGAGAGGAAAGTCCCCTCTAGTTGAACTAAGTGGTTATCCATCCCAGTGCCGTAGCTGAAGGACATTCGGAATTGTTAAGTACGCCTTTCATTTCACATTCCAAATGTAAGTCCGAGGATTCAAAGAATGTTTAGAGGAGGCAGAATGCGCTAGGGGACAGCTTTAATTCCTCTAGGTCACTATCATCCTTCCCTGGAATTTAACAGCTCATGTCGTTAAGCTTTACAAGGTATTTGATACTTTTGAGCAAAACAAATTAGGAAAATTATAGCCAAGGGGAGGAGATGAGCTCTATCTTTTGGTTTCCCGGGTCCATGGAGCTTCAGGATACACATTAACGTTCATTCCCAGGCTCCACCATACTTCATGATGCAAAAAGTCTTATCTTACTAGAATTTGGGCAAGCCACTTAATGTCACTGAGTCTTCTCAAGTATAAAATGATTGGTTGATCTAAATGAGTTGTCTAGAATGTTGCCTTCTCCATTAGATTGGAAAGTCCTTGAAGGCAAGGACTGTCTTTTGCCTCTTTTCATATCTCCAGTGCTTAGTATAGTGTCTGGCACATAATAGATGCCTAATAAATGTTTCTTCATTGATTGATTGATTTCCTACCTGGTCAGGAACTGATCCAAGCATATGAGTGGACTTGAGCTCACAATATGGATAGGTGAGTGGCTGATCTGGCTAAGGAAGGTAGCAAAATATTGGTTGTATCTTGCTACAAGGATCAAGCTTCCTTGCCTAGAAGATCACTAAAGAGGAATGATGTAGAGTAGCAGTGTTTGACCAGAAATGATTTCCCTAATTAAAACTCAGCGCCGCCCCTCCCTTCAGTAGCAGGGTACGCTGAGATCCAGATAACCTGAGAATTTAGTCATCTACACTGCATGTTCCCACCCAAAAGGTGATAGAATGCAGAGCTGAGTCTATGAAATTTTGTGTTCATTAAAGCAGTGGTTGGGGTTCTATTAAAATTAACATGAAATAATCCAAGTACTATTGGAAAATGTAGAAAACAAATGGATTTGAATCCAGAGAGGCAGGGAAATTCATTGCTAAAGTGGATCAGGTTCCCACCCTAAACCCCACCTGTACAACCCTGGGATGTGCTGGTAAATATTTAACAATCGATTCTCCAAAATAAAGATACGAAACACTTTTACAATTGAATCTATAGTATTAGCATTTTCTCCCTCACATTTTCAAGCTTAGATAATCAATAAAACAATAGATCAAGCCTGATGTGTGTAGCATTTACTGATTTCCAAAGTATAAATGCTCACATCGCAAGTGAAGTGACAGGTGGGCAACATGAGATAGTGGATAGAAAAACTAACCCTGGATTGGAATCTTGCCTCTGATATGTACTGACTTTGTGACCTTGGGGAAGTTATAACCTCAGACTGAGGACCACAGGGTGACTATCTAAGATTATAAATTACAGAGAAGCTGCTGCAATGCATCTGAGAAGGGGTTTGCTTAAACCAGAGAAAACCCCACTACCACCACCAAAACACACACACACACACACACACACACACACAGAGTGTGTGTAGAAATAAAGAGAAATCCTGGGACAAGGAATTCAGATGATCTGGGTTATTAAAAAAAGAAGAGTAATTAACAAACCAAGTTTACTAATTCTACTTTCTCTATTCTTATAGGGCTAGAAAGAGAACTTCAGAGGTCATCTTGTTCATTCCTCTGCCTTCAGAGAAGTTTAGACTAAATCACTGTATGGGCAATTAAGACATCTATTTTTGCTAAGACTTCTGGGAAGATTTGATAACTTTCCCATGGCAATCTGTTCTAGTGCTTTAAGCACCTATATTATCAGAGACATCTTCATTATGTGTAAACTTTAATTCATCCTGTTATAATTTAAGGCCATTTCTTCAGTGTAGATGGAGAAGAGTTTGCTAGTTGATAACTTAAGCAAAAGAATTCTTCAAATATCTGAACACAAGCTCCCCCCGCCCCACTTTCTCTCTTTATTCTAAATAATCTCAGTTAAGTTTTCATCAAACCTGGTCCTTAATTGTCCCCCTTTCCCACCCTAAATCCTTACCTGAAGATTATCCATTTGAGTGTGGATCTTCTTACTCTTTTTCCATAGAGGGTTATATTTCTTCTGCTGCTCTTGAGTTGTCTTGGACTACTACTTTCCACCTGTGCAAATGTACCCACTGCCTCCCAGCCCAGAGGTGACTCTCCTCATGAACAACCCTACCTGAAGAGTTCACAAGTATTTCACTGGGTCTCTCAAACATTTCTGAAACATGTAAAGAACATTTTTATTTTTGCCATTGTTATCAATGGCTTCCCATCTTATACATATTGTTTAATTAGATGAAAGAGCTACTGAGATAAAGAAAGTCAGCTTTTTAGCTGCATAACCTAAGCCAGAAACTTGTATAGGTGGCCTCTGTCTTGGAGGTGACAGAGATACTAAAGAAACATACAATGTATACTGCAACTATGGGAGATATCAAAGAGGTATTGTGGACAGCATGCTGGATTGAGAGTCAGGAAAACCTAAGTGTGAATCCTTCCACAGATATGCTTATTATCTGGGAGATCCTGGGCTAGCCGCTTATCTTCCTTTAGTCTCAGTTTGGATCTAACAATAGCATATATCTCACAAGGTTATTGTAAGGATTGATCAATCAATATGCATTTATTAAGTGCCCACTATGTGCCTAACACTGTGCTAAACACTTGATCAAATAAGAGTATACATTTTCTAATAGCTCTAACAGGGAAAGACTATCATAGGGTCATAGATTTAGAGCTCTACTTAAACTTCTGGGAGCAGAGCCAAGATGACAGAATAGACAAAGCACTGAACTGAGCTCTCCCAACATTCTCCTCCAAACAACTTTAAAAATGGCACCTTAAGTGTAGAGCCAAGATGGCAAAGTAGAAACAGCACTTCCACAGTGCTCCAACCCACATCACTTCAAAATTATGTAAAAGGGGACTCTGAACAACCTCTAGAGCTCCAGAACCCACAAAACAACACAGAGAAGCTAACCTCCCACTGAGGACAGTGGGCAGCCCAGCAGGGAGCAGCCAGCACAGCACTCTGGGAGCCGAGCTCAGGACCACATGAGTCAGAGGTTTTAGCCTCAGGGTGGCCAGACCAGCAGCCAGCTGGAAGGACCCCAGAACACCAGCAGCTGTGGCTTTTCCAGAATTACCAACACATAGATGCCTAGGACAAAGTGAGAGGTTAGTGCCCTATGGACTTTGGGAGCAGTATTTGGGAGCACATCAGCTTCTTCCCCTGGGGGCGAGAAGCCTCTGAGGAGCTGTGGCACAGCCGCCATTTTGCAGCTTCAGTTCCAGCGTCAGCTCCTGGCCTGCAAACTGTAAGGGGATCTGGTGATCAGTCTTGGGGGTAATTGCTCTTGCTTTAACCTTCTTGGATATGGATTGTGGTCTGTGGTGGAGGTGTTGGGGTGTGTGACCAGCTTGCCAGAGTGTGTGGGGGCTTCAGGGAGTGCACCCAACTAATACCTCCAGTAGCTGAGAAAACCCAAATGTTTGGGATGGAAGCTACCCTGTCTGGTGGCAGAGTCCTACTGTGGCAACAAGCCCAAAAGTCAAGTAATTAAATGGAAACATGCCTAGGCAAAGGAAACAAAATAAACAGAAAACTTCAACATTAGACTCCTATTTTGGGGGCAAAGAGGATGGAAGCATGAAACAGGAGGAGGACTTGGAGGTCAGAACTCCTGCTCCAAAAGCCCCAAATGAAAATACAAGCAGGTTATAGGCAATAGAGAACCTTAAGAAGGATTTTAAAAACCAAATAAGAGAAGTGGAGGAAAATTGGAAAGAGAAATGAGAAAGATGCAAGAAAAGTATGAAATGGGAGTCAACAGCCTGACTGAGGAAAATAATACCTTAAAAATAGACTAACTCAAATGGCAAAAGAGGCTCAAAAAGGCAATGAGGAGAAGAATGCCTTAAAAAGCCGAATTTGCCAGATGCAAAAAGAATCTCAAAAGCTCAGTGAGGAGATTCAGTCCTTCAGAATTAGACTGGAGCAAATGGAAGCTAGTGACTTTATGGGAAATCAAGATGCTGTTAAACAGATCCAAGCAATTGAAAGAATAGAAGGTAATGTGAAATATCTCATGGGAAAAACCACTGACCTGGAAAATAGATACAGGAGAGACAATCTAAAAATTATTGGACTACCTGAAAGCCATGATCAAAACAAGAACCTAGAAATCATCCTTCAAGAAATTCTCAAGGAAAATTGCCCTGATGTTTTAGACCCAGAGGGCAAAATAGAGGTTGAAAGAATCCAGAGATCACCTCCTGAAAAAGATCTCAAAAAGAAAACTCCTAGGAATATTATAGCTAGGTTCCAGAATTCCTAGATCAAGGAGAAAATACTCCAAGCAGCCAGGAAGAAACAATTTCAATATTGTGGAAACACAATCAGAATAGCACAGGACCTGGCAGCTTCTACACTGAGGGATTGAAGGGCATGGAATATGATATTCCCCAGGGCAAAGGGCCTGGGATTAAAACCAAGAATCACCTACCCAGCAAAACTGAGTAGCTTGTTTCAGTGGAAAATATGGTCATTCAGTGGAATAGAGGACTTTCAAGCATTCTTGAGGAAAAAACCAGAGTTGAATAGAAAATTTGACATTCAGACACAAGAAGCAAGAGATGCTTGAGAAGGTAAACAGGGGAAAGAAATCAAAATGAACTTATCAAAGTTGAACTATTTACATTCCTACATGGAAAAACAATAACTATAAATGATGAAACCTTTCTTAGTATGAAAGTAGTTGAAGAAGGGTATATGGGCATATTAATACATTTGTGAAAGTGTTTATATATGTTTACAGGTATACATAGATAGAGCGTACAGGTCAAATTTAATAGGAAGGGATGATACTTAAAAGGTGAAATTAAGAGGTGAGAGAGGAATATAACGAGAGGAGATGGGGAGAGGCAGAAAAGGGTAAGCTATCTTATATAGAAGAGGCAAGGGGAAGTGGTTGCAAGGGAGGGGAAGAACAGGAAGGCAAAAAGGCAAAACCATATTCTTCTGTAGGAGGGCATGCTGGGGGGGAGGGAGGTTGGAAACACCCATGTTTGAAAAGGGACAGGATCAAAGTAGGGAATGGACCAAGTGGGGGGTGGGATAGGCGGGAGGGAAATATAGCCAGTCTTTTACAATATATCTACTATGGTAATGTTTTGCATAGCTATACATGTACAACATATACTGAATTGCTTATCTTCCCAGCAGGAGTGGGTGACAAGGGAGGAAGGGAATAAATCTGGAATTCTAAGTTTTAAAATTAAATGTTTCAAATATATATAAATACTCTTATTAATACTATTTTGCATATAGTTGGGAGATAAGATGTGCAGGCATCAGGGCACAGAGATTCACCTTGCCCTAATGGAAAAGTCAAAGGGGGTATGGGAGAAGATATGGGAGAAAGCAGATTGGATGAGGGGATATCCTGTGGGATTGCTATTCTGGGGTGGTGGGTAGGGGGAAGATGGGGGGAAAAAGTATAACTCAAAATCTGGTGGAAATGAATGATGTAAACCAGAAGTTAATAAAGCATTTGGAAAAAATGGTACCTCAAATTGAATTCTGGAATGGCAGTCAACAAGAGGTCAGATTGAGACATTCTTCCAGACCAAGGCAATTTAGGAAGTTAGAAGGAGAGATCTCTGATGGGGGTAGAGTCTGACCTAAAGCCCACATGGATGAAACACCAGTGGTGGGAATAGATGTTTCTAAGGGAAGCAGAAGCAGCTTTGAGAACTCTCAAGCCCAAGATGATAAGGGAATCTGGCAACTTTTCGGGAAAAGAATACAGGGGACCCCTGTGCTAGCATCAGATGTAAGACCAGATATAGTTTGGCAAGTTCATTGCCTAAACCCACTTCTTGATCATAATTCAAGGGTAGGGAGGAGGACTTTTGGTCAAAAGGCAGTGGAAGCTCTGATGAGCAATATTGCTTTTGGTCACAAGGACTCAGGGACCCCGAGGAACAGTATCATTTACCATCCCAAAGGAGCAGTCCCTAAGGAACAGTATCAATTTCAATCCCAGATGATCAGGGGTCCTTTCTGAATAAGGACTATGGATCAGGGGAATATTGATCACATCTCTTCCCAGATTACGCCCTTGTAGAAGCTTCGAAAACTTCCAAAGCCCCAGAAAACAGCAGTGCAAAAAGGACCAAAGTTCAAGATAGTACCCTTCCCCCAACCCCATGCCAGGAAGAGAGTCCAACTTTAACATAAGGTTCAAAATCAAGAAATAGGTTGGGAAAATGAGCAAATAACAAAAAGGAACCTGACCCTCAAAAACTGCCATGGTAATTGGGAAAATTAAGAAACAAACTCAGAAGAAGATGATGAAGTCAAAACAGCTACAAGTAAAACCTCATAGAAAAAAAGGTGAATTAAAAACAAGCCCCAAAAGAAGTTTTGGAAGAGCTAGAAATGATTTTCATAATCAAATAAGAGTAGTAGAGGAAAAAGTAGGTAAAGAAATGAGGGCAAAGGAAGAAAAATATGAAAAGACAACTAACAGGTTAGTAAAACAGGCACAACAATACTGAAGAAAATAACTCCTTAAAAAACAGGATTGGCTAAATGGAAAAAGAGGTACAAAAGCTCACTGAAGAAATAATTCCTTAAAAATTAGTATTGGGCAACTAGAAGGCAATGACTTCATGAGACATCAAGGAAAAACAAAATGAAATTAAAAGAATGAAAAGGTGAAAAATCTCATTGGAAAAAACCACTAACCCAGAAAATTAATGGAGAAGAAGTAATTTTAAAATTATTGGACTACCTAAAAGATAAAAGAAAGATCCTAGATGTCATATTTCAGTAAATTACCAAGGAAAATTACCCCAATACCCTAGAAGCAGAAGGTACAACAAAAATTGAAAAAAATTCACCAATCACTACATGAAAGAGATCCCAAAATGAAAACTCCCAGGAAGATTATAGCCCAATTCCAGAGCTCTTAGGTCAGAGAAAACACTTTCAAGAGGCCAGAAAGAAATCATTCAAACACATTAGGACCACCATCAAGATCACACAAGATTTAGCAGCTACCAGGTTAAAAGAGCAGAGGGCTTGGAGTATGATATTTTGAAAGGCAAAAGAGCTACAATTACAATAAAAATTATACTACCCAGCAAAACTGAGTATAATCCTTCAGAAGAGATATGGACATTTAATGAAAAATTAGACTTGCAAGCATTCCAAATGAAAAGACCAGAGCTAAACAGAAACATTGACTTTCAAATACAAGACACAAGAGAAACATAAAAAAGTAAAGATGAAAGAGAAATCATAAGGGACTCAATAAGGTTATATTGCTTGCCTTTCTATAGGGGAAGATAATACATGTAAATTCTAAGAATTTTATCATTATTAGGTCAGTTAAAAGAATTCTATATAGAAAGAGTGCAAGGGAGTGAGTTGTTTATGTTGTGATGATATAAAAAAATTGATAGATGAGAAAGAGGGATGCTCTTGGAGAAGGGAGAAGGGAGAGAAAGAATGGGGAAAATTATCTCATATAAAAGAGGTGTGTAAGGAAGAGCTTTTACAGTAGAGGAGAAAATGGGGGAGGGGAAATGGGCAATGCTTGAACCATGCTCACATCTAAATTGGTTCAAAGAAGAAAAACATATATGTAAATGTGCAAACACACACACTCAAGTGGTAATAGAAATCTATCTTACCCTATAGGGAAGCATGATGGAAAGGGGGTAAGGAAAAGAGGAGGTCATAAAGGAGAGGACAGATGAAAGAAGGCACTGGTCAGAAGCAGAACAAACTTTAGAATATGGACAGAATAAAAAGAGACAGAGAAGAATAAACTGAAGAAAACAGGATAGAGGAAAGTACACATCACTGTGAATGGGATGAACTCACCCATAAAACAAAAGCAGATAGCAGAATGGATTAGAAAGATACATTAATATGTTGTTTAAAAGAAATACACTTAAAGCAGAGAGACACATACAGAGTTAAAATAAGAAGCTGGGACAAAATACTTCAGCGGATGCAAAAAAAAAAAAAAAAAAGATGCCGGAATAGTAATCACAATCTCAGACAAAGCAAAAGCAAAATTTTGCAAGTTTTGTTATTCACTTATTTTGGTCATGTCTGACTCTTCATGACTGCTTTTGGTGTTGGCTTGCCAAAGGTACTGGAGTGGTTTGCCATTTCCTTCCTTTGAGAATATGGATGTTATGCCATTTGTTGCATATATGTTTAGTATTGATATTACTTCATTGTTATCATGCCTTTTATTAAGATGTCACTCCCCTCCTTATCCCTTTTACTTAGGTCTATTTTTCCTTTTTTAGCAGCTAGGTGGTAAAATATATACAGTGCTGAATGAGGAATCAGTAAGACCTGAATTCAAATCCAGCCTCAGATGGTTATTAGCTGTGTGACCCTGGGTGAGTCACTTAAGCCTGATTGCCTCAGTTTTCTCATCTATAAAATAAGCTGGAGAAATAAATAGCAAACCCACTTTAGTACCTTTGCCCAAATAGGGTCATGAAGAGTCAGACACAACTAAATTGACTGAACAGCAACATAACCAAGTGATTGTATGGTACAGTAGATATGACACATAAGGAACAGACACATCAGGAAGCAATGAACCTGGGTTCAAAATCCTGCCTTTACCAATTATTGGGTTTGTGCCCTTGGGCAAGTGTCACTTAAACTCTCTGAGCCCGAGTTCCCTATTTGCACAAAGATGAAATTGAATTAGATGATGTGTAAGGTCTCTTCCAATTCTAAATCTACTAGTCTATGAACTATTTAGAATATAATCAGATAAAATTTAATTAGTCTGCTGATCACTTAAATACCTTAATTTCTGGATATGCATAGAAAAAGCCCAGGGGAGTAAATTCTGGGCTTTAAAAAACAAAAACAAAACTTTAGCTATTGAAGCTAGATAATGTACAGAAATGCCATGAGTGATTTTATGGGACAGTATGGACAAGAGTCCTGCCAGATGGGCACAGATGGTTGAGATTAGAATCACTGATTATAGGGAATATCCACATCTAGGAGATAACAGATCCACTAGAATACAGAAATCTAACACAAACAGTTAAATCTTTTTCAACTATTCTATTAATGCAGATACTTACTAATTTTATGTAATGCAACTATTATCTATTTACGTTAAAGATTGTCCCCTTTTCTCTTTTTTCTCAATCACATGTAAAAAATTCTTAATATTTAAAAAAAATTTTAGTTCCAAATTCTCTCCCTCCCTCCTGCCCCTGTCACCCCCTTCAGAAGGCAAGCAATTTGATATCATTTATACATGGGAAGTCATGTAAAAGGTATTTCCAAATTAGCCATATTAAAAAAAAAACAGACCAAAAAAAGAAAAAGAAAAAAATTCTAAAGGGATGTGCCAATCTGCATTCAGACCCTAGTTCTCTTTCTGGAGGTAGATAGCATTTTTCATTGTCTTCGTCAGAATAGCTAAGTCATTCACAATTGATCATCCTTGTACTACTGCTGTTACTATGTACAATGTTCTTCTCATTCTGCATACTTCACTCTGTATCAGTTAATATAGTCTTGTTGGGTTTTTCTGAAATCATCCTGCTCATTCTTTTTTAAAACACAATAGTATTCTATCACTAACACAATTTGTTCAGCTATTCCTCAAGAGATGGGCATCCCCCCCGATTTCAAATTCTTTGTCACCATAAAAGAACTGCTATGAATATTTGTGTATAAATAGGTCCTTTTCCCTTTTCTTTGATCTCTTTGGGAAACAGACCTAATAGTGGTATTGCTGGGTCAAAGGCTATGCACAATTTTATATATCTTGGTCATAGTTCTAAATCGCTCTACAGAATGGTTGGATCAGTTCACAACTCCATAAACAGACATTAGTCTCCCAATATTTCCACTCCCTTTCAACATTTGTCCTTTTCATTTTCTGTCATGTTAGTTAATCTGATAGGTGTGAGGTGGTATCTCAGAGTTGTGTTAATTTTCTTTTCTCTCATTAGTAGTGATTTAGAGCAATTTTTCATGTGACTATAGATAGCTTTTATTTCTTCATCTGCAAACTGCTTGTTCATGTGTTTTGAGCATTTATCAACTGGAAATAACCCTTATCTTTTATAAATTTGGCTCAGTCCCCTATATATTTGAGAAATGAAGTCTTTATCAGAGAAACTTGCTGTAAAATGTTTTCCCTAGTTTCCTGCTTTCCTCCTAATCTTGGATGCATTAGTTTTGTTTGTGCAAAAGCCTTTTTATTTAATGTAATCAAAATCATCCATTTTTATATCCTATAATACATTCTATCTCTTGTTTGGTCAAAAACTCTTCTCTTATCCATAGATCTGACAAGTAAAATTTTTCACACTCCCCTAAATTGCCTTTATGTCTAAATCATGTACCCATTTTGACCTTATCTTGGTATATGCTAGAGTGCTGGTTTATACTTAGTTTCTGTCAAAGTGCTTTTCAGTTTTCCCAGGAATTTTTGTCAAATAATGAATTCTTGTCCTAAAAGTTTGGATCTTTGGCTTTATCAAATACTAGATTATTATTTATCAAATGCTAGATTCGATGGTCATTTACTGGTATGTCTTGTGTACCTAATATACTCCACTGATCTACCACTCTATTTCTTAGCAGTATCAGATTGTTTTTATGATTACCACTTTGTAATACAGTTTGGAATCTAGTATTTCTTACCCACCTTCCTTCACGTTTTAAAATTTGATTCCTTTAATAATCTGGAGACTTTGTTCTTCCAGATTAATTTTGTTATTTTTTCCTAGCTCTATAAAATGATTCATTGGTAGCTTGAATAGTATGGCATTAAATACATAAATTAAGGCAGATAAAACTCTTATTTTTATTATATTGACTTGGCCTACCCATAAGCATTGAATATTCCTCCACTTGTTTATATTTTACTTCATTTGTATGAAAAATGTTTTGTAATTGTGCTCATATGGTCCCTGGATTTGTCTTGGTAGGTAGACTTCCAGGTACTCTATATTGTCTGCCATGATTTTAAAAGGAATAGCTTTTCCTATCTCTCCTTCTGGGTTTTGTCGGTAGCATACAAGAATGCTGATGATTTGTGTGCAACTTTGCTAAAGTTATTAATTATTACTTCAAGTAGTTTTTAGTTGATTCTCTAGGATTCTCTAAGTATGCCGTCATATCATCTGCAAAGAGTGATAGTTTTATTTCCTCATTGACTATTATAATTCCTTCTATATCTTTTTCTTCTCTTGCTATCAAATGCAATATTGATTAATAGTTTTGATAATGGGCCTCCTTGTTTCACCTCTGATTTTATTGGAAGGAGCTTATCACTGTAACAGATACTGCTTTGTTCTTGGTTTCTATCTATATAAGATAGATATTACTTATTGTTTTAAGGAAAGCTCCATTTATTCCTATGCTTTTTCTGCATCTACATGAAATAGTCACATGGATTTTTGTTGTTTTTGTTATTTACATGATCAATTATGTCGATAATTTCCCTAATATTGAACCAGTCCTGTATTCCTGATATAAATCCCATATAATAATGTATGATTAAAAATATCATCTTTGTGATATATTGCTGTAATCTCCTTGCTAGTATTTTATTTAAAATTTTTGTATCAATATTCATTAGGGAAATTGGTCTATAGTTTTCTTTCTCTGTTTTTGCTCTCACTTGTTTAGGTATCAGTACAATATTTATTTCATAAAAGGAATTTAGAAGAACTCCTTCTTTGTCTATTTTTCCAACTTACTTATATGACATTGGAATTAATTGTTATTTAACTTCTTTGTAGAATTTGCTTGTAAATCCATCTGATTCTGGGGATTTTTCTTAAGGAGATCATTTATGATTTGTTCAATTTTGTTGGCTAAGATATAGCTATTTTACGTATTCTATTTTACCTTCTGTTAAACTGTGCAATTTATAATTTTGTAAATATTTATTAATCCATTTCATTTTGATTTAATGGTATATAATTAGGCAAAGTAGCTCTAATTCCTTTAATTTCATTTTGATTGGTAAGGAATCCACTCTTATATACTTTTATACTGATACTTTCATTTTCTCCTTTTTTTTAAAAAAATCAAATGGATCAGTGGTTTGTCTATTTTATTGTTGTTGTTTTTTCACAAAACTAGCTCCTAGTTTTATTTATTAGTTCAATGGCTTTCTTACTTTCAATTTTATTAACCTCTCCTTTGATTTTCAGGATTTTTATTTGGTGTTTAATTGGGCATTTTTAATTCATTCTTTTTCTAGTTTTTTTTTTAATTGCATGCCTAGTTCATTGATCTGCTCTTTCTCTTTTATTGGTGCAAGCATTTAGAGATATGAATATTCCCCTAAATATTGCTTTGACTGTGTCCAATAAATTTTGGAATGTTGTTTTATTGTTGTCATTCTCTTTCATGAAGTTATTTATTTTTTCTATGATTTGTTCTTTGATCTACTCATTCTTTAGCATTAGATTATTTAGTTTCTAATTAATTTTTAATCTATGTTTCCATAGTCCTTTATGGAATATAATTTTATTGCATTATTCCCTCAAAGGGATGAATTTAATATTTCTGCTTTTCTGCATTTACTTGTGAGGTTTTATTTCCTAATACATGTTCAATTTTTGTATAGGTGCCATGTACAGTTGAGAAAAAGGCATGCTCTTTTCTATTTCCATTCAGTTTTCTCCAGAGGTCTTTTATATCTAACTTTTCTAAAATTCTATTTATCTCCTTAACTTCTTTCTTGTTTATCTTATGGTTAGATTTATCTAATTCTGAGAGCTGGAGGTTGAAGTGTCCCACTAGTAAAATTTTACCGAGCATTTCCTCCCTGTAATTCATTTAACATTTCATTTAAGAATTCTGATGCTATGCAATTTACTACATTGATATTACTTCATTGTTTATGGTACCTTTAAGAAATAAGTAGCTTCCTTTCTTACCTCTTTTAATGAGGTTTATTTTTGTTTTACTTTGTTTGAGATCATGATTGCTAACCTTCCTTTTTTGTTTTTAACCTTAGCTAAAGCATTACAAATTCTGCTCCAGTCTCCTATTTTTACTCTGTGCATGTCTCTGTGTTTCAAGTGTGTTTCTTCTAAACAATATATTGGATTCTGACTTTTAATCTATTCTGCTCTTCTCTTTTATGTTATGGGTGAGTTCATCCTAATCGTATCTGTAGTTATAATTACTGTATACTTCCCTCCATCTTATTTTCCCCCTATTTATCCTTCTCTCTCTCTTTTTACCCTGTCCCTCCTTAAATGTGTTTTGCTTCTGACCACTGACTCCTTTAATCCACCCTCTCTTTTATTCCATTGTCTTATCCCATTCCCCTCCTATTTCCCTGTTTGGTAAGATATATTTCTATACCCAACTGACTTTGAGCCAATTCTGATTAGAGTAAAGTACAAATGTTGTCCCCCACACTTCCATTTTCCCTTCCACTGTAAAAGCTATTCCTTTCATGTTTCTTTTATGTGAGATAATTTTCCCCATTATTCTTCTCCCTCCCCCCCTTCTCCTAGAGCATCCCTCTTTTTCAACCCTTAATTTTATGTTTTTTAATTAATCCTATCATGGTCAATTCACATCCATGGCCTCCTTCTAACTGCCCTAATAATGATAAAATTTTGGAGAGTTAACATGTATCATCCTCTCATATAGGAATGTATATTGTTTAACCTTGTTTAATTCTTTATGGTTTCTTTTCATGTTTATGTTGTTATGCTTCTCTTGAGTCATGTATTTGAAAGTCAAATTTTTCTATTCTACTCTGATCTTTTTATCAGAAATGGTTGAAAGTCCTCTGTTTCATTAAATATCCACCCCACCCCGGAAGGATTATATTCAGTTTTGCTGGGTAGGTTATTCTTGGTTGTAATCCTAGCTCCTTTGCCTTTCAAATATCCTATTCTGAGCCCTCTATTCATTTAACTTGGAAGCTGCTAAATCTTCTGTGATCTTGACTGTGGTTCTACAATGTGAGAATCTTTTTTTTCTGTTTGCTTAAAATATTTTCTCCTTGACCTGGGAACTCTGCAATTTGGCTATAATATTCCTAGGAGTTTGCATTTTGTGATCTCTTTCAGGAGGTGATTAAAGAATTCTTTCAATTGCTCTTTTACCTTCTGGTTCTGGATCTTGAAGCAGTTTGCCTTGATAATTTCTTAAAATATGATGTCTACACACTTTTTTTTAAATCATGGCTTTCAGATAATCTCTCTTTGATTTATTTTCCAGGTCAGTTGTATGTTATTTTTCAATTAGATAGTTCACATTGTCTTCTTTTTTTATTATTTTGATTTTGTTTTATTGTTTCTTAATGTATCATGGTGTCATTAGCTTCCCATTGCCCAATTCAAATTTTTAAGGAATTATTTTCTCTAATGTGTTTTTCTACTTCTTTTTCCATTTGACCAATCTGCTTTTTAAGGAGCCTTCTACAGTGGATTTTTGTTCCTCTTTTATATTTTGGCCAGTTCTGGTTTTTAAGGCATTATTTTCTTCAATATTTTTGTTCCTCTTTCACCAGGCTATTGACTCTCTTTTCATAATTTTCTTGCATCATTCTCATTTCTTTTCCCAATTTTCCCTCTAGTTCTCTGATTTTTAAAATACTTTTTGAGAGCTTCCAGGAATTTTCATTGGGCTTATGTCCAAGTCACATTTTCTTGAGGCTTTGCTTGTAGTAGTTTTGACATCATTGCCATCTTCTGAGTATGTATCTTGATCTTCTCTGTCATCAGAGTAACTTTATGGTCTGGTTCTTTTGTTGTTGTTCTTTGCTCATTTCCCCCTTTTGACTTTTCCTTTATGTCAAAGTTGAGCTCTGCTCTCAGGGTAGAGGGGCACTGTCCCAAGCATTAGGTTTTTGTGCTGATAATTTCAAGGCTAGTTTTGTGAGTCTATAAGTTTTCAATGCTTCCAAGGTGGTGGTTTGGAGAGAGATATAGTCCCTGCTGTCCTGATCTGAGGTCTGGTGTTTACACAGAAAGGTACTTTGTTTCCCTGTAGCCACAAGTGCTAGCTTTCCTCTTGACCCTGGAATTTGGCCAGGTCCCCTGCTTTCATACAGCCACAAGCATTAGTGCTCCTTTCTGCCTTGAAACTGAGTCCACAAGCACTCTTCTCCACTCTGGAGCTATGACCAGGACCCCTACTTTCTTGTAACCACAAGCACTAGTGTCCCTCTTTTCCCTGGAACTATGACCCAGAACTTCATATGGGCAATGTAACAGAGTCCTGACCCCAACACCAATGAAGGATTCCCTGTAATCTCTTTCTGATCAATTGTCCAACCCCCTTTCTTCTATGGGCTGAGAATTCCCAAAGCTGCTTCTGCTGCTGTTTCAGCTGCCTGTAGGGCCTGCTTCTGGTATTATCA
This sequence comes from Gymnobelideus leadbeateri, assembly GCA_011680675.1. Taxonomy (NCBI): domain Eukaryota; kingdom Metazoa; phylum Chordata; class Mammalia; order Diprotodontia; family Petauridae; genus Gymnobelideus; species Gymnobelideus leadbeateri. The sequence goes on from WOXC01006572.1 coordinate 145,361, forward strand.
TGACAAAATCTGCATTGCGCTCCCAACCAGATCACCACCAAGGCATAACAGACTTTTCCTGCTGACCTCCTAAGTTCTGTTGGGCTGGGAAATTGTTTCATCCAACCTTTTGTTGACTCTGCCACTCTGGAATTTGATTTGAGTTATTATTTTAAAATTGTTTGAAGGGGAATTTGAGAGAATTCAAGTAAGTTCCTGCTTCCACACTGTCATCTTGGCTCCACCCCACCAAGGTTGTCCTTTAATTTATTTTTGAAACCTCCATCTGTTTGATGATCATAGTTGGTTGACCTCCCCAACCCACTCTGGGGATTTATTGAATATCAAAGAGATATGTTCTGAGAAATATAATTTCTGGGAATTTTGGAAGCATTTGGGAAAAAAAATAAAACAAACCACAACACTTTCTTGACGATAAAAACATGGACATTTTCTGAAAAAAAATTGAAATGCAAATAATACTTACATTTTAGCCCCCTTTACCAATCTGAAGTAACATTATTAGCTTAGGAGCATAAAAAATGTATTATGCATAACTTGGTTTGCCTGTAAAATTATGCTATTATGAGCAGGCAAAAGCTCAAGAACAGAAGAGGCTATCAATATTATAGTAAAACAAAGTTATTATGTTTCCTGAATTTAGTGTCTTCTGTGTTGAGCAGATACACTGCCTATTACACTGCTTTGCAAATAGGCTTTCAATACCTGTTTGTGAATGAATGAGTAAATGAATGCTCTCATTTTCAGAAAAACAACTTAAAAAGCCACATACACACTCCAAAATGTCTTTATTAGATGGCTAGAAGTAGCTAGGTACCCATGAGGCATAGGGGATAGTGCACAAAAGTTGGAGTCAGGAGGTTTGGATTCACAGAGTAACAGGATCATACATTAAGAGCTCAAAGGGACTTTCAAGGCCATCTAATCCAACCCTATTATTGTACAGATGAGGATATTGTGACCCAGAGAGGCCAGGTGACTTTTCCAAAGTCACACAGGTAGTAAGTACTTGGTAGAGGTGGGATTTGAACTTGGATCCTCTGACTCCAGATCCATTATTCTTTCCACTGAATTCACTCAAATTCTTACTCATAGCATGACTATGACACCTACTAGTTATAAGGAACAAAATACAACCTCTCAGAGATTCCATTTTCTTATCTGTAAAATGGGTATAAACTATATATTATCCTTCCTCTCTCTCTTTCTCTCTCTCTCTCTCTCTCTTTCTCTCTCTCTCTCTCTCTCTCTCTCTCTCTCTCTCTCTCACACACACACACACACACACACACACACACACACACACACGCACACACACACCTCCTGATATCCGATTGTTTCTGAAGTCCAATGTTTCAACCCTTCTAACATCTCTCTAACACACTCCCTTCTCTCCTCTGACATTGCCAACACTCTGGCTCAGACCCTAATCACATCACACCTGGACTATTACAATAGCCTGATGATGGATCTGTGTGCTTCAAGTCTCTCCCCATTCTATTTCATCCTCCACTCAGCTCTTAAATTTATCTCCCTAAAATTCAAGTCTGACCATATCACCCCTTTATTCAATAAACTCCAGTGGTTCCCATCACCTCCAGGCTCAAACATAAAATCCTGTCTGGCTTTTAAGATCCTCCACAACTTGGTCTCCTCCTACCCTTTCAATATATATATTTTTTTACTTTATACCACCCCCATCCTGTCTACCACCACATACTTTGTGATCAAGTGAAACCGATCTCCTTTCTGATTCTCACACAAGACATTCCATCCCCCTACTCCAGCATTTTCCCCAGCTGTCTCCCATGACTGGTACTTGGACCTCCCTCATCTCCATCTTCTGGTTTCCCTGACTTTCTTCGTTTCATCTAAAATGCTGGCATCTGCAAGAAATCTTTCCTGATCCCCCTCAATGCACTTAAATGCTTTCCCTCTGCTGATTTTTTCTCCCAGTTAATCCTGTATATTGCTTGTTTGTATCTAAGTGTTTGCATGTTATCTCTCTGATTAGACTATAATCTCCTTGAAAGCAGAGACTATTTGTTTTTTGCTTAACACAGTGCCTGGCACATGGTAGATGATTTTTTAAAATTCTGATTAACTGACTCATGATATATATACATTCTCCCCATAGAATTATTATGAATTTGCCAAACTAGTCATTAAAGGGCATGGTATACATGAAATTCCAGCCCAGCTTCCAGCATTGATACCTCATTTGACATCAGCATTCAAAGTAGTCAGTCCACCAGTTCACTTAGATTTGGGAAAATATATCCAATATATCGATATCTCTCATGATATTCTTGGAGCAAAGATAGAGAGATATGGGTTAGATGATAGTATAATTGGGTGTATTCTGAACTGGTGGACTGACTAGAACTGAAGAGGAGTCATTAATGCTTCAGTGTCAAATTGGAAGGTGGTATCCAGTAGAATGCTTTGGAGAGCTGGGCTTTGCCCTTTCCCACACTATTTTTTAAAATCCATGACTTTGAAAAAGGCATAGATTGTATACTCTTAAATTTGTAGATGACACAAGGCTAAGAGAGAAAGGACTAACACATTGGATAACAGAGTCGAGAACACTGGGACAAGTATAAGAAGATGAAATTTAAGAGGGATAATTGGTAAAGTCTTACCCTTGGGATCAAAATGTAAACTTTGCAATTATAAGAAGAGGAGGCATGGCTAGGGGAGCATTTCATCTGAAGGGAAAAAAAGACTTGAGGGGTTTAGTGAACAATAATATGATATGATGTGCAGACAAGAGTCATTTCATGATGAATGTACTGAGAGAGTCATAGAGTCTAGTATTAGGAATATGACAGTCTTCCTATACTCTGCCTCAGTAAAATTACTTCTAAAGTTGTGTTCAGTTCTGGGCACCACATTTTAGGAAGGACATTAGAATTTAGAGAATGTCTTGCAGAGAGCAACCATCATGGTAAAGAATATCAAAGTTATCCCATATAAGAATCAGTTGGAGAAACTGATGATGTTTAATATAGAGAAGAAAATACTTGGGGAAGACATGATAGGTGTCTTCAAGTACTTAAAGGGTTCTCATATAGAAGAGTAAATAGACTTGTCTTGGGATTTTTTTATGTCTTATTTCCCAAGGCAGCCCTGTGCAAGTTTTCTCAAAGTGAAATAGGGGATGAGACAAATGTGTTCCAAGGCATGAGTTCTTATCCCTAAGAGATTCAGGAGCCAAGGACAAAGAGTCTACACCTGCCATATTGGTGTCTGTGGAATTGATACCGACCAATAGCCTTTGTAGACATGTTCTTGCACCATATTTCTCCTTGGGAAATTCAGACAAAATAATCTTCCCCATATCCTGCAGACTAGAAGGGAGGAAGGAAGGAATAAAAACAGGAAGGAAAGAAGGAAGGAAGGATCTGTTAAGTGCCTAATATGCCAGACACTGTACCAAATACTTTGAAGATATTATCTCATTTGATCCTGAAAGATGCTATTATTATTCCCATTTTATATATGAGAAAACTAAGGTAGACAGTGAAATGACTTGCTCATGTGTCTGAGGCTGGATTTGAACTCAGGTCTTACCATAGTGCCTGGCACAGAGTAGGTGCTTGATACATATGTATTGATTAATGTCTTCTTGACTCCAGGTCCAATTCTCTATTGTGCCACCTTGCTGCCACCAAATTATTTCACCTTGTGTGCCATCTAAATTGGTAATAGGCACAAAGTGAGCCAATCTAATTAAGTCTACAAGCAGTGGCAAACCACCCTTTCTCTATTTTAAATATCCCTGATATCACTATATAATGGTGGTGCAATGCAACTCAGCTCCAGGGGGCTTCAACTGCCTCCTGCCACTTTCACACTGAACCAGCCAGATTCTCTGCAATTTGTCCCCAAAACTGCCCATGGTGCTGATTACTTTTCTGATAATAACTATGCTAACATATCTTGCAAAAATCGAAATGGACCCCCAGAAGTAGACATACGTCTTGTTCTTATATTGGAGAGATATAGCATATGTACTTCTTGTCCAAAGTACATAGAAATTGTAATGATATTATGCAATTGATAGTTCAATGCAAAATCTTGAAACCATATGCTGTTTAGAAATTATTTAGGAGGAAGTAAAAACTAGTTAGAAGGAGGGATCATCTTATAGATACTTTTTACATTTAAAAATAATGAACTGAAACTGATCCATAATGTCAGAGTGAAAGGATTGAAAGAGGAAACATGCATCTCACATAACACACACACACACACACACACACACACACCAAAAAAACAAACTCTTAAAAAACACATAATAGATAATAAGGGTATCAGTGGAGTATTCTGGCCATTTAGTAAAACAACTAAATCATGTAAAGCACTAGAAAAAATAGAAATAGAGGAAAAAACCCAGTTATACATGGCATACAAAAATATGCCCATAACAGGTTAAAGAACCAATTTAAAGAAATCAAGTCAGAATTGGCAATGGCCCAAATAAAATATTTTGAATGAAATTAAAAATAACATAAGATTGAGCAAGAATCTAGAAATGTGAAAATAGAAAAAAGGAACTATTCAAGAAAGTAACCAATAGGGGTGGCTAGGTGGCGCAGTGAGTAGAGCGCTGGCCCTGGAGTCAGAAGGACCTGAGTTCTGATCCGGCCTAAGACACTTAACGCACACACAAACAAAAACCTAGTCGTGTGACCTTGGGCAAGTTACTTAACCCCAATTGCCCTCCAAAAAGCAAAAAAAAAAAAAAAGTAACCAATTTGGAAAATATAATTTAAAAATTCATAAAATATTCTATAAATAAAACAAAGATCAGCCTTACTATAGTAGAAAACAAAATTGCAAACAATTCAGAGTATCTGGTGCTACATGCAGTCATTAAAAAAGTCATCAAAATATCCCAACTATTAACTATTTAAAAACACACAGATCTAAGTAACAGTTCTGGAGGATGGATAGAAGCAGCAGTTTCAAGGTGGCTGACATCTCAACAAGAAAAAAAAAAGGTTTAGAAAAATGAATCATTTAGACACTACATTTTAGGAAATCATCGAAGAAAATTTCCCAAAATTAAGGAAAACTGGAGAAATATAATAAAAAAAATCCACAGAACACAAACAAGGATGAATACTAGGTTTAATATGCCTAATCATGCAATTAAACTTCCCATGCTAGACTAATCAAGAAAAAATACTGAAACCAGATAGAATAAATGAAGAAAACATTTCCTAAGGGGGAAAATATTAAGATCACGACAGAACTTTTTGCATGAGGATGGCAGACATTTCAAAACAATATTTACAAAATTAAGAAAGATGAGCCATGAATCAAAAATTACTCAAATTGGATCTATGATTGCATCAGTTTGGAAGTTCCTTCCAATAATAAAGATCACATCCTATCTATGCCTGCCCATCCTGTGCAATTCTCATCCATGCCCTTCCAAAAAGTTCATGAGAAGAGGTCCATCCACTGTTCTAGAGGTCTTGGTCATGTTTGCTGGACTTTATAAGGCTACTAATGGAGTGCTTTGGCCATCTGTCATGCATTGCTCTTCTCGTGTGATGAACCTTTTTCTGCCATAAAATTCCTTGATGACACCCTTTACTCCTGTTCTTTGTGCTCCTCATTACTTATGTCACAGCCTGTTCTCACTCGCTATGCACCTTTCCATTGACCTCTTCATGAGGCTCACCTTTAGTTCTTTGGGAGCCATGATGCTCTGTGTCTTACTGCCATTTATTAACACCAGTAAATGATTATTTTGAGAAAGAGACTTTATTATTATAGAAAACTTGGGGGTGTCAGTAAACCCAGAGTTATCTACCCAAAAAAACTGAATATGCCTTAAGGGAGATGAGAGTTGGATATTTAAGAAGCAAACAAACTTGGAAAAGTTTACGGAGAAACATTCGGTCCAAAGAATTCTTTGAAAAATAAACAAACCAGGGGCGGCTAGGTGGCACAGTGAGTAAGAGCGCCAGCCTCGGAGTTGGGATGACCTGAGATCGAATCCAGCCTCAGAAAATGAGCACCCACACATAAATAATGACTAGCCGTGTAACCTTGAGCAAGTTACTTAACCCCAATTGCTTTTAAGAAAAAAAAAAAGAAAAATAAACAAACCTCCAAACTAAAATGATAACTATTTAAAACAGCAAAGACAAAACAGTAGTTAACAAAACAGAAACCTCAGAACACTATATAGAGTATATCATAAAAAGGTATAATCCATAATTTTCCAACATTTGGATTTAAAAATCCCGAGAAAAACTAAGGGAAGGAGATTTGTAAGGTTTTCTTCCCAGATATATCCTGACCTTGGGAACCCTCTCCATTCCATGCTTACTGGCCTCATTTCCACAAAGAATAGGAAGAAAAGCATGCCTGTATTTTCCCAGGATTCCTGTAGCAGAGCTCCTCAGAATGACCAAATTGAATTCTTAACCTGCTCTGACCTGTAAAACCTCCACCTGGTGTGCTATCAATTACAATTTGAGTCAATTTGAATATGAATCCTGTTACTTCAACTGCTCTCATGGATATTAGTTTGAGAGGGAACAAGTTTGCTCCCTTGAGATTGGGGACTGCTATTTATTGGATCCCCCAAATATTTTTAGCAGGATTTCAAAAAATCCTTGTTAAATGAATGATGGGGCATAACCATAAACTCAGTTGCCTACTCTCTCACTTGCCAGCATGATTCTTTGACTAATTCTCTGCCATTCTCTCAGTTTTCATTTCCATCTCAAGAAAATACTTGCCTCTATTTTAAGGCATAGGAAATTCATGACTGGGTGCTTGAAATGACCCACAGATTTTTACAAGGGAAAGGAATTCTACACATACTGATAGCATCACTTCTTTCCTTTTATTTTTCCTTCTTATTTTCCCATATCAAAACGAGTGTTTGCTGATACAGATTTTGTTGGGACTGTTTTTGTTGTAGTTTTAGTCCTCATAAAATAAATCATCTAAAATGAACATTTCTTCTCCTCCTGCCTAGATGGAGCATTTTGAAAGGTGCAAAGAATGGGTTTTGATTTTCAAAGGGGAGACTTTTTAATCTTCTGTGGAATAAGACAAAAAGAAAATTAGAACAGGCCTGCCTAGCAGTGACCATATTTGAGGAAAGCAAGTTGGATCTTCATAAACTCTGGTACTCCAGAACACCAAGGATCAGAGAGGATGAGAAAGTAAATTGTTGCAAGGTGTGGGGGCACAGGTCTATAATCTCTGCTCCTGGCTGAGGCTGGCAGATCCCTTGAGCTCAGGAGTTCTGAACTGCAGTCAGCTAAGGTGATAAGCTATCTACACTAAGTTCAGCATTAATATGCAGGGACAAACCAGCCCAGGTCAAAAAAAGAGCAGGGCAGAACTCCCAAGTTGGTCATAGTTAGATTAGACCTGTGTATAACAATTAGACTTCCAGTCTGGGTAAGAGAAGGAAACACAGTCTTTAAAAATAAAAGTGTAGAGGGGGCGGAGTCAAGATGACAGAGTAGAAACAGATCATCCAAGCCACTCTGCCCCCAGATTCCCCCCAAACTATGTAAAAGGGGACTCTGACCAACTTTTGGAGCCCCAGCACCCACAGAACAACGCAGAGAAGCTAACCTCCTGCTGAGGACAGCCCAGCAGCCCTGCAGGAAGGACCAGCGCAGCACTCTGGGAGCCAGCAGCAAGCAGCATGCAGAGCGAGGGGAGCCGAGCTGAGCCAAGCAGAGCCCAGGTCCCCATGAGCCGAGGTTTTAGCCCCAGGGCGGCAGGGCCAGCAGCCGGCTGGAGAGACCCCAGAACACCAGCAGCTGTGGTGACTCCAGAATTATCAACATAGACATTCCTAGAACAAAGTGAGAGGTTAGTGCCCTGTGGACTTTGGGACCAGTATTTAGGGAATGCATCAGCTTCCTCCCCTGGGGGCTAGAAGCCACTGAGGAGACATGCCATTTTGTAGTTTTCAGAGGCAGCTCCAGCTCCCAGCCTGTGAACTGTAGGGAGATCCAGCGATCAGTCTTGGGGGGTAATCGCTATTGCTTTAACCTCCCTGGATCTGGATTGTGATCTGGGGTGGAAGTCGTGGGTGGGTTTACAGCTTGCCAGAAACTGAAGTTACCCTCCCACACATTTGGGACAAAAATTCCCCTGTCAGCAAAGACATACTGTGGCAACAAGCCCAAAAGTCAAGTAATTAAGTGGCAACATGCCAAGGCAAAGGAAACAGAAAAATGCAACCCTAGACTCCTATTTTGGGGGCATAGAGCAGGAAAAGGACTGTGAGGTCAGAAGTCCTGCTCCAAAAGCCCCAGGGGAAAACATGAGCGGGTTGCAGGCCATAGAGGACCTTAAGAAGGACTTTAAAAATCAAATAAGAGAAGTGGAGGAAAAATTGGGAAGAGAAATGAGAAGGATGCAGGAAAAGTATGAAATGAGGGTCAACAGCCTGACTAGGAAAACAACACCTTAAAAAATAGACTAACTCAAATGGCAAAGGAGGCCCAAAAGGGCAATGAGGAGAAGAATGCCTTAAAAAGTCGAATTTGCCAGATGGAAAAAGAATCTCAAAAGCTCACTGAGGAGATTCATTCCTTCAGAGTCAGACTGGAGCAAATGGAAGCTAATGACTTTATGAGACATCAAGATGCTGTTAAGCAGATCCAAACAAATGAAAGAATAGAAGGCAATGTGAAATATTTCATGGGAAAAAACCACTGACCTGGAAAATCGATCCAGGAGAGACAATTTAAAAATTATTGGACTACCTGAAAGCCATGATCAAAAAAAGAACCTAGAAATCACCCTTCAAGAAATTCTCAAGGAAAACTGCCCTGATGTTTTAGATCCAGAGGGCAAAATAGAGGTTGAAAGAATCCACCAATCACCTCCTGAAAAAGATCCCAAAAAGAAAACTCCCAGGAATATTATAGCCAGGTTCCAGAATCCCCAGATCAAGGAGAAAATACTACAAGCAGCCAGGAAGAAACAATTTCAATATTGTGGAAACACAATCAGAATAGCCCAGGACCTGGCAGCTTCTACACTGAGGGATTGAAGGGCATGGAATATGATATTCCAGAGGGCAAAAGAGCTGGGACTAAACCCAAGGGTCACCTACCCAGCAAAACTGAGTATTTTGTTTCAGGGGAAAATATGGTCATTCAGTGGAATAGAGGACTTTCAAGCATTCTTGAGGAAAAAACCAGAATTGAATAGAAAATTTGACATCCAGACACAAGAAGCAAGAGATGCCTGAGAAGGTAATCAGGGAAAAGAAATCAAAAGGAACTTATCAAAGGTGAACTATTTACATTCCTATATGGAAAAGCAATAACTGTGACTGATGATATCTTTCTCACTATGAAAATAATGGAAGAAGGGTGTGTGGTCATATGAATACATATGTGAATGTGTGTGTATATGGTTACAGTTATATATGGATAGAGGGCATAGGTTGAATTTGTTGGGAAGGGAGGATACTCAAGGGATGAAATTATGAGGTGAGAGAGGAAAGTGGCAAGAGGAGATGGGGAGAGACAGGGTAGGGTAAACTATCTCATGTAGAAGAAGCAAGGGGAAGTGGTTGCAAGGGAGGGGGAGAATAGGAAGGCAAAAAGGCAAAACCACATTCTCATTGAATTTGGTTCAGGGAGAGAATGACATACATACTAAATGGGGTATCTCACCCTGCTGGAGAGTAGGAGGAAGGGTGATGAGAGGAGGGATGATGGATGGGAGGGCATCCTTGGGGGGAGGGGAGGTTGGAAGTACCCACTATAGAAGAGGGACAGGATCAAGTAGGGAATGGACCAGGTAGGGGGTGGGATGAGTGGGAGGGAATTATAAGCAGCCTTGTACAATATATCTACTATGGTAATGTTTTGCATAGCTAGATATGTACAACATATACTGAATTACTTATCTCCCCAGAGGGAATGGGTGACAAGGGAGGAAGGAAATGGATCTGAAATTCGAGGTCTTAACATTAAATGTTTCAAATATATATAAATACTATTATTAATACTCTTTTTCTTGTAATTGGGAGATAAGATGTGCAGGCATTGGGACACAAAGATTCACCTTCCTCTAATGGAAAAGTCGAAGGGGGTATGGGAGAAGGTATGGGAGAGAGAAGATTGGAGGAAGTGATATCTTGCGGGACTGCTATTCTGGGAGGGTGGGTAGGGGAAAAACAGGGGGGTGAAATGATTGTAATTCAAAATCTGGTAGAAATGAATGATGTAAAACATAAGTTAATAAAGCATTTGTTTAAAAAAATAAAAAATAAAAGCGTAAATTGTTTCTGAGCCATCTTCAAAACAAAGGGATGTTTTGGAGGAGTCCGACATTCAACACTCATTTCAACTCAATAAGTATTCATTAAAATGTTAACTTCTTGAAAGTAGAGATTATTTCATTCTTTGCACTGATTCTTTCCCAGGCTACCACCCCTGCATTGACTGTCTTCTCTCTTCTTCACTGTCTTGACCCCTTGGTGAACCAGTTTGAATCTACATTGCCTATTTCTCTTGCGTCTCTTGCTCATTTATCCATACCATGCCCTTCTAAACCCCAGCCTTGAGTTACTCCCACTACCTTTTGCCTTTATGCATGCTGAATGAAGCCTGAGAAAATCACTGACTGGCCCACTACAAATTTGTTATTGTTCAGTTTTGTCTGACTCCCAAATGTCCATTTGGGATTTTCTTGGCAAAGATACTAGAGTGGTTGGCCATTTCCTTCTCTGGCTTATTTTGCAGAGGAGAAAACTGAGACAAATAGGGTTAAGTGACTTTCCCAGAGTCACACAGCTACTAAGTATCTGAGGCCAGATTTGAACTCAGATCTTTCTGACTCCAGGCTCAGCATTCCATCCTCTGAACCCCTTAGCTATAGCATGTTATATAATCCAAAATGGATCCTCTTATTCCTCCCCAATCAATTTACTATCCCATTCAACACCCCAACTTTTCCAAGCTTTCTCATTCATCTTCAGATCTCCCACAGCTCCCTCTTCTTCTGTCCTGTCAATGGAGAACTTTGCCTCATATTTCATTAAAAAAATCTGAAGCCATTCTGCGAGCTCCCTCTTCTCATCTGTTTCTTTTCTTGCATCACTCAGATGCTTTCTGCCACCATCTTTTCCTTCACCCCTGTTTCACACAAAGGGGAGACCTTTCTCTTTGTCAAAGCAAACTCCTCTATGTGCAAAATTGATCTTGTCCCATCCTGTCTTCTCCAGCAAATTGCCCTTTCTGTCAGCCCTCCTCTCTTACTCATCTTTAATTTCTCCCCATCCACTTGCTTCTTCCTTACTGCCTAAAAACATGCCCATGTCTACCCTATGTTCAAAAAACCCTTATTTGACCCATCTTTCCCTGCTAGATATCATTCCAGATCTCTTCTCCATGTTGTTCCAAAGCTCCTTGAGAATAACAGATTCTCCCACATCCTTTCCTCTCACTCTCTTAATTCTTTACAGGCTGGCTTCCAATCTCAGCATTCAACAAAACTTCTTGCAAAGTTACTCATGATCTCAATGGCCAGATCTAATGACCTTTGCTCATTCCTCATTCTTCTTGCAATTTTTGACATCATCGATCACCCTCTTCTTAATGTTTTCTTCTCTCTAGGTTTTAGTGAGGCTACTCTCTCCTAGCTTTCCTTCTTGTCTAACCACACGAATGTATTTCTTGTTGAATCTTCATCCAGGTCATATTCACCAACTTCTGGGGTCCTTCAAGGTTCAGTTCTGGGCCCTCTTTTCTTCTGCCTCTGTTCTCTTTTCCTCGGTGCCCTCATTGACTCCCGTGGATTTAATTATCATTTCTATGCCTCTTTCTCTCAAATTTACTTGTTCAGCCTTAACCTCTCTCCTGACTTTGTCTTACATAATGCCTTTTAGACATCTCAGACCGCATGCCCGGTAGACTTTTTAAATTCAACATGTCCAAAACAGGATTCGTAATCTTTTCCCCAAAACCTTAACTTCTTGCTAACTGCCCTCTTATTATCAAGGGTATCACCAACCCCCAGTTACCCAGGCTCACATCCTCTCCTCACTCTCTTTCACTCCCCATATAGTATAATAAATTAATAAAAGGATTTGTTCTATAAAACACGGACTCGGTCAAAAGGCTGCACCCAAGAACCTAGAAGGTTCCCCACCCCTTCCATATGCCATCAATTGAAAATTCCTAATGTTTCTACCCTTCCAGCATCTCTCATATATGCCCACTTTCTCTCCTCTGACACTGGAACTATCCTGATGCAGACCCTCATCCCCTCATAAATGGGCTTCTTAGAGCAGCCTATTGGTTAGTCTGCCTTCTTCGAGCCCCTCCAACTTCAGTCCATCCACCACTCAGCTGTCATAATAATCTTCATAAAACACAGGTCTGACCATATTGCACCCCTCCTTCCATTCAATAAATTCAGGTTGCTCCCTTTGACCTCCATGATCAAATATAAAACCCTCTGTTTGGCTTTTAAAGCCCTTTTATAACCTGGTACATTTCCTGCTTTTCCAGTCTTCTTACACCTCACTGCCCTCCAACATACTCCAAGATACAGTGACACTGGCCTCTTTGCTGATACTCCATCTCCTTCTCTGGGCATTTTCACTGGCTGTCCTCCATACCTGGAATTCTCTCCCTCCTCATCTGTGCCCTCAATCTTTTTTAACCTTCTTCAAGACTCAGTTCAAATGCCACCTTTAGATCCTCTTTAATCTTAGTACCTTCCTCTGAGATTCCCCCACAATTTCCCAATTCATCCTGTTTGTATATGCATATATATACACACAAGCATATATAATATATATGAATATGTGTATGTGCATATATATACATATACACATTTATGTGTGTATATATGTAAATATGCATATATACACACATATATGTATATATATGTGTGTATGTATATATATGTATATATATACAGACATACTATATGTATCTTTGTTATCCATAGTGTGTTTCATGGTGTCTTTTCCGTTGGTTGTGAGTTTCTTGAGAGCAGGGACTGTGTCTTGCCTTTCTTTGTCACCTTAATCACTGAGCACAGTTCCTTGCACATAAGAGACATTTAATAAATCCTTACTGACTGACTTTGTACTTGTATCCCCAGCACTAAGCACCTGGTAGACAGTTCCTGATCCCTAGTTGGTATTTAATGAATGTTTATGAATTGATTAATTTATTAGGCACCAAATATGTTTAAGAAATCGTTCTAGATGCTAGGGATTCTGAGACAAAAATGAACTACCTTATGACCTCAAGAAACTTCCATTCTACTGGGAGATGCTACATGAGCAGTGAAATCATATCAACATCTGACAATTACATAATGCTTTAAGGTTTGAAGTGTTTTACAAACATTACCTTATCAGACCATCACAAAGCCCCTATAAGGTAGATGCTGTTTCTATCCCTGTTTTACACATGAGGAAAATGAGGCCTTATGACTTTCCTAGGGTCACTTAACTAGCTAAGTGTCCGAGGCAAAATTCAAACTTGAGTTTCCCTGACTCCACTTCTGACGTTTTTTGCTCTACATGTCCTAACACTTTTGCAAGTCAAGCAAAGTCATTTCAAGAGGGGGAATAGAGCTAATGACGGGACAAGGGCATGAACCAGGGAAGATGAGGAAGCATTTTATATGGGAGGGGGCTTCTCAACTGCACTTCCAGGGTAGCAGGGATTCTGGGAGGTAGAGATGAAGGAGAGCATTCTAGATGTGGGAACACCACAAGGCACTATGGCAGGAGATGGAATATTGTGTAAAAGCAATAGCTGAGAAGCCAGTTTGACTAGAATACAGAGCGTGAGAGGGAAATGATATTATAAGACATAAGCCCAGAAAAGCAGATGGGAGATGGATTATGGAGGCCTAACATTTATCTAGCTTTTGATGAAGCTGATTAAAAGTTTGAGCTATTTCATATTTAAATTAACAACTTACTAGAGAGAAGGAAAAGGTCAATTACCTAATGGCAATAATAACGTATCCTCACTAAGCACCCCCTATGTGCTGAGCATTCTACCAGGCATTGGTGGAGAAACACAATTCAAGTACAGCATGATCCTTTTCTTTGTGGAGTTTATAAGAGAAGGAAGGCAAATGCCAAGAGAGCCATAATATAAAATATTACATTAAGGTACAAATGTGTATTTGCTTACAGAACCATCATAGTTGCGCCATTACTATCAGAAGGGGGCAGACTCCTTGAAGACATGACCGTATTATTTCCTAAACTTAGAAGAAACAAAAGTAGCTGGTTAAAAAAGTGATAAGAAGATTATACTTTGGAAGAAATTCCCATTAATGATCATTCTTTGTCTCTAAAATGATCTCCAATGTATCCTGGATATATCTTGTTTATTCATAGTTGTTTGCCTATGCCCCCCCCCCACAATTAGGCTATGAATTCCTCACATAAAAGGACTATTCTTTGCCTTTCTTTGTATCTTTGGCATTTGGGGCAGTGCCTGGCAAATAAGAGAGGCTTAATAAATGTTTTTGACTTGATTTGTTGACTTGAAACAGTTTCTTTTGAAGACCAGAGTTGATAGATTTTAGAGACTAATTGGGATACATATAATCATCGTGTTTTGGACATTCAGTAAAAAGAATATACTACATACCTGTCCAAGGTGCATTTAGAACATGGGTTGGATGATCTGGGACAGACCACCCAACCCAAGCTCTAGATATGTCTGTAATCATCAGGCAGCATGGTAATTCCTGGGGATCCAAAGTCAAAAACCAAATTATTTCTGCCATCATGGGAGCTTACATTCTACTGGGGGAGATGAGTACAAACACAAGATGTAGGCCAATGGAGAAAGTGAGGAATCTAGGGCCTAGGGTCTAGACCATTACAAAGATTAGTTGGAGCAGCTGAGTACATTTAGCCTAAGTAACGACTTGGTGGGAAGAGGGGGTGGAGAACTAGAAAGGAGCAGGACCCCCCCAGGGGGTCAGAACTAGGAATAAATGATGGAAGTTGAAGAGAGGAAGAGTTAGGTTTCCTGGAATGGAAAACTTCCTAATAACAAGAAAAATTCAAAAGCAGCTTTGGCTACTATCAGAGGGGAAGGGCCATGACCTCTGGTCAAGAGTATTTTTTCTTTCAGGTACAAGACTAAAGGACCTCGGATACCCTTTCAGCTCTGAGATTCTGTGATTTAGAGACAAGATGATGGCAGAATGGGAGAAGAATCCAATCCTTGGAAAAGAGAGCCTAGGGTCTAATCTCCCAGCATACACCTTTACCAAGAGGGCAGAAATATTCTTAAGCTTTTTGCAAATTCCTCTCACCCAAAGTTTTGTTGTGTTTTTTTTTAAAGGTCAAACATTCATTCTTCTAGGACTATAATAATAAGGTTGTGTTCTTGTGTAATGACAGGTTCTGAAGACAGTAACACAGGCACAATCATAGAGTCATAGATGTAGAGCAGGAAGGTATTATAGGGGTCATCCAGTACAACTTTACAGATGAAGAAACTTTACAGATGAAGAAACTGGGTGGGTCACAGAGAAGGAAGCTCACCTGCCCAAGTGTACATAGGGGTAAGGGGTAGAGTCAGGATTGGAACCCAGGTCCTCAGGCTCCAGATTGAGTCCACTATCTCACATTGATTTCATCTGTCAGACAAGACAAGTGACTAAAGGGAGGAAGGGACGGAAGGAAGGGAGGGAGGGAAGAAGGAAGGAAATAAGGAAGGAAGGAAGAAAGGAAGGGAGGAAGGAAGGAAGGAAGGGAGGGAGGAAGGAAGGAAGGGAGGAAGGAAGGAAGGAAGGAAGGAAGGAAGGGAGGGAGGGAAGGAGGAAGGAAGGAAATAAGGAAGGGAGGAAGGAAGGAAGGAAGGAAGGAAGGAAGGAAGGAAGGAAGGAAGGGAGAAAGGAAGGAAGGGAGGAAACAAAAATGTATTAAGTGCTTTCTTATGTTCACAACACTGTGCTTAATGCTAGGAATACAAATACAAGCAAAAAGAAAGATAGTCCTTGTCCTCTGTTAATTTACACTTAAAGGGAGAAGATCACACACACATACACACATACACACATGTACACATGCATACACATATACACATGCACATACACAAATACACATACAAACACACGCTGAAAATCTGGGAGTACAGAGTAGACATATAGGATGAAAATACTTGGCATGGGGACATGGTTTTGATGTCCATAAAGTCAGGAACAGGGCCAAGAGGGGAATGGAGGCAGGCTGGCCTGCCTTCATTGGGCTCCTTTATAAAGTGGAGGCTCCAGGAGGACCTCACCAGTGGGAGAAAAGGGATGGGCATAGATACCTGTTCAATCATGTCTAGGGTAGGAGAATGGAAAGACAAACACGCAGATGGATTTCAACTTTTTTTTCCCATGAAATTAAAGCTACTAGTTAAGATGTGGGTTTCCCCCCTGATCAGTTGTGTACGTCTTGTAGTACAGATTTTTTAAAGACAGGTCCCCCAAGGGTTTGAGAATGTTTCTGTTATATGCTATCACTTGTTTCCACTTTTGACTGAAAGGCCTTTGCATCTATAATTATAATATTTATTCTAAATCTCTCATTGCAAACAGTACTGGGAACCATTCCCTGACGCATAAATGGTCAAAGAATATGAATAAGCAGTTCTCAGATGAAGTCTTGACTATTAATAGCCATATGAAAAATTACTGAAAATCACTAATAGTAAGAGAAATTCAAATTAAAACAACTCTGAGGTTTCACCTTACACCCCGGATATTAGCAAAGATGAAAATAGATGGAAATGGTGAATTCCATAGGGGCTACAGAAAAATAGGCACACTAATACAATGTCAATACAGCTGTGAATTGGTCTATTAATTTTGGAAAGCAATTCAGAAATATGCTCTTTTAAAAAAGGCCTACGCTGTCTATGTCCTCTGAGGGAGAGATCTCATTGCTGGACACACCCCTACAAGGAGGTCAAAATCAAAAGGAAAATTTGCACCAAAACAGTTGTAGCATTGCTGTTGTGATAGCAATGAATGGGAAATGAAGACAATACTCACGGATTAACAAATTGATGTACAAGAATGTAATGGGATATGTAGGAATTCAGAGAATCACAGAAAGACTTTTTTGAACTAGTGAATAGTGAAGTAAGAAGAACCAGGAAAACAACATATACAATGACTACAATATAAATGCAAAGAACAAAGAGACAAAACTTTTAATACTGTGTGATTATAATGACCAAATTTTCCCAGAAAGGAGATGAGAAAATATATTTCCCTAACTACTTTGCATAGATGAGAGACCTTAGGTATGGAACATCATATACATTATCAGTCTTGGTTGATGTTTACTCACTTTCTGTGTGTGTGTGTGTCTGCCTCTCTGTCTGTCTGTCTCTCTTCCTTTAAAAAAGATGATGTACTTTTAGAGTGGGAGAGAGATATTCAGAAATAAATGTGATGCAAAAACAAATGATATTAATATCTTGAACCAGTCATACAACAAAGGGAAAAGAATGCTTGATTTAGTCCACCCAAATATGTATATGACAGATAAAGATCAGATTACATGATCTCCTCCAGTCAGCATTTCTCCAATCCTACCAAAAGAAGAAAACCTTCTCTCTCCATTGCCTTCAGTTTTTCCAAGATTCCATTTCTATCATCTGATTTTCATATAGCATATGAGCAAATAAATGTAGCTCAAGCTGATCAACCCACAGGAAATGTTTCCCAAGTGAACTGTGAATGTAGGTAGGGAAAATGACAATTGGCATCCTTAGGAGTTTAGTCACTCACTTCCCCTGGGCAAACTCCTGTATAATAAAGCCCACACTTGTATTTGCTCAACTCTGATTCTGATCTTATTCCAACATTACCATTAACCATACCTCATAGTTAGACATCATGCTAAGGAGGTCAAAATCATGTATTCTGTCCCCACAGAGGCCAGACAATTTATCTGTATTTTATAGTCATATGCTATATGTGATCTCTTTCATGATTTTTTTCTATTTTCCCCAAAGGAGTCTAGGCAAGATAATATAGATGGCAGCCCCAATTCAAGGTACATGCCCTCTTGCAGCTATATTAACCATTAATCATACAGTGTCAACTTGGAAGGAGGTCTTTATTGGAATACCCCAGAGATCTGCGCTTGACCATGTGCTATTTAACAATTTTTATCAATGAGTTAGATAAAGATGTAGATGGCATAATGATACAAATTTGCAGATGATACAAAGCTAAGAAGGCTGGCTAACCCACTAGATGGCAGAATTTGGGTCCCAAAACATTTTGGGAGGCTATAACATTGGACCAAATCTAAAAAGGATAAATTTTAATAAAGATAAATATAAAGTCTTATACATGGGTTCAAAAGAAAATCAACTCTATGGATACAAGGTATGGGAGGAGTTGCTGTATAGGTTCAACAGAAAAAAAAAGACTTGAACTTTTTATGAATTTTAAACTAAATATGAGTCAGCAGAGAAATATCATAGCTATATGCAAGATTAGACTGCATTAAGAGAGGCACAAAGGGCAACCAGGTGGTGCAGTGGATAGAGTGCCTGGCCTGGAGTCAGGAAGTCTCATCTTCTTGAGTTCATATATGGCCTCAGACACTTGCTAGCTGTGTGACCCTGGGCAAGTCACTTCACCCCTTCACCCTGTTTGTCTCAGTTTCTTCCTCTGTTAAATGAACTGGAAAGGAAATGAACCACTCCAGTGTCTTTCCCAATGGCATCACAAAGAGTCAGACACAAATGAACAATAAATGAGAGACACAGCTTCTAGGAATTAAGGAAGTTATCTTCCTGCTGCACTGTGCCATGGTCAGAATATATCTGGACTACTGTATTCAGATGTTGGCACCAGATGGAGAGTATCCAGAGGAACATACACTGGTTGGTAAAATGACCTTAAGTTGACAGAAGGGCCTGTGGATTTTCATTCTACAGACAACAAGACTTAGGATCAAGCTGATAGCTGTATTCAAGTAGGAGAATGACAGCCACGTGAAGGTGCTTTGCTTGTCCTATTTGACCCAGAGCATAGAAATAGAAGGAAATAGTGGAAGTCATCATTTAGGATTAAGGTAAGGACAAACTTTCTAATAGGGAGGTCTATTCTGAGGTGGAATGTCCTGCCTTGGGATAGAGTTGGTTGTCTTTCACTTGAAATCTTTAAGAAAGGTTGATTTTGGGGCGGCTAGGTGGCGCAGTGAATAGAGCGCCGGCCCTGGAATCAGAAGGACCTGAGTTCGGAGCCGGCCTCCGACACTTAATCCACACAAACAAAAACCTAGCCATGTAACCTTGGGCAAGTTACTTAACCCCAATTGCCCTAAAGGGGCGGCTAGGTGGCGCAGTGACCCGAGATCAGATCTGGCCTCAGAAAATGAGCACCCACGCATAAATAATGACTAGCCGTGTAACCTTGAGCAAGTTACTTAACCCCAATTGCTTTAAAAAAAAAAAAAAAAGAAAGGTTGATTTCATATGGTGGCCATTTTTTCTGAATCGGTTGTAGAGGGAATTTTATTCAGGTACAGATTAAACTAAAATGCTTCTTAAAGTGTTGGGCAGGACCTCATATGGGGTTGCAACCCACAGTTTAAGTGCTGAAGGGATTGCCAGTGGAAAAAAAAGTTGAAGAAGCCCAGGACTAAGATGACCCTCAAACCCCTTCAACCTTGTGATTTATCTTTAAATATGAAGGTTAGCACATTACTTCCAAATATTCCACTTCATTATTTTCTGCTCTTGGACTTTCTTTTCTTTAAGCAGTACTTACATTTGTAAGCCCTTCTGTTGAGTTTTAAGGCATATTCTCAGTAACCAGTTAAAAGTTCCATAATAGAACATGTTGATTTGTGAAGATGGGATCAAAGGAATTTCTTTGATTCTGCATGTCTCCCGTTGTCCAATAGAGCAAAAATAGCAATAGCTGACATTTATATGACATTCTAAGGTATGCAAAGCATTTGATGTTCACCAGAATTTTGGGAGTAAGGTACTACAGGAGTTCCTATCCCTGTTTAAAGGATGAGGAAAGTGAAGCTCAGGGAGGTTTGGTGACTTGTTCATGGTCATGTACTATAGGAATCAGGCCTCAAACAATGTCTTCCTGTCTCTAATTCAACACACTTTCCACAGTACCCCATTGCATCCCCAAAAGTACTAATTAGGATGGGTTTGATGCTCATCTTCATTGTAGGCAAGTCCAGGACAAAGAAGTGGATGATTGTGTCCCAAACCTATTATGTTCTAGTATCTAACTGTCTTTTAATTATTTCCATGTCTCTTAGCCAAGCCACAACCCTAAATATTTAATAGTCTCTTACCCTCCCCAGCGCCAACATGACTTTGCCTCACCCTTATTCAACACTGACATTAATGAACCATGCCCACATCCTGCCCTGACCCTACAAAGCTGCTCATTTATCCTCTTCTTAATCAACTTACACCACTTGGCTGAATATAAAGCTTTTTGTGATCTAAAGAAGACCATCCTATGTAATAACTGAGACTGGTCCTCATGGTAGAATTCTTAAATTTCCCATGGTACATGCAACGTCATAGAGATTCATGCTTCTCCCAACATATACACAAATTATTCACCTCCACTTTGGATTTTCTGCCTACATAGGTGGTGCATTACCCTTAACCACACCTCAGTTCACCTTTCTTCAGTGTGTACATGAAATGAAACTCAAGTGACATCATCTCAGTGACTACACTATTTAACCTGCCCAGACTAACCTATAAATTCTGACTCATTCATTCTTAACCACATTCCTTTCCTTATTCTCTACCCTATCATTATTTAAGACCTAACTCTCTTGGCCAGTTTTGAGCAGTAATATTTCTTCTGTTCCCCATACCCATTAGCAAGCTTTACCAGCCTCTCTCCAGCTGCTTCCAACCCACTTAACTGTCACCCTGTACTCCTAACCATTCCCAACCACCATCTTGGTTGTTACCCGCCTCCAATGACCCCACTTGCTCCCTGTTTGCTCTGGGTCTTGGCCTTGGGCTGCCCAGTATCTGGACCATCCATGGCCTGTATTCCATGAAGACCAAGCCTAGCACTGTCCTAATCATGATAGCCTCAATACTAGTGAAAGATGAATAATAAGAATTATTCTGCCAGTCCCAGAAGAGCTTACTAAGGAGGTTTGTTTTGGAATAATGAATATGGAAATTTGGAATCCATAATGAACTGCAAGCAGTCTTCCAAGTCACTCGTGCCGAAAATTCGCACTCGCCTTTCCCATAACTTGTCACTTGTGTTTTTTATTGTTCGATATGTAAACAAGGCCAGTAAAAAGCCTTTGTTCCTTTGTGCCTACTTAGATTTGCCCATTAATCCCAAACCCCCCCCCCCTTTCCCACCAATGCATGCAGGATTACACAAAGCAAAAGTCATTAATTTTTATCTCTGACTATCTGTAGGGTTTTTAATGTGGCCTGGCTTGCTTATGTACCACCAATTACATGTCATAAGTGCTTGTAGATGCTGGAGCGGTATCATAGGCTGATGAATCACTGCCTTCTCTCCTGATTAGTATGCAAGGGGCCGCACTCCTCTTTGAGCAGCTGGCATGCCAATGAGGGTCTGGCTCTGCCAGTCAAGGCATCTGGACATGAACTCAATATGGATTGCTTTAATTAAATGGCTAAGCGCACAAGAAGCTAAGAAACAACTCCATCACTGGGGGAAACTTGAAAATAAAGTCGACATGGGAGAAGGGGAGAGGGGAGTTAAAAAGTATGTCTTAAGCACCTTTCCTCCTGCTGAAAACCTTAGAATTTCCTGGGTGGGAGTATGACTGCTCACCAGAACTAGCATGAGTTGCAGAGTCTACAAAAGAGGTGCTAAGAGTGAATGAAGTTCATTTTCCACTTGTACAGTTAGAAATCAAAAATAGCAGTGGAAATCTTACTATTTTGTCTTTTGAAGAGAATTTCTTTTAAACTATGATTTCTTACTAAGGAGCCAAATTGGATAAAGATTGACTCATACAATCATGGATTTAGAAACAGAAGGAATACCAGAGAGGCAAAATAACTCATCTAAAATCAGACGGTTGAGTAATGGAGGTGAGAATTTGAACCCAGACCCTTTGATTTTAAATATAATGCTCTTTCTACTGGGAGAGGAGAAGAGCTTGGCAATCCTTGGAGATCCCAAACAGAGACTGTACAACCACTTTTCAGGTATAGAGTAAATTTGGGGGAGATTCCTTTTACAAATAAGTTGGATTCAATGACCCTTATGATTGCTTCCAACTCTCAAATCCGATGACGCTATAGTATCATTCTGGGTAGAGGAATCTAGAATATATCTATTATTGGCAATCACAGAAAAAAAGCTAGCGTATGAGGCATCAGGAAGGCAGGGTAGCCTTAAGACTGATTCTTCACAGAGAAGAAGAAAACAAGTGTGGAATGGGATGTCAGCTTCTACTCGGAGTGAATTTTCCAAAGATCAGAATTTCAGAATCATAGTAGCTTTGGGTTTGAGCTTTGCTGCTCTGTTTTGGTAAGGGACTCAATGAAGCATTTTTCAAAGGAGAATAAGTGTTTGGCAGTAACTCCAGTCAATTGCTTTGTTCTTTGTGGTGCATGCCTCTAATTCTACTGCACATTAACTCTAATTTCCACCAAGAGTTCTGTATTTGGTTTGGCTGGAATGTTTTAGAGCACCAACAATGACGATGATGATTAGTAATAATATTTATATAGTGCTTTAAGGCTTCCAAAGTACTTAGCACATGTCATCTCATTTTTTTTCACATGGTGCACTAAATATGGGCTTGTTCAGTGTGGCTGATCATAGGTGTGTGTTAAATACTATTTCAGTCATTTTCAATTGTGTCCAACTCTTCATGACCCCATCTGACACTGGAGTGCTTTGCCATTTCCTTCTCCAGTTCATTTTATAGATGAGGAAACTGAGGCAAACAAGGTTAAGTGACATGCTCAAAGTCACACAACTAGTAAATGCCCGAGCCCAGATTTGAACTTAGGAAGGGGAGTCTTCCTGACTGGAGACCCAGTGGCACCTAGACTATAAAGACCATATAGACAGGAAACCTTATTAAAGATAAGATCACACACGTACACTTCACAAGCCATTTAAAGTAGACTATTCTGCAGCAAGCAGCTCTTCCATTCCTGTTGCTTCCCAGTGCCAAGGCTAATAATAGGCACTACAGATGGTCCCTTAGCGTTATTTTCTTTTTTAAATAATTTATTAAGAAACCATTGTTTAAAAGACCCTGAGGCACTCTATCTTTAAAAAAAAAAACAGCTGTTAAAACTATAAAAGAGACTCTGGCTAGTGGTCCCATTGTCCCAGCATGCCCCCTTAGTCAATGTTATAGAGAATGGATGACAACTGGTAAAGTCAAATGATTCTGAATGCTCTCACTATTCCCCCCACATCTCACACACAAATCTTCCATCTTCTAACCCTACTCCCTATCACACACACATACACACACACACACACACACACACACACACACACACGATGTTCTCCAGTTGAAAATAATCATGGTGGAACTTTGACTTGGCATATCCACAGAAAGGGAGAATATACTTTGCCAACAACAATACCAAAATCCCAAAACCTAATTCTTTGTATCTTGTGATTCTTGATAACAAGAATCACAGCAAACAAAACGTCCACAGTGAATTAAACTCTGTTAAATCATGCAAAGAAAGAGCGGATGAAATTGCTCCAGCAATCGATTAGAAACATTTTATTCAGGAAGAGTTCCCATTGGACACATCAGCCTGCCAACTTTGAGTTGGGCATCAAGGTGACTCTTCTCTGAGTAATGAAGGAGCATACTTTCTCTGTCTTTTGGGTCTTTTTGTTTGTTTGTTTGTTTTTATTTCTCATAGAAGGAAGTCTAGTAGCCTTCTTAGAACATGTTGGATGACCCACCATCATCTGGTGTGACCCTCTTTTTTTAACCTATGCAAATCCATGGGCAGCTAGGTGGTAGAATGGACAGTGTACTAGCCTAGAGTCAAGAAGACCTGAGATCATCCTGCTCTTCAACCCCTCAGCAACCTGCTGGCTCCCAGCTCCCCACTCCTCCCTCCCTGGTCTAGCCATGGGCTTCACAATGCCCATGCTCTTCTTGAGGATCTTTTGGAAGAAGCAGATGCAGATCCTTGTGGTGGTCTTGGATGCCACAGGCAAGATCTTTACAGACTGAAGCTGGGCGAAATTGTCACCACTATGCCCACCATAGGAGACAATGGAACATAAGAACATGCGTTTCACCGTCTGAGACGTGGGAGGCCAGGACACGATTCAGCCTCTTTGGAGACACTACTTCCAAAACACTCAGGCTCTTATCTTTGTAGTGGATAGCAATGACTGAGAATGGGCCCAAGAATCTCCAGGAGGATGAGCTTCAGGGGGCTGTGTTGCTGGTGTTTGCAAATAAGCAGATCATGGCCAATGCCATGCCTGTGGCCAAGCTGACTGACAAGCTGGGTTTGCAGAGCTTGCATAGTTAGACTTGGTATGTCCAAGCAACCTGTGCTACCCAGGGTACAGGGCTATACGATGGGCTGGACTGACTGTCCCATGAGCCATCAAAGCACTAACTACTGCAGAGGCAAAACCTCTGCTAGAAGAAAATTCCCAGGTTATATCTCTTGGACAATTGAACTCTTGAGGACTAGTGAGGCAGCACTCCCTGCTCTTACCCCTACCCCTCCTTCTCAGCACACACACACACACACACACACACACACACACACACACACACACACACACTATTACAGCTGCTCTCGCCTGAATGTTCTCTCTTACCAGGACCCAAAAGACTAAACCTCTGGGTATGGGGGGGAGGGGGAAAGGGGTTGTCTTCTGACTCCCTGAGAACTGTGGAAGCAGCTACAGGAACCAAGGCATTCCAGAAAAGAAACTGTGTTGACTTTTGATTTCATTCTTTTGGGTATACTTCTTGGGGGTATGTGGGGAGGGGAACTAGACTGGTGTTGTGATTCAGAGCTACATATTGAATAATAAATGTGTTGTGGTTTGTGAAGAAGAAGAAGGAGGAGGAGGAGGAGGAGGAGGAGGAGGAGAAGTAGAAGAAGAAGAAGAAGAAGAAGAAGAAGAAGAAGAAGAAGAAGAAGAAGAAGAAGAAGAAGGAGAAGAAGAAGAAGAAGAAGAAGAAGAAGAAGAAGAAGAAGAAGAAGAAGAAGAAGAAGAAGAAGAAGAAGAAGAAGACCTGAGTTCAAATCCAACCTCAGATACTTCCTAGCTGTGTGACCCTGGGCAAGTCACTTAACCCTGTTTGCCTCCATTTCCTCATCTGCAAAATGAACAGGAGAAGGAAATGATAAACTACTCCATTGCCAAAAAATCCCCAAGGGGGTCAGGAAGAGTCAGTTGCCACTGAAACCGCCGAATATATCCTAACCTGTCCTTTCTAAGGCCATAGTGTCATACTCAAAAAGAAATAGAACCATTCAGGATGCATACTGACTTGGAAAACCACAAATTAACATTATCTGTGTTTTGTTTTTTTTTTTAAACAAATGCTTTATTAACTTCTGTTTTACATCATTCATTTCCGCCAGATTTTGAGTTACAATCATTTTCCCCCCATTATTCCCCTACTCAACCTCCCAGAATAGTAGTCCCACAAGATATCACTTCCTCCAATCTGTTCTCTCCCATACCTTCTCCCATACCCCCATCCACTTTTCCATTAGAGGAAGGTGAATCTTTGTGTCCCAATGCCTGCACATCTTATCTCCCTATTACAAGCGAAAGAGTATTACTAATAGTATTTATATATATTTGAAACATTTAATGTTACGACCTCGAATTTCAGATCCATTTCCTTCCTCCCTTGTCACCCATTCCTTCTTGGGAGATAAGCAATTCAGTATATGTTGTACATGTCTAGCTATGCAAAACATTATCATAGTAGATATATTGTACAAGACTGCTTATAATTCCCTCCCACTCATCCCACCCCCCACCTGGTCCATTCCCTACATAATCCTGTCCCTCTTCTATAGTGGGTACTTCCAACCTCCCCTCCCCCCAAGGATGCCCTCCCATCCATCATCCCTCCTCTCATCCCCCTTCCCCCTATCCTGCTGCAGGTTGAGATATCCCATTTAGTATGTATGTCATTTTCTCCCTGAACCAGATTCAATGGGAATGTGGTTTTGTCTTTTTAGCCTTCCTTATTCTCCCCCTCCTTTGCAACCACTTCCCCTTGCTTCTTCTACATGGGATAGTTTACCCTACCCTGTCTCTCCCCATCTCCTCTTGCCACTTTCCTCTCTCACCTCATAATTTCATCCCTTGAGTATTCTCCCTTCCCAACAAATTCAACCTATGCCCTCTATCCATATATAACTGTAACCATATACACACACATTCACATATGTATTCATATGACCACACACCCTTCTTCCATTATTTTCATAGTGAGAAAGATATCATCAGTCACAGTTATTGCTTTTCCATATAGGAATGTAAATAGTTCAACTTTGATAAGTTCCTTTTGATTTCTTTTCCCTGATTACCTTCTCAGGCATCTCTTCCTTCTTGTGTCTGGATGTCAAATTTTCTATTCAATTCTGGTTTTTTCCTCAAGAATGCTTGAAAGTCCTCTATTCCACTGAATGACCATATTTTCCCCTGAAACAAAATACTCAGTTTTGCTGGGTAGGTGACCCTTGGGTTCATTCCCAGTTCTTTTGCCCTCTGGAATATCATATTCCATGCCCTTCGATCCCTCAGTGTAGAAGCTGCCAGGTCCTGGGCTATTCTGATTGTGTTTCCACAATATTGAAATTGTTTCTTCCTGGCTGCTTGTAGTATTTTCTCCTTGATCTGGGGATTCTGGAACCTGGCTATAATATTTCTGGGAGTTTTCTTTTTGGGATCTTTTTCAGGAGGTGATCTGTGGATTCTTTCAACCTCTATTTTGCCCTCTGGATCTAAAACATCAGGGCAGTTTTCCTTGAGAATTTCTTGAAGGGTGATTTCTAGGTTCTTTCTTGATCATGGCTTTCAGGTAGTCCAATAATTTTTAAATTGTCTCTCCTGGATCTATTTTCCAGGTCAGTGGTTTTTCCCATGAGATATTTCACATTGCCTTCTAATCTTTCGTTTGTTTGGATCTGCTTAACAGCATCTTGATTTCTCATAAAGTCACTAGCTTCCATTTGCTCCAGTCTAACTCTGAAGGAATGAATCTCCTCAGTGAACTTTTGAGATTCTTTTTCCATCTGGCAAATTCGACTTTTTAAGGCATTCTTCTCCTCATTGCCTCTTTGGGCCTCCTTGCCATTTGAGTTAGTCTATTTTTTAAGGTGTTGTTTTCCTCAGTCAGGCTGTTGACCCTCATTTCATACTTTTCCTGCATCCTTCTCATTTCTCTTTCCAATTTTTCCTCCACTTCTCTTATTTGATTTTTAAAGTCCTTCTTAAGGTCCTCTATGGCCTGCAACCCGCTCATGTTTTCCCCTGGGGCTTTTGGAGCAGGACTTCTGACCTCACAGTCCTTTTCCCGCTCTATGCCCCCAAAATAGGAGTCTAGGGTTGCATTTTTCTGTTTCCTTTGCCTTGGCATGTTGCCACTTAATTGCTTGACTTTTGGGCTTGTTGCCACACTATGGCTTTAAGGCCAGATAGAGGAATTTTCGTCCCGAACGTGTGGGGGGCAACTTCCGTTTCTGGCAAGCTGTAAACCCACCCACAACTTCCACCCTAGATCACAATCCAGATCCAGGGAGGTTAAAGCAAGAGCGATTACCCCCCAAGACTGATCGCTGGATCTCCCCACGATTTGTAGGCTGGGAGCCGGAAATGCCTCTGAAAACTACAAAATGGCGTGTCTCCTCAGCGGCTTCTAGCCCCCAGGGGAGGGAGCTGACGCATTCCCCAAATACAGGTCCCAAAGTCCATAGGACACTAACCTCTACTTTGTCCTAGGCAAGTCTATGTTGATAATTCTGGCATCTCCACAGTTCCTGGTGTTCTGGGGTTCCTCCAGCCGGCTGCTGGCCCTGCCGCCCTGGGGCTAAAACCTCGGCTCACGTGGACCTGGGCTCGGCTCGGCTCCTGTGCTCTGCGCTCTGCGTGCTGCCAGGTCCCAGACCTCTGCGCTGGTCCTTCCTGCAGGGCTGCTGGGCTGTCCTCAGCGGGAGGTTAGCTTCTCTGTGTCGTTTTGTGGGTGCTGGGGCTCCAGAAGTTGTTCACAGTCCTTTTTTACATAGTTTGTGGGGAATCTGGGGGCAGAGAGGCTTGGAAGAGCTGTTTCTACTCCGCCATCTTGGCCTCTGTGTTTTGTTTTTAAAGTTTATTTTGTTAAACAATTACATTTTGACATCTGTATTTTAAGGCCCTCTTCCTCTTTTTTTTCTTTCTCTTCCTCTTCCTCCTCCTCTTCCTTTTCCTCCTCCTCCACATCCTTCTCCTCCTCCTCCAAGACAAAATGCTTTAGTGGGCAAATAGCTAGCTTCAGGGCTAGGAGGATGTAGGCTCAAATCTTATCTATATGATCCTGGACAAATCACTTAGCTTCTCAGTGATCTACTAACCCCTGAGACTGTCGATTGCAAACATGGGCCACTATACATTGGGAGTTTTCTCATCCAAGCTTTCCCTATACCAGTGACATCCCAAATCCTTCTTCCTTTCTCTTGTCCTTTTCCTCTCTTTCCATGAGGAGTCTGATCATTGTAACCTACAATGATCTCTCCATCTTCTCTATAAACTCACCATTTCTCCTGTGACAGTCTAAAGAACTTGGTTATTTCAAGCTTTTCTAACATCCCTTTTGACAAATTGGCTCTAGTTTCTGATTCAACATACTCTCCATTCTTGGGTACCTACCCCACCATTTCCTGGAATTGCTTCTTTTTCAATGTTGTATTCTACATCTGGTCCAGATAAGACCTGTTTCCAGTAGGTGCTAGAAGACCCAGGAGTACTGTATGCCCTGTTTGACTTGTATGTAATCTGCCTGCCTATCAAACTGAAAGTCTAGAAAGCCATTGTGCTGACTTCATTGTTGTATGCCTGTGAAACCTGGACAGTCTACCAGGAAATGGAATCACTTTCAATTGAATTGTCTTAGGAAGATACTGAAGATCACCTAGCAAGATAAGGTCCCAGGCACCAAGGTCCTCCAAGAGCTTCAAACTTTATCTGCAAAGAGCACAATTGCAGTGGGCAGAATGAAGGACAACAACCACTCCACCAACTGACCAACCAACCAACAAGCTAACAAGTACATGTCCTCATTTGTCCTCATAAGAAGATTCCATAATGATTGTCCCATCACTGAAAATTTCTATTAATACTTTGTTTAGGAATAGGACCGTGATAGGAAAGGCTGGTTGGTTCAGGTGTATGATTTTGCTGACTAATACAACTGCAAACTGCAGAAATTGATTCTGCTATCCCACCTATCATTGCCCCCCTTAGTTCACTGGCTTCCTATACATATCAGGACTGGAGGAGAATCCCCAATGACCAAGGATTTCAGACTAAGAGCTATGACATTGCCTAGAGCTATAGGCTGTGAAATAGCTGGAGGCTATATGCCCCAGAGAACTGTTAACATTACTCTAGAGCTAGTAACACCAAGTTCAGCAGCTGCCCAACTGAGATGTCCTCTCTTTTCATGGATGACTGCTATCTCTACCCAAATCTGATTCCAAGTCAATAAATAATCTCAATAAAGATTTATTAAGTGCCTAATATATTCCAGATGGCAGTTGGGTGGTACAAAGGATAGAGTGCCAGACCTGGAGTCAAGGGGACCTAGTTCAAATCCAGCCTCAGACACTTACTAGCTGTTTGATCCTGGGTAAGACCTGTTTGCCTCAGTTTCCTCATCTGTAAAATGAGACAAACCACTCCAGTATCTTTGTTGAGAAAACCCCAAATGGGGACATGAAGAGTTTGTCACAGCTGAAATGACTGAAAAACAATGCGTTCCAGACACTGTGATAAACACTGTGGATACAGAAAGAGGCAAAAGGTACTCTCTGCCCTCAGGGAGAAGTTTACTGTCTAATAGGTTCTGTGCTATGTTCTGATGAAATAAGAACATTTCAAAATTGAAGGGGACTTAAGAGAATGTCTCATTTTCAACCCAAAAAGGATTTTGTGCAACATCTCTCACAAATGGTCAACTGATTTTTGCTTGAAGACCATGAATGTGAGAAAACCCAGTTTCTCCTGAGTTAGCCCATGCCCTTGTATTTTAGAAGGTCTAGTTGATTTGTTTAATATCTATCCTATACCTGTTTCTTCTCAGGATCTAGCCATTGATTTTGCTACTGTTCTCTGGGGCTGAATTGAACATCTCTTTTCCCAGAGGCAGCTAAGTAACTGAATAGAGTACTGGACTAAGGAGAGGAAGACCTTCATTCAAATCCATCATCATATACTTACCAGCTGTGTGACCGTGGGCAAATCACTTAGCCTCTCTGTGCCTCAATTTCCTCCTCTATAAAATGGAAGCATTAACAGTTCATGGCTTCCAGGGTTGTGGTAAGGATTTAATGAACTGTTTATAAAGCTTTTGTGAACCTAAAAGTGCCATATAAATGTTAGTTACATAGCTTCTTCTTCCATATAATCCCTTAAGTACTTGAACCCAGCAATCAAATTTTCATTCTCTTCTCCAAAGTATCCCTAGGTGCTTTAGGAGTGAACATAGTCCTCAAGATGTATGATTAGAGCAAAGTATAATGCAATGATCATCTTTCTAATCTTGGGCATTATCCTTCTCTAGATTCAGCCTAAGATGATATTAGTTTACTTTTTTGTCACATCATACCACCAAACATATTGAATTTATAGTCCTCTAAGTCCCTGGGTCTTTTAAAGACAAACTACCATGCCAATCTACCCTAACCAGTCTTTGTAACATTGATTTTTTGGATCAAGGTGTGTAACTTTACATTTATTCCCATTAAATTTCATTTTTTTCGATTTACTCTAATATTCTAACCTGTTGAGATCTGTTGGGATTCAGATTTTGCTATCCAGTGTGTTAGCTATCTGAAAGCTTTGGGTCATGTGTACATTTGGTGATCAGGACACCTATGCCTTCATCAAAGTCATTGATGAAAATACTAACCAATACAAGATCAATCACAGATTCGGCACTCCACTGGAGACATCCCTCTAAGCTGATATCCCTCTACTCATGACTACACTAGTGGTCCAATCATTCAACCAAATTCAAATCCACCTAATTTATCCTGGTCCACATCTCTCCATCTCTTCCACAATCATAGCATGAATAATCTTACCAAAACCATCATTAAAACCTGGATAAACTACATCTACAGTATTATTCTGGTCAGTTCATTTAGTAACCCCATCAAAAAAGGAGATAAAGGTAGTCTGGCATGACCTTTTCTTGATGAAGTAATAGAGTATCTCTCTTGACAATCACCACTTCCTTCTCTGGAAATTCACTAGCCATACAGAACAGAGATAGGCAAACTAAAGCCCAAGGCTAAATCTGACTTGCCACCTCTTTTCGTACTTATTATTAAACAAGAACAGTACTTGTTTTTGTAGGCACTTACAGTCCAATGGGGAAAACAACATATAAACAATTATATACAAAAGAGATATGTAATCAACAGAAAAAGATGGCATTGCATTATGGGATTTCAGGAAAGGTTTCTTGTGCAAGTTGGGATTTTAGCTGAGATTTGAAGAAAGTCAAAAGGCAGAGATGAGGAAGGAGAAGGTTTCAAGAACGGGAGATGGCCAATGAGAATCCACAGAGTTGGGAGATAGAGTGTTGTATGCAACAACCAGACAAAAACTAGTGTCATTGGATTAAATATAAAAGAGAGTAAGTTATAGGAGCAGCTGGGTTGTGAAGGGTTATAAAGGTAATAAGGAAGCCCATGGAGTTTGTTGAATAGCAGAGTAACTTGGTCACCTTAGCACCTTAGGATCTCAGGAAGGTCAATTTGACAATTGAGAAGAAGGTAGACTGGAGTGGTGAGTGACTTGTGGCAGGCAGACTAACCAGTGGGTTATCCCAATTATGAGACAGAGAGAGCCTACAAAAGGGTGGTGACAGCGTCAGAGGAGGGAACAGAGCATATAAAAGAGATATTATAAAAGTAGAAACAATAGGATTTAACATCTGACTGAAGAAGTCCAAGATGATACCTAAATTGTGAGCCTGGGTTACTGGGAGGATAGTGGTACCCTCAATAGTCATAAGGAAGAATGGAAAGTTGGGGGCTTAGAGGGAAAGAAAATGAATTTAGTTTTGAACATATTGGTTTTAAGATGCCCATTGACCCATCCAGTTTGAGATGCCCAATAGTCAGTCAAAAATATGAAGTCAGAGGAGGGCTTAGAACTGGACACATAGTTCTAGAGAACAATACACAGCAAGCTCAAATAAAAGAATATATGTAAAGTGCTTTGCAAACGTTAAAACACTGAATAGTTGGGGCGGCTAGGTGGTGCAGTGAGTACAGTGTCCGCCCTGGAGTCAGAAGGACCTGAGTTCGGATCCGACCTCAGACACTTAACACACACAAAAACAAAAACCTAGCAGTGTGACCTTGGGCAAGTTACTTAACCCCAGAGGCCCTCCAAAAAGAAAAAAGAAAACAACAACAACAACAACAAAACACTGAATAGTTGTAAGCTATTGTTACTTTGTGGGTTCCTATCTTCATTCCCCCAAGTGATTTCTGAGCTCCTAAAGGGAAAGGATTTTATCTGGATAGATTCTAAAGAGAGAACAGTGATTATCTATTCACCCCAGTCAATGAAGGTTCATGACTCTCTCTGTATCTCTCTGTCTCTGTCTCTTCTCTCTCTGTCTCTCTCTCTCCATATACATGTGTGTTTCTATGAATGTATGTATATATTTATATATTGTATATGCATGTATATGTGTGTAGAATGTGTGTATAGGCATATATACATGTTTTTATGTGTATGTGGCTATATGTATTGTGCAGATGTGTGTGTACTTATGCATATATACACATATGTATGTGTGTATATATAGTTATTATAATATATACTTAAAATAATAACTACTGTATGTGATTATTATAATTCCCCAGGCTATAAAGCAGGATTGAGTTCTTAACTTTTGGGGGGATATGGACTCACGGATTCTTTCTCAGAATAATGTTTTTAAATGCATAAAATAAAATATGTAGAATTACAAAGGAAACTAATTATATATTTTTTTAAGTTCATGCAATCCAGATTAAGCACTCTGTAAGGCTATAGACCATAAAGGAACAGTACTGACTGTTTCCTTACAATGCTATTTGGTGGAATAGAAATAGCATAGAGGAGCGGTGTCCAGCGCCATGTTGGGCAGCCAACGCCAGATTAAAATGTAATAGGAAAATATTTAACAAAATAAATGAAAATACAATAAAACATAAGTAACATTACATTTTAAAACTACATCAGTCTGCAGTCCACTGGGGTTCCTACGTAAGGTATAGTGAACCCTGTTTCTGTTTGATTTTGACTCATCTGGCGAAGAATGTTGGTGATAAGACATGGAACAGATGTTGAGTGTGTGCAGAATATAGGAGTGGAATATTGTGATGAGAAGAGA
The DNA here is from genome assembly GCA_011680675.1 of Gymnobelideus leadbeateri. Taxonomy (NCBI): domain Eukaryota; kingdom Metazoa; phylum Chordata; class Mammalia; order Diprotodontia; family Petauridae; genus Gymnobelideus; species Gymnobelideus leadbeateri. The sequence goes on from WOXC01006572.1 coordinate 179,007, forward strand.
AGCCATGAAGGAGTAAATAACTGAAGTGATCAGAGACCATTGGGGCTGAGTCAGGGCCAGTGGCTTGCAGGTGTGCCTGGGTGTGAGTCCTCAGCAATCTGGAGTTGTGTTCAGCTGTGAAGGCCTGTGGGTTATGGAGCCCAGGTACCAGTCTTTCCAGGGCTGAGGAAAGTTAGGGAAAGTGGAGCCTTGGGATCCCATGGAGACTCTTATGTAGCCTGTGAGCCTAGCTAGTGAGACTGAGGGTGGCCCCAGTGCACTCTCCACAGAGTGATCCCAGTAGCCTGGAAAGATGGTAAGAGAACCCTAAGAGATGTCATAGGACAGAGCTTGGTATTGTGGGTAGAGCACTGGTCTTAGAATCAAGAAGATCTGCATTCAAATCCTTCTTCATCACCTTGGGAACTGTGTGGCATGACTCCAGGACGAGTCACTTCTCCTTTCTAAGCCTCAGTCTTCTGATCAGCAAAATAAGAATAATAACATGCATGGGATTGTTTTGAGGATCCGTGGCATAATTTAAAAATCCTTTGTTAACTATGTGGTACAGTGGACAGGGTGCCAGGTCTAAGGTCAGGAAGACCTAAGTTCAGATGCTTACTAGCTGTGTGACCCTGGCTAAGTCACTTCACCCTGTTTGCCTCAGTTTTCTCATCTGTAAAATGAGCCAGAGAAAGAAAGAGCAAACCACTCCAGTATCTTTGCCAAGAAAATCCCAAATGGGGTTACAAAGAGTTGGAAACGACTGAAATGATTGAACAAACCTTAAAGTGCTATATAGATGTTTTATCATAATCCTCATATGACATTCTGAGCACCCAATAGTCTTTGTACAGGAAAGGAGAGCACCTGGGGTTGGAGGAGAGGGGTGGGGCACAGCAAAGTGATTCAAGCCCCAGACTGTAAAAGTGAACAGATTCATAACAAATCCTACAATTCTTATACATCTTCTACTATTTTTCAGTTGTAGTTCAGTCATGTGTGACTCTTGATGACCCCATTTGGGGTTTTCTTGGCAAAGATACTTGAGCAGTTTGCCATTTCATTCTCCAGCTCATGTTACAGATGAGGAAACTGAGGCAAATAGGGTTAAGTGACTTTCCCAAGGTCTTTCAGCCAGTAAGTGTCTGAGACTGGATTTGAACTCAGGGAGATGATTCTTCCTGCCTCCAGGCCCAACACTCTATCCACTGTGCCACCTAGCTGCCCATGCATTTAGTGGGGTCTAAATAAATAATTGCCAAAGGAATCATGAGAAGGATATTTTATGTTCTTAGAGACAGACCTTACTGTAGCTTATATTCCTGTAGTGACTTCTCCTCCCAGAAATGCACCCAAGTCAAGGGCAGCTGGGGCATATTGTGAACTGGCGGATGTTCTGCCTGTCTACTGAGCTTGTGTAAAATCATTCTGTCTTGGTACTCAGCAGCAGCATCAGAACCTATCATCCTTGGCTACCTATGCAGATTTCAGTGCCCCAGTATATTTCTATCACCACTCTCCTTGATATGACCATATATCAAGTCATGCTGTATGACCTTATTATTCTGTTATGGCACATTTAAATGGGAAAGTTTCTTTAAACTGAGCTGTCTTGCTATTAAACGTGTGAAGAGTCTATCACTGCCAGCAAATGCAGTTGTGATACCGAGGCATCCACATGCCTTCCCTTTTCCGTGGGTTTCTGATTGATTTCCTCTGCTTCCCCTCACCCACTCCCCAGTCCTGTCTTCTCTTCATTATGTATCCCAGACTGGTAGGATGGGCAGGTCATCTGGCCCACCCTTCTCCCTTTAGAGGGCTGTGTGTATATATAGTTAATGCTGGCTGCTTACTGAGCAAAGTCAAATCTCCCCTCCACGGGTAGGTGCCAAGTGAAGGGAAGCAAATGAACTGAGAGGGATGGAGCTTTGATGCCTTTTGGTTGGGAAATGAGTTTCATTCTCAGCCTCTACCTCCAGGATTTTTATGTGCTTAACGATTTCATACACTTTGTAGTTATTTTGGTCCTCAGGAGGAAACATGAATGTAGCTGTCATGCGATGTTGATAGACACCAGATTTGTCTTTTTTCTCCCCTGCATACAGTTTACCATCCTGATGAGGTGATTATTGCCCACTGTGTTGCCAGGGGGGGTGGGAGGACAAAGCTGGTATCTTGTTACTAGTCAAAATACCAAAAAATGTTCCTCTTCTAGTTCTGACATCTAGCAGAACAAGAAAATTGGGGTGGTATGGCCTTCCTCCATAAATATAGAGGTTAAGGGAAGGAAACTGGGGTCAGTGGTCTCCAGGGAAAAACTGGAGATCACCATTCTCCTAAAAAAGGTCCACTCTTTTATAGCATCTATTGGGACTCTGATCAGAACCAAGTGATGGAGTCCCAGGCCCTGCTCTCTAGAAACAGAAGATCTAAGCACTATTTCTCCCTAAGGTAGAAACAACTCTGACCCAAACAAGTCCTATTAACAAGTTATCCTGGATCAATTACTTATGTATATAAGAAGAGATGACCCACAGCATGAAATACTCATAGCAATTATTTGAGAGGGGAGGGAGAGGAGAAGAGAAAAGAAGGAAATAGGAGAAGGGAGAAGGGAAGGAGAGAGAGAGAAGAGAAGGGGAGAGGGAAAAGGAAGGAGGAAAAGGGGAGAGAGACAGAGACAGAGAGGAAGAGAGACAGAGACACAGATAGATTTGTAACAGAAAAATTAAAAGAGCAAAGTGAAGGACAGTGTTGGGGCAGAAATAATTAACTGTCTATGAGATAATTGTGTTAGTCATCAAACATGAAATGAAGTCCATGGCCTTACTCCATGCCAAGATACAGCAAATACCTTTTGGAGACGTAGGCCTTCACTCTACTTCGTGCTAATGAGGTTTGCAAATAAAACACAAGCATCCAATGAAAAGCATGAAAGGTGGCAGGTTGTGTGAGAAGGGATTCCAGGGACTTAGGCATCAGTCTAGTAGTTTATGATATCACCTGAAGCCCCTCATAGAATTATATAGCCCTGTAATTCCTGGTTGTCTCATATACATGCCATGCTAGAACTTGCTAAATAGCAGAGAGAAATCAAGCCCTGGAATGTAGGAAGTGTTGCTGGGATAATATCGGCAGAATTATCACCGCCCTCTCCACGTCAGCAGGGGAAAAAATTGTCACCGTGTTAAAGGAAACATAAAACTAGCATCTCCGAAGGAAACGCTCCCCCTCCCCCACTTCTGATGTGATTTCACATGCATCTGTGGCTGTCGTGGATTTTCATATTCAATAAATAAATGCTAGGAAATTCACCATCCTTATCCTTATTAGACTGTTTTATTTAAGTGGTGGACAAAGCAGCTCTGCTATTCATTGGGAGGGCAGCCCACAGGTCAGGTTGGGTTTACTGTTGCCTTTTTATATAACCAAAGAATGGTGGGATCATTTGGAACATACAGTTTCCTTTTGTAAGGAACTTGGGTCATTAGTCTGACATACTGATCTGAAGGATGAATGCCACATCCAAAAAAACCAAAACAAAACAAAACAAAAAAAGCCCTCATTGTCCATCATCCATCTGTATGTTCATCCCTCACTTTAGATACAGAGCTGAGGATCTTTCTTTTCAGTTATTGTACCCCTGTGGTTTTCCCCTCTTCAAGGCCTCCAACCTTTTCCTCCTCCTCCTATTCTCCCTCATTTTTACTGGATGGTAGGCTCTGTCCAGCTCTCCCTGGAGATAAAGACTTGCTTTAGCATACAGCGTGCTATCCTTAATGCAACCTAGTTCACTCTCATCATTTTAATAGTGGACCTAAGGTATGTTGCCATGTGAACAAGCCATCATGTCACCATAGCAACCAGCCAGATTGCAGCACACCAGTCTGAGGAGTGGACTTTTTTTTTTCCCTGTTCCTCGCCTGGGTTTTTTCTTTTGTTAAATTTGCTGAAGTGCTCACAATAGGAAGATTCAGTCTGCTTTTTTCAAGCAGGGTTTCATTTAAACCTGTAAATTGTTGTATAAACAGAAGGGCCAGCATGGCACTAGACTTACTTTCAAAGCAGACTTGATGAGGACTTTGAACCTGGACCCCAACCCCCTCTCCACCATGCCTTACAGTTTGATCCAAATGGAGACGATCACACGTATTGGTGGCAATTGGACTGAGCCAACCCCCCGCCCCTGAGTTTCTTCTTCGTTTCCCCCAGCAGGGATCCGTGACTCTCACACATGGACTTGGTGACCACAGCTAGCCCTCTGCTCTTCTTGTAAGCCCTTTGCTGTTTCAGAGCTCACTAGGACCCGAATTAGACCCAATTAAAGATGTGGATTCTCCTTCTCCATTTCGAATTGTCATGTAACCTGTGCTGATTCCTATTCCAACCACTTGGGGAGAGCGGGGATGTTGAAAGGACAAATGATAAAGGAATATATGTCGTGTCAACCTGCCCATATGCATCAGTGTTGCCTGGCCTTTGATTCTCCTAACCTTCTTGTCTTTGTTCAGGGAAGCATTAAGAATCGTTCTTCCAGGGCCTCACATCTTTTCCCATTTCGTTTGTTGCTTCCTCGCACATAGCACATCTATTACCTGCTCTGATCCACATGCCCTCCCCTTCCCGACTGTGGCATTCACTGACGAGCTCATACTGACTGCTGTACAGAGCAGTCAGAGTTCTGTGTGGGCATACTAGAGCCTGGGTTTCCAGGCAAGTGCAGAGTGGGCCAAATTGCCCTCCATGGGCAAGAAGGATCGTTTGTGCCTCGTGCATAAAATCACAGCAAACAAGCCTCGAATAACGAAGGACACTTTCATAATTGATTTATGCAGGGGCTCCGAAAGTTCTATTACCTTTTGTTTAGCTCAGGGGGCCTGACTCTATGCAATCCATTGCTGAAACTAATTACAAGATATAATTAAACTGTGACACGAAGATATTATACCGTTAGTTTACTAATGACACCGCGAAGCTGTACCACGAGCACAGGACAGTGATTACGCTTCATTTATTATTTATCCTTTTGCTAAATGAGACGCTGACATTTTCAAAAATTACTTTGAGGTTTCTTAATTGTCGGCAGTAGGATGGACTATAAGGAGATCTCCTTCCTCTTAGTTACTTATCCAAACCTCAGAAGTATTATTAGCATATATATGCTATATATATAATATATAAGCATATGCACACATATACATATATACACATAAACACACACACACACACACACACACACACACACACACACATATATATATATATATATATAAAGCAAGTTGCCTTTTTGACTGTTGACTTTTTCTAAAATAGGAAGCCTCAGTAGATGGAACTCCTAACCCTATCTTTAGATCCAGGTGAAAGACAGTATTTGTCATTGAGGCAAAGGTTTCCTCTCTTTTGTGACAGTGGAAGGCCCCAAGTTGCTCTGGGTATCTGCTAAGGCAAAAAGGGGAGGGAGATCATGCAGTGAATGGCTTGGAGGAAGTTGACCTCAATGGCTCTAACCTGTTCCAGAAGCTTACTGTCACTGAATGAAGATGGGAAGGTCTGTGATTTTACAAATCCTTTCTTCTATACCCTAGTGATTGCTCAAATGCAATGTTTTATCAGCATTACTCAAATGGAAAAATTACTATCTAGGGAAAAAATGGCTATATTCCTTGTAGCCATTTTGGTAGGGAGTTGGAAACCACCTTTGTTCTCCATTTTATCACTTTTATAGGTAAATGAGAACTGGACTCGGATGCTGAAAAAGAACTTTCTTGGGAGATGTTAGGTTCTCCAATTAGATGATTTTCTGTATCTTGAAAAGGATAAAGATTCTGTCTTTCTTTTTCCTTAATTGACTTTTATCCTAATGACCAGATTGGCAGCAAAGTACCCTAGAGAAGACTGGGAATTTGAATTCCCTCTGTTGCTTTTCAGGGCTAGGATTTTTGGAAAATATTTATTTACCATTCTTATACCTCCATGTATTAACCTTGCTTTATTACACCATCATTTATCTCATTCTTCAAACAATAAAAGATTAATTTACTGGCCCACAGTTTGATGAGTTTTTGATACTGCACATGTGTACGAGTATGTGTGTCTCCTTATGGCTCATTTGGGTCAGACATCCTACAAGGTACAGTTGGCCCCGTATGGCCACTAACCTCTCAGTAACCCCAGTGGTAATGCAATCTGCTTGTTTTCATCAGAGGCACCGCTGGACGGCTTGAGACAAGGTTTAATTTCTTCTGAGTGTAATGGCATCCGGCATCTATAATTATGCTATTTTCTCTCCTGTGCTGATTAAATACGATTTACCCAGAGAGCTAAATGATGAATATTTGAGTGGAGTGTGTTGAGCCAATAGCTGGTAAAATAGCCACAATAAATAAACTTGGGGGGAGGGGGGGAAAGAGGACCAGGGGAAGGCTATGACTCTGTTAGGTAACATTAGCAGGTGCAAGAAGAAATCAAGCAAGATTAATACTAAAGGTAAAACAATACCAACAGCCTCTATTTAAAAAGAGAGAAACACAGAGACCTGAAAACCTCATCTGCAACCCTTCCCAAGCCTCACAAGTGGTTAATACAATCAGATGCTTCTTCAGGTAGCTGCTTGCTGGTGTCTTCAGTCCCCTTAGGAATAATCTTCATTTATAGTGAGTCGCTGAGAAATGAAACTCAATATTGCCGCTTTCTGTCACCCTGGACCTCTCTGTACAAAGAAAGTGCCACGTTGGTCATATTTTTTCTTTCTTTATTAAAGAGAGGACTGGCTAATCAGAAGGTCCCTGTGTGTCAAAGACTTCCATGGACTTCATAGAGTCGTCCTTGACCCTTTCCCTTTCCCTGTCCCTTTCCCCTTCCCTTTCCCTCTCCTCTCCTCCTTCCAGTTGGTACCAAGTCTTGGCAATTCAGCCTCAGCTACATCTCACATACTTTCCTTTCTCTCCTATACCCACACAGTTACCTTGCTAGTTGGAGTCCTCTGCTGCTTTGTCTTTCAGAATCCTTATCTGCCTTTCCAGGCTCAAGTGCTGCTTCCTCCAGACTTGGTTGATCAGGCTTGATTGATTTACCTTCCCCCCAATCAGTTGTTAGTACTTTCCCCAGCCTCAAAATCACCTTGTATTGATTCATCTGTTTCTCCTAGTAGAATGAAAGCTCATCTAGGGCAGTCTGTTTCCTTTTTGGCTTTGTATTTCCAGAGCTCAGTTTGGTGCCTGATATATAATAGATATTTCATAAATGTTTTTTGAATTGTTTCAAGCAAAAATCTTTGCTTGCCCTAACTATGAGTCAAACAAATTTGGAAATCTTCACATAAGTTTCTATATGTCTTTCACCTTCCTTAGCCCAAAGAAACAGGCTGAGTATTATAAAATTTCAGTACTGAAAACCAGTTTACCCATTGGGACTTACCTATTTGTTCTTTCTAGTAAATTTATCCCTTATTAATCTGCATATGAACTACCCTTGCCCTCAGGGAGTTTGCAATCTAATAGGAGAAATAAAACAGGAAAGGTAAGGAAAGGAACTATAACACAAAATAGAGCCAGTTAAATATAAGAAAAGCAAAAAAAAAAAAAAAACAAAGTACCAAAGGAAGTCAAAGGTGGGGGAGGAAGATGGGGGGAGGAAGAAGGAAGAGAGAAAGGAGAGAAAGTAGAGGTGGGGAGATGGAAGAGAGATGGAGAGAGAGAGGAAGGAGGAGGAGAGAGAGAGAAGAGGGAGGCAAAGGGAGGGAGGGGAGGAAAGGAGAGAGCGACAAAGAGACAGAGAGACAGAGAGAGAAGTAAGGGGGAGAGAGAAATCGAGGAGAGAGGGAAAGAGAGAATGAGACAGAGACAGACAGAGATTAGTTCTAGCTAATGGAATCAGTCTTCATGGGAACAAAAAGACCAAGTTCCAGCCCTTTTTTTCCACTTGAGTTAAATTACTTGCTTATATCTGGATAGAGCTTCTCAATATTTCCAGTTATTTGGGTCAGACAGAACCTTCTGTACTTCTTCTCTCTTTGACCTCAACCTTACTTTCAAGAAAAGAAATAAACATTCCCTCGGTGGCTTTTTACAAAGGGTCAGCCATTCTCAGGTCTCTGTGGTGCTGGCTAAAGGATAGGAAGACTGGCAGGGCCAGTGGATGAGATTCCGTTGTTCCTTGCCTACTCTTGGGTGAACACCTCAGAATTGGAGAGAAGGGGGGTAGTCCTTTCCAGCCTTCACTATACTTTATTGGTAACACCTTCCCTCTGCAACTCCTAGGGGGCTGCAAATGGATTTAAAAGCTTCTCTTAAATATAACTGTAAAATCAGACGTGAGTGGGCAGAGACATCCACATAGGGAACCATCCTTTGAGAGGAGGTTGTTGTGTATAAAGAAAACACCATTTCCTTAGGCTCCTCCAGTCTGTTAGTTCTTTTGATTTCTTTTTTTTTTTTTGCTAATCTTGCATATGTGTGCATGTATGTATATGTGTGTATAAATATTTTATGTGTGTATAAATATATTTATACATACATATACATACATGCACACATATGCACATATATGTGTATATGTATATATATATATATATCTTTTATGATCTGTTTCCCTCCTTTTTTCATTATTTGGTCCCCTGTTTTACACTGCTTCCATCTGTCTATATTTTTAATCACTATGCAAGGAAAGGAGGATTTTCTTCCAGAAGGTTTGAGGACTGGTAGGACAAGAACTAAAGGGAATTTTAGCCTGAGTGAATCCAAAAAGTACCTCCTAATACTAAGAGGTAGAATCATGGCAAGATAGATGCGTCATCACAAGATGTGTGGGACATGGGAAGACTTATAAGAACTGATTGAATGGGAAGAGAGACAGAGGAACAACATTCACTATGACGACGATATAAATAGAAAGAATAACCACTACAAGTCAAAGGAAACTGGAGTTTGGAAGTTATAAAAAAACAAAAAAACATGGCCCCAAAAAAGAGATAAGAGAAGACATCTTCTCCACCCCTTCCCTTTGCAGAATTTGATGTAGATCCAGTGCTGGGCCTGGAGTCAGGGCGACCTGAGCTCAAGTTTATCCTCAGTAACTTCCTAGCTCTGTGACCCCGGACAAGTCACTTAACCTCTATTTGTCCCAGTATCCTCATCTCTAAAATGGAAATAATAACAGCATGTACTTCACGGGTTGTTGTGAGGATCAAATGAGATAACTAAAAATGCTGAGGAGTAAGTGCTATATAAATGTTAGTTATTAGTATTATTTTTATTTGGAGTCTACGATTATACAACACTGTATACCATGACAGATTTTCTCAAAGTATGGATCAGTGTTACTGATTTTTTTTCTCTTCTTCCCTTAAAAAAATATTTGTTTATTAACAATAACTCTCTAGAAGAGTGGAGAAGAGATATGAGGGAAATCTAGGTGATATAAAAATAACAGATATCAATAAAAATCTATAAAGAAAATGAGGTCAGACTAAAATATTGAGGACAGACCAGAACAAATTATTTCATATCTTCAAAGGGTGGAAGAAGTGTGGGGAAGAAGAATCATCTAGGATTCCTTCTCTTTTGACACTTGGAGGACTTGAAACATGAACCTTCCTAGAGATATGCTTATGGGGAAGAAACAAAATCCAAACCAAGATTTCTTCAGTCCTGCTAAAAACTGAAAGGTGCTCAATAATTCTATTTAAATTAAATAGAAACACGGCAAGAAGAGGTAAATATTATCAGATACTCTTCCACACTGATCTTACAGGAAAAACAAAAGTCCCTAGAGATAGCTAGGGTGATCATAAAATGAGTACAGGTTCACTATCTTCTTTCTTAAAACAGCTCCCCTCCCCACTTGCTGTCTCTGTCCATTTTGAGGGGATTTTACTTTCTTTTGTATCTTCAGTATAGTGCCTAACACAGAGTAGGTGTTTAATAAATGCTAATTGACTGACCAATTCACAAGGTAACTCCATTCATTTTTTATCTGGTTGTCTTGTTAAAAAAGATCTTACATAGAACCATCATTGAACCCTACTGTAACTTCTGCCCATTGACCCTGGTTTTATCAGGTAATAAATAGAGCAAATCTTATACCACTTCTGCCAGATAGTCCTCTAAATATCTGAAGATAGTGATCATGCCCTACAGCCCCCATTGCTTCTACTAGGAAGCTCTACTATCTTCTGCCATTATTCATAGGACAAGTTTCTAGCCCCTTCATCATTCCACATCCCTTCTCTAGATACCTTCCAGTTCACCAATATGTCTTAAAATGCAACATCCAGAAATTAACCTAATACTCTTTGTTGAGTGATGGAGGGTACAATAGAACTCTTACTGCCCTTGATCTGGTTACTGTCTTTCTATTAAAGCAACTTAAGGTTGTATCATATTATTTTTTTAGTCACAACAATACACTGCTAACTCAAGTTAAGCTTGTGGTCCTATAAAAATTCCAGATTGGGGCGGCTAGGTGGCGCAGTGAGTAGAGTGTCGGCCCTGGAGTCAGAGGGACCTGAGTTCGAATCCGGCCTCAGACACTTAACACACACCAACAAAAACCTAGCCGTGTGACCTTGGGCAAGTTACTTAACCCCAATTGCCCTCCAAAAAAAAAAAAATTCCAGATCTTCTTTCACATAGATTACTATGAAGGCATATTTCTTCCCTCTTGTCTTGTGCTATTGAATTTTTAAAACCTATTTTGAAGTTGTTAAGGATGACAACGGGTCATGGATAAAAGATCCAGCTCATTCTACAGATGAGGAACTGAGGCAAACAGTTTGGTGACTTGCCCAGTAAGTGTCTGAAGGCAGATTTGAACTTAGGGAAGATAAGACCTTAGGTCCAGTGCTCTATGCACTGTGCCACCTTAAATGACCCAGATCCTTGAGAATAGCTGTGGACAAAAAATGCATCATCCTGTAGCCACATCCTGGCAATAAGCCTTTCTGAACTTCGTTAGACTTTTTGGACATAGGTTTCATCTCTCAGCACAGACTGAGTCTATCGCTAGGTCCACTCTTGAACCTTTGCAGAGCATTATTACCAAGCAGATACCCTGAGATCAAAGTAGGAATTCAGTGGAGGAAGCAAATAATATATGCTTTCCAATATTGGTTGATTGATTGAATCAACAATAATAATTTAGCAAATATCTGTTAAGTATCTTGAATGTTCAAAGCAGTATGATCTTTCCCAGGTGGCTGCTCCCTTGGACTTCATAGTCTCTAGAAACTCCTCATCTTCTAAGATATCAACTCTGAAACTCACAGTTCAATACCCCTGTCTCAAAGGCCTTTCCCTCCCTCTGGTAAGAGAGAAATGAGAGCTGAACATACTGGGGCTTCTCCCAGATCCTCCCAAATTTGAGGGCAAGCAGAACATTCACTCCATGATTTCCTAGCTGCTTTTCTGGTCTTCATAATTTCCAGAAACTCATAATTCCACAGCCCTGCAACTCACTTCCTCAGATCATTGCCCACCTTGGCTACAGGGCATCATCATGCCTCCATCCCAGCTACCCTCTCCTCATTCCCCACCTTTCAGCTTCTTTTTGTGCAGCCTTCCCCCATTAGATGGTAAGCTCCTTGAAGGAAGGGACTGTCTGTCATGTCTCTTTTTGTATCCCCAGTGTCTGACACATAGAACAAATTTAAAAAATTGTTTACTGACTCTGATGCTCTGGCTCTTAACATCACTGAGTTATGTTTCTTCTCTCTTTAGTTCATAAAACCCTGAAATGGAATTTTATTATGATGTTTGAACCCTGAAAGGAACTAGACAGTTCACAGAAAAAGAACCAAACCTAAATCTTCAAAATTATACTTATTTTGGCTCATTACGTATCTTTAGGCCCAATATTTTCCGTGAGAGCCAGATGATGAGTGATCTCTAAATAAACCCCAGGGCCTTGGGAGAAGGCTTTTCTATCGCCCATACACTCTCCAGCATGCAAAGCTAAACTGTTGTTTAAGGAAAGTTTCAGATATCAGAGGGAGAATGGCTCCACAAAATTAGGAGCTTCCCTACCTTTCTGTGATGCAGCTTGTTTAATTCTCTATTATCTTTAGGTCAGTTAGATGAACCAAGTTTGTTCATCTGAGAAGCCAAACACTTTTTTTTAGTTAAAATGATGGCCTATTACCCTTCTCCTTTCTCCCACCACCCTTCTTTCCCTGCTACTGGCTTTTGGGAAAATCATTTTCATATTATGTTTTTCTTTGTATTTAAGGAAAGAATATTTCCCAGAACAAGTTTTAACAAACACAGAACATTGAGAGCAAGGTGTTAGATAAGAGAAAATTATGTGGTTACATTTCTTTCGAGAATCAAATCAATCCCTGTTTATTCACGTTTGCAGTACCTCACACCATAGATTCTGGGTAAGAGAAGTGAATTAGGTAACACAAGGAACAAATACTGAAGCTTATGAAATAGCTGTTCCCTCAGTTTGAAGAGAAAGTTAATGGTTGGCCATCAGAGTCACGTCAGCATGAATCTCTGAAGATGTAACTTTGTAGAAGCTAGAGAATTCTTAGACCTTGGAAAGAAGACAATTTTCTATACCCAGACCTATCCTCTGAGGGTTCCTTCACTGTCACTCTTTCATGCCCATGTTCTCTTGGGCCTGCTATTATTAGTTGAGTCCCTGGTTCCAATATGTTCCTGAATTCCCAACCCCACCAGCACATTTCAAGCATCTAAATATAGGTGGCCCCAGACAATTAGGAGAGAGCTCCTGTTTCCTAAAGATATTCAGTATATAGAAAGCCCAGATTACAAATGAGTTATCAGGTTATATGGTGTTTGGCCACAGATAGCATGATTGACAGGGATTGCTGTGTTCACAGATACATTATTTAAATGTGTTGAGATATGAGATCTTCTGGACTAATTACTTCGAAGGCTATATTAATCACAAGACACTTTAATACCCAATCAATACATGCATTTGTCAATGACCTTGCGAATCACCTCCACTTTAAAACAGCCATGTGGCAAAGGATGTCCTGAGGATGGGACAGTGATGTGCCCAATGGGCTCTTCCCTGCTGCATAGTAGCATCTCTTTTTGTAAAACCTTAATCCAGCTTTTCAGATGTCAAATAAGAAACATAAAGTCAAAAGCAGGGATGGGACCAGGTCAAGTTTATGATACAATCTTATTGCATGAACTGTCCACCTTTACTCTGGGCTTTCTGGGAGGAATTAGGGAGTGGCCACACTGGCAAATAGATTACATTGCCTTGAGAAGCTAGAAATATGAGTCTTGGCACCAAGATCCTGGTTTGAAGTGACTTAGGAGAAAAGCTGACAGTCTGGGTCTTCAAACTTACCTCATTGCCCCCATAACTAGCCCAGCCCCAGATCTCCATTAACCCCTACCTTGGCTATCATGAAGAACCAGAGATTGAACCCCTACAACTCCCCACTTTCTGCCACTTTCCCAGGGATTACCAATCAATTCAACATAACATCTTCTATTCTGAAAGGTAAGATAATATATTGCTCTATGATTCCACTCAGAATCCTAAGGTTCTGACTTTTGGAGACTGTCTGCTCCCTCACATTCACCCATGTCACTCCTATCCTTCCAGTGTCTCCTGCCATTCTCTCCTACCTCTCTCATGAGCCTTTGTTCTGCTGTTAACAAATTGACCTTTATTTCAGACTTGTACCCGCCCTCTATAAAATTGTTTCTACATATTTTGAATTTATTTAACTGTCCCATGTTATCTTTCCTCAGTGGAATGCAAGCTAATACAAAGGCTGTTGTAGTTTGTATTTATTCCCAGCACCTAGTACAGTCAGTCCTTGGCTCATAGTAAATAGTCACTTAGCTGCTTACTGAACTGAATTAAACCACACAAAATATCAGCTTGCCTCTTTCTTCAGTTTGAGGGCAATTAATGCAGAAGGGTCAAACACTCCAGTCACAATCCTCCCTATGTACATTCCCAAGGAAGGGCAGAACAAGATTCAGAAGTATTCAGGAAATATTTAACAAAATAAATAAAAATACAATAGAACAGGAATAATGTTAATATGTGGTTTTCTTGTTTTTTTTTGCTGGGCAACTGGAGTTAAGTGACTTGCCCAAGATTACATGGTTAGTTTTTGTATTAAGTGTCTGAGGCTGGATTTGAACTCAGGTCCTCCTGACTTCAGGGCCAGTGTTCTGTTCACTGTGCCACCTACCGGACCCAATAATATGTGGTTTTCTAAGCTTCTATGCAGCCAGTCAAGTTCTTTCAGTGGTCTCTTTTTCTATTTGAGTTTGACACTACTGAATTAGTGTTCAGTTGGGAAAGAGGGCCCTGTTGTACTCAAAGAATATTGAGAATAGAAACAGAGATATTGGTTTTGAATCTCAGTTCCACCACCCACTATCTGTGTGACCTCTGGCAATCTACTGAGCTCTTCTAGACCTCAGTTTCCACATCTGTAAAAGGGGGTTGGATTAAATTGCCTCTAGATATATGATCCTGTGAAATGATTGCCTTTTAACAAATTTTCCTGTTTTCAAGTAGGGAATGATTCATACACAATGAAATAAAGGACTCCCCACTATAACTGGATGACAAATCAAAGCTTTATTTAAAAAAAAAAATGCATAGGATCAGGGGGAAGAAAAAACAGCCTCGGGAACAACATAGCACTAAGAACATTTTTGAAAGCTTTAGGGAGCTTTGAGTGAATGACCTTGTGAATTTTCCAGTTATAAAAATGGATAATTTTTAGCAATCATGACCTTAGACGTTGACTTTAGGCACTGGACTCTTCCCGACAGAGCTCTCTACATACAATAGATGTTCTAAGAGCTAAGCTCTCAGTATACATCATGTCCATTTCTGGTTCAGCTAAGAAACATAAACTAATAAAATTTGGAGATGAACTGATTTCTTAGTTAAGTAAGTGTTGATGATGCGAAACTGGTAACTGTTGGTTACAAACCCTCCCTTCTTCATGTTTCCAACGGTGTAATAATGGATTTCTCTCTTTCCCTTCTGTTGTGCCTGTTGACATCTCCAGGGTCCACGTATGCCTTACAACGACCAACACTAGCCAGACCAAGGATCTGTGGGGCTAACATAATTGGGCACATAAGCACTTAATAAATGTTTGTTTCTTTCTTTCATTCACTCACTTGGACCCGGTTTTCTGTCATTTTCTTTGCAGCGGGCTTGTGGCAAAGCCTTCGGCTTTCCTCCAATACACCAATTCTACCTGGTGAAAACTCCCTCTCTCCTGCCATCACTGGACAATTGCATCTCTCTCCAAGACAGGGGCACTACCGACCTCTCCCCCAACATGGTTCCTGTCTTCTAGTCCTGGCTGTCATATCTGCAGTTCCTCAGCAGCTGAGAGGTGAGCCTGGCGATTTCCCTCTGGTCTCTGGGCCATTTTTCCTCGACTGCTTTTTTTTTAATTTTATTTTATTTGTGGTCCCTGTCATTCTGCCGGGGCAAAGGGGTAAAGAGATCTGACACTAAGTGCGGGAAAATGCTGTATCTGGAATCTATCTTCCAGACGGCAAAAGAATAAAAATTCATGGCAGGACAGCGGCTGCTGACACGCTCCCAAAGACATATTGCAGGTAGCATTATTTATTGTGGCAAGGAGTTCATAGAAGTGCTACCTCAAAGCACCCTGAGAGATCCTAAAAAGCCCATCTCCCATCAGGTAAGGCAGATTTATGATGGCGGCTGGTGGAGGGGGTCAGGCAGCTCAGCTCAGGAAGCAAACTCTTTGCCGAAAGCCTGGCTTCTCTCTAACATATTCACTGTGGTTTGATTGGTTCAAAGGAGGACTTGAGCCTGTAATGTTGACCATAAAAATTGCAGTGACATGCTGCCTTAGATAAGAGGCCTAGGAGGGCGGGGGTGGGCCAAGAGAGCTATGGGAGCAGTAGCACAGGGGGCTGGAGCATGCGCTCCTGTTTTAGGTGAATGTGAGGGGAAAGGAGTGGGGGATGGGGCCAGGAGAGACTCATGTTCTCACAGGGAAAGCTACACCCACCAGGCTGGACACACACACAACAGAGATGTATAGGCAAACGTGCATGTACTCAAACACGCAGTCAACCATGATGATAGAAAGTGTATGAACCCGCCCAGATGCACAGAAACACATCCGACAGTCCCTTATTTCCAGAACCACATAAAAAGCCAAGACCTAACTTATCCTTTCCGATATGACCATTGTCTAAAGCAGTTTCTTAACCTAGGATCCATTAACTCTTTTTTATAATTTTCTTAATATTTTGATGACCATAATTCAATCTAATTGGTTCCTTTTATAATGTTATATATTACACTCTATGCATTTAAAAACAGGGTCCATAGGCTTTCCCAAGCTGATAAAAGGGGGCCATGACACAAAAAGAGGTTAAGAATCCAAGGTCTTGAGTGGGGGCTAGGGGAGGGAGAGAGAGAAAGGAGGTGCTTTCTCCATGACCCCTGCCGACTTGAGCAGGTGTTTAACAAGCACTTCATCAGCCTGATTTAAATGGTGTTATTCCCAGGGCTGCAGGGCTAACCAGCCTTATAAATGGGAGTCCCAGCTCCAGACAGATCTCCTCTCCCTCACAGCACAGAAGCCATGTTCCTTGTGTCATTTTCTCAAGTGGTGATTCAACTGAGGAATGAACGTGGGTCCAGAGTCGACGTTAGCTAGGTCTAAACCAGCAGGGACATAGGGATGAAAGGCTGAGTGGAAGATGTCCCTGAAAGCATAATCAGAAACTGGTAACTGTCTAGAGAAGGTAGCTGGGATTCTCTTTTCTTTGATCTGTGGTATTGGTGAAGACCTGCATTGGGCAATCTGAGAACTGGCATTACAGCAGACATGACTTAGGTTGCCTTTCTTTTTAAACCCAGATTTCTAAACCCAAATCAAGTTGTGCACCATGGAACACAATGATTGCCTCTTACTGGCTTTTGGGTAGTGTCTGAGAAATGAATTTGGTCATCCAGTTCCAGTATCTACTGATCAGCTCTCCACAGCATCCCTTCTTTTCCTTTGCTGCCAAAGGAAATCAGTGGATTTCTGAGACAAAGCTGAGAAGTATAACTTGCTCTCTCAGCTTTCTACATGAGAAATCAGTGAGAGGGAGCACAGGAGACTCCCTACAGCCAGAGGGGAAGACAGAGGTAATTATCAGGATCATTTAGTCAAATAAATCATATCCTTGCCTAAATTACCCAGATAGGACCCAAATTATCTTACAAGCTCATGGAGAGGAAGGGTTTGGGTTTGAAGCATATAGATAATTGCCTTAGTCCTCCATGTTACTTTGTCCATAGAGACCGGACTCAAAGGTACAACAAAATTTTCACCATATTTTGGCCACCTTTGTGAAACTAGATCAAGGGACCTTAACCTGGGGTCTATAGATCCCCAAGATATCCATGAATGGATTTCAGGGAGTCTATGAATTTTTTTAAATTGATAATTATATTTCAATATAATTTATTTCATTTACAATGCTGTACATTTTTATTTTATCCATTTGAAAACATTATTCTGAAGAGTCTATGCCACCAAAAGGTCCATGATACAAAAAAGTCTAAGAACCCCTGAGCTAGAGAATGATGCCTTTTAGGCCTTTCCTTCTCACCAGATTTAAACATCTTTCTCCAAATCCACCATGATGGAATTCAAGTGTTCAGAATATGCCTCTCTGTTTGGAATTCTGACCTCTAAGTAATGTAATGAACACAGTATTGTATAATGGACAAAAGTCTCAGCATCTTTTGGCGCCCTAGAGACATCTTCCCCCAAATGAACTGCTTTGTTCATTGGCGTTTACCAAATACCCCCCCTTTCCCAGCCCCACTCCCACCCCATGGGGGGACTTCATGTTTTGTTAGTCTTCTCCACCAACCTCTTCCAGCCCAACACTCATTAAAATGCAGGCTCTCCAGAGTTCTGTATTGATAATCGCCTCTGACCAAAACAGGCTCTTTTCCTCTCTCAGTTCCAGCCCTACAATGCTTTGTGGGAGCCCTTCCAGAGGTCCAGGAGCCTTGACTGCGAAGAATCCAGGAGGCTGCCACTGCTCAAATGGTCATCTTGCCCGCTGCCCTGAGCAGGCACTCCTTAGCCACTGTCGACCCCCTGAGGTTGAATGCTTGACCTCATTAATACAAAAGGGGAGGAAGCTAAGTGAATGTTTTCACGGTCTCCTTTTTCTCTGGGCCAACTGGAGGTTATCAAGGCCAGAGGCTGCTCTCTGGCTTCATAAACCTGTTAGGGTATTCGGAGTCATGATTCTCTTATTCAACTCTCTGTGCTTTTCCTTGGGACGACTAATCCCTCAGCGTGACTGGTGGAAGCCGCGGTATTGATTTCTGTGTCTCTGTAAACCTCAGTTGTGTTCAACGCTTGTTAGACATCTGAAGGAATATCCAGTGGGCTCTGGGGGCAATTTGAGAGTGGAACTCAATAGGCTGCACTTGAGAGAAGTTTCTGTGAGGTTACTGGGCAAGCCAATAGAAAGGATTAAAAGAGAGAGGGAGAGACACAGACAAGCAGACTGACAGACAGGCAGAAACAGGGAGAGAGAGAGAAAGACAGGCAGAGACAGAGGAAGGAAGGAAGGGAGGGAGGGAAGGAGAGAGGGAGGAAGGGAGAAAGAAAGAAAAAGAGAATGAGAAAGAGAGAGGAAAAAGAGGATAGAAGAGACAAAGAAAGGAAGGAAGGAAAGAAGGAAAAGGGAAAGAAAAAAGAAGGGAGGGAGAAAGACAGGCAGAGACAAAGGAGGGAAGGAATGGAAGGAAGGGAGGGAGGGAGGGAAGGAGGGAGGGAGAAAGAAAGAAAAAGAGAGAGGGAGAAAGAAAGAGAGAATGAGAAAGAGAGAGGAAGGAAGAAAGAGGATAACAGACACAAAGGAAGGAAGGAAAGAAGGAAGGCAGGGAGGGAGAGAGAAAGAAAAAAGAGAGAGAATGAGAGAGAGGAAGAAATAGAATAAAAGGGAAGGAAGGAAAGAAGGAAAAGAAAGAAAGAAAAAAGAAGGAAAGGAGGGAGAGAGAAAGAAAAAGAGAGAGAGGAAGAAAGAGGATTAAAGAGACAAAGGAAGGAAGCAAGGAAGGAAGGGAGGGAGGGAAGGAAAGATGGAGAAAGAAAGAAAAAGAGAAAGAGAGAGAAAGAATGAGAAAGAGAGAGGAAGGAAGAAAGAGGATAACAGACACAAAGGAAGGAAGGAAAGAAGGAAAAGAAAAAAGAAGGAAGGAAGGGAGGGAGGGAGAGAGAATGAGAGAGAGGAAGAAATAGGATGAAAGAGACAAAGAAAGGAAGGAAGGAAAGAAGGAAAAGAAAGAAAGAAAGAAAAAAGAAGGAAGGGAGGGAGAGAGAGAAAGAAAAAGAAAAAGAAAGAGAGGAAGAAAGGATTAAAGAGACAAAGGAAGGAAGGAAGGGAGGAAGGAAGGAAGGAAGGAAGGAAGGAAGGAAGGAAGGAAGGAAGGAAATAAAAAAACCTCTTGTCTATAGAACTCCTGAAGTACCAGCATGGTACTTTTGTCTCATTCTCCTATAATTAATGAAAGAGCACCTCACTTTATTTGACTCCAAGGAATTGAAGGTCCATTTACAGACATGCTAGCATGAACTGGGGTGAGAAGAATGTGTCAGGAAGTGTGTAGACATGGGCATGTATAGGGAACGTGTGTGGGAGACAATATGCATGTGTAGGCAGCAGCAATAAGTGTACCTGTGATGGCAACATTGCAAAGAGGCCATCCTCCATAGCCAGGGTTGATATCTCCTCCTGTACAAATTTAGGGCAGGGTAGTTTCACCTGCAAGAGATGTAAAAGCACAGGCAGATGGATGGAGATTATACCTTGCCCTTCAGAGTCTGAGACAAACTTATTTTTTAAAGATTGTAATAAAAATATCCATTTCAATATCTTTCTCTTTCTCTCCCCCCTCCTCCCTCCCTCCCTCCCTCCCTCCCTCCCTCCCTCTCTCTCTCTCTCTCAATCTCTCTCTATCTCTCTCTCTCTCTCTCTCTCTCTCTCTCTCTCTCTCTCTCTCTCTCTCTCTCTCTCTCTCTCTCTCCTTCTCCCTCTCCCTGAAAATCCAAAGTTTCTCTTCCATGGATTGCAATCACCAAAATCAGAAATGCATTCAGGGAAAGACATCATAGAGTTAGGCCTGGTATGGACCCTTAGGGATGATCCCAGAGGAGTTAAATAAATTACTTCGAGTCAGACCTCAGTATCTAAGTCAGGATTTGAAGCCTCCTTCCTGACTCCCAGGCAAGCTCTCTACCTACTCCACCAGACTTCCTCCCAGATCAAGTTCATAGAGAAGCCCTCATGGCCCCCATTATCCATCCAGCTCTGCTGAGCTGACTGTGCTCCAATTCAGTCAGATCCTGGAGTTTTCCATAGTTCCATTTCCGCACTTTCACTCAATGGCATTTTTTATTCAAGAATGCATCCTGTTGGCTTCTTCAAATCTTTCCAGTAAGATGAGTGCTCTCCATCACTTCTGTTGACATAATAAATCTCATCTTCACATAGATCCATGATAAATATTTCTTGAATGAATGAATGAATTTCAGGTCACTTCCACTTTTCTGGTGCTGCTTGCATTTTCTGGGCCCCCAAATCAGAGGAATTGGCCCAGTTCATCAAAGTTCCATTGTGCAATGACATTATAGGGAGAAATAATGAAAAAGAAACAGCTGGACATAGTGGATAGAGAGATCCCCTTGGAGCTAGGAAGACCAGGGCTGCCTCTGACCAACATGACTGTGACCATGGGCAGATCACCTGCTGCCTCAGTGAGCTCAAGCAATGCTGTAAATTACAGGCAGCTGCAGATCTCCAATCTGGGTAAAGAGTTTCCTATGAAATCATAGATCAGTGAGCCTAAACTAGCATTTGTTAAGCTTGTAGTGGGGAAGAGGAGAGAAGGGAAGGGAAAGACAACACATAAACAATTCTGTACAAGTAAGTGATGTGCAGGGCAAATTGGGAGCAGATTCAGAAGGAAGGCACTGGGATTAAGGAGGATGGGGGAAGGCTTCTTGAAGAAGATGGGATTTTAACTGAGACTTGAAGGGAGCCAAGGAAGAGGGAGATGGTGATAAAGAGAGAGGATGACAGTGGAAAACAGAGCATTATGTCTGAGGAGGCCAGTGGTTAGTCTTTTGTGGTGGGATGGAATTGGAGGAGGGCAATGGGGCAGGGAATCATAGATCCAGCCTTTCATAAAAAAAGAAAAATTAGTACTAGGTTCAAATCCTACTTCAGACAGTTACTAGTTTAGCTAAGCTACCAAAAACATGTCACATAACCTTTCAGAGGCTCTGTTCCTTCATCTGTAAAATGGGGTAATGATGTTTTTTGTTTTGTTTTGTTTTACAATCTTGCTCAGAGGTTTCTGTGAGGACAGTTATTTTGTAAGCTTGAAAGTGCTTTAGGAATTTGAGCTGTAATCATAGCAATGCACTCCAGGATTTCTGGTTTACTCTCTGCAAAGATTCATTGCTCTACAACTCCCAGACCACAGCCCTGCCCCACTCCAGGGTTAGTTGGTGGGGCACACTGAGAATGAGCCAGTCTGTTGATCGATGGAGCTCTGAGACAGCCCTTTTGATGTGACAACAATCCCATTCTGGAGCCACAGAGCCACCTGGAAATGCCGGCCATACCACTGCTGTCTCTTGGGCCTCGAGTCCATCACACCCTGTTCAAAGGGCCAGGCCTTGTTGAGGCTTGCCTTGTTGTGGCCTGATTCCCAGGCCTGAAATGAGATGTCACAGAGACTTCAGGAAGGCTTTTTTTTTTAATTGCTTAATGGGACTTTTTTTTTAAGTTGTATGCTTTGCCCCCATGAAGCTGACTATAGGAAATTCTGTAGGGAATTGGGCCCCTGGCTTCATCCTTCAACAACTGCTTTTCTCTCCCACATTGGTCTGTCCATGGAGACTTGGAAAGCTGACCGAGAAGCAAACATCACCACCCCTTTGTTCCATGTGGATATCTCCTCCTCATCCTCCTTCTACCCGTAACTAAGAGGTTAGAAAAAGGCATGTTGTGTTCAAAGCAAACCAAAGCCTGGTCCCCCCTCTCTCTGGACCAGTATCCGGCCCACTTCCTGGGCAGGGATATTTTGTTGGTCTTCCTCTTCTGTCTATAACACGGCCTCTTGGTCTCCCTCATTGCTATTGCCTTTCCTGATACTCTCCTCTGCCCCCTCATCAAGATTTATGTCACCACATTCATTAGGTGACACAATACTGTCAACAGAATCAGCAGCAGCAGCCGCCGCCTCATTATCTCTGCGGTTAACCCCTGCTTCCCCAACGTTGGTCCCTGTCAGAGATTTTAAATTCAAATTAAATTTTAATGCGGCAGCTTTGATGTTGGTGCTAGAACTGCCTAGTCAGGAAACGAATGGGGATGAGGATTCTATTGTTGCCTCTCCTTTCCTTCTCCATCGCCCCTAGAAAGCACTTTTTCTCTGCAAGGATTGAACTGTGGCGTTTTGATGCAGTTATCTGTTTCCTTTCTTGGTTGGGAGAGTATTAAGAAACATATATTTCACGTGTACAGATAATGCTAGATTGTCTAAGGAATACAGCTTTAGGACCCAGATGTTATATGTGACCCTGGGGGACAAGGGATTCTGGCCTGTAAAATAATAGTAATCATAATTTATACTTAGAGATGAAATTAGTCATTTTAAAGACTTTTTTTTCTGCACAAGAGAAAATATGGACACCTTTTCTGGGTCTTAACCTGCATGTAATTCTTCCCAAGGCCACAAAGATGATGATTGTGTATGGGACACACAAAACCACATATCACTTGGATATCTGTCCATTGAGAAATTGAAATTCGACTGCCCCACCTAGATTATAATTTCTTTGAAGGTAGAGACAATGTCTTCTATTGAGTATAACTATAAAACAGGGAAACTGTAATAAAACTGATTTTCACATGACTTTATAAACATATCTTCTTGTCTACATTCCAGACAGATGGTGTCTGGTGCAGTGATGAGTATCTAGTAGGCACTTAATAAATACTAGAGTGAATGATTGACTAACTTAGATAAACATAGCCTTTCTTTGTCTGTAAACAGCTTTCATAGTGCTGGGTCCATTCTTTTCAAACACTTAGGTTTAAATTAGCCAACCAGATTCCCCAAAATAGGACCCTTTGGAACAACCACTTCAGCACCAAAAGTATCTCAACCTTCAAAAAGTCATTTAGTAGGGAAAATAACACTTTTCCTTAGGATAAAAGGTACAGAAACCAATGAAATCTGGTTGATTTGTTTCCTGCAGGCTTATTCCAAAGCAGGAAGGTTGGAAATGAAAGGATTTGGCTTAACTCCATGCTTATCTGACTGTTTCTAACTATAAGAACTATGTAAATAGGGTCAAATGCACTTTATCAGTTCGCACTAAATATTATAACAAACCCAATGTGTGGCTGCACAAGGTCTCTACCCATCTGTGACTGGGAGAATAAAAGGGTTTCTCCAAACCCACAGCTGCTTTTGACCCAAAAATCTACATTGTTCCATAGAGAAGTGTAGAAATGGCTCCCCTGTTCCCTGTGAAAATTCCCCAATTCTCATTAGCATTTGGATAGAACATCTGACATCCCTTACATTGCTGCCCAGAACAAAGTTGCCCAAAGAGATCCCCATATCCTGGAGCTGGAAATAGTTATTTTCGTGCAAGTTTTCAAATTAATTAAATGATTATTTATTAAGCACCTACTATGTGCCAGACAAGTATTTATTAAACTCCTACTATGTATTAGGTGCTAATGGGCATACAAAGACCAAAATGAAAATAGGTCTTCCCCTCAAGGAGCTTCTATTTTTCTGGTGAAGAAGAGGGGTTTTAGTTTTTGAAGGGGAAGGAGAAGTAATGAATGATTGGCTTTATTCCTTTGTGTAATGAGCTCAAAGGCATGTGAAACAAGGGAGCTGGGGGCAAAGAGGACACCAGTAATGGTTGTGGTGGTTGGTAAATTTGTTATATTGTCTTGTACTATGAGGTTGACTTGAGTACACTAACTGAATGTAATTTTCTAATTGTGCTCATATATATTATATACACATTAGGGTTGCACTGCCTGTACGAGGGTATATTTTCAGAGTGATACATAGAAATTCAGCTGTTTAGTGCTAATTTCCCTCGGAGTGTGTATGGCAGGCCCATTAAGGGTCTATCAGCTTTCCTTCCTGGACTTTATTTCTATAATGTTCATAATTCAGTTGTACCGGTGCACTTACACATTATCATACAAGGTCTTGGCTTGTAGTGATTTTTTTTAAATGAGAGAGTTTGGACATTTTTATGCTTTTTTCAGTTATGTCTCTTAAAATGAAATTTCATAAGCATTTAGCTGGTAATATGTACCAATTGTCTGTGTTATTTCCCAAACAGAATGTTCAAAGGTCAAGATACTAAGGTTTGGAAAAAATAATGGAGGAGATTGTAATAAAAGGGCCAGAATGGTGGTCCTCTGATAATAATACATGGACTGTGGCTTAACTACAGGAGTTTGCAGAAGGATTCCTAACACTGGGCAGGGTGGATACCCAGATGCCAGTTAGTCACGCAGTGGAACAGGGGGTTTTCAGCATATATCCAGTGTCCATGTGAGTAGAGATCTCAGCTAGCCAGTACCTGCCTAAGGCTATGAGAAAGGACAAAAATCAAATAAAGAACCAAAGACTTCAGTATCCATCCCATTACGAATCCCCTGACCCAACCTTCTCTGTTGAGCTGTGTCCCTTCTCCTTTTCTCCTCTACCTAACAATTCATATCCATTCTATGAACTGGAAATGGCATTGGTGAAAATCCCAAATGGGTTTGGTGATAATTCCAAACGGGATTCCCTAGTTTGAAAAGCAAATGCCTGGCAGTCCTATGATGTGGCTGAAGATTCAGAAAAAAACAGAACTATTAACAAGACTCTGGAAGTTCAGAATATCTTCTTAGAGAGAAATAGGTGGTCAGCTCCTAGGGCCAACAGAGAAGCTCAAGCAGACACAAGTCAAATTTGCATATAATTCAAAATCTTAAGTAAGTTTCATCCTTCTTTTCTGCCCAACTTCTTTTTTTTTGGGGGGGGGGGGCAGGGCAATTGGGGTCAAGTGACTTGCCCAAGGTCACACAGCTACTAAGTATCAAGTGTCTGAGGCCAGATTTGTACTCAGGTCCTCTTCATTCCAGGGCTGGTGCTCTATTCGCTGCACCACCTAGCTCCCTCTTCTGCCCAACTTCTTTCTCCAGCTAGAATGTACACAGATAAACAGACCTTTCATCTCCTCTCATTTCCCCTTTCCCCATTCTTTGACAGCAACGCTGATGGAGAGTGAGAGGATCAGACCAAAGTTGGGCATCGAGAAGAATGAAAAGAAAAATGAGATTTCTGATATTCTGATGTGAGGAGGCAAAATAAAGCTTCTGAAATATGTGATCAGGACAGAAGGTCTGACTTCAATACTCAAATATTTACAATTTAGCTGGTGTCTCCCACCCTACCCTCCACATAAATCAGACCTAGGTCTGTTTAGGGAAGCCACTCATGAGAAAAGGGCTCAATGCCTTATT
This sequence comes from Gymnobelideus leadbeateri, assembly GCA_011680675.1. Taxonomy (NCBI): domain Eukaryota; kingdom Metazoa; phylum Chordata; class Mammalia; order Diprotodontia; family Petauridae; genus Gymnobelideus; species Gymnobelideus leadbeateri. Next base: position 204,572 of record WOXC01006572.1, read on the forward strand.
CCATTGGAGTTGTAAATAGAGTTAGCTGGTACAGAGGATAGAGAGTTTGACCTGAGTTCAAATATCGCCTCAGACGCGTATTAACTGTGTGACCCTGGGCAAGTCACTTAATCTTTGCCTCAGTATCCTTATCTATAAAATGGGGATAAAAATCACATCTTGTTCCCCATGTTGGTATGAGGATTAGATAAGAAAAATAAGACATTAAGTGTTTTGTAAAACTTCTTAAAATACTATAAATTTATGGTAGCTAACTTACTAGCATTTTCTCTGAATAGCCCCAATTTAGCTGTTAGGCACAACTTCCTTGTGGTTTGTGTTCATAAAATAACTCTTTATATTGTTTTCTATAGTGTCTACAAATCACAGTTAATGCTTTTTCCTTGGCCTGATTTTCCCTTTCCTTCTAGCTTTGCTAATGGCAATGGGAATTTCCTCGCTGAGTTCTATAGGGGGAAGGGCAAGTAACAAACATTTATTAAGGACCTACTATGTGCTTATGGACATCTGTAGAATGAGCTGGAGAAGGAAGTGGCAAACCACTTTAGTAGCTTAGCCAAGAAAACCCCAGATGGAATCACAAAGAGTCAGACATGACAGAAATGACTTAATACCAATGACCACAGCATTAGCCAGGCACTGTGCTAGACAGTATTATCTCATTTGATAATCACAACCCTGGGAGTTTTCCCCCATTTTACAGTTGAGGAAACTGAGGCAAGCAGAGGTTAAGTAACTTGCCCAAATTTGAACTCAGATTTTCCTGACTCCAGGCCCAATTGTACCACTTAACTTCTGTCAGTAGCTATTAGATAAGATCAATGGGTAAGTACTCTGTTGAGCTGCATTTAAGCAGCATCCCAGGGCTTCCTTTGGCTTAATGATTAATAAATAGGTACTGTGGTTACCCTGGGGGAAGTAAGGAGGGTTGGTAGCATCAAGCACTCTTCTGTTGATATAGGAAATACATAGTTAAGAACCTCTACACTGGAAAAAATTCTGTACAGAATATTTGGAGTTCTCAGATCTATATCTGAGCTCAAAATGTGTTAATTCTGGCAGTTCCTTATGGGTCAGTCATCTGGGATCATCAAGGGCATTTTGGTAAAAACCCAGTGCTTTCTCCATAGCTTCAGTGGTTCTCTGTTGGGTACAGAAAGCAAAGAGTTAAAGGCATCTACTGCCCCTTTAAGGTTGACATACCTGTTTACCAGATATTCACAACTCTTTGGGTGGCTGTAGATTACTGAGAGGCAGAAGAAGGAAAATCACAGATGCCATCCATATTTGGGGCTTTGTAATCATCAATCTGATGCTTTTCCCACCAACTCCATGTTGAGATCACTAATGTAAAAATTAGTGTTTTGTCTCCAGAATACAGGATTTACATGCTTTGTAGCACATATCTCTAGAGAGGACAAGAATATAATCTCACAACCAGCAAGAAGCCAATAAGCCACCATTTGGGAGAAAATTCAAGTCACAGAAAATCCTCTGTTGGCTTTCCTTCCCCCAGTAGAAGGCAATTACTTAAAAGTACTCAGTCATGGTTCTTCGGCCCTTCCATTAGGCCCTCTGCTACTCCAAGATGACCTAGCCAGATGGCAACATCAACCACCCACTGGAACTAAGGCAATTGAAACTCTAGATAGGCACAACCAGAAATGGGATGATACTTGGGGTTGAGGATGATGACATTTTTTGCTTGTGATAAGAAACAGAGGGAGAAGATCACAAGATCACAGCATTGTAGGGTAATTTTGAAGTGGTAGTGTGAACCCCCAGAAACTGCTCCGTGGATGCTAAGGCACCTCCTAAAAGATAATAGCATGGCAGATTTCTATAGGAAGGAGGGAAGGGAGCCTGTTTTGTGGAAGCTATCTGGTCCCTGTCAGGAAGCTATGGTGGTTTCCACTCCCAAAGAGATTTCATAGGCTCCATTTGCTTTACATAGACATGCATTTTTGTATTTCTTATGTCTGTCTCCTTCCCTTGATGCCCATTTTATTTATGATTTATTTCTATCAAGATGATGTGTTCTTTGTGTCTCTTTGAATGATTTCCAGGGTTTATGATGCATGTTGTTGGTGCCTTTTTCACCCATGTCAATCAGTAGGATGGAGGTCATCCTCGATTGTCTTTTCAGAATATTTACAAACTGGGTAGCCCCATGGAGGATAACCTTGCTATGAGGGGGCCTGGTCAGTCAGACTGTGTCCTTAGCTGTGGATTAGAGAGCTCACCCTCTGAACTGTTGGAAAATTATTTCATTGTTTTCTCCTTGTTATCAAGTAGTAATTGGGGCAAATTGTGCAAGATGGGCTGGATTGTTCTTGTCTCAAAATGGTTTCCTAAAGATACCAGTTTGAACCACCACTGCTATTCCCAAGGAGAAGAAGGGGCAGGACACTTACTTTTAGAGCCATACAGGCCTATCTTCTTGCCTACCATTAATAGCTAGAACAGGAACACACATGCAGAACAAGATTAGACGTGTTTTAGTGTGCCAACCAAAGTTGTACGTTGGCTTTGTTCACTTTGGTGGGGTATTCGGCCAGACTCTGACCTTCCTTCAAGGGCCCTGGGGCCCTTCAAATATCCCATTTCAAATTGGAATGGTCCAGTGATGTGGTGTAGCCATTCTCCTCTTTAGGGCATGAGCCTTTATTAAACCTTTGTTTTCAGTTTCTTAGTTTCCTTCTTTCTGAAGAAGTAGGGTTGCTTCAGGACTTTGGGGACTTGGTGACATTAGTGTATCTGTTTTGTGTAACTTGAAGTCATTATTGACAGCACCCTAGATCATAAGAAAAAAGGTATAACAAGAGACAAGAAGAGTTGTTGGTTTTTTTTTTTCCTCCCCTTGAAGATAATAGCAGTCATGCTGGAGAGAAGAAGGGTAAAGGTCATGGAGCTGCTCTCTGATTGGTTGATCCTACTCAGCATTGACATTTCTGCAGTTTCATCAGAAATTTTAAATAATCCATATGAAAATGGAGGGTTATTTACTGAAGATATATACACTCCATGTGTCTGTAATTTGCTGAAAATCTGGGCTCTTGGTGCCTCCCTTTGTGTGGTAATACAGCTGCTGACTGCTGTGAATGGAGATACACACACACACACACACAACCAAGGAGGTTGCTTTATCAGCTTATGTGGGAAACTGAGTCAACCAGTGAAGGAATATAATAAGGGTCTGACAATGTGAGGACTGAGGCAATCAGTTTCTGCATAGGAAGATAGCAGAAACAAGTAGTCAGGTTCTAATTCATCTAAATTAAAATAAACATCTAATTCAGCAAGATCTCATAGACTCATGGAGATAAAGGGTCTTAAAATAAATATTACAGCCTTTTGGGGAAAGATGAAAGGAGAATAGTCTGATAAGTACATCTCCAGCTAGTGTGAAGAAAGAGAGGTGGGGGCTTGGGCCAGTCTGCTTTGCCATTAAATCCCTGACTGATGATAAAAGAATGAAGCAGGCAGAAAGGCTCCGACCCCTGTATTCCTCTGAACAGGATTTTGGAAGAGTGAAGCAGGAAATCCTGCATATTCCCTGAGCCCAGCTTCTGTTTTGGGGGAGGCTGGCCTGAGGTTTCCCAGTTCCTTGGCTCAGATACACCCTGGAGAAGGATTCATGGCAGCCTTTCGATCCCCTTGGTTTACCTGATCAAAGCAAAGCAGGCCACGACTACGTTCAGATCTCTTCCTCATCCCTCCTCTTCCATCGTTGCTGCTGTTCCCAATCTGCAGGATGTCAGGGAGGAAGATGTTGGCAAGGACACTGACCTGCTGCCAACCAGCCATCCTTTTTCAGTGGTTTCAAGTACTTTTGTTTGCCAAGACAGAAAGTAGAGCCCGAATGATGAGGGCTGGACGCAAGGCTTTGACAGTGCATCTCTGCCTGCCCCGTACAGTGGGTTGAATCCTTTCTTCTGTACAGAATAGAGAACTCAGGAGGAAATGCATAAACAGCTGAATGCAGGAATCATATTGGTTGCATTTTTACATCAATAGAATAAGGCTCCTTAATCTGTTTTCTATATGCAACCACAGCTCAGGGAATATGGATAACAAATTTCAAAGTGGCACAATGAGTTCTAGTCTCAGATATAAAAAACTGAAATGTTATCCACTTCTTAATGAACTTACTTAGCTTAACAATCATTTTCACTGTATTTTTAATCAAATTTTCCCCTAGCATAGTCCTTATTTAAAAAAAAAAGCAAAAGAAAAGAAACTAGTCTTTATCCATGAGGTTTTGTGGCAGAAGGTGATAGGATGGGGACAGGGAGATGTCACATTTAATATACATGATCCTGGGGAAAGTGTTAGCAAGAACCAGTGCCAAGAATATTCAAAAGGAATTCTGTAATAGTCTTTTCTTGAGATATGTTTGCATGAATTTTTTTTGTCTAGACCTATGATCTCATCAGTGTGGGGGAACTCCCAGCATGGAAATTCACCTCCATCAATACAAATCAATAAGTCCTTTGTAATTTAGATTCACAGACTTGCCTTGGACACTGAGAAGTTAAGTAACTTATCCATGGTCACACAGACAAGACTTAACCCCAGCTCTGCCTGATTCTGCAACCAATATGACCTTGAGAGATCATTTCCCTCTCTGGTAAATGGTACCTCTCTGCAGTTTCTTCATCTGTAAAAATGAAAAAGTTGGCCTGGGTGACCTATAAGGTCCCTTCCAACTACAGATGTAGGGTGCTACTGCCCTATAACTATTAGGATACCTTGACATTTCTTTGTATCATTGAATGCATCAAATACAGGAATTATGGAAGACTCTTCCTGCTAAATAATATGCATTTTAAAATGTATAATAAATACACATTTTACAAAAGCAGTGTGTTTTGAAATGTAATATGTACAAAGAAGGCTATAAATCCACAGGCTAGATGGTAGTCAGCTGAAGAGACTTCTTGAGAAGGTTTGTTGTGGGGTTTTTTGTTTTAATGATAATGTGAAATATTTTTTAAAAAACAAACACACACCCCCTCCCAAACAAAAACACCTACCTGCCAACTTTCTATCACATATTTCCCAAGAGCCTGACATATCCCAAACACCCAGGGAAATAATAAAAGGCTTGAAAAAAGATACAAATACAAATAAATACAAAACCCACCTGCCTCTGTATATATTTCCCTGATGGATGTAGACAGGAGCGAAGGCTTCAGGTGTCAATAATATGCATTTTCTATCCTCTCATGCAAGAGTTTCCATGATGTTAGTTTCTGAAATAACCTCATAAAAATAGGAGAAACAGAGTTCAGTCAGACTCTCCATTCTTAATGCCCTTTTCCCCTTACTGGGAGAACCTTGCCTTAGGGTGCCTAATACATTTGATGGTGATTGTTGGATAGTCACCCCCAAATCTTTTGTATTTCTTACTTTGGATTTTTTAATCAACTTTTTTTGGCATTTAATGACATAGTGGAATTCTTCTACTTTTAGATGATAATGGTCATTGTTGGACTGCTGACCCTTTTGACTAAACAAAATCTGAATCCCTCAGTTTCTTTAAATGATTACCTTTTTCTCATCTCCTCCTAGGCATTACCTCATAGGGAATACATATACTAATTCTAAACCTAAACCTGATTCAGGCTTAATGAGTAAATAGTGAATTTTAGGTTTCTAGCCACCCAATCTATTCCTCCATGATGTCTCTCCAGAGCTAGAAGGAGATTTCACTCCCTCTGATTGTCTCAAATAAACTTAACCTCACCAGGAGCACTGAGAACTGAGGGCCCTGATGAGATAATATTTTCTAATAGCCATCTGTACTCCTCAGGGATCTTCTAGGGGTGGAGAGGTATTTCTTTATAAGTATCCACCCATGCCAACTCATGCTCAGACAGGTTCTCCCTCAGATTTACCCAAAGTGAGCAGCTTTTCCTAAATTGAGTACGTGAACTTTTAAAAATATATATTTCTATAACTGTTTTTCAATATAATTGGTTTTCCTTATAATTTTATATATTGTATTTTATGCATTTAAAAACATGATTCTGAGAAAGGGCTATAGACTTCACCAACTATGAAAAGGATCCATAGCACCAAAAAGGTTAAGAATTCCTGCCTCAGGTCTTTCTACATCTTATAAATATTAATATTTATTAAATGCTTACTATGTGCCAGGTACTGTGATAAGTACTTTACAATTATCTCATTTGATCCTCACTAGACCTATGCTTTATTATCTATTATTGCCCCCATTTTATAAATTAGAACACTGAGTCAAACAGGGGTTAAGTAGCTTAACAGCAGACACATAGAGCAGTAGAGTTTCCTCTATAAAATGGGGACCTACTTCACAGAGTTGTTGGGAGGATCAATGAAATATTTGTAAAGCACTAACACATAGTAGGTTTAATAAATATTTATGTCCTTCCCTCCCCCAGCTTTCTGATTTCACTTGCCTCATGCATAAAAGGAGAATAATTCCCTAACTGAAATCAGGGAAGTTAACCAGATTCTTCCTAGAATTCACTCAAAGGTCTAAAATCTATGATTCCATTTCGTTTACATACTGGTAATTAACTAGGTTGTTTGTGTAATATAAGAATATTCTCAATTAGACATTAAACTCTTTGAAGACAGGGACAATGGTTTATACTTCCTTGGATTTCTCACAGCTCTTAGCATAGTGTCCTGCACATAATAGGTGCCCAATAAATATTCATTCATTTGATTTTATCTATGACAAGTAAACCCTGAGAAAATCACCTGGGAGGTCTTAACTCCTAGAATAGATTCCCATGCTCTCCTGAAAGATTGTCAGTAGGATCTACACTAAGGTCAGAGCCAGCCCTAGGCAAAACTGAAGTAGATAAAATAAGTATTTGATATTGGCAGGTCCCTCACTATGTGCCCTTTCCCATCCTTGCCTTGATGGCATTTCTTCCACCAACCTTAAGGTGCAAAATCTTATCCAATCTTTCTTCAAACTAAGTTGAACTTGACTAATGAAAGCTTAATCTTTCAACCTTTCCAAAGTATTTGCCATTTTACAAAGATTGAAGCCTTAAACTAAAAAGATGAACCCCAAATGGAAGAATTTTAATGGTTAAAGAAGGATTTGGTCAATGATGGGAACCTTTCCATCATTGTTAAGCTAATTTAACAAACAACAAACATTGAGTGATGACTGAAATCCCACCAACTCTTTCATCTCTAATTTAGTTCAAACTTGACTGGCATGAGGTTCTAGTAGTACCCCCAGGAAATGTATGACAATTTTATCACCCATAAAGTCTCCCATAAAAAATCTCTGAACCATTAAAAGGATATTGTAAGATGAGGAGAGAATTAGAATAAAATGAGGGAGGGAATGACCAAGAGAGGAAAAGTCTAATTTGCCATATGTGTTATAATGTAAAGAGCATTGAACTCAGATTCAAGAGTCCTGGGTTCAAATCCTGAATCCAATATTTATTGGCTGTGTGATCAAAAAACAAGTCACAAGTAATTTTAATTCTCTGTCTCAGTTTCTTCATCAATAAAATGGGATTATTTTCCCTTCAAACAGTTACCTTATAGGGTCATATAAAGAAAGCACATTGTGAACTTTTTCGACCGCCATACACACACCGTTGGGTTGACCATGTTGGGTTGACCTCTGCTTCTGTGTATTCACCAAACATTATCATTAACTCTCCCAGCCAGTAGCAGAGTATAATGAAAAACAGCTTAGACTTGAAGTCAGAAGATTGGGTTCAAGTCTGGGATCCATCAATTATTAGCTGTGTAAATATGGGAAATTTTCTCTTCTTTAATATAGGACTTAGAAAATTTTCACCACCGACTTTAAAAGTTTGTTGGAGGGAAAGTATTTTGCAAACTGTCCAGTTCTATCCCAGTGGGAGATGATTCATGCATGGTCACAGTCATGGTCATTTTCATCATTAGCCTGGGCATATGACAAAGCATAAAGGAGAAGGCACTGGAAGAACTGGATAACTGCTACCTTTCTCTATATCTCTGACCTCTACATAATGGAGTAAAGATGACAGTTAGTACATAATAAACTGATGCTGTTTCTAGCTAGATTAGTAAACCCAAGAGAAACAAATTTTCCCTAAAGATAGGTAAAGGATTCATGATGATCCTTTGGACCTCTCAGGCTTAAAATACTAAAATTACTTTAAAACAGTGGGAAGGCTCTAGAGTCAGAGAACTTGTGTTCAAATCCCATGTTGGACACTTATGCTGTGTGACCTTAGGCAAGTCATATAACCCCCTGTTCCTCAGTTTCCTCATCTGTAAATGAAAGGTTTGGGCAAGATTCCTTTCAGCTCTAAATCTATTTTGGATTTCAAAGGTCTGAATTTTATCAAAAATACAATTCCCATAAACATTTTGAATGTAGATAGTTTCCTAGAAAAGGATCACTATAGTAATAATGTCTTGGATAGACATCCTGCATATCCTTTAAGAATGAGAATTTCAATGTCTTGGTATTATCTTCACAACTTCTGTGGGTGTGAAGTACAGAGAAGAATCTTTATTCCCATTTTATAGATTAAGAAACTAAAAGAGATAATATGATCCGTAGGAGAGCAGAACCTACTTCTCTTAAACTACTATTTTATCTATTGTTTTGCAATTTAGAACTATAGTTTACACAAATCTTAATGATATAAATATAGATACATGTATATATAGACATACACACATATATACACATACATATATGTGTATATATGTATTTGCACATATGTATTTTGTTAGTATTTGCATTGAATCCAAGACTTGGAAGGAATCTCAATGGCCATCTAGTTTTAATCTAACCTGTCCAAGAATTGCTAGAGGGCTAATTCTGAAGAAGTGGCCATCTTGCTTCTGTTCAAAGCCCTCAAAGGAGGAAGAATGTACCACTTTCTAAGACCCTTAATTCTAACCTTATATAAATATAATTGTAACAAAGTTCACTGGGTCATAGTATCACAGAGTCATAGTTAGAAGGCACTTCAGAGGTCATCTAGCCCAAATTACCCATTTTATAGATAAGGAAACTGAGGCCCAGAGAGATTAACTCTTTTGGCTAAAATCACACCAGTAGGAAATAGAAGAGTCAAACCCAGGTCCTGACTCCAAGGTAAATGCTCTTTCCACCATACCAAGTTCTTCCATAAGTCAGGTAAATCTGCCTCTCTTTAGCTTCCACTCATTGCCCCTAATTCTGTTTTCTGGAGCCAACCAGAATTAATTTAAATCCTTTATCTATAAGAAACCCTTGAAGACAACTATCATGTTGCTTCTAAGTCTTCTCTCTGGGCTAAACACATAACCTTCTTTCACTGAATCCTGCTATGGTGAGTCCTCCAGTCCAACCACAAGCATCCTTTTTATGGATATGTTCCAGTTGGGGCATGCCTGGGGGTGCATGTGTGTGCTTGTGTGTGTGTATGTTTATGTTTGTATGTGTGTGTATTTTTCCACCCTAGAATGTTACCTAAAAATCAACACCATATACTGGATATGATCTGACCAGGGCAGATGACATCTGGACACCATTGGGGTCCTAGACACCATCCTTCTACTAAAACAGTGACTTTTTAGACTGCCGTACACACACCATTGGGTTGGCCATGTTGCTCCTCCACTCATAGAAACTTTAGTGCCTCTCACTCACTCCTAGGATAAAATTCAAACTCCTCAGTTCCAGTATTTAAAACCCTCCACAATCTGGCTTGAATTTACCTTTCTAGATTTGTTTTATATGACTCTCCTTCATTATGATATCTTCTATGCGATATTCCAGCCAAACTGGCCCACTAGCTGTTCCCTGGACTTGGCATTCCATATCCTGTCTTAGTGTCTTTGAATAAATTATCCTCTATTCTTGGAGGATAGGAATGCTAGCTCAGGAGCCAATTAGAAAACTCTTGGTTTTTACCCAGTGCAAGCTCCCTAGTCATGCATGCCCAGAGGTTGGCTCCCCACAGATTTCCATTTGGTGAACAAAAATGAGCAGAGAATATTTACTCATCCTCCAAGTAATGGTCCATGGGGGTCAGCTGCTTCCCACTCCCCCGCAAAACATATGGTATGCTCCCTAGTAACTAGAGACTGGTCATCCAAGGAGTCTGGAAGTCCAACTACCTCTTAGAAAGTTTAGTGCAAAGGAAAGACAAAGCCTGAGGGCGTTAGCTAGACAGGAAGACTCTCTCTATGTCCTGAGAAGCCCAGAACCTGGGGCAAAGATTATCCTGCTGGAGATAAATGCCTTTTAGCCAAGCCTTTTTAGAAAGGATCAAATAGGCCACTTGGAAAGACCAGAGAAAGTCAAGAAACAGATTTTATCCTAAGGCAACTGTTGCTGGCTTTTTTTTTTTTTTTGGTGGGAGGCAAGGAGAATTGCCTGGCTTTTAAACTGAAAAAGCTTTGGGGAGATTGCCCTACAGCTAGAGACTTCAAATAAAGTCAAAAGCTGGAAACAGAGTCAGCCAGAGATTAAGCATTAATTAAAAGCCTACTGTGTGCCAGGCATTCCACTAACTTCTGGGGATATAAAGAAAGGTAAGAGACAGTGGGTGCTTACAAGAAGTTCACAGTCTAAGGGGGGAAAGGGGGAAGAACAACAGGCAAAGAGCTATTTGCAAACTGTAGACAAGATAGGGCAGGTGGGTGGTGCCACAGTGCACAGAGCACTGGGCCTGGAGTCAGGAAGACTCATCTTCCTGAATTCAAATCTGACCTCAGTTACTTGCTAGCTGTGTGACCTTGGGCAAGTCACTTAACCCTGTTTGCCTCGGTTTCCTCACCAGTAAAATTAGCTGGAAGGAGGGAGGAAAAAAACCCCAAACATGATCACAAAGGGTTGGACATGACTGACCAATAGAGAAGATAAATTGTAATTGCTTTCCCTCAACAGAGGGAAAGCAATGAGATTAAGGAGAATGAAAAGGCTCCTTGTAGAGAATGAGATTCTAACTGGGACTTAAGGGAAGCCAGGGTAGTCAGGAGGTAGAGATAAGGAGGAAGAGCAGCCTTCCAGAGAAACGTCCTGATCTCATGCTCACTGGGGCCGTGCCTGGCAAAAGATGGCATAACCACAGAGTGGCAGCCAGCGTCACAGATACATCTGTGGCCCTGTAGTGTTGGAGGGAGGAGTTGTGCACAGTGAACCCTGACCACATTTCCTACATGTCCATCCTTCCACATATGTCCTCCAGTCACATTTCCCCCCAGCTTATGTGCTTCTCCCTGTGTTTTCCCTATATGTTTCTACATTCCCTAGTCATGATTTGTGTATTTATAGGAGAGTATTCTCAAGTTTATAGAAAAAATGTTGCATTGCTATTTTCTCATTATGACACTTTATCAAATCTTTTTGCTTTAAACTCATTGGATCTACTGGTTGATTACTAAAAGCAAGCACATCAGCAAGGGTGTCTGATCTGTGGTTTTGAATGGATGCAGGCCTAGACTGTATCTCGTGCCTGGGGTAGCCATCTCTGGGAGATCATCTTGGGAGTTGGAGGTGGCCATGTTAACATTACTGCCTTCCTCACTGGCATTCACTCCTTCATTTTAGTATCCTTAGCTTTCTTCAAAGCTGTACTCAGGTATCCCCTCCTACATGAAGCCTTCCCTGTTTCCCCAGGTTGTTAGAACTTTATTCCTCCTCAATTTAATTAGTATTTGTTTATCTTGGGGTATGGGGAAGTGTGATATTGTGCCAAAAACACTGACCTTGGAGTCACAGGTCCTAAGGTGGGATTCCCACTTTGCCACTTACAGACCAGAACTGGGGCTTCTTAAACTGTGGGGTTGCAATCCACAGTTTAAGAAGCTCTGACCAGGGTCACAAATGAAAAAAGTTTGAGAAACCCTGGACCATGGGCCAGTCACTGGTTTTTGTCTCTGTATTCCCAGCACTTGGCATAGTGCCTTGTAAATAGTATTTTTTCAAATGGTGATTTCCATTAGGTAATGACCATTTTTGAAGGCAAGAACCACAGAAGTGATCTACAGCCTAGCTTTGTATCTGGATAAATAATCCTTGGCTCTATTCTAATCCATTTCCAAGAGATTTTCCTCTTGCTTAACTCACCAAGAAGTTTCCATGGGGCCAAAGGCGGTGTCTTCTATGAACTTTGTCTCTACCTGGTCCCTAGCATAGGAATGTCATCTTCTCTCCTAGTAGTCTGAGCTGAGCTTACTCAACTACCTGAAAATCTACTCTTGTCTGAATCCAACTCGTCTCCTCCTTCCCTCAGTTGAACTAAGTCTCTTTTCCTTAAACTATCTGAGAATTCTGTTCTCTTACTAATCTGAGGCTTCATAAAAGTTCTTGTCTTTAACTGTCTTCTTTGCTTTCCTCGTGATACATGGTTTGTCTTTTACCTTTCTTAAAGCACTAGGCCTTTTAGTCTCTATGGGAGGAGACAAGAAATCAATCCCAGTTCACCCAATGCTAACTCCCAGCCTTATTATTAGCATAATTATATACAGAAGACATAAACGATTACATGAAAGATAGCTCATATTCAAGTACCTGCAATAAAACATTTGATCACAAATGCAATAATTGTGCTCCCAAAAGATAAAAACATTTGCACATACTCTCTAATTAATTGACCAAGCATTCTCTTGAGAGAGGTTCACAGTTTTAGCATCATTAAGCTCATTTTACAGGTAGAGAAACAGAGGCACTGAACAATTTATTCACTTCTTATTCACTTCTTGTAGTTTGTTACAGAGCAGGCAACAGAATTCTCATGCTGAAACTTCCCTTCTGGGACATGGGGAAATTGGGACACTAATGCATTATTGGTGGAGTTGTGAATTGACCCAATCATTTTGGAGAATAATTTGGAACTATGCCCAAAGGGCAGTCAAACTGTGCACACCCTTTGATCCAGCAATACACTACTAGGTCTATACCCCAAAGAAATAATAAAAAAGGGAAAGGGACCTATCTGTACAAAAAATATTTATAGCAGCTCTTTTTGTGACGGCAAAGAAGTGGAAATTGAGATGATGCTCATCAATTTGGGAATGGTTGAATAAGCTGTGGTATATGATTATGATGGAATAGTATTGTGCTATAAGAAAGGATGAGAAGGATGCTTTCAGAAAAAACCTGGAAAGATTTACATGAACAGATGCAAAGTGAAGTGAGCAGAGCCAGGAGAACAGTGTACGTTGTAGCAGCAATATTGTATAATGATCTACTGTAAATGACTCAGCTATTCCCAGCAACTGGACAGCTAAGTGGCACAGTGGGTAGAACCCTCAGCTTAGAATCAGGTAGACTCCTCTTCATAGTTCAAATCCAGCCTCAGACACTTCCTAACTATGTGAACCCTGGGCAAGTCACTTAACCCTGTTAACCCCAGTACCTCACTTGAAAATGAGGTAGAAAAGGAAATGGCAAACAATTCCAGTATCTTTGCCAAGAAAACCCCAAAATGGGGTCATAAAAGGTTGGACACAACTGAAATGTCTCAACAACAGCAAAAATTCCCAGCAATATAAAGATGCAAGGCAATTCTAAAGGACCTATGATACACACTGCTATCCACCTCCAAGAAAGAACTGGTGGAATCTAAATACAAATTGAAACATACTGGAGTTTTTTACCTTACTTTTCTTTTGTTGTCTGGTTTGTGTTTTTTTTATATCATGTAAAATATGGAAGTATGTTTTGCGTGACTGAACATGCATAACCTTTATCAGATTGTTTGTCTTCTTGATGATGAAGGATCAGAGAGAAAGTGGAGGAGAATTTGGAACTTAAAATTGCAAAAAAAAAAAATGTAAAGCTTACAAAACTGTTTTTATATATAATTGAGTAAAAAGCAAAATATTCAAAATTAAAGAAAAAACCTTCCCTCCTGTACCTTGTCCATTAGACTATAAAAGTTTCCTCCAAGAAATTTGGGACCTTCTTAGTGAACTATGAGTATTAAAGCTTTAATATTGGTTTCTGAAAATTTCTTTAAGTTCCATTATTAATTTTTTCTGTTAGGTCTCATTTTGATACATCTCTCTTCTTTTTGCTTTTCACAAATTCAGTATTCTCCACATTGTCCAAAAAATCAATGTTAGTAATTTGGGGTTCTGCAAGTCCTTAAAACCTTAGAATTCATACCCTTTCAAAGGGTGGATTTGTATATTTTCCAAGCCCTTTCATCATGCCTATTTGATATCAACAGATTATAGGGCATCTTACTTACTCCTTAATTGGCCACACCATTTCATTTGTTGTGATGATTGCTTTTTTGGCTCTCAGCTGCCAAATCCTGCTCTTAAAATGAGAAAGATTCTAATTCAATCTCCTTGGAACCCTCGCTGTGTATATTGTCTTATACCAGATCTGCTTGAGCTACATTGATGCTTCCTGTATCTATTATCCGTGTTTCTGTAAAGAAAGATGCCACTGGTAGGAAGTTGTGAGATCTCCTGTATGCAGGTAAGCAATGACCTTTAATGGATGGCATTTTACCATCAATCTTATTTCAGATGTTGTGGTGGCAAAGGAAATAATTTGCTGCAGGTACCTTGGAGATGATAGTGTTGATTTCCATTGGGTTTCCCATGATAAGCTTTGTATTAAGATTATTTTCTAGATTTAATAGTCATGAGGTCCTTGGAAACTGGGCTTTTCCTCATTGCTGACATTAGTGTAACATAGTATATCACTTGTGATACACTATGCATGTCAGGTACCACTGACCACAACTAGCAGAAAAATTCATCCCAACCTGCTTTATGGCAGAGACTCTCCACTTACTCTTGTCTATTTACAGTAACTCGATCACTACTAGAGACCCAGACAACTTACAAAAGGGAGGAACAAATACATCTTACTGGAACTTCGAGGCTATAATTTCCCATTTTACTTTAGAATTCATGGAACTAAGATAAATTCAACTCTGAAGAAAGCTCTTACCTTGAAGGATACAATGAGTAGCCACCTAATTTCTTTTGACTACTCAATGGGGTGGGTGCAAATGCAATGATTCCAAGGACTCTGTAGCTCTAAGACTACAAAGGAATTATTTTTTTCTTATTGTTCAAGCTTTCTTAGTTTCCATGTAGGATTTTCCTTTTAGAATCTCAGAACTCATTTGGTAGAAAAATAATAAACTGAAATTTACTTAGCACCCTAAATTGTACAAAGCATGTGGTAGAGCAGATTAGACATCAGACTCTGGGTACAAACCTCACCAAAGATAATTATTAGCTATGTAAACCTAAGCAAGCCACTTAACCTTGCTGAGTCTCAATTTCTTCATCTGCAAAATGAAGACAAAATATTACCTATCTCAGGGTTGTTGTGGGGATCAAATGGGATAATGAATTCAAAGCTGTTTTCAAACTTTAAAGATAGATATTATTAGATAGTATTTTAAATTAAAACTATAGGTTATTGTATAATAATATAGTATACAATAATATTATCATGTTATATTATATAAATAGTATAGATTATTAAATAAATAGCATATGTTATATAATAATATAGCATAGATTCTTATATAATAATGTTATGTAATTATTATATAAATAATATAAATGATTAGACATTGTTAAATAAATATTATTATTATTCCATCATTTTATTTCATATTCACAATAACCCAATGAGATATATGCTACAGATATCATCCCTATTTTACAAAAGGGAAAACTAAGGCTCTTGGACTTTAAGTGATATAGCTAGTAGGGTTAGAAGCTGATTCCAATCCTGACTTCGAGTCTAGAGCTCTAGACCAGCCTGGAGAATAAAAGTGCTGATGAAATAACACAAGCTGATCTATAAACAAGTGGTCCCAGTCTCATTCTATAGTCCCTTACTGACTAAGAATATTTGCTATCTGCAATCACGCCAATGTTTTCCACATAAACCCCATATTCTCCTGGGCTATAGAAATGATCAGATGTCATAATTGCTAATTAACAAAGCCCTTTATCAGAGGTGGAATTCTCAGCAATGTTCTCTTATTTTAATTGAATGAAAGATTCAAGATTATTACTTCTACAATCACTCAGTTTGGGAAGCTTCCTCAATAATTTTGACTTATTATTTACACAGACAATAAAGGGAAATAATACGCACGAGAATGTTTCATTTTGAGCACAAATTAGAAATAATTTTTGCCATTAAAGACATATTTCTGTAATATGGCAAGACTAGTTTTCAGGAGACCTACAAAATTCAGCTCCTTGTTTTCTTTAGCTATTTTAGTACCCTGGAGGTGGGAAGAATTGAATGGTAATGTAATAAGCAAATGTGGGCAGTTGCATGGTGCAGGATAGAGTGCTGGGCCTGGAGTCAGAAAGACTTGAGTTCAAATCCAGCATCAAATACTTACTAGCTGTGTGACCTTGGGCAAATCCTAAAAGACACTTTAAAAAACTGCCTCAGTTTTCTCATCTGTAAAATAATGACACCTATGTCCCATGATTGTGAGACCCTGGTCAAGTCACTTAATCTTGTTTGCCTCAGTTTTCTCATCTGTAAGATGAGCTAAAGAAGGAAATGGCAAACTATTCCAATATCTTGGCCAAGAAAACCCTGAATGGGGTCATGAACAATCAGACATGACTGAAATGACTGAAATCCAGCCAGGGTTGTGATGAGGATCAAATAAGCTAATAATTGCAAAGCATTTAGCATAGTACCAGAATATAGTAAGTTCTATACAAATAGCTATCATTATTTATTTTTAATTTATAGGATAAAATTTAATTTTAATAATTTATAGGATAAAACATTTTCATGACAAAATAATTTTAAATGATTTCACATGAAATTGCAGATTGTTATTCCTTTTAAATATATAATAAGTTTATCATTATTATTATTTAGGAACCCTTGGACAATCGACTCATGTAGCGTGTCCATTTCCTGTTGGGAGTAGAGCACCCACTGAAAGGAAAGTGACAAGTAGGGCAGAAATCCTAGGAAAGTTTGAGTTTCCTCTTGAAAAGTTGATGCCATGCCAGTGTAGCCCTGTCCTTGTGGATGATTTGAAAATTTTGTGCAAGGCTCTTATTACACAGATACAGGGTAAGGTTAAGTTCATTCTGAAAGCTAAATATTTTCATTAGATAGACAAGGACATTTAGAGTGCAATGCTGTATGGCAGTGACGATACATAAAAGTTGTGTCTAACTGTAAAGATTGCTCAGCCTGCATTCCCTAAATCAAGACACCAAATATTGAGAAATATGTTGTAGTTCCTGGCCTTGAGGCTTTTACAAAGATTATAGATCCTTAGGGTTCCTGATTGCATAATTACATACTAATACCAAACAGAAGCATTTCTAATTTCTCCAGGGCACTCTCTTTTTGAGGAACTCAATTGACTAAATAAACCTGACCTACTTGGAGAATGGTTGCTCACCTTGGACAGCAGGTAAAAATGGCAGAAAGTATCAATCTTAGATGTTCTTTTAATTTTTTTTAGAATGATTAAGTTTGGCACACAATTAATCAATCATTCAATCAATCAGTCAGTGAACATTTATTAAGCACCTATTAACTGTGAGGTACTGTGCTAGGGAAAGAAAGACTAAAAATGGTCCCTGCCCTCAAGGAGCTTACATTCTAATGCAATGTGAGCATAAGGTCGGACTGTGCACACGCTCACCAAAATGCATGTCTCTTGATATATCTCTGATTGTTCATGTTTAGGGTAGGATTTCCTTGGGAAATATAAAAAGAATTTTCAGTATTTAAAAGGGGGAACCTTTAAAAAAAAATACACACACATCAGAAACACAAGAAGATCAGTTTACTTTTAAGAAAAAAATATTTTCTTCCATTTTATTGATTTTCAATAGCATACAACATACACCATGTAAAGCATTAATACTGAAAGAGATACAGTCATTGAAAAACAATTACAGATCAAATACCCAGTTTCCTAAATCATACAGCAGAACCAACCTACCTACTAGGACAGGAAATACAAATTATGCAATCTGCTGGAACAGAAAAGAGGAGTTAAGAAGTAACTGTTGCTGTCGCATAATTAAAGTCTATAACCTTCATTGCAGAAACATGGTAATACCGCACCTAACGATCCAGATACAATCCCACCACCAGCACCCACTCCGCCTTTGCTCTCCCTGACAAGACACCACCAGGGCACAGAGACTGATGCACTGCTTCTGGGTTGGAATTGAGATTTCATAGAGGAAATCTTGATAATATCTTACAGACACGAGGAATTCAACCACTGAGATTTATTCCATAGAGAAAACAAACTACTACCCTTCTCTAATAGGAGGAGCACATCCTCCCTACCCCATCCCCCATAGTTGTGTCAGTGCTGAACACCTTCAACAATGACACTCCTAAACCCATCCGGTTGTCCTGATCTATGTCTTGCCACTGAACCCTGATGACTCTGAAGGAGACAGTGAGGCTGGTGACTTTGCCCAGCTCTGCCTCACTTAAATCCAATTCCCTTACAAGTCATTGATCCTTTTCAAGAATGAAGGACAAACAACAACAAATCTATCAAGTAGTAACTGTTTTCAGGCTTATGAGAATCCCCTATCATAGACTTAGGAAAGTTCATTAGCTTTAATTCTGGCATCAGGGATTATTCATCTCCATTTAGTTGTATTTTCTGCAGTTTCAAGAGACTCGTACAAAAACCTATATTCACATTAAATGTTGGTTGTTGTGTCCTTTCAGTGCTGGTTGACTCTTCATGACCCTATTTGAGATTTTCTTGGCAAAGATACTGGAGTAGTTTGTCATTTCTTTCTCCAGATCATTTGACAGATGAGAAAACTGAGGCAAACAGGGTTAAATGACTTGCCCAGGGTCACTTAGCTAGTAAATGTCTAAGGCCAGATTTGAACTCAGGTCTTCCTGATTCCATGCTTGGCACTCCATCCACTGCACCACCTAGCTAAACAACCAAAGCTAGGAAACACTCATCTCAATCTGATTCTTTACCTTTTCCATTGTATTTTTGGATAAAGGCCTCCCATGCTGTATACTAGCAACGTATAATATGGGAATCATAAGAAAATCCCTAAATTCACCGTATCTTTTGTCACCATTGGGATAAACAAGTTAATTGGTCCCTACTACAAAGAGGCCAAATCAGGATTGACCTAAGGAAAAACTCTGTGACAATTAGAGCTACCCAAACGCGGGATGGTTTGCTTTGGGACACCATTCTCCATCACTGAGAGGTTTCAGACAAAGGTTTCATGGCCAATTATGGAGCGTATTAGACTTATGGATGTCATTTGGTGGAGAGACTTTGGAAAACTGCCCTAAGATGACAGTAGGATTAATACTGGGAATGGTAAAGCGAATAGAATTCCCATCCTAAAGGGGGCCTCCCACTTGGAGAGTCCCCAGAGTAGGAACTGGCTAAGAACTGACCTCTGCTCTGCCACTGATGAGGAGAGAGCCCCATACCAGTGGCCTTTGGGACAAGGGTTGCATTCCAGTAGGTAACAGAAGAGGGCAGTGAACTTTCCAAGTTCAAGCTAAATTGTTTGGATTTGATTCCCTAGCCCAGAAGTTCTTAAACTGTTTCGTCTCAGGACTCCATTACGTCTGTGAGATTATTGAGGACCCCTAAAAGAGCTTTTTATTTATATGAGTTCTATCCATCCATATTTTTGTTGTTGTGCACTTGTTTCAGTTGTGTCTGACTCTTTGTGACCCCATTTGGGGTTTTCTTGGCAAAGACACTGAAGTGATTTGCCACTTCTTTCTCCATCTCATTTTATAGATGAGGAAACTGAGGAAAACAGGGTTAAGTGACTTCCCCAGGGTCACACAGCTAGTGAGTGCCTGAGGATGGATTTGAACTCAGGTATTCCTGACTCCAAATCTAGCACTCTATCCACTGAGTCACCTAACCACCCAATAAAAATGATTGATTAAAGGGATCAACTTATATACCACATACCTAGCAAAAGAGAGGCCTGGTGATATACAGAATAGAAAGCAGATGTCAAAGCCAGAAAGGCAGGGTTCAGTTCACCCTGTTAATTTCTCGGTGCTCTAGGAAGCTAGGACTACATGTTTCAGAGAAGGTGCTGACCTGCACTAGCAGAGGGACTTTCCTCACCTGGGAATTCCCTATCCCAAAGAAATCACAGGCCCAGTCCTTTCCTGGTGGGGAAAAAAAGTCCATTGGGCTTCCTATGTGCAAGGACTACCTGCTACCTATAGAGACATTTTCTTATTTAAATGGTGACTCAAGTGACATAAGTTATTTACTCTGTCAATAAATATTTATTAAATGTCTGCTGTTTACCGGACACTGTACTAAGCTCTGGGGAGGTACAAGGATATATCAAAGATCTCAAGGACTTTACAATCTCCAGTAGGAGACAGAATGCAAGCAACTATGTACAAACAAGCTATATGCAGTATACACTGTCAATAATCAGGGTCTGGGGAATTGAGGAAGGCTTCCGGAAGGTGGGATTTGAGTTGGGGCCTGAAGGAAGTCAGGAGGCAGAAAGGAGGTGGGTGAATACTCTATGGTTACCTACCTTCCATATATGCTCATAGATATGAGAAAAGTTTCTTGGATTACGGGTAGGACATCATTATCCTCAATTTGAACAGCTATTTTTATCCCATGCTTGGATTTTGATGGTAGTCTTTTAAGGGATCTCTCCTCCAGTAGGCTCTGTTTTCCCCTTTCCTGCACCCCCATACTTGATTCCGCTTCCCAAAATGCCACTTTCTCTGTGTCATTCCCTTGCCCAAAATCTTTCCTTGCCTCTCTATTGTCTTGAACCATTTATTTCCACAGTGTAGTGTGGGGACCTTTAGGGGGTCCCTGAGGCCCTTTCAGGGGGTCTGTGAGGTCAAAACCATTTTCATAATAATATGGCATAGAGCACCAGGCTCTATTATGCATCTCTAAGCTATGGAGGCGTGATGGTCCCTGCCTTTTGGGGGGGAGGGCTTGCAATCTACCCAAGGATACAAGACTAATGCTCAGAGATGAGAAGTTGAGGAACCATTTCTTCTCCTTTCGAGATCCATCAGTGATGGCTGCCCTTCTCAGTGCTAGGCATGTAGTGAGTAAGTACACAATGAATCCATACTGAATTCAATTAACTGACAATTTGACTAAAGATAAAGATTCAAATTCTTCTACTTGACACAACATCATCATAGAGGTTTCTAAAGTTTGCAAAGCACTTTAAATATGTTAATTTATTCGATCCTTACAACAGACCTAAGAGGCAAGTGCTGTTATTATTCCCATTTTATAGATGAGGAAACTGAAACCCAGAGATGGTTAAGTGACTTTCCCAGAGTCACACAGCTAATAAGTGTCTGAGAATTTGCACCCAGGACTTCCTTGAAGCCCAGCTCCGTAACCACCACAGCACTCAGATGTTATAATAGCAAGCACCTTAGCATACCCAGGGTGGCTGCTAGCATGATCTGCTTTTCTAAAGGAAAGCAAATCAAAATGGGTTAACAATCTTACTTTAATCAAACATATATCATTCACTTAGTTCAAGGGAAAAAGTCAGCACCCTGAACTTCAGAAAATACAGAGAGAAATTACAAGCAGACAAAAAATACAGACAGAGAAAACAGCATAATTCAACAGACCAACAGACAGGGCTTCTAGCTGTCTGATAATTACATACATACAGTTAGTCACCAGAGAGAAAAGCACCAACATCTGGGTTTTCAAAGCCAGGGGGCTCAATGGCTGCCCAGAGTCTCATCTGACCAAATCCCACAACTCTTCCCAAAGCGAGTCCCAAAGCAAAATCTCACCTCAGGGAGCATATATAGCCTTCTCCAGGGTCAGAAAACATCACAACCTTTGTGACCCCCTGCCTAATTAAAAGTAGCAAAAGGCGTGGGCCTTCCTGAAAAACAAGCCTCCCCTAAGCAAGCTTCTCTTGTTGGGCTCCAAGTGAAGCCCATCAAGGGGCAGGGAAGATCTTCAAATTCCCTTAGCATTATAGAGACCTCCAGCTAGAATCACAGAATCTTGGAGTTGAAAAGGATCCCAACAGTCCTGTTGTAACCCAAGCTATGCCTGAACAGGACTCCTGCTACAACACCCTTAACAAGTGGTCATCTAGCTTCCATTTGAGCTAGAAGGGACACTGAGGTAATAGAGATGGTATACAAGTAGACCCGAGTTCAAATCCTGCCCCAGGTGCATTTTTCTGTGTGATCCATGCTAAGCCATCTTCTTCTCAGCCTCAGTTTCCTCATCTATAAAATAAGGCTAAGAAGATCTCTGTGCCCAGGGCTAGAGAAATGCTAGCTGTTACTATTTACATATGAGGAAACTGAGGCCCTGGCTTTCCCAAAGTCATGTAGGCAGTGTATGGGCTTAGATTGCAACCCAGATTCTCAGGCTCCTGATCCATCACTCTCTTCATTCAACCACACAGCTTCCCTTCAGTATGATTTTTTAATACACAATATCTGATATTTATTAGTCACTTAGTGAAGTTTTGTTGGATTGAATTCCAAAGGTCACAAGAAAAAAGGCAGAATTGCTTCTTGAGTGTAGGAACAGGTTTCAGAGTTGATTTCATTAGCAGAATAGACAAACTAAGGATTATTTTATTCAGAAGTTGACCCTGGCTCTTCATTCCAACCCAGTCTATTTGCCTTGGCTTCCAAGTGAATCAAAAGCTATTCTACTAAACTGGAAATGGTACTTTTCCTGGGCCCTAGCAGACCCACTTCTTTAGGCCACCCTGATTGCAGTTACCCTGGCAAAGAGTAGCAGCTTGGGGGCCTATCCAGCTGTCATTCATCCTTGTCCACATGCAGCAAACTCATCTTCAGTGTTCATAGACGGGCAGCACTCCAGGAGTCTGGTTGCACATTCACATGTCTACACACCCAGGGTTGGAGTCTGTGTCTCCATGGTTATCCCTAACCCAGAGGAGAATGTGGATTTCAAAGTTCCCCCAGTCACTCCTTTTAAAACAAATGACTAATGAAAGGGCAGGTGTGTTCAGAGCCCTCTATGATTAGCTGTAATTCTTGGCAGGGCGCAACACGCTTATTCCTCTGAATTAGTGCAGGGCACCAGGAATTTACCACGGAGCTAATTGCGATCAGATGAAAACAAGCAGCCTCAGTATGTGGGCATGAAGCAAGACAAAACAGATGCCAGGGTTTTTCAAAGCAGTACCCTCCGACATGTGCAGCTCAGGGTGACTGAGGACTGGTTTGTCTAAATGTCAGTCTCCTGTGGGTAGTGCATTGGGGGAGCCTGAAAGATCGTCAATGATTCTCGCTGTGTATCTGGGCAACCACACATCCTTGCCACCTTCCCTACCACACACACTTAATATATATCTGTAGGACTATTCTTTCTGCTTAAATAAAGCAAAGCATTAAAATAATGTGGCAAATTTTAAAGTATCTGAATTGCCTTAGCTCCACTTTCTGTACATAGAACATCCATAGCCATAAGGGAGTGATTTTTGCTTAAATAAATACAATAATAAGCTGTTTTACTCATTCTGTATACCCTTGAAATGCAAGCATTAAAAAAAAGAATATCTTTCCATCAATGGAGTGTGGCTAAAATTTCCCATATTTAATACTACAGCTATTCAGAAATAGGTCAGATTTTCAAAATCTCTGACCTCTAAAAGAAAGTACAGTAATATGAATTTATTATTCATAATAATGTTGATGAGGTTGACTTTCCTTTAACAGTATTAATCATTTTAATTTTTATTTGTATCTACACCCAGAGGTTATAATGAAAGCATTTCTATAGACCTAAAAAACAAATAAAGATCCTTCTTGTTCTTAATCATGTTTCCTTCAATAAAAATACATTCTGGAAAAGACAAATGAAATTTTTAAAAAATGTAGCCCTAAATCAAATCTTGTTTTATTACATTGGTGGTTTTATTTAAGTCCCCATCGGGGGAGGCGGGGGAATGACGATGACTGTGTTCTTTTGTAATGCCATAGTCATATAAATAGGTTTGGGTCCTGTGGCTGTGGCCCTGACTTCTGACTGCCTTAGGGTTGAGCTTCACCGCTATCCCAGGCTGGATCCAGCCTATGAAAATACTCTTCTGTGGCACTAACAGACAGATGGAATGCTTACACAAGAAGGTTCTATGACAGTTGATCAGAGCAGAAGAGAGAGAAAGCAGCGTGCAGCAGGGAGTTGTCCTTAGTTTAGGGTTGCCAAATATTCTGTGTCTACAGGATTGTCTCATACATATGAGGATATTCCATATTTCAGTTGTCTTTTTCCATTTCCAAACTTTGAGATGCAAAATGCTTACATATACGAGCCTGGCTCGACACCACCTTTGACTACTGTTAACATAAAACCCTTCCTTTTTGGTCAGAATATGTTCCTCATACCCCACTCTAAAATCTGGCCACCCTGTCTCAGTGGGGTGAGACATTCTAGACGACATAGCCCACAGGAGCTGGTTCAGAGATGACCAGACACCAGACAGGATCTTCACTGCTAACAAACCTATCCCAGTTTAGTCCTCACCTCTAGGACCCCAGATCTTAGACAAAATATTACTCGACTTCAAAGAAAAATTCATTAGAGTAACCAAGAAAAAGTAGTTTCACTAACAATGCAAGAGACAAAAATATCACTTGTAAGAATTATTTACATTATATAGAGACATATGGGCCTCTGTATTATTCTTCCTTCTCTTCTCACTAACAATATGCAATAGGCTGTTTTTCCAGATATATTTCCTCCCCCCCCCACTTCTAATATGTTCTCTTCCACTGGAGTCCTACTCTGATGCCTTGTTGTGGCAAGGATTGACCCTAGATTCTGAAAAGGTACGATAGTAAGATCTGGCAGGTCCTATCAGCTGGAAAGGTTTTGAATAAGGGCCTAGCCTTTTGTCTAATGACCAATTTAAGTGTGAAGAGTTTCAACTCTGGAATGACCCACTGGGTGATGAACTTGGAGGAGGGAAGACACAGTTACTCATGAAATTTGACTATCTTCTAAATGATAAATGGTGGCAGGAGTTATCCACACTGCTGATATCATGGATCCTTGAACTAAAGAAGGATTTTGGAATGCCCAAATGCTTCTTTGAGTTAGTCTAGATCTGGGTCTCCAGGAAAGGAAACATAGTCCCAGTCATCACCTTACCTATATAGAGGCTATTGATAATTCTCAAAACATTGGTTGTATGTGCATACATGAAAGGCTACAAATCAGTTTTATGGGCAATCCATTCTCTGACTTTTCCATTCTGCTGTCTAGGAAGCAAAACATCCAGGAAAAACAGCCCTGCCCAGAGCTGAAAACTAGGTTCTATTTGGCTACAGTGGCTTACATATACGAGCACTATTTTTTGACTTGGAAAGCAAAGGAAGCTGAAGCCTTTTTTGTCTGTGCACTGATCTAGGATAAGCAGACCCCAGGCCCCTTTTGCATACTCCAGTCATGGGTAAGCTAATTAATCATATACACATAGAATAATTCCTTTGGCATCTGGTCCCAAACTTATAGATTCACTGATTACTCTAGCTATTTCTATCAATCTCCCTTCCTATGGAGGAAAGGGCCCAATATGTCCATGCTGCATCATTACAATGGACCATCGTCATTGTATCAAACAGGATGAAGTGTACACATCCCCATCAGCCTACCTGCTGCTAGTGCTATCCCCAAAATAGTTTTAGTTAACATGAAGAAGATGAACTTGGATCTCCCTACTTTCTTTAGTTACAGACCAACAGTCTTTATAAACACTTGCATATGCACAAAAAACACTTTAAAATATAGAGAAAAGAATGATAAAGGTATAATTAAGGGTATAATAAAGGTAAAATTAAGGGTATACATTTTATATAAGGATAAACTTATATAAAAGGAAAAATATCCTTTATATATATCAGCATATATTATATATAATATATTATATATAAATATATTATACTATAATATAATAATAATTTGTATATTAAATTATAATAACTTATGTACTAAATTATTATAATAATTTATGTGATAAATTATTATAATTCATACATTAATTTTATATATTATATTAATTTATGTGTTATTTATATATTAAATCATTATATTTATACATATAAAAGGATAACATTTTATATAAGGATAAACTCTGGGTGTTGTTCTTGTTCAGTCATTTTCCAGTCCTGTCCAACTCCTCTTCATGACCCTATTTAGGGTTTACTTGGCAAAGATACTGGAATGGTTTGGCATTTCCTCCTCCAGTTCATTTTACAGATGAAAGGACTAAGGCGAACAGGATTAAATGACTTCCCCAGGATCACCCAGCTAGTAAGTGTCTAAGCCTAGATTTGAACTCAGGAAGATGAGTCTTCCTGACTTCATGCCTAGTATGTCACCACCTACCTGCCCTATGACTTCCAGGTGAATGACAGTAAATCAAGACGGCAAGTGAGGGGCATAAGTATTGGCTTTGGAAAGTATGATGCTGATGAAAGTCATTAAGTGTGTTTCATTTCTATAGCCTGTTTCTTCACCTGGTGCCTATTACCTAGCAGTCAATGCCCCATGGAAACCGATTCACCCTCTCTGTCTTTCAAAGAGAAAAAACACTATGAGATAACAACTACCCAGCTTTTCCCAGATATCTATGTAGGAAAGATGGTGCCAAGCCAAACCCATTGGAATAGATGAAGAAGCCTCTGAGCAGGAGAGAATAGATCCTCTAACTTATTCTACCCATACTTAGTGGAAAGAAAGTCGATTTCCTTCTTTTCTATGGCAAAAACATGCACTGTGGGAAAGAGAACACCGAGAGATAAGGAAAGTTTCAGTAATATTGCGGAAAGCCTTGAATGCCAGTTTTAGGAGACTGTGTTTTATCCAGTGTGCAGTATGGAGCTGGGTAGGCCCTTGAAGAGAAGAGTTCGTGAGGTGTGTGGAGGATGTATTGTGGAGAGTATGAAATGAAGGCAAGGAAATGAGCTGGAAGACTATTATAAAATTCCAGGTGGGAAGAATGGAAGGTCTAGATTAGGATGACTACCCTGGGAATAGAAAGGAAGGATTGGATGGGAGAAAGATGACAGAGATGGGAATGTCGAAGTCTTGGCAGTTCATGGCATGAAGCAAAGGAGAGGGGAGAGTCAAAGAAAGCCCCAAGAGCCAGAGCCTTTGAAGGTACTAGGGGAATATGGTGCCATTTAACAGAGACAGAGAAGTTGCAAGGAGAGGAAGATGTGATAACATTTGTGCAGTTATCCTAGTTAACATTTTAAAGCGTGCTTTACATTTATTTACGTTTGTCAGACATTTACATTTGTTATCTCATTTGATCTTCATAACCCTTTGAGGTAAGTGCTAAACTCTTATCCCCATTTTGCAGATGAGGAATCTGAGACTGGAAGGTTAAGTGATTTGCCCAGGGTGACGTAAGTAGGAAGTATCTGAAGCAGGATTTGAAATCAGGTCTTCCTGATTCCTTGGTCCACTATGACAGCTTGAGTTTCAAGTGATGCTGGGCTATCCAGATGGATGTGCAGAATCACCTGAATCTCTAGAGGGAGCTGTGTTTATATTTTATGGATTACAGTAATATCAGATCATTTCTACTAATAGCTAATATTTACATACCACTGACTACGTTCCAGGGCTATGCTAAGTACTTTTTCCCAAATATTATCTCATTTGACCCTCACAACAACCCTAGGAGGTAGATGCTATTATTATCTGCATTTTACAAATGAGAAAATGGAAGCAAACAGAGGTTGAGTGAATTGCAGGTCCCAATGCTAGTGAGCATCTGAGGCCAAATCTGAACTTGGGTTTTCTTAACTCCGGGCCCAGCAATGTGCCACCTAGCTGTCCTCATAGAGATATGGATTTGGGGGTCATTTGCATGTAGGTTGAAGCAAGTCAAATCAATAAGATTGCCAACAGAAATCATATAAAGAGGGAAGAGAAGATTGTTTAGGATAGATCCATGGATAGGTCCATCCATGTTTAAAGAATATGAGGAGGGGAAGCTAGGGGAAAAAAAGACAAAGAGTGATCACATAAGTATAAGAACCATGGAGGTACAATGTCATGGAAAAGCAAGGAGAAGAGGGTACAAAGAAGAGGATGGCTCCCAATGTCAAGTGCCACAAAAGGGTCAGACAAAAGGCCATTGGCTTTAGTGATCAGGATGGCATCAATCACCCAGAGAGAGATGTTTCATTGTAGTGGTAGGGACAGAGGCCAGACTACAAAGCAATGAAGAGTGAATGGTTGGTGGGGAAATGGAAGCAGGGAATATAGACTCCTTTTTCCAGGAGTTTTTCAATTAAGGGAAGAGAAGAGTAATAGGAAAATAGTGTGAAGGTAATAAGATCAAGGCAAGCGTCTTATTGGTGGATTTTTTTAAAGAGTGGAGGTCAAACACGTTTGTAGCCTGAAAGAGTGATTGAAGTGATTGAAGATTCATGTCCCTCCACTCCCCAAATTATCAGTTTCCCCATCTGTAAAACTGAAAATGTTAGATTAGATTATCTTCAAGGTCCCTCCTTTTATCATTCTTTGACCTCTAAATGAATAGTTGCCAATCATATTTATTAAAGAACAATAATTAAGGAAATCTCCATCTTACCTTCAGTAGCATCATGACTGACCGACACATGCTACATGATTTTCTTCTATGTATTCTGTTTTTTAAAGCAACTCCTGAAGGTCAGGCTCAATATTTGGCCACGAGTATCATTAGTTTACATTAATATAGAGCATCGTACATGCAGAATCTCTCAGAATTATTACTGATTCCTCTCAGTTAAGCCTTGGAAGTAGATTGGTGACAGATGTTGTTATGCCTGCTTTACAGATGGAGAAGTTAAAGCATAGAGAAGTCAAGTGCTTAAATTGACTCAAGGAATCCATGACCAAATCAGGATTAGAACTAATCTCACTTCTAGCCAGTGTCCATGAAACTGTTTCTTCGTGTGGTCTTTGGGACAAATAATGTAAAATCATAAAACTTTCCAAAGCAAGGGCTAGATTGACTGTTTGGAGGGTGTTACATTTTCTGTAAGGGTGTTTTAATTTTCACTCCCCTCTTTGTCATTCTCCAAAATATCCCAATTTTATCACAACTCACCCCTCAACAAATCCATCCTTGCAACCACTAGGTGGTGCTAGGAAATGTTCCACTGACTCTAAAGGCCAAAAGTGAGCTGGCCTGTCTTCTGTGGTTCTAGCTGATTCTAAGGGGGCCAAGGCTTTGACCTCACTCCCACTATCTCCCTCCACAAACAACAAAACCCTAACCAAGCCAAAGCCTCTGCCACTGAGTCAGAAGTACCATCTGTGTCTACAAAGGATAAGACCATATTATAATTTATCACCATAGGAATAAAAAGTAGCCTTGTAATTTAACATTCTAATGTCCTGTCCACATTGAATTTCACCTTACCCCATTTTCACTTTGATTCTTCAAAGAAATTAAACCCATTCCAAAATACAAAATTCAAAAGTCTTAAGAAATATTAGTAGAAAGTAAACTCTTTGAGGGCAGGGACTGTTTCTGGTTTTGTCTCCAGTCCAAGCACAATGCCTTGTGCCTAGAAAGTACCAATAAATGTTTGTGGAATGGAATAGAATGGAACTGAGTGAGATGGAATGGAAGACAGTTATGGATATGTCTTAGATGGTCCTCTCAAGTGGGACATTGACTTTATAGACAAGAACTCTAGCCTGACCTGACCTCTAAAAGGTTCTTATCATGGTATTCAGTTCCATTCAAACTGCTCTTGAATGTTTACAAAGTACAAGGCACTGTACTAAGTTCTAGTGAAACAAAGATAAAAAAGAAACCTGCCTTCAGGAAGCTTCAGCTCTCCATAGAACTAAGATCTGAGCTAAACCAAAGAATGCCAAAGCAAGCAGGGATTTGAACTGCTTGGGAACTGAGCATAGATTTTAAAAATGCCATGAGTCTTTTGTGTTTTACTTGTTTTAGGAAAAGATGAATCATCCTATTATTGCCTTGTCCTTAATACTTCAGATTTCTTGTAACCATTTGTCATTTATTTTATTGTAGACTTTTGCTTTAGAGCAACTGAGATGGTCTACTTGCATCTGGTAAAAAAGACCTCAAGCACCATCTTTGTTTGTAATGCTTTTCGGCAAGGTAAGTACATTTTTTTCTGATGTGTAAGCTCCAAGCTAGTTGTAATAACTGTTCCTACCCCAACTGCTGTAATCTCTAATGTTATCGAGGAATATAAAAATTGATCAAAATCTAACTCAATTGTAATAAAGCAGGACAAACTGTATTTGTAGGAAGGAAGAGGTACAAAAGAAAATTGTTAAACAGAATGGTGATGAAATGAGCAGCATAGTGGAAATGAGGAGTTTTGGATGCTTATTCGAACTCAATGCCAATAACTGGCTGAATGACCTTGGGTGAGAGACTTAATCTCTTTAGGCCTCAGTTTCTTGAGATACAAAATGTGCAGGTTGAACCAGATGACCTCCAAAGTACCTTCCATTTAAAAAAGAAAAAAAAATCTGTGATTCTAAATTCTGTGTTATGGAAATTGTCTCACAAGTGCAAGTCTCTGCTCTATGTCTTTAAGACGTGATTCTATACCTAGTTCTCAAGGATACATGGGCTAGGATGTATTCCAAGAGCAAGCAGCCATTGACCAGAGTGCCATATGGTTCTCCATTTCTCCTTCAAGTCTGTTGTATTTATAAAGTAGTAAACAAAGTTGGCATCTGCCAATTATCTTGTATTTGGAGTCTTTGACCTATAAAATTTCCTTTGACAAAACCAACCTCTTGACACCTAAGCTGGTTTCTTGGTTCTTCCTACCTTGAGAGTGACATGAGAAGACAATTCTTGGAGACAATATCACTGAAAGATAGTGTCTCCTAGTACTATCTTGAAGACACCAATGTCTCAGGGACTGAGTGTGTTCTGAGATGTCTTGGCTAACTGTTACTTACTGATAATAGACTTCTATGTTGAAAGGTGCCTGGGACCCTATTATTAAATTCTCCACTATGGAAAAATCAGATTTTGTTCTCTAGGACATTATTTTGGGGACATAATCTGGGTTTAGAGAAGAGACTTTAGAAATGCCTTCGTTTTTGTATACTAAACCAATATGGTAGCCTCCTAGAGGGGAAGGTCAGTGTGTGCAGCATATAATGCCTCCTCAAAGTCACAGATAATGAAAGAAAAAGCAACTGGAATGCTTCGGGAGCTGGGATTGACTAGGCAACATGCCACTCTGTGGCATTCCTTGGCCTTGTGAGTTTTGTGACTAAGGAGTCATAGGGATCTTTGAAGGGAGTTCCCTTCTTAACTGAAGATTAAACCTTTGGCTTTGAAATATAAGAAGAGTACCTTAGTACAGCCTGTGGAGACTCCCTGACAGGATTATTCTAATTGCCCAGTAGGGATTACTATTGCTTTCCCCCCCTGTTTCTCCAGATATTATTTTCTGGCATCAAATAAAGGGAATTGGAGCCCTAAGAACATATATTCACTACTGTGTGTTGTAGGTTAGATATAAAATTCTCCAAAATAATGGGAGAGCCATCGCATGTGATCGGCCAGGTATAATACTAACAAGCACTCCTTAAAGAGTCAAACACTCTCCCATAAAGAGCATCCCCAAGCAACACCCACTGCTAGTCTAGGTTGGATATTGAGTTTATTTGATTTTGTGTTGATTTATTTGTTTGCTAGGTTTTTAGAGCAACGTGCCTCAGCTTTAATGTTTCAAGGACTCATTCCAATATTTCTGGGTTCACAGGCTTGTTATTATTATTTAGCATTTTAAAAGTATACAGTAACATGCTTGGCACTTTACTATGACTCATAAAAAGATATGATCCTGACCATCTAACATGAGGTGACTACCTACATGGTAGTGGCTGAGATGGCCTGGAAATTATAGCATTCACAGACCTGAATAGCTATTGGGAATTGACTTGTTCTATCTCATTGTCCATGCCACAGCTCCATACCTTGGTTTCTCAGCACATGGGCTAATCTTGGGCCAGTCATTCCCTTTCTCTGAGTCTCATATTACTTAACTCTTGTTAGCAGGTTGAGCTAACAAAGCATTAGAATCCCTTCTGTCTCTCATAGTCTATTATTCCATAGTCTAGGCCAAAAAGAAGCCATGATAACAAACTCCACAACTACAGGATTACTGTTCAATCTGCAACAGTCTTAGCACCCCAGATATAAAGAAATGAGACCAGCCAGAGGTAGCACTTGGACATCTTACAGGCTTCCAGGGAAAGTGACAGAAAGCCTCCCTTTTGTTTAGCCTTTAAACTCTGACTCATGGACGTAAGGTAGGGGGTGTAGGAACAGAGAGAATGGGTCATATGTGAGAAATGCTGTTGAGATAGAAAAGGTGACTGCTTGATGATGTGAGTTAAGGAAGAACTGGGAATTGAGCATAATGCCAAGGTTGTAATCCTAGGAGACAAGAAAGATGGGAGTGACAGAGCTAGAAGTGTGTTTTCTTACTTTATATCCTGCCTCACACATAAGGGGGTTTTAAAATAAATAATGACCAGAAAAATGTGACATATTGACATGGCCGTCCTCAGGAAGCCTAGGGTCCTACATTAAATGAGACTAAGAGGGTTGGCATGGTAAACAACAAAAAATCAACAGAAAAGAAAAGTAATAGGGATTTGGAAAAGAGGGAGAAGATGGAAGTCTTGGAAATTGCAAAATTAAGATGAGTATATAAAGAGAGGGTTAGAAAAGAGCAAATAGAGAAGGTAATGACAAGAAAGGTAGCCTCGGATTAATGCTTCTCTGTATCTCTACCCCAATAGCTTTTCCTAAGCACTGCAGAATGGTGGGAAAACAACTCTGAATTTGGAGTCGGATTTGCTACTTAATACTTTTGTGACTGGGGAACAAGTGACAACTTCCTTGCCTGTAAAATGGGGCGGGGGTTGCATTAGGTGATCTCTGAGCTTCCAACTCTACATTCTCTCCTGTGCAGTCCTCGGGATCATTCCTTTGACTCTTCAATGGCTTGATGGTGACCTCATCATTGTAGGTCTTCCCATTCTATTGAATTTGTTTGAGGAATTAAAGGGAGTTTTGCAAAAGAACCAGACCCAACAGTGATGCTAAAAGCAATAGGAATTACTTTATAAATGAATTTTAACTTACATTAGGGAAAGCTTTAAGACTTAAGGAAACATGAAGTTTCAAATAATCCTATTTTTTGCAATTCTATTTTATATATAGAAATGGTCTCTCTTTTGTATTTGTTAAATTCAGTATAAAAGTGGAACAAACGTATTTTTCTTTTAAGTAGGCCGAAAAACACATTTCCAAAACAAAAACAACAGAGCAAAATGAAAACAAAAGCAAGCTATGGTCCTTGTTAAAAGATAATGGTTCCATGAATCTGTGACTCTGATTTTACTTAAAGTATCATTTTAATTGTTTTAATGACTTTAAAAGACACAGAGGTGGGAGCAAGGGAAGGATACAAATAAGGCAGCCACAGGCCTCTCCAAATTGAGGTTATTCGGTTAGACATCATCTCAGGAAATTTCCATATACTAGGACAACCCACATACAAGGACCACCAACACTCCCAACCTAATGAGACAGCACCAAAGCTAAGGAGGGCTGCTGGTTTTCCAATAAGGGGAGGGTTCTCATTCAGGTGCACCAAACTAGTTTTCTATCTGTAATGCCACAAGAAGACAGTCCCCAGAGACTGTAAATAGCAAAATTCTGCTGGACAGCATAGCTCATGGAATGTTTCAGGCATGATAGATCCCAGACAAAGGCAAGGTCATGTCTGGAGGAAAGATAGCCAGATTCAAACAAGTCTTAGAGATCTCAGAGAGCCCATGGCAAGCCAGAGGCTTTGTGGACTGCCATATAGGAAGTCTCTATAGTAATACAAAAAGCAAACTATCCTACCTTCTCAACATGTGTAAACCTCATCTATGTCCTCACATAAATCTTCTACAGGGAATCCACCAACATGCTAGGGGCCTTCTTCAAGATACACTGAGCACTTACCAGGCAGGTTTTCCATCTGGAATCCCTCAATCTCGTTATATGACCAGTCCCATTCCTTTTCCAGTCATGCATCTCATTGGTAATACCCTTGATGATTCTTCTTCTGGGTAGCTCTTCACTAGAAATATATGACTTAATCTTGCCTACCTATGCACATCTTCAATGACCTCCTGTCACAAAGTCAGTTACAACTTTCATTCTTCAGAGACTGTGACATTCTATCTCAGTCATACAATATTGCAGAAAAATATTGATGTTAAAAATATTAGCCTTTGTTTCAAGGAGAATCCTGGGGTCGTTTAAAGTACTAATTAGTTTCCTAAGTGCAATTCAGTCTGTTTTATTCTTCTTACTCAATTACAGACCCTATTCATTGTTCATTCAAAGTGCTCGTCCAAGATGTATGTACTAGCGGAACAGCTATAAGGCTTGTCCATCCAACTACAGATTACAATTTGGAAAATAGATTCTTCATCCGCTTGATTTTTCCTCCATGGGTAGACAGGGCAAACTCTTTGGGATGATAATGGGTCTCATTAGTAAGCTTTCTAATGTTCTAGGGTTTGGTGCAATAAATAGAAGGAGAGTCACCATCTGTAGGGAATCCTTCTTTGACTTAGACTGTTCTGTACCTCAGAGGTGAAAAACACATGATTGCATTGCAGCCCACTGCACACCCAAGTGCCAAACCAGACTGCAATGGAATTAGGAAATACTTAACAAACGAAATTAAATACAATGGAATATAGATATGTTAATATGTGGTTTTCCAAGTCAATAAATAGCCCATAGGGATCCTTATGGACAGTTGTTGTTGTTTAGTGTTTTTCAGTCTCATCCAACTCTTCCTGACCCTTTTCCAGGATTTTCTTGGTAGAGATACTACAGCAGTGCAGTGGTTTATCATTTCCTTCCCCAGCTTATTTTTGCAGATGAGAAAACTGAGACAAAGGGGGTTAAAGGACTTGTCTAGGGTCATAGAGCTAGTAAGTTTCTGAGGTCAGATTTGAATTCAGGTCTCCCAACCTCCAGGCCCTGAGCTCTATCCACTGTGCCACCTAGCTGACCTATGTATGGTTTAGTGGTCACCATTTCTATTTGGGTTTGACACCCCTCCTCTACATTTTTCCATGATAGTAGCAAACATATTTGGTGAGTCTACATCCTGTATCCAGGATCAGCCCTAGAAAAACTGAGCTATTATCCCTATTTAGTTAACTACACATTCCTTTAAAAGATGCAGTCCAAAAAAATAAATAAATAAATAAAAATTAGGGGGCAGCTAGGTGGCACAGTGAATAGAGAACTGGCCCTGGAGTCAGGAGGACCTGAGTTCAAATCCAGCCTCAGACACTTTAACACAAAAAATTAGCCATGTGACCTCGGGCAAGTCACTTAACCCCAATTGCCCTACCTTCCCCCTCCAAAAAAAAGCAAACAACAAAACAACAACAAAAAAATTAAAAGATGCAGTCCACAAGGTGCTGACTGCTTCAGTTTAAAACAGCTTCTTACTCCCGTGGTACCAGCAGTTAACTTCCTCAACTACTGGCTGTGGATTCTATTCTGAGAGTTTTCACCTAGTAAATGATCATCCACTATGGAAGTTTTGCGAAGATAGAAACACCTTCTGGGTCTCCCCTTAAAGGGTTGTGGCAGCTTGCTGACATCTCACTGCTCCCAACCAGCAAAACTCACCTATTTCCTCAGAGTGAAGACAGTGGACAACTAGATAAGAATAATGTCTTCCCCAGGAGAGAGGACTGGTAATATTTTAATGCTTGGAACTTTTAATGAAAGTCAAAGAACTCCTTTTTAAAAATTCTACAAAAAAATGTGTTCCACAATATCTTAAAACCAGGCATCTGTATTACTGTGAGACGACTTAAGTGGTGATTATTTGGTTTTATCATCAACCTTGATTGGTCCTCCTACCCCACACACTAACTAGTACATGATAATTTCATTTCAGTGGATTCTCTTACACATTAATTACTTTCTAACAGGACCTTTCCCTCCCTCCTCCCCCCACCTCATTACCTACATTGAACTTCTGTCTCCGTAGACAGACATCAACTGCTACCCTTTCTAGAGAGGAAATTACAACCTTGGATTTTTCTGCAAAGAGCAAAAAAAATTCTCATCTTAGTACTAGTAATGTCCCAAAGGCTTTTGAAGTCAGGTGTCCACATTATGTCTAGTAACACTGAAAATTTTCTGAGCCATTATATCCCATAATTTAATGTAGTAGCCCTACTACCCTTCTACTGTAAGCTGAGTAGAAAGAGTTGAGCAAGGGATATTGACATAGAAATCCCTGGTCCCCCAAACATGAGATAACAAACATGACCCAGATCCTTAAACATTAAATGAAACTGAAAGAGCTGACACAGACAAGAAAAGAAATAAGAAAATGAAGGTATGGGGACTGAGGAAAAAGTAAAGAAATCCGAAATCCAAAAAGTAAGGATTGGATAAAGAGGAGAAAAAGAGATCAAAATGGAAGAACCAAATTGGAAAGAGAATATATAACCATTTATTTCAGTTAGTCCCCATTTCACATACAATATAACTTATCATCTAACATTTATTGACTATTTTGTACTAGGCACTAGCTACTTTATATAAGGATATACAGAATTTTGTCAAAATGAATTAATAATGAAACATTACACTTCTGTTGATGCAATATTGATAGATTATACAAAGGAATTAATACTGATAAACATAAATACTGTATACTTGTGGGATCATATACCTAAGCAAACTGAAAGACTAGAAGATTGAAATTTCTGGTAATGATATGTTTTTAAGTGTCCTACTTCATGAATAGATGATATGAAAATATTATACTGTCTCATTCGATACTGTCTCTACTTTCTTTGTGAAAGATAATAAAGTAAGAAAGAAAAGGAGGGAAGGAAGGAAAAGAAGGGAAAGAAGAGAGGAATGAAAGAAAAAGAAAGGAAGGAAGAAGGGGAAAGAAGGAAGGAATAAAAAAAGGAAAGAAAGAAGAAGGGAGGGAATGATGGAGGGAGGGAAATTAGGCAGGAAGGAAGGAAGGAAGGAAAGAAGGAAGAAAGGAAGGAAGGAAGGGAGGGAAGGAGGAAGAGAAAAGAAGGAAGGAAGAGCAAAAGAAGGAAAGAAACTATTGTTTTTCTTAAAGTTCAGCATTCTTCACAAACAATAAAGTAGCTTTATTTTCTATGGGTCATGCAAAGGTGGAAACTGGACAGATATTCCTACACTATCATCATTCATCTTTGAAAGATTGTGGAGAATTTGAGATGTACCACCAAGGAAGGCAAAGGTCCTGATTTTTCAGACAAAGAAAAAAAAAAAACAATTGAAATGCTGGGGAGAAGGCTAAGGTCTGTAGACCATAGGCTAATGCACTTCACTTTTTCTGCTGGCATATTATGGCAGAGACAGTTTGTGAACATTTAGAAGAGAGCCAATGTGGCTTCATCAGACCAAGTTATGCCATGTTCAAGCCAAGTCAAATCAACGAGCATTTATTAAGCTCCTACATAAGCCACTCACTTCTTACTAAGCGCTGTGGATAAAAGCCCTCACTCTCAGAGTTCACAATCTAATATGGGAAGCAACATGTAAACAGCTATGTATAAACAGTACATGCATACATAAATATGTATACATATATACATATATAATAAATTGGAGATACAGTCAACTCTGCTATGATGCTTGTTTAGAAAATTCAAATTTATTCCAACATGACAGATAGATTAGGGTGCAATTTGAGCATAACATGAATTTCAAGTTTGCTGATGCATGATTTCCTTTACAAGAAAGAGCAAGAAGGCAAAAAAAAAAAAAACATAGCACAACTTTACAGTCATTCACCAGTTGCAACCTTCTGGCTCCCACTTTCACAAACGTCAGGTCTTCATTAAGGCAAAGTGACATATTTGTGATGCATCTTCTGGTGCAATTGCAGCTGTGGCCTGTCCAATTAGCAAGAGATCTTACTAGCCTTGGGTGGGAGTGGGAGGCAAATGGAGCAGCAGCCTGAGGCCACAGACAAGGCCACTATTTATTAGTATTCATGTATTTCTTGACCATTTAACATGTATAAAACTGTGCTACCTTCTTTTAAAATTAGTTTCCATTGATTTTACACGTCAGTGACCAATTTTTGAGCACTGTGCCCCTAACACCATTTTCCTTATAAGCCCTATAGTTTTTAAGGTGCATAGCCTGGTGTTTTGGGGGAGTATGTGTGTCACATTATGGCGGAAGTGACTATTCACAGAGAGAATCAGCATTAAGGGAGATTGAGAAAAACTTCTTGTGGAAGGATTTTTCTTAGGATTTGAAGGAAGTCACAAGGTGGAGATAAGGAGAAAGAGGATTCCAGGCACAGAGGACAGATGACGAAAATGCTTGGAGTCAAGAGATGGATTTTTGTATGAGAAGAATAGCCAGGAAGACAGTATCACTGGGTTGCAGAGTACACAAAGGGAAGTAAGGTATAAAAAGACTGAGAAGGAAGCGAAGGGCTGGCTTGTAAAACACTTTAAAAGTCAGAGGATTTGTATATTTAATCCTAGAGGCCATAGGAAGCCACTGACATTTAATGAATAAGAGACTGAGGCCATCAGTCTTTACTTTAAGAAGAACAAATTAACCTTATTTATTTTTTGACAGGGCTATCAAACTGATGGATCAGAGGGATACCATTAGTTCATTTAGATTTTTGTAAAAACATTTGATAATATCTCTCATACCGTCCTTGTGGAAAAGAGCAAAAGCTATAGACTAGAACATTTGGAACTGGGTAAATGGCCAGATATTGGTGGCACATTGGAAAGAGGACTCCAAATAAGTATTTTAGGATTCCACACTTGGTCCTATACTGTTTAATGTTTAATCAATGGCAGCCAAAGGATCCTATACATTCCATGATGTCCAGGAGCTTGAGAGTTCAGCAAAACATTTGAGATGAGAAAGAAAACCAATGAAACAATAGCAGCAACCATATAGGCTGGAGTGGAGAGAGAAGAAAGGCAAAGTCTGAAAGTGGACAAATCTGCTCATTTATGTTTTCATATATTCATCATGGTGGGTTTTTCTGGTTTTTATTAACAAAAGGACAATACCACACAACTAAGCATAATCTGAACCCTCGGATTATGACCATCTTTGTACATCTCAAACATACTTATCACATATTGCCCCATATTCTAACTATTGATATGGTTGTGAGATTCCTTCTTTTCCCAATATTCTCCCCCCAATTCATTTTAATGAATTATTTGAAGGTAGAGACTGTGTGTTATAGGATTGCAAACTAGAGATGAAAAGGATCTTGAAGATGCTTGAATCTACCTTCCTCATTTTACAGATAAGGAAACTGAGGCCCATAAAGATTAATTGACTTGCCCAAGGTCACATAATCAATAAGTCAACAAGAACCTATTAAGTGCTTACTATGTGCTAGCCACTGTGCTAAGCACTAGAAATATGAACAAAGGCAGACAGTCCCTGCCTGCCCTCGAGGAGCTCACAGTCTATCTGGGTCATAGCCTGTAGTTGTGATAGGATTCAAACCTAGGTCTTGCTGACTCCAGGTCCAGTGCTCCATCCCACTCTACCATGTTGTTGCTCTGTCTTCTATAGAACCTGGTAGGTACAGTGCCTCAAGGAGAGTAGACACACAACATATTTTTGTTGTCAAATGAATTGGTTTGGGGCAAGAAAATCACAGGTTCTAACTAGGACAGGATCAGCTAGGTGGTACAGTGGATAGAGCACAGGGCTTGGCGTCATAAAGACCTGAGTTCAAATCTGGCCTCAGACACTTACTAGCTGTGTGACCCTGAGCAAGTCACTTAACCCTGTTTGCTTCAGTTTCCTCATCTGTAAAACGAACTGGAGAAGAAAATAGCAAACCGCTCCAGTATCTTTGCCAAGAAAATCCAAAATGGGGTAATGAAGAGTCAGACATGGCTGAAATGATTCAGCAACAAAAACTGGAGCAGATATGGAAGGAGGGAAGAAAGGAAGGTCAATCTGTAACGAGTCTGATAACACCTGGTTTAGTCCCAAAACACCTAGAGCAGAATCAAACTTGGGAAATCATCATTAACTGGTAACAAGAAAGACATGGGTTCTTAAGATACTCTCTTTTTTGTGAATCTTTCCAAGGAAAAGAGGAGAATCATGGGAACATTTTTTAAATGTACAGGTTTGTGACTTTAGAAATAAAACCACATAGAGGAAATATCAACATCCCTTGCACATTCACCAAAAATATGTTAGCAAGTACTAGACCACCTTTAATTGGCAATAAGACAATGGAAATAGATCATTTAAGTAAAGAAGATGGCATTATGGGATGGTGGCTATTGACATCAGTTGGCCCGTCTGGATAGAACAACTTTCTGAGATGCAAAAGCTTCAAGTGAATGAAAATGTACTTAATTCATAATCTTGTGAAAATGTGATGGGCATTGAGCCAAAGGATATACTTGGACTGGATCTTTTTGAGGGTCCTTAATTTAACTACCTGGATTTTTTTTAAATTTTATTCTGGAGTCAAGATGGCAGAGTAGAAACAGGACTTCCACAGGGCTCTGGATCCCAATTCCTCCAATTCATGTAAAAGGTGACTCTGAACAAACTTTGGAGCTACGGAACCCAAAAAATGACACAGAGAAGCTAAACTCCTGCTGAGGACAGCCCAGAGGGCCAGCAGGAAGTGGCCAGCACAGCACTCTGGGAGCTGAGCCTAGCCCCACACAAGCCTGAGGTTTTAGCCTCAGGGCTGCCTGACCAGCTATTGGCTGGAGGCACTTCAGATCACCAGCAGCTGTGGTGGTTTCCAGAATTATCAACCCATAGATTCTAAGGACAAAGTGAGAGGTCAGTGTAATGTGGACTTTGGGATCTGATAGTTTGGGAGTGTGGTCGGCTTTATCCCCTGGAGGGAAAAGCAGCTGAGGCACCTCAGCCATGCAGCCACCACCACATAGCAGCTTCAGCTCCTGGCCTGCAGATTGTAGGGGGATCAAGACACCAGTATGAAGGGTGATTGCTCTTGCTTTAACCTACTTGGTTCTGGATTTTGGTCTAGGGTGGAGGTCCTGGGGTGTGCGACTAGCTTGCCAGAGTGTGTGGAGGCTTCAGAGAGGGCATCCAACTTTGGCAGCTGAGAAAACCCCAGCGATTGGGATGAAGCTCCCCTGTCTGGTGGCAGAGTCCTAGTGTGTCAAAAAGTGCAAAAGTCAAGTAATTGAGTGGCAACATGAGCAGGCAAAGGAAGCAAAGCAAACAGAGCAAACCAACTTTACACTCCTATTTTGGGGGCAAAAAGGATCAAAGTATGGAACAGGAAGAAGACAATGAAGTCATAACTCCTGCACCAAAAGCTTCCAAGAAAAATACAATCTGGTTACAGCCATAGAGGACCTTAAGAAGGATTTTTAAAATCAAGTAAGAGAGGTGGAGGAAAAATTGGGAAGAGAAATGAGAATGATGCAAGAAAATTATGAAATGAGAGTCAACAACCTGACTGAAGAATATAACACCTTAAAAATAGACTAACTCAAATGGCAAAAGAGGCTCAAAAAGGCAATGAGGAGAAGAATGCCTTAAGTCGAATTTGCCAAATGGAAAAAGAATCTCAAAAGCTCACTGAAGAGAATCATTCCTTCAGAATTAGATTGGAACAAATGGAAGCTAGTGATTTTATGAGAAATCAAGATAATATTAAACAGATCCAAACAAATGAAAAACTAGAAGGCAATGTGAAATATCTCATTGGGGAAACCACTCACCTGGAAAATAGATCCAGGACAGATAATTTAAAAATTATTGGACTACCTGAAAGCCACAATCAAAAAAAGAACCTAGAAAACACCCTTTAAGAAATTCTCAAGGAAAATTGCCCTGATGTTTTAGAACAAGAGGACAAAATAGAGGTTGAAAGAATCCACCAATCACCTCCAGAAAAAAGATCCCCAAAAGAAAACTCCTAGGAATATTATAGCCAGGTTCTGGAATTCCCAGATCAAGGAGAAAATATTACAAGCAGCCAGGAAGAAACAATTTGAATATTGTGGAAACACAATCAGTATAACACAGGATATGGCAGCTTCTACACTGAAGGATTGAAGGGCTTGGAATATGGTATTCTGGAGGTCAAAGGAGCTAGGATTAAAATCAAGAATCACCTACCCAGCAAAACTGAGTATCATGTTTCAGGGGAAAATATGGTCATTCATGGAATAGAGGACTTTCAAGCATTCTTGATGAAAAAACCAGAGTTGAATAGAAAAGTTGACATTCAGATACAAGAAGCAAGAGAAGCATGAGAAAGTAAACAGGGAAAAGAAATCATAAGGAACTTACCAAAGTTGAACTACTTAAATCTCTACATGGAAAAATGATAATTGTAACTTAGGAAACTTTTCTCCGTATGAGAATAGTTGAAGGGAATAGAAATGTGTGTGTGAGTGTGTATGTATGTATGTATGTATGTATGCATGTATGTATACACATATATATCTCTATAGAGGAGGGTATATGGGCATATGAATACATATGTGAATGTGTGTATTATATGTGTACAGGTATACATAGATAGAGGGCACAGGACCAATTTAATAGGAAAGGATGATACTTAAAGGGTGAAATTAAAAGAGGTGAGAGAGGAATATAATGAAAGGACATGGGGAGAGACAGAATGAGGTTAACTATCTCATATAGAAGAGGCAAGGAAAAACGGTTACAATGGAGGGGAAGAACAGGAAGGCAAAAGGGAATGGGTCAACCTTATTCTCATTGAATTTGGCTTAGGGAGGGAATGGCATACACAGTAAATAAGGTATCTCACCCAACAATAGAACAGGGGGAAGGGGATGAGAGGAGGGATGATGGAAGGGAGGGCAGGCTTGTGGGCGGAAGGAAGTTGGAAGCACCCACTTTTGAAAAGGGACAGGATCAAAGTAGAGAATAGAACAAGTGGGAGGTGGGATAGGAAGGAGGGAAATATAATCAGTCTTTTACAATATATCCACTCTGGAAATGTTTTACATAGCTATACATGTACAACCTATATTGAATTGCTTATCTTCCCAGTAAGGGTGGGTGACAAGGGAGTAAGGGAATGAATCTGGAATTCAAAGTTTTAAAATCAAATTTTTATATATACACTATTATTAATATTATTTTACATGTAACTGGGAAATAAGACATACAGGCACTGGGGCATAGAGGTCCACCATCCCCTACTGGAAAGTTGGAGGGGGTATGGGAGAAGATATGGGAGAGAGTAGATTGGAGGAGGGGATATACA
Source organism: Gymnobelideus leadbeateri (assembly GCA_011680675.1). NCBI lineage: Eukaryota > Metazoa > Chordata > Mammalia > Diprotodontia > Petauridae > Gymnobelideus > Gymnobelideus leadbeateri. Next base: position 247,911 of record WOXC01006572.1, read on the forward strand.
GTGGGATTGCTATTTTGGGGTGGTGGGTAGGGGGAAAAACAGGGAGAAAATTTGTAACTCAAAATCTTGTGGAAATAAATGGTGTAAACTAGAAGTTAATAAAGCATTTTATTAAAAAAATTTCATTCTGTTCAAACTTTAGGAATAAAAAATATACCTTTTAAAAGAAATACCTGCATTTAGGCATAAAAAGTAGATACAATAATCTTGCCTTAGTAATTGTACAAAAAAGTAGGTTCCTATTTCTATGTACTTAGTTATTAGTAAAGGCTCCAATTATAGCATAAATAATACTGGACATCCCAAAAAACCTTAGTGCAATTTGAAGCTTTAATAATTTAAGATTTAAAGGGGCGGCTAGGTGGCGCAGTGAGTAGAGTGTCGGCCCTGGAGTCAGAACGTCCTGAGTTCGGATCCGGCCTCAGACACTTAACGCACACACAAACAAAAACCTATCCGTGTAACCTTGGGCAAGTTACTTAACCCCAATTGCCCTCCAAAAAAAATAATTTAAGATTTAATAACTTAAAATTTCACTAAGACTTTTGGCATACCCTGTCAATATTCTATCCTATGCTATTGAATCATATCCTATTTGGCACAACATGATATATGATAATGATGTAGTAGGGTATTATTGATATAATAGAATAGGATAGAACATAATATGTGCATAGATAGTATGCACAATATATAATATAAATCTACACAAATGTTTGTATGTATTGTAAAAATGCACACACACACACACACACACACACACACACACACACACACACACACACACTTCAGATTAACAAATGAACCAAATGTTCCCAAGAATCAGAGTATTAGTCTGTAGCAGTCATTCCCAGAATATTTCAAAGCTGAATAAGGAAAGCTTTTATAGGTGACATCATTGGCTTCCAGGAGAATGAGGAATTGGTCTGAGGACTCACTTCTCTAAGAGCCAAAGAATGAGAAGCAAGTTTAAACAGTGAGAAAGTGTCCTTCAATCTGTTGCTTACTTTAAAAAAAAAAAGTAATGCATTACTCAAAGAACATTTAGTTCTCGTAATAGTGAAAGCATATTTAAGAAAGAAATATTTTTATAACACAGATATTAATGGGTAACTGTAGACTACATAGGAAATCTGCTTATGCTCCTAGGATGAAAGATTTCGAAATGGACCTGGGGTGGGGCACATCAATTATCTAGTACAACTCTTTCATTTAACAAGAAAGGGAAATTGAGATCACAAGAAGTAATGTAACTTGCCCAATATCACAAAATGAATAAACTTAGAATAGTTACAGTTCATATAGATACTAAGAATATGGGTACAACTGCTTCTTATACAATAGAATTAATATGTCAGAAACTTCATACAAATGACTGATATCTTTACTATGCTTAAAATCTGATACCAAAAAAGCTCCATTCCACACTATTGAAGATGTCCTGAAATACATAATCTGTCTTTGATAAATTGTGGATGGTGAAAAAATTCAAAGAGCACATATCCTGGGGAACAGGGGGGCCATTGTTCGAGTTTGATCTTTTGGGAGGGTGGATGGGAGAGGATAACATTTATAAACTCTTGAAATTCCTAGCTCAACTCCTACACTCAATGATGAGAAGGGTCCCCATAAGAAAGACCACATCTTAGCCCTTCAGAGTTCTGGGGTACCCCTGAGGGAAAAGGGAACATATCTATAACACTAACACCTCAAGCCACCCTTCTGATGGTTGCCCCACCAAGAGCAGGTGTCAGTTACAATTAGTATCTCCTCTCTATCATTGTATCAAGTGCTCCCTCCTGTTCTTTCATCTGGACTCAAATCAGGTGTCACCTTCCCTAGGAAATTGTTCCTGATCTTAGCAAAAAGTGATCTTCCCTCCTTTCTTTCTAATAGACTCAATACTAAAATGCATGGCCCCAAAAGTCTATTCCAAGTAACAATGTATGGGTAACAAACAAGATGAACTTGGAATCTCAGGCACCAAAAGGCAAATTTGACTTCATTGGTATCATTGAGGTTGATGGGATGAATCCTATGACTGGAACCAGATTCAGGCAGGATATTTATTCAAAAGGAAGAGGACAGGTGAAAGAGGGGAGAATAGTATTGTATATTAAGAAGAAATGACTCCCATGTGTCATTTCTAGTGAGGAAATCCAAAAGCCAGCAGGAAGGAAGCAGAGCAGAGAATATTTGGGTAAAGATCAATGGAGGCAGAAAGACAAGTGATATTTCCATTGAGATAAACCACAGATCATGCAGACAGATAGATAAATAAATGTGGGTTACGGTGAACAGATCACAGAACTGCTGCACTAGTATATTATAGTAGGGATAGGTGATTCAATCATCTAGATATATTTTTGAACTCTATCCTCTGTCTCTCTGTCTCTCTGTCTCTGTCTCTCTCTGCCTCTCTGTCTCTCTCTCTCTCTGTCTCTCTCTGTCTCTCTCTCTGTCTCTCTCTGTCTCTCTCTGTCTCTCTCTGTCTCTCTCTCTGTCTCTCTGTCTCTCTCTCTCTCTCTCTCTCTCTCTCTCTCTCTCTCTCTCTTTGTCTCTCTCTCTGTCTCTCTCTCTCTCTGTCTCTCTCTCTCTTTCCCTCTCCCCTCTCTCTCTCATATGCACACACCAACAACCAGAGCAGCTAATAACTTCTTGACTTACCTTAATGGTCATTTCATACCTCAAGAGGTAGAGGAAGCAACATGGGCAGAGACTTTTCTGGATCCACTTCTCAACAAAAAGGAACAATTGGTTGCTGAAATGGAAAAAAATGGGGCTTTGGGCAAGCTAACCATTCCATCTAAAAATTATGACAGAACAGGAATATTGTAATGTGAATAATAGGTTTTATGAGAGCAGATTTCAAAAGGTTAAGAAAAATGAGAAAATCCTACAGATTAAAATTACACTGAAAAGTCAGCCCAAGATGAATAGGAAGATCCAAAGAACTGACCCGCTAGTTGTTCCCCAAAGTCTGCCTTTAAGCAGACCACCCCCATGACTGAAGTGTATTCCTTCCTTTCCTCCACCTCCAAGAGTCACTAGCCTCTGCCAAGGCTCAGGTACCAATTCCCAACTCCTTTCCTAAGTTCCCCTGGCTGTTAGTCTTCTCATCCACCTGATATTACGGTCCTTTATAATGGTGCATCTCCAAAAAAAATTAATTTCACAAAAGCAGTAACTGGCTTTGTTTTTCCCCTCTCAGAACACTGTACAGTGCCCTGAACATGATAGGTGCTTAATGAATATTTGCTGAATTCAAATGGAGAATGAAATTTTGAATGAACAAATAAAAACAATTTTGATGAGAACAAAGGGGGTAGTTATTAATGAGACCATATAGATATACATAGAACTTATAAACAGACTCTAAATATGTATAGAGAGATTAAATATTGTATACAAAATATAATTTGGATAATAAATATATAATGTATTATATAATCTACAACATCATGTAACTTCTATACAGCTAAATACTTATTAGAGCAAATAATGAATTCCCTGAAGTGATCTTATATATTCAAATTCACACTAATTGCAAATTATGTGAAATATGGTCATTTGCTCCAGTCCAATGGATATAAATTTGAATAGTGTGATTACTTCAGGGGAAATTGTTTTTCGCACTAATTGGAACCTGGTTGCATTCAATATATAATATTACATTAAAATAATACACTAAATATAAAATAAATTTAACTCTATACGTTGCTAAGTTCCTTGTATATAAAAATATTTAATGTGTATATTTGTGTGTTATATATGTACATATAAATTATGAGTTTGTGTGTGCATACAAATGATGAATGGAAGCAAGGGAAGGTTATGAGAGATGAATTTGTTTTTGAAACAATGTGGCCCTCTTAGGGAATGAGGAGCGTTAACACTCAGAATGAACTGAGGTTCTCTTAGAAAGCTAAGGACAACTCAGACTTTCTTTTTCTTTCATTTTGATTTTGCTATATTGAGGGAAAAATGAAAATCAAAGAAAGGATGGGTCCATTGCTTCAGGGAATGGGATGATGGGAACCTAAAATAGAAAAAAACAGAGCTATTCAACTTGATGATCTTTGGGATGGAATGGATAAAATTAAAATGACCAATAAGGAATTAATATCCAAGATAAGTGAAGAGACAGTAATAGAGATCCTAGATGCCATGGTGAATCAAATCACTGGGCTTGGATAGAACTATATCCTCAAGTACAGAACTTGAGGGGTTGCTGAATCATTGTCAATGATCTTTAAAAGATTATACAGATCTTGAAGGATGGGAGAAGTACCACAGGACTGGACAGAACCAGGAATTCCAATGTTTTAAGAGAGGAGATAGGTGGGACCAATTGGAGTCTCTAAATCAATAGATCTTTGAGCTTTAATTTAACTTTTCTGGCAAAATTATAGACTGTATTATAACAGAGCCAGCACCAATGGCAAGTCATTCCGGAATAAATTCCTTTCCTTTCCTTTCCTTTCTTTTTTTTTCTTTTCTTTTTTTTTTACAGGGTTACTAGATAGATGAAGGAGTTGCTAAAAATGTAGCTTACCTAGATTATACCAAAATATTTGACTAAGTCTCTCAGGCTTTTCTTGTGGCAAAGAAGTGAAAACATGCATGGGATGATCGAATAGTTGGGCGGATTCAGAATTAACTGTTTGGACAGATCCAAAAAGCACTTTACTAGACCCAAAGTATTAATGGTCAGATTAGAATTTGGGAGAAATCTCATGTGGGGTCCTTCAGGCCTGTGCTCAGGTATGTGCTGTCTAGAACCTTTGACCAATGACTTGAATAAAGGCATCAATGGCAAGCTTAGCAGATTTTCAGGTGACACAAGGCTAGGAGTGATAGCTAACATACTGACAGGCTAGAACACTGGCCCAAATTTACAGAGATGAAATGGAATAAGTGAAACATAAAGACTCCCATTTAGGGTTGAAAACTCAAAATCAAGCATATGAGATAGCCAGGCAGCATTTTTTCAAGAAATAAAAGGAAATTTCTGGTATTTTGACTTAATATGAGGACAGTGTGATATTGTAACAAGTCAAGAAAGTGCATGACATCTTAGGCTGAATTAGGTAAAACATTCAAGAATAAAGGGCTGGTATTATATAATATATATTATATTTAGTTTATTATTCTATTATCTAATTAATATATTATATTTTATGTATAATTTATATTTAAATCTATCAAGTAGCCTGTATATCTTTAAATAGTTTCTTCCTTTTTTCCTTATCCAAATTTTTCTTGAGAATTTTCTTCATTTTTATTCAATAAACATTAAGATAAGGTTCTTCTTTGGGTAAGGTAACCTTCTCCATATCCTGCCCCCTACACACACACACACACACACACACACACACACACACACACACACACACACACTGTCTCCAACTAAAAGGGTGTCATCATTATCAGGGGCCCTTCCACACTTCTAATTAGAACATTGGGACCAATTTAGATTCTTTACACTTGGTACTCACCATGCACTACTAGAAAATTCCCAAGTCCTACTCTTCTAATTCCTGTGAATAAGAGCTTCTTTCTACCTAAAGGAAAAATCCTTTTCTCTACTTCCTCTCAATACTTTTTCTTCCAATTCACTCCAGCCCTACCCCTCCCCAATCTCTTTACTTCCCTGTCATGCCTTTCCACTCTGGACTCTGAAATCCTTCACTATTTTTAATCAATTCCCCTTCATCTGCGATATCTTTCTCTCATATTGATTCTATTTCTTGGTACTCACTAAAATACAGCTTTCCCCCCAAGAATCATCTCTTTGGAACCCCTTCCAAGGCTGCTTCTTTCTCAACCCTGATGCCCAGGAATATGAGGAAGGTTGGTAGACCCTTTGCTCTTTACTACCACTTTCAAACCTTCCCTCAACTATTATCACTCAGTCTTTCTCCTTTAAAGTTCATTTCTTCTTCAGGTCCCGGTTGCTGTCATCTCTGAGCCTCCAGGGCCCACCCTCTTCTCCCCAATACCTGGAGCACAATTTTCTTTACCCCAACTCTTACCCCCTTCAAATACGTTGACCTCCCAGTTATTCAACCTCTTCAACTCTTATGAGCTGTTGCTCAACCACACTTGGGAATGACTGTGTACTTAAAGCCACCCTGACCAAATTTTTCCTTGAGTGACAAAATTCCCAGCTGTATCCGGTGCCATCTCTGTTTAGCTCCTGTAGTAGCATATTTCTATTTTGTTAAAACTCATTGCATTATTCAAAAGCTGCCACTGCTTTAATGAAATGTGTAAGAATCAAGAAAATAGCATTTATAGCAGTCCAAGAGATCCCCTCTAGGATAAAATAATCAGTGTAGTAACCAATGACCACAATTTTAGCCTCAAAGATGATGATTTTCCCCCACATTTTTGGCACAAGGCTGTATATACACTAACCTAAGAAAGGAATTTGTTCATCTAACATAAGGTTAGCATTCATAAAACTATTTTCCTTTGTTCTTTTACAAAGTGCAAGCAGACTTTCTCCATAGTCTATTCAACAAATACTCAATGAGCCCCTAGTAAGTGCCCAGTACTGTGCTGTGTTATAAGGGAATAAAAGAAACATCATATGCCATGGTCCCTGCCACCAGAGAACTTATAACTTTCTTGAGAAGAATGGGACTTGATCTGGGTTTGAATCCTACTGCGTAGCTATAGTCAAATTATTTCATTTCGGCCATCTCTACCGCAGCCTACACCGACCTAGGATCATACACCTTCTATCCATCACTTTGTGTCAGTAAGTGGGAAAACAGTACCGACTGAATAGCAAAGAAACTATGGCCTTGAAACAGATTTCCAGCAACAAGTGCTTTGAGGGGTTTCAGAAAGTTTTTGAGCATGACAGTGTGGAACTAAAATGCAAAATGAAATTTGGAATCTACTTACCACCAAAGGCAGAAACTGGGAAATGTCCTGTACTTTACTGGCTGTCTGGTTTAACTTGCACAGAACAAAATTTTATCACAAAAACTGGCTATCACCAAGCTGCAGCAGAACATGGCCTCATTGTCGTTGCACCAGACACCAGTCCATGTAGCTGTAATATTAAAGGAGAAGATGATAGCTGGGACTTTGGTACTGGTGCTGGTTTTTACGTGAATGCCACTGAAGAACCTTGGAAAACCAACTATAGGATGTACTCTTATGTAACAGATGAGCTGCCCAAATTGATAAATGCCAATTTTCCAGCTGACCCAGAGAAGATATCTATTTTTGGCCATTCTTTGGGAGGCCATGAGCTCTGATTTGTGCTCTGAAGAATCCTGGAAAATACAAATCTGTGTCAGCATTCTCTCCAATCTGCAATCCAATGCTCTGTCCTTGGGGGGGAAAGGCCTTCAGTGGATATTTAGGATCAGATCAAAGTAAATGGGAGGCATATGATGCTACTCATCTTGTGAGGTCTTATTCAGATTCTCAGTTGGACATATTAATTGATCAAGGCAAAGATGACCAGTTCCTTAAAGATGGGCAATTACTTCCTGACAACTTTATAGCTTCCTGTGCAGAATGGAAAATTCCAGTTGTTTTTCGATTGCAAGAGGGATATGATCATAACTACTACTTCATTACAACTTTTGTTAATGATCACATCAGACATCATGCAAAATACTTGAATGCATAAAGCTCCATATACAAGTACCCTGATAGAAGACATGTCATAACCTATAGGCAGTTTGAAATCCTTGTAAAATTAAGCTTAAAGGATCACAGAATATATAAATGATCAGAGTTGACCGTAAAGAATGCAATGATTCAGATGTATTTGGGGACATAACAATAAATTGTTGGTCATTGGATTTATCAGTTCTTAGAAAGCTAAATTATGGAATCAAAGTAGCTGAATAAAGAGATTTAATGCAAAAAAAATTATTTCATTTCTCTGAGTCTTAGTTTCTTCATCAGTGAAAGAAGGAAAGTGATATTTTCATTTTATGTGTGTGTACATATATACACATCTGTAGATAGATAGATATACATATATGTAAATAGATATAGATAGATATCTCATAAGGTTGTTTTGTGGCTCATAAAGATTTTGCAAGGAGAATGCTTTGCATAACTTAAACTCCCCCATAAATGTCAGATATCCCTATTATGTGCTCATTTTCTAAAGAGAAGTGAAAATGAAAAATTGAAAAAAGCCATAGTTATTGGGAGAGTAAGATAGGAAAGCTAGCATGATATGTTCTAAGGGGAATAAGATATTTTTCTGACAGCAGCTTTGGACTGTTAATTGAATATTTGTTCTCACAAACACAGGCACGCTGCAAAGGAAGTTAGTCTGTGCTCACAGTATTTAATTAAACCCAAAGTTTCTACCACATCAATGCATCCCCTTGGGCTCTCACCAGTGTAGGGTTTTTGTTTTTTTGGCTTTTGTCTTTTACTTGATAGAAGTCACGAAAAATGGGAAATGTACTTTAAGAAATGCTTTCTTCACTGTGGGGGATGCTTGCACAGATAATGCTGTTTTCCCCCAGCTTGATTTTTTCTGTTTGGCCTGAAATTTCATGCCTCGGGTCTTGCAGTTGATAAAATATTAAAAACACTTGGAATAAGAACAATAATATTACCCTTTATCCATGCTGCTCCCATTACCAGTTGGAAGAAGAAGAGGATACATTGGACAGGGAGTTCTAAAAGGGATATTATGATGGAGGTTAAATGTAACAGAAAATCATGTGCTTTTTTTCCTATCCCTGAACATTTATTTGAGTAAATTTTCCTGCTAAAGCAGAGTTCACTATTCACGTATTTTAGACTCTGCATAAGAACTTTCTTTCAAACTATGACTAAAGCCTAGTTTAGTGACTGTGCCTGGTGCCCCTTATCACATCTCTTCCTCCTCCTCCCCAGTTTTCTATAACCTCAAGTTAATCAACAAGCATTTATTAAGTACCTGCTATGTGTCAAGAACTCTTAAGTGCTGGGGAATACAAAGAAAAGGCAAAAAAAAAGGCAGCAAGGAGCTCATAGTCTAATGGGAGCCACAATATGCAAACTACCATGCAGGGACAAGATATACAGAGGGTAAATTGGAGATAACCTCTGCAGGAAGGCACTAAGAATGGGAATGGAAAAGGCTCCTTGCAAAAAGTGGGGTTTTTAGTTGGACCTTGGAGGAAATCAGGGGTGCCAAGAAGGGGCGGTGGAAAAGGAAAACATTTGAGCCAGTGAAAATCCCCAGAGCCAGGAGATGGAAGCTCATGTATGAGGAACAGCAAGTATCACTGGATCTTTGAGCATGTAAAGAGGAATCAGAAGGAAAGATAGTGGCATAGGTTAACTTTTCTGGCTTAATACTGATGATAGTGCCCCAAAGCAAGGGTAGTAGATGGATAGGAAGGATTTTTTTAAGTAATAAGAAATGATATCCCCAAATGATGAGGCACATATAATCACATCTTTGGAATCACTGGATCTCTGGTTAGAAGGAAACCAAGGGTCAACCAGATTTGTCCAACCAAAAAAAAGCACCAAAGCAAGAATCCCTGTGCAAAATCCCAAATGTGTTAATTTTTCTCACTTTCTGTTGAGGATGTTCAATAAGATGGAAATCATTCCCTTCTAAGGCAACCCATTGTGCACCTAGAGAGCTCTCATTGGTAGGAAGAGTTCTACCCATGATTCCTAGTTCTCCAGTCTGGTGCCAAGCAGAAAAAGTCTTATCAAAAGTAGCAATGAAGTTAGACTGGCATTACCCTGTTGATCAAACCATGTTGGCTCTTTGTGTTTACTGCTTCGCTCTCTACATGTGCCCTTACCATTCCTTTTATAAGTCATTCCCAAATGTTGCCAGGAACCCGTCAAGCTCACAGATCTATAATTTACAGACCCCATGCTTTCTCCCTTCTTTAGAATGAGGATGTTTGCCATCCTCTGGGCAGCTTCTAAGATCACTGACAGTGGCTCAGTTATGTCTACCAGTTATTTCAGTAGCCACAGATATAATTCATCTGAGCTTTGTAACTTGAACTCATCAGGGACAGCTAGCTGCTATCTTATTATCATCCTATTTATCCTGGGGTTTGACTCCCCATTAGCAACTTTTACTCTGTCCTTCCCAGTCCAAAGATGATTCTCCTTGGCAAAAGAAGCAAAAGCAAAATGAGCTGAACAGCTCAACGGTCTCCCATTATGGATGATCATCACATCACTATGGCCCCTTCCTCTTTAAAGTGATGTAGGTTTTTCAAAAGTTGTGCAATCCCGAGCTTTCCTGGCCAGTCTCAGCTTCTTCTAAGCAATAGTATTCCTGACATTATTTTACATAACCATTTTTCTTTTCAATCTAGGGTCATCACTGAGTTCCCTGTGCATCCACATGATGTTCCTATAGACTAGAGGTGTCAAACAAACAGCCAGCAACACTTCTGAGTGTGACCTGACCCAGATTAAAATGTAATTGAGAAAGGTGGCTAGGTGGCACAGTGAATAGAGCACCAGCCCTGGAGTCAGGAGGACCTGAGTTCAAATCTGGCCTCAGACACTTAACACACACACACACACACACACACACTAGCTGTGTGACCTTGGGCAAGTCACTTAACCCCAATTGCCCTCCAAACCCCCCCAAAAGACCCCAAAAAATGTAATTGAGAAACATTTAACAAAATAAGTAAAAATACAATAAAACATAGTTAATATCACACTGCAAAACTAAGTAAGCATTCCACATATGTACATATTCGCGGGCCCCATTTCTATTTGAGTTTGAACTACTGCTTTAGACAACTGCCTCTTTATTCTTCATCAGAATCATTTCCCTTTGTGGATTCCGAATTTCATTTTGGAGAGCTTTCCATGATTCCTGAATAGAGATATAAATAAATCATATGCAAAGCCACTGGTGACCCTCCTTCCTATATCCTTAGGAAAATCTTAGTGGAGAATATTGACTATTGCAGGGGACTAACTCTGATCTACACAGAAAGACTATTCTTGACAAGAATGAATATAAATTGGCAATCCAATACACAGGTTGAACAGCAAGAACAGCTTAATTTGCCAAGTGGAGAGACTTGCTTTGAATGAATCTTTCTTCCTGATCAAAATTCACTCTCCCCCACCCCATGACACTTGAATCTTGATCATTCAAAAAAAGAGTCATCTATATCTATTGCTAATGAATCTTTCTTTTTTCTCGCAGTGAAAAACATAGCTGTATTACAGTTTTCAATTTAAAGCCATGCCAGTGAAGAGGACAAATTTATTTTTTTGGATCAAGCTTGTGGAGGGTTTTAATAGTTTTAACAAAAAAGGGAAGAAAACAATAGTTTTGTTGGTCAAAATACTGGCACTCCAGTGGCAGACAGAGTCTCAGCTGGTGGGCAGTGTGCCTTGGCTCCAGTTGGGGAGCACACGGAGAAAGAAATTGAGTCTTTTACTTGGTGTATTTTCTCGTGTGGTATAGATCAAAATAAAAGCAGCTCCTTCCTTGAGGGGATGCCCTGAATGCTTAGCCAACAAAAAGAATGCTTGTTATTTCAAAAGCTCAGGAAAACTGGCCAGAGGATCTAACGCAGCTCTTCCTACTTCCACAGGGGTCAAAAACTTTGATAATTAGAGACCGAATGGTCAGGAGCAATTGGAAGGTATTCATCTGGGTAGTGGGTGCCACCCCTTCTTCTATTTTGGTCTAGAACCATAATGCTGCATCACAGTTTTGATTAACACAGATCTCCTGGCCATTGGTTGTTCTGAAAAGCATGGAGATCAGATATTCCTAAGCAATTCAGCTTTAGCTCTAGTGAAATGTTCTGTAGGCTGTAGGATTTTCTATTCCCCTGGCCCCACAGCAGTAAACTCCCTCCATTTGGCCTTCATGAGGTTTAAAGAGGGTCATTTGTTTTCATTACAACTCCTTGAAGCCCTTCCTTCCCTACTCATTAATGAATTTCCAGTCTTTCATCAAAAAACAAAAACAAAAAACAAACACAAAAAGGGATCTGACAGAGGACATGGTTAAGTGGCTGGCATACACGGCTGCACCAGCTTTAGAGAGAGAAGACGGCCATTTACTGATTGCTAGGGGTTGACATGACTTGGTTAGTATGCTAATTCAGACTCCTGCATTTAACATTCAGATCAGGTTTGCGCAGCCTCTCCAGAGCTCTAGAGCAGAGGGATGGGTGTCTGCCTTACAGCATTGAGAATTCTATGCATGGATGACACAAATACCCCAATCCTCTGCCTGATTCTTCCTCTCCCTTTCTTCACCGCCACCCAATGAGGTGCATACGCAAACACACATATATGCACATGCAAGCACATATGCCCACACCAATACCATACAAGCTGTTCTCTGTTAATGCTGAAGAAATGGAAGGAGGAAAAATCATCCATGATTGGCTAATTCCTCCTCCTTTGTATTCCCCAAGGCTCACTTCTGCAGACAATATATTTCTTCTGCTTAGGAAACTCAAAGTGTAATGGGCCAAAAGTCCAAACAAAGAAGTAATGTGAAGGACAAAATCACAGGCAAACAAAGGGCATCTTCTCTGTTGACCTCTCACCCAAGGAATCTGACAAAGTCCCAACCCCAATGATATCCCAACATCGTCATCATCACCACCACCACCATCACCAGCACTACCTCCACCACCACCACCACCACCATCAATGGTGGCATCGTGATGATTATAACAATAAATAATTTACACTTAATAAAGCATTTCACTTTGACAAAAGACTTTTGCATAAATTAGCTTTTTGGGTGGCTTTCACCCAAGTAAAAGAGAACCAAAATAGCCGTTGGGGACTGATTATAGCAATCAGCTGTACAGCCAGGAAGAAGGAAAATCCAGCTTATTTTATGCCATTTAGGGTTAGCGCTTCGTTTTAATATGTTGGGAACACCTTGTCCTTAGTCCTGTTCTTAGCGGGATTGTGACTTCCCCAAGCCACGGCTGGTAACAGAATCCAGAGTCAATCCCCACAACTTAGGTCCATGGTAAAGACAATCACTTGCCACATATACCAGATCCCCAACCAATGGAAAACTTCGTGTCCTGAACCTCCCTTTGCAGTATGGTTCTGCAATGTCGCAGCAGCTCCCAAGAGAAAACAGAATCAGCCGCTCCTACTCTCAGAAGCCAGATTGGGAGGGGTGGTGCTGTTTTTAATAGAAGGAAACAATTCTGAGCAAGCATGATACTCCCATTAAAAGGCAAGAGCACGCCTTTTCCAGATCAAGGAACGGCATAGCTGTACAAGTTGGCACTCCATCATTCCATCTGCTGGGCACACTGGTGGTCCCCGTGGCTATGGCCCCTTGTGCCAGGCATGCATCCCATGGGAAGCTTAGGAGCACTGGCCAGTTCCTATCCAAGTCTCCGATAGGAATGACCGGCGATTCCTCCGAGCTGCAGACTTGCTTTTCCTTGATTTTTTTTTTTTTGGCTCTGGTCCAAGATGTTTTCCTGTCATCATTTCACTGTCTTTTCCCGTAATCCCTTTTTTAAACATCGCCAACAATTAGCCGTTTTCCCCCACCCCCACCCCAAACATATCCACGCACACACACACACTCCACGGAGTCCCATCACCGTCTTCTTTTGCCTTGAAGTCTAAGAAATTACAGCTTCTCATTAGCTGGAGAGCACGTTTTGAAAGGCTTTCTGTTTACTCACTTTGTAAGTGATGCTGGCTCTTTTAATTATTCTCCCTCTGCATGCCATAGGAGAGCAGCAAGCTGTTCAAGCCAGCCCAGGCGACTGCATATCCTCAGCCAGGCAGTTGGAAGGAATCGTGTTTTACCTCACTGCTGATGCTTTCTTCCTTTCCTGTCAGCAAGCCAAGGAATCCCCCCCAAAGCTCTTACGTAGCAGATACCAAAACTGTGAGTCACTTTTCACTCCCAGAGCGGTAAGTCCACAGTATGTGTGCATGGAACAGCACGCCCAAGACTGGGGCTTTCCCCACGCTGCCAACATGCTCTGGAACCCATTTCCCAGCCATGACTTTGTCTTTCTTGCTATTGCTCCCTCTTTCTCTTCCTCTCTTGTCTCTTCCTTCTCTTTATGGTGCTGGATCCTTCTCATCCTTTCTCCTTCCGTCTCTGTGTTGCCGACAGCAGCAGACCCAGCAAGAACTAGGTCCTGCTCTCCTTCTGTTATTTTTTTTTTTTGCTGCAGCAGCCTTTGGCTGCTCCCTCTGCCAAGCTGGATCACCAAAGACACACGACTCACTCACAATGAATAATCAATACAGATATTGATCTGTGGAAAATGTTTGTAAATTCCTGAAAGGGAATCAAGAATGGGGGGCAGGGAGGCTCGTGGGGGACGACAGCATGATTCTAGCAGCAGATCGAGGCAGAACCCCATTTGGATCCCAAGCCATGCTGGCTCCGAGGTGATGGGAGGGTCCCGGAATGTGTGCAGAGAAGTGTGTGTGTGTGGGGGGGGGGTGCACGTGAAGGGACTGCTCTCTATTTTCCTCCTCTACAGCTGCTCTCCCAAAAGAATCAGGAGCCAAATGGTCGGGAGCCCCCATCGGTACCATGTCTTGGCTGCAGGCCAGCACTGTTTTGTTTTCATTATCACACACTACTTTGCAATTTGCATAAATACTGGGTTATTTTTTATCCTGTCGTCCAAAAGATTTTTTTTTTATCTTCACTTCTGTATGTAGGGAGTTTGCAGCATACTCATCATGGTTGAAGATTTACCCTTTTAGGGAGTGTTTCCAGGTGTGAGATAGAGGCTGCAGAAGAAAATAGGGGTAAAGAAGAAAGAGTCACAGAAAAGAATACAAGAGTCAAAGGAAAGAACAGGGCCATGACTGCAGGGGGACTCTGCTTGGTGGAACCCAACATTATAGATGCTGTTTCCTCTCTAGAAAAGCCCTAGATACCCTATGTAGTTGTCCATCCAGATCCAGCCTGTTGCTCCAAGCACTTCATAGTTTCTTTAACCAAGAGAGAACTGTTTATTCTTGGTGGGATAGTAATGCTCTCCAGTGGGAAAAGTCCTTGCTTTATCAGCCTTACTCATCCACCACTTGCAGTGATGGTTCTCTCTGCCATCTTGGACCAGAGGATCATTTTCATGTTAATTTTTTAGGCTTGCATGATTACAACTTTGATCAGCCTAAGCTCAACATTTAGAGGGAATTAGAATCCTTCTGTTGGCCCTCTTAGCCAAAGCATTTACATTACAAATGTCTTTTCTGGGGAAAAGGTGTAACAAAGTCTAAGAGGTAAAAGGGACCACCATCTCCTTCATGTACCTTTTAGTTGTGGGCACTAAGCCTAGACCTCTCTTATCAGATTTCTAATCCAAAGAGTATGGTATACAACTATGCCTTGCCCAGAGAGTGGCACCATGAGTCATAGAAAATCCATAGCTACCACTGGTTCACAGGCTTCCTATTGCTCTTCTAATTTCTTCCTATATCAATTCCCTATCCTTTCATATTTCCCCCTTCTCCCTTAAAATCTCCTTCAGATGATTCTAGCCTTTCTCCCATTGCTCTCAGTAAGTGCCATACTGCTGGCCCTGTGAGAGAAGTATGAGTAACCTTTGAGATAGCAATCTAGAATGAGACCTCCTTGTGAGGATTCAATTGCGGTGTCTCCTTTTCTAAAAGGAGCTGTCCGCTTTATCAGCCAATACCAGCAGGAGGGATGCTGATTTTTCATTCTCTTTCTGGCTTCTGATTAGCTCCAGCAATCCAATTAGCAGAGGCATTTATATCACAAGGGGCTGAGGTGCCCCTACTCATCACAGTAGCTCAAACCCACTCATAAATTCTGCCGATACTACATCTTCCTGCAACATGGATTAATTACACCACCAGGCCTTCAAGAGTAGGGTTACCAGTGAAGGTGTATATGAATATTAGAATTAAAGAAGAGACAAAAAGGAATGAGTTTTGCTCCCCATGAAGGATGAGTTCAGTGGGGCTCTGTCATCTTCCATGAAAGCAGCTACGCATGCTTCTAAGGAGTATCCATCCAGTCAATGGGATGGGTTAGAGCTGAGCATTTTAAAGATATCAGGATTTAGCAGCAGCTACCACATGGAATACTCATGAAGCACCTAAAAGAACTCTGAAGAGATTCCTTTCTCTAACAGGCAAATGCCTTTACCATCTAAAAGAGATCATTGCCTCAATACTATTTAAATAACCCCATAGATAAAGATTAACCATCTCCATCAGTATTGCATTCCATTTAGGTACAGTGTTGAGATTGTTATACTCTCTTGTCTACCTACGTACTCATCTTGAATGTGGCCACACATACATCAATCTCAAGTATCTGTGTGCCTATTTATTCCTCAAGTTATGTTCATTTATGTATCAACTATTTAATCTACTTTCCATTCATCCATATGCATCTGTCTATCCATTTTCCTAAACATCTATTGTTCTATGAATATCTTCCTATCATCTGTCACCCACTTATCTATCCATTTGTGTACCTATTAATACATCCATCTATATTATCCATCTATCTCTCCATTAATTTATTCATGCATTCATCCAATCATCTTTCCTTTATCAGTTACCAATCTCTATTCCCTTTTCTTTTTCTGACTTTCATTAATTGTGTTCATATTCATTGCCCCCCAAATCCACATTGTCAAAAGTTCCTTAAAGAATATCCAATTTGAAAAAGAAAACCTGGTGCTTATATCCCTATTAAACTGTTATGCCAGGTTTAAATACCTTAAAATCATTGGACCATGTCAAAAAGAGCACATCTAAATGGACACATACTGAATTTCTTAAAATTAGGTAAAATATTTAACCAAAGTGACTCCCTAGAGTTGAGGATTTTTAATTATCAAGGAATGATTTTATGTTTCCAAAAACTTGAATAGTTTTCAAATGGGGAAAATTTTAAACTTTTGCACATAAATCACATAAATATGATATTGTCATATCCATTAATATCTACTGTAGTCAACAAATATTTAAGAAACATGCTACATATTTCCTGTCCTCATCAAGCTTACATTCCAGGCAGGGGAGATAGCATGTACATATATTCATTCTTAAGACAGAATGCAAGGTCCTTGAAGGCAAAGACCATTTCATTTTTGTCTGTATCTACAGAACTTAACATGGTGCCGGTCTTGTAGTAGGCGCTTAAAGAATGATTATAAATTGATTGAATCAATATATATGAACTAGAAGTAGGGCTATTTTGAAAGAAAATCAGCTAGGGTGGGGATGAGGGAAGGTTTAGATACAGGCAGAGCTTGAACTGAGCCTTGACTTCTGACAAATGGAGATGAGGAGGGAATGCATTTCAGGTATGGGGGTCAGTAGTTTTAAAAGTGCAGAAGTAGGAGACGGTGAGGAAAAGTAAGAAGGCCCATTTATCTGGACCATGCTGTGTGTGGAAAGGAGCAGTAAGTAATACTGCTGCAAAGGTACCTTAATTTGAAATTTATTTGATTGCAAATTCCCTGAAGGAAGGGGGTTGCTTCCATTTTTGTCTCTGTTTCCACCAAAATCTGTGCCTTGGCACAGATTAGAAGCTTAGGATCATGGGATCACAGATTTCACATTGGAAGGGATTTGAGGCTGTGAAGTCCACTCCCCCACTTCATTTCTGAAGAAGAGGGGTTAAATGACTTTCCCAGGGTCACATAGCTCATAAGAGTCTGAAGTAGGATTTGAGTCCAGGTCAGCACTCTATACAGTATACCATACTTGTTAGAATGAATTCAACTAGAAAAACCTCTTAGAACTCTGAGTCACCTCAATCAAGGATTTTCTGATTTTGTACCCTTTTGTCAACATAGGACATAAAAATGAAGACAGTAGCAAGGTTACCCTTGTTTGGGTGTGTCGGATAGGTGGGTTTGAGATCTATTTGTAAGACCAATTAAAATTTGGAGACAAAAGTGACCTTCATCCTCTCCACCCTAGCCCTTACAAAGTTATTTCTTTCAAACCTAGTACTTACTTGGTACCAAAGAAAATGGTACAGACCTGAGTTTGGGAGAGAAACTGATAATGGCTACTATTTCTTTTTTTTTTAAGAAGCTTATAAATGAGCAAAAATTTTGCCTTAGACAATAACTGCATTATGTCATTATCAGTGGAAAGGACTGGGGTGCTTAGCTGGATTTTCTGTCCATTCAAGAGACTCAGTCATTAACCAATTATATCAGCTCAAAATGCCGATCAAGAATCCAATGCTACTGATTATAACATTGTGAACATATTGCTTGGCTCTCTAGTGTGCTTTTATTTTGCTGGTAATGTTATTAGAAAGGAAGTCGTTTTGGAGGGTTTCGAGTTAACATCTGTCCCCTACTGTCTGACTAATTAGCTAAGACCTATACATGCCTTGATGAGCCAGCCACTGTAGTCCTGCTACTGTGTGTGTGGAACTAGAGCCATAGGACTAAGACCATGAGGAAGGAAACTAAATTGCTAGACCTGGAAACAGAAAGACCTGAGTTTGAATCCAGTCTCAGACACTTACCACCTACCTGTAGGACCTTAAGCAAGTCATTTTTTCTGTCTTCCCCAGTCTCTTCATCTGTAAAATATAGACAGTAAGAGCACCTACCTTGCAGGTTTTTTTGTGAGACTCAGATGAGATATTTATAAGGCACATAGTACAGTGTCTAGCACAGACTAGGCGCTTAATGTTTCCTTCCTTTCTTCCCTTTATGTTACCTCTATTACCTTCCTATTCCAGCTTCCACCCCAATATGATTTTTCCTCTGAGATAACATTATATCTACTCTGCATGTATTTAGTTATTTATTTATTGTCTCTCCCATTAGAATATAAGCACTCTGAGAAGAAGGGCTGTTTTTGCCTTTCTTTGTATCCCTGCTTGGTGCCATACCTAGGTCATAATAAGAGCTTAATAAATGCCACTGCCATCTTTATCTGGTGGAGTTTAAAATCAGTCCATGAGGTCAAGCCCAGGATCAATCATTCCAAATTGTTTGAACAGTAGGACTCCTCTTTGTTAAAAAATAATTTAAAAATTATTATCAGTATCTGTCATTTGAAGAGATGCCCAATAACAAAAAGCTATTATAAATTTGGTAAATGAATTTATATTTTATTAACCACAGTGGCATCCATGTTCATTTCAAAACTAATAATACATATATGGGAGATATCTATTCCATCTACAGAAGGCAGATTTGCTTATTGTTATATACTGTCAGTTCCTGAGATGGTTGGAATGTACATGGATTGACAGACCCCAAACATCAGTGGTCTGGTATTTGGGCACCATTGCCCTAAACTCTGAGTTACCTTTCAAATTGACTAGATTTGTTGGAATTTGGCTGCCTCAAAAGGGGACAAGGCATTTATTTTGTTTTTTTATTTTGCTGGCTTCTATATCTTTATTCCTCCAACATCTAGTAGCCGTGATGAAATCCACTCCTTTTATTCAAGGCAAACAAACAACACAGGATGAAAGGAAGGCCATTGGCCATGAGAATCAGAAATCAGAGGATCTTCAGTTAAAGGTCTTGCGCTCTTTCCCTTGACCTATTTCTCCATCTGGCATTCTAGGATTGAACTGATAATTCATCGTCCCCTCTCCTGATTGGTTATTTCATTCTTTAATGAAACAATCCTGCAAAAAAATAGTACTAAGAATCACAGGTTAAAGAGAATATTGTCAAAACTTTCTATCTCCTTTTTCTATCTTTCTCCCTTTACTTTATTATCCCCATTTTTTTTGTCATTTAACTCCAATTATGGGATGCTAAGTGCTTTTGGAAATTTCATTGTTAATATCTTCTTACAGTGCTATTAACGTAAATCAACTTTAATAGTGTCCCAGCAAGTGTAAAAGCAATCAAAAATTCAGTACTCACGAATCATTCTGTAATTTCAGCATAAAATGTTAATAGAAATAATATCCAATACCATAAAATATCGGTAAATTCAACTTTAAATATATGTGATGAATGACTTAACCATTGAGCAGTGTCCCTTGTACTGCTATAAGATGAAGATTTTTTATTGGATGAGCCATACCTCAATCACATGGAAATTACCAGAAATCCCCTCCTCTACTTCATCTGTATCAACCAATCACATCAGAATGAACACAGATTAAAAAAAAAATCTCTTGGTCATAAGCACACCGTCTTCTTTAAAAGTTATCAGGTGGTATGGGAAGGAGAGATTTCGAGGAGAGAGGTATAGAATGATGTATAAACTGCCACTTAAACACCAATCATTTAATGTCAAAGTTGGAAGTGACCTCAGAGATCATCTGGTCTATGGGTTGCTAACCTTTTTTGTGTCTTAACCCTCTTCAGCAGTCTAGTGAAGTATAGGAACCACTCAGAATAATGGTTTTTAAATGCATGGAACAACATACTTAAAATGACAAAGAAAACCAATTATATTGACATCTCTTTATCAAAATATTTATTAAAAATAATTTCAAGAAACCCTGACCTAATACAATCCCATACTTGAGCAGGAAATCTTAGTTATAGTATCCCTTACAAGTGACCATCCTGTCTCTGCTTGAAGACCTCCAATGACTGGGAAATTACTGCCTCCCAAAGGCAACTCATGACACTTTTGAACAATTCAAAGGTTAGGAAACATTTCCTTTTATTATGCCAAAATTTCCCTCCACCCCTACCATTTTCACCCACTGTTTATAATTCTGCCCACTGGAGCCAAACACAAGTCTGATCCCTCTTTCACATGACAGTCCCTTAAATACTTGACCACAGCTCTATCATGCCCCACCTAAGATTTCTCTTCTCTACATTAAAGACATGTGCTCCATCCTTCAGTTAAACCTTGTGTAAGTACAATCCCATCCCCATCTTCATTACCCTTCTCAGGACGCACTCCTGGTTCTCATGTCCTTCCTTAGTCGA
Organism: Gymnobelideus leadbeateri; assembly: GCA_011680675.1. Taxonomy (NCBI): domain Eukaryota; kingdom Metazoa; phylum Chordata; class Mammalia; order Diprotodontia; family Petauridae; genus Gymnobelideus; species Gymnobelideus leadbeateri. The sequence continues at coordinate 268,787 of WOXC01006572.1, forward strand.
GATGTAGTGGAATGGTCTCTGGGTTCAGAGTTAGGAACCCCAGATTTTGTGCATTTTGCCTGAAAGACTAAAAGCCATCACCGAGAGGCCTGAGCTAGAATGAATAGCTGAGAGGTTTGAGTTTAGATATGAACCATGTTTGGCTGGTTCTGTGGACATTTATTCCAGGAAAGGGTCCCTGTTACAAAGTTCCCTTTTTTCTCACAATCCAATCCTAACAACACAGTGATATGGATTTGGTAGACCGATACTTGCTGCTGACTTTCCCTGGCTTAGTAGAGTGGGCATTTTTCAGTTTCCAAGACCCTGCTCCTGCAAAGTGCCATAACCAGAAACACACAGAATTTCTATTAAGGAAGAGACACTGCTGTACAATCAGCATTAATTAAGTGCCTACTGTGTGCCAGGCACTGTGTTAAGTACTGCCGATGGAACTAGTGACCACATTATATAATGCTCTTAATCATATGGTGAAAAATCAGCACCACCAGAGAATACCATGATTTGTAGAGTTTGGGGCTGGAAGAGATATTAGAGATCACCCATCCTAAATCCCTCATTTTACATATAGGGAAACTGAGTATCAGGTAAGGGAAGTGACTGGCCCAGATCTCATGGGTCTTAGGTAATAGAGTTGTGGTTTAAAACCATTTCTCCTGACTCAGGATTCATAATGTCATAGGAGCATAGATGTGGAGCTGGAAGTTACCTTCAAGGCTTACACAGGGAAGGGAATGTGGTGGCGCTAACAACTTGACCTGTTATTTAAGGGGTCTTAAAAGGTCTTTGCATTAATGACCTATCTATGTTTTTCAATTACCAATTTGTTGCTCTGCGAATAACTTTGTTCAGTAAATTCTCTCATCCAGCTTGGCTATGACTAATGAATGGGATGCCCTAACTAATCAAATATTCTACTTAGTAAAGTATTATCATGGATTAGCAATTTTCAGAGAATTTCACCGTGCACTGGACACAATGATCATTTAGTGGAAAGAGCACAGACCTAAGAGTCAAAAGACATAATTTAGAGTCTTAGATCAGCTACCCATCTGTGTGTCCTAAAAGAAAACACTTCCCTTTTCTATGACTTAGTTGCCTTCTCTATAAAAAAAAGATATAATAATAACTGATATGCTTCATTCATAAGGCTATTTGAGGATCAAAAGATACAGAATATGTTAATCAGTTCATGTAATTTAAAGTTATACTTTAAACACATTAAGGGCTATCCAAATGGGAAGTGTCACAGATGGTCATGACTGATATTCATAAATAAATTGCATTTGACATCCAAACTCTAATTCTGAAGAAAACTCAATTATACTCCACTACCTCAGGATCATCATCATCATCATTAAAATCAATGATCAGTTATAATGAATTCTGTTTTCTTATGCTTGGTTATGACCTTTTCCAAATGCCTCATTGGATGCATCTCCCATGCCTATTAGTGAGATCTTAGGGCTGGCTTGCCTCTCTTGATTAAAAAGCAGAAATGGCTTTAGGTTAGGGCCAGAATCTCTTATTTTTTTAAAATATACCTTGGTGCCCTATTAAAAAACCTCTTTGTTTTGTGTGTATACTCTCTCAACAGGCTGTACTATTGAAGGCCTGCTTCAACCAATGTCAGCTCTTGGTGTTGGAAACTTGTGTTTCCTCATCCCTAAGAACATTTTTTAAATGACATAAAGTATCAATCAGTGAGCTTTTTGAAAGGAAATCTGAGTGGTTGAAGCAATTGGGATACGAGAAGGCAAACTGCAAATCCACCAGCAGGTGGAGGTACCTAAAGGGTTGTTTGAACCCCCTTTTTGTCCAAAAATGCCCTGGATTCCTCTGTAAACAAGGAGGCTGCTTTTGTGCCTGCAGGAGGAGAAATCGCCTTATTGTGAGGCAGTGAGAGAAACAACCTTTAATCCTTGCAAAGCCCAATAATATTATGTATATTGACTGAAACCCTATGGAGTGGGCCTGACGGGTTTTTTTTTTTCATTACCACGGTACATTGTAACCTAGCTACCTTTGAAAGTAACCAATATTGAGAGGTACTTGACATTTGCAAAGGATTATGGGTGTCCTCTCTATCTCTTCTCAAGTTCCCAAATTTACAATGGTCTTAATTTAAAAGTTAAGCCAGGGGATCAATTGCTTAGTCTAGGGCCAGGCTGCCCTTTTTAAAACAAAACAACACACACATACACACACACACACACACACACACACACACACACACACACACACACACACACACACACACACACACCCAATCCCTGTGCTGTGTGCTGGTGCGACCTGACTTCAGTGTTTGCCTCTGATTGGTTGGTTTCTGTTGTCTTGTTTTTAATTTTGGAGGAAGGCCTATCAACCAAATCAGATGACCAAAGCCGTCAGGTTTCACTCTTCCAGGTGTGGCCCAGGCACATCGAAGCAGCAGCAGCTGGTAATGAGTTGGTGAAAATGAAAAGGGGACATAAGCAACTCCTTTAGCAAATCCCCTGGAAATGACACGGAGCCATGAGGATCGATGAAATCGATCCATCTCTGGGCTGCAGGGCTCCCTCAGCTGACTCTGCCAGCAACAGTCACAGCCCAAGGAAAACAGCCATGTGATTATCAGCAAAACTGCTATCAAATCAACAGGGAAAGTCGGGCTCTGGCAGGCCCTTCACTTCCCTCATTTGGGAGATGGCCATTGGGTCAACATTAAAACAAGGATCAGCCTGAAAACCCAAGGGAAAAGCCAATTGAGCCAAGGGCTGGCCTTTAGGAGCCTATCTGCTTGACCTTCAACAATAATTATACTGCTACTTACTCCCACTATCGCCCTGATCACTGTGTAAACTCAAATCCCCCACACTGGTGAACTGGAGAGTGTTAGTGCTATCAGAAGGCCTTTTGAGTCTATTGTGTTCGAATAGCTTATTTGGCTTTGAAATCAGGCAGACAAGTTATGGGAACCCAGATCACAAAGCCAATTGGTGCAGATTATGGCACGTGCTTGGAAAACCTTTCTGAAGCAGTGGGGGGATGTCACCTGTAGCAGTGGAGGAACCCAGGACAGCTTAGCCTCCCTTAGCCCAACCTCCACAAAGCTGGCCTCACCCAGGAACTCAGAGTGGGAAATCAACTCCAGTTAGAACATTAGGAGGCAGTTGGTCAGAACACTCCGGGATTCCTGGTTGAATTATGGCCTTGGCAGCAGCTGCCTGCCAGACCCATCTGGTTTGAATTGTCTGAACAGTGTTCAGTGCAGCTGTGGCTGTTGGTATGGGTGGGTCTTCTGAGTAATGTGCTTGCATTGAAGGGGTGGAGAAAGGGAAGGAAAGGATGAAACTCTTGTCATGAAGAACGAATAGAGAACAAGAGGACTCCTACTGTTTCTGCTTTGCAGCATGGAAATGGACCTGTGGTTCTGGGCGAGGGAAAGTATTCTTCCTTCATCATAGTGCTCTCTCCTCCCTACATGGGCCGTCACACCCTGTGGGTGCTGTCACATCACATACTTGGGTTATGATTTGATTGTTTCGCTTTTTACAAGGGTGGTATAATTAGTTTCACATTTTTAATTTATAGCGTCAGCTAAGCTTTTTAATCCGTTATTTATGGCGAAGAACTAAATTGCCTTCTGACCCTCACAGAAAGCATTTTGCTTCTACAGTTTGTAATCAGTTGTTTGGCTAAAGCTTGTGGCTTTCTTGAAGGAAAAGAACCCTGTGCTTTGCCTGGGGATGAGCAATTTCTGCAGCTTCTCAATGTTTCCTGATTTAGGAATCCTAGAAACTCTACACAAAGCCTCAAGGCTTTAAAGAGGATACTGTTTCCCTAAAGCTCAGCCCTAGAAGAAAGTGAAGCTGGCAAGGAGGAAAAACTCATGGCCAGAAAACCCCAAGTAGAAAAACTTCCCTTGTGTTTGGCTGCATTTCTGCATTTGTTTTTCTGTCTTTGGCCTGCACCCTATGAAGCAGTAGCAGTATTTTTTTATATGGCAGAGGAATATTTGGGGTTAGGAAAAATGAACTGGGGGAGTTGGGATGTATAAGGAGAAGGCTAAGAAGTGAGCCATGGACCTATAAAATTATAAGAGAGAAAGTGGAAATGCATTGAAAGTACATTAGACCCGAGTAGTTTTTCCTTTATGACAAATCTTTGGGGACAGAGCAGCTGGTATGGAAGGTGGGAGAAGGACCCCCAGCATTATTTTCCTTTGGGTTGAATTGCATTGATGGATGCCACCAGATACAAGTGAAGATAGCCCATATATGTCTTCAATTTAATAGTATTTCTTGAAGATGTTTGGTGAATGGGTACCAGAAGAGAGGGGACCACAGTCACCCTGGGAGCCCCCTTGATGTTAGCATATGATTCACTCTAGGCTCATGAGTCAACTCTGTTCTCCCAAGTCCGTTTGAGTTGAAGTGTGGAAGGGTTAAAAGAGGAGGCACAAGGCTGTGGTAATAGCAGCTCCCATAGGGGAAAAAGGAGATTAATGCTTTGATGGGGGCCTTCTCGTCTTCTAGGCCAAGAGGGTCTCAATATTTACAGTAGGTTAAATACATACCAATAGAATCGCACGTTTAATGAAGTGTAACAAACATGTAATCAGATACATATCTATTAAATAATTGTGGAATCTCGGCAAACATGTTCTTAATAATAGAGGGTGCAGATGTCTCACAGATTGGGGAGAGGAACAAAGAATGAGGAGACTAATAGAAGGAATAAAAGCTATCTTCTGAAAACAAAGAAGATGGCTGAGCTTCAGCCAGAATTTGATACAAATATCTGCCCTCATCTAAAGCAGAAGTAGGTTCTGAGCCAAGAAATGAATAGACTTTAAAAAACTTTGAGAAAGGAAAGGTTAGGGAAAATTGCGTTTAAAATAATACCCAAAGAAGGGCCTGATCACCAAAAACAAAGAAGAAGAAAGAAATGCCATTAATAAAGGTGTGCCATCTTTACATTCAGTTTTTAGGAACACAAGAGCACTGTTACTATATCTTCACATGTCATAACTGCAGGTACCAGTTAAAGAGTGAAAAACAAAAGAACCACATGATATATAAGTGGAAGATTAGTAACTTGGTTTTTTTCCCCTATAAACGTGGTAATTATAATATTGTATTGCAAGACATTATTAGAGTTACATCAGCAAACTGCTGTTGTAAGCTGATCTCCTTCCTCATGAAGAGTCTAGCTAAGCATGACTCTAACTAATAATTAGTCCTTAGAGTTGAGAGAAAGGGGTGCAGACAGTGGAGGAGGACGTCCTTGTCTGAATTCAGACATGAACTCAAAGTCCATTGGCATCCAGCCAGATGCAGATACCAAGATTACAGGGGCAGCATTTTAATCTTCAGAATCAGAAATCACCTCCTTTGCTACCATATCCCCTTCCTGCTGCTCAGACTTTTTCTTTTGTTTGTTTTTGTAATAGCAGCTTACTCTGGAGTAGGTTTGGGTAGAAGACAAAACAGGCTTGCTAGCTTCAGTGTTAGTCCGTGAAATGATGACATAACTGATGCATTGTTTGTTCAAAGTATCTGTGTTTCCATCTGTTTGAACATTCTCTCCACTCATGGAGCCCACAACTCATCTACACTTTCTTATCCTTATGCCTGTCCCCCATGCACTTCCAATTGTAAATAAGCTGTTGTCTATCATTTAATTCTTCAGAGATTGGAATATTATAGGCTTTGTGGCCACGTAGCATCCCCAGGAGAATATTGGTGTTAAAGAGATGGGCTTTTGCAGTGCAAGCAGATTGGGGTCACTGAAAGCGTTGCACCATTTTCCAAATGCAATCTAGTCCCAGTCTCCTCTTGCAGCTTTATTGCAGTATGGATCGTTACCCATTTGCAGAACTTATGCAAGATACACACAACATTGGGCAAACTAAATTAAATGGCTGCCTTTCCAGCAACATGGCATAATCTTCTTGGTGAGCATTTTCATCCACTTTGTTGTTGTTGTTGTTTTCAATGCAAGCTAATTTCTTACTGTAGATTTCACTAAGGAGGCTTTGTAGGGTTCTGGCCCTCCATGCTACTGGAGCAAATCATCTTCACAGAAGAACATAAGAAATGGCATAAGAAGAATCTCCCTATCCACAGGAAATCCTTTTGCTCAAAATTTATGCAAAGCATCTTTCATGTTTCATGACACTTGTAGCCACTTTGTTCAATGTCTTCCTTGATGAAAACATTTAGTAAATCATTAGACAAAGTCACCACTGAAATTTTGTCTACATAGAATTATTTTGAAATGTATAAATGGATTCTTGTCTTGAGGAGAACCTCCAAAACTCCACTTAACCATGTTAAGTCAAATGCTCTCTTCAAATCAACTAATAACTACAGAATGCTCTGTTATCTTCTGTACCCCTTGGCCAGCTTTGTGACTGTAAATGCATGGTTCAGCATATAAAATTGCCTTATTTCCCTCTTGGGTTTTCATCAGAATGCCTTCAATTCATACAGTCTGTAGGTCATCCACTTCGTTCCAGGCCATTGCCAGTTGTCCTGACTTTGGTCTTGCTACTGGATTTCGACGACCCTGGGGGAAAAAAAGAGTAAGGCTAATGACTTTGTACAGCTCTGCCTCACCTTAAATACAATTCACACACAAGTCAAGACATCACTGAGTGATGTCATTGATCCTTTTCAAAAATGGACAAACAACAATTCATCCCTGTGAAGATTTTATAAGGATAAGAAATTGGGTATGTGGCTTGGTAGACACTACTTTCTTCTCATTTGACTTTTATTTTGAGTAAACACACCTTTGTTGTCTTTCCCATTTGGAATATTTCCTTTTCTGAGATATGTTGAGACTCATCTCTAAAAATTGTTTGGGATTTTTTGTTTGTCTGTTTCTTTTGTATAGCACTTCCAGAACAGATTTCTCTTTAAGGAAGTTGTGCTGTAATGGAGAATAAAACTGACTCGAGTCAGAAAAACTGCTTCCAATTCCAGTCCTGCAACTTAATAGTTGTGTGACCTTGCACAAATCTCTTAGCCTTTCTACACCTCAGTTTCCTCATCTGTTAAACAGTGGTGATCATCCTTGTCCTAGCCAGCTCTCAGGACTTGTGTGAGGATCAGATGTTATGATGTGTGTAAATGATAAAATGCTATACAAATGTCCAATATTTTGATTTTTTTATTCTGCAAATGCTTGCTCAGTTCTATCTCCTCTTCTCAACTTTATCTCCTCTATAGCCATTATCACTCCCTTTCTAGTGGGTAAGTGTTATGAGCCATTCTTCTATTACCATTGCCTGTGCTGATAAATTGCTATAAAAATGCCATCGTATACATTACTTCGAATGATAATTTATTTCCTTCCTTCCAGTTTCTACAACAATGAGTCTGGTAATAATCTAAATTAGTTGCATCTCATGGCAAACTTTTTCAAAGCTTATTTTCTCGTCTATTTTGGGGAGCTATTTTTGTTACTGTTTACAGTCTTCCATATCGTCCTCCACAATTTTTTTGCAAATGAATTTATACTGGAGATCATTAGCTGTCCTGTCTCTTCCTGGAAAGGCATCTGAGTATTTGATGATGCCTGGCCTTCTGATAATTAGCCTCCTTGATCATCATATATAAAGAGACTGTCCTTGTCCCTGAATTCCAAGTATTTCTGGCTTGGTGGGACTTCCCAGACCTTCAGTTCCATTGGTATCACTTCCAAGTAACCAAAGCAATAATGTACATGCCATAAAAACCTATCAAAGTAGGGCTTATATGATGGAACATAGACTCAAAATTTCCATTGGAGAATTTCCATTGGATAAAAACAATTTCATATTCATGATTGTAGATACTTTCGATCTAAATGCAACCCTATTGCAAAAACATCCAGAAAACATGCTTTGGGAACATAATTTTTTGGACCATACCTATGATTTCATAGACATAGGGAGCTCCCAATGAGAAATTCCCTCTACAAATCCAGTGGAGGAAAATACTTATTTACTTGGTATCTGACAGCCAAGAAAGATGAGAGATAGTTTGTAAAGTGGAGATATTTATGCCATATTGATACTCAATGAAAACTAAACATAAACAATTTAACCACTTAATCCAGCTGGTTAATTTCTTAATTTCTTACATCATAATCTCATTGTCACAAGAGATTTTTCTCTGCTTTTGATTCCCACTTTACACTGGTGATTTCTAATGTGTTTGATGCTATTTCGTTTGCCTTAAGAGAAAAAAAAAACTAAGACACCCATATTTCCTTCCTAAATATATGGTTTGTATGGGTTAAGAGTAACCAACCATCTTTAGGTTACAGTGACTCAGGGCCAAGAGAGAAGAGAAGAGAAAGAGAACTTCTTTCCCAGGAGTCCCTTGAGAATCTGACCCCAGAAGTTTGGCATTTTATTTACAATTTTTGCCTGTCTCTTCAAGAGGTTAGTTGTCAGGGTATGATGCTAGAGAAAACTGACCCACGGAACAACGGGTCACTAATACCAGACTTATCACCAATTTCCTAACCACGACTTTCAAATTGTTCTGTTTTATAAGATAGAATCCTCAACAGTCAACAACAAATTAATACCTTGCTACTCAGAAATACTGCCTCTTTGTGCATTTAAATATAAGGCTGGGGTAGTTCCTCATCATCATTCCAGTCAGCCATCTTACTCTTTATATTTATTATTCAATTCCAAGTGGGGAAGCAATCCATTAAGGATGTTAGTAAGTCATCACCCAATAGCTAGCAGGTTGCCTTTGCCTCTCAAGTAGTCAGGAAACCAACGTAACACTTGAAAACATCTTCCCTAAAGAATCAAGCTTCTTCTAGCTCCTTTCCTCTCTCCACCTCCGTTTCATGATTTTCTTTGCTAGTGCCACTGTTGTTATTCTCCACATAAGGGTAACCTAATGGCTTTTAGAAAGGATTATTCTTGACACTATGGGTTCTGCTGTACTAAGCTGAGTTGAAACCCTCTTCTGTATGCTACAGGTTATTAGGGTTAGCTGCAAGAATGTGCATTTATTTACTGAAGGTACTTTATAAATCAATACCTTGTTTTTGAACTCAGGTCAATAGGAATAACTCAGAAACACAACCAACAACTACAGCATCCTGAAAACAGCACTTTCAGTTTATTGATTTTGGGGAAAGTATCCTTTCCTGGCATTATTCACACACCCTTGATAAGTAATTCGATGCAATCAAAAAATTTAAAGGATTTTTTACCCCCTAAAAATATATCTATATCTATATCTATATCTATATCTATATATATCTATATATATCTATATATATCTATATATATATATATATCTTTTTTCTAACATGTCTTTGAATTGCGATTTATTTTGCTCCTTAGAAAAAAATGAGTATTAGGAATCCCTCGAGAATGCTGCTTTGTATGCCTCACCAATTGTGGAGGGGAAAATAATTTGCTGATTCAGTGTTGGAGCAAAGTTGGACCAGGTCTGTGGGATAGTTCATTTCACTCTCCTCATGATTTCCTTCTATCCTTTGGTGAATTAGACAGTCCCTTGATTTCAGTGACGTTTTACTCATCCTCAAAAAATACTCTTTCTTAATGATCTATCTGATTATGCTTCTCAGCTGGGCACCACACAAAGCAAGTACATCAAAATAATCCTATCCTTTGGGAGTTTTTAGTCTTTTCCTAGATCAAATCCAACTTTATCAGAAAATCCTTATTCAATCTTTTGCTTTCAGTAGTAACTACCATATGGCAGCTAGGTGGTATAGTGGACAGAGTACCAGACCTGGAATCAGGAAGACTCATCTCATCTTTCTGAGTTCAAATCCAGTCTCAACCACTTACTTACTATGTAAGTTACTTAACCCTGGGCAAGTCACTTAACCCTGTTTGACTCTCCCTCATCTATAAAATGAGCTAGAGAAGGACATAGCAAACTATTCTAGTATCTTTGCCAAGAAAACCCCAAATGGAGTCACAAAGAGTCAGAAGGGTTGAATGGAATGATTGAACAAAAGGAACTGCCATATCAGCTCTCCTGTTGATGTTTCTTACATCAAAATATATTCAGTCTCCTCCCCTACCCATATATTGCCATTTCTAGCATCTTAGTTTATCACTTATTCACTATATACTGCCCAAATGTTGAGTTTTTATGTTGAAAAATGGCTTAGCTATCCAAGTAGACTCTAAGGTCCATAAAGAAAGTCATCAGGTCTTCATTTCCTTCAGTGCCCCAGAGTGCCTGGCACAATTCCTTGAACATTGTAGGTGCTAAATAGATATTTGTTCATTAACTAATATTTTATGTTTAAAATTTTTTCTTTAAAATATTTTATCTTTAAAATTCCTTACTCTTCAATTTGCTCAAAAGTCTACTTGCAGATTTCTCTCTAAGATTTGTGCTGTTACAAGGTTTAGTTCATTCCATTTATGAAATGTGTGTTTTAGGTCCTTTTGTCACCTTCTGCCCCCAGGGAAAAGAGTTGTGATCTTCTTACATCCTAAATTTAGCTTCATTTCTGATTTTAAATCATCATTTCAGATCCTGGAATTAAGCAAAGACCATAGAAATGAACTCCTCTAATGCTCAGTACCTATCACCTTCAACTTTGATTTTATACAGTTTTGAAACCTGACTCTTTCTTAGGGTGCAAAGCATATGGTCTTGTAGTCTATAAAAAGTGGGAGCCATCTTTGATATGAAAAGATCAAGAGGCAAACCTTCACAGATTTTTCCAATTATAATAAAATGAATTTATATTCTGAATTTACAAAAGATAGGCATAGGAGAGAGTAGAGGAAAAATATGTTGGAAAACACACTGTAAGAGTATGAAACAAAAAAAGTCAAAGACTTGTAATCTCTATGGAAGGCTTAAACATGCAAACATACACTGCACACACATGTATATGTGTATATTACATATACACATGTATATTTGTGTATATATATATGCTTTCTTTCACAGAAAGAGGAAGAGAGAGGGATGAGAGAACAAATATTTATTAAGCACCTAGTGTATACCAGGCACTGTGCTAAGTGCTTCACAAATATTATCACTTGGTCCTTACAACCACCCCGAGAGGTGTAAGTGCTATTATTATCCTCATTTTACAGATGAGGAAACTGAGGCAAACAGAAGTTTAAATGACTTGCCCAAGACCACGCAGCTAGTAATTTAGATCCACTTTGCCACATAGCTGAGAAAGAAGTCACTAAGTGTTGAACATTGTTTTGGCAGCCAATAAATGACTAGTCCTTCTGAGATAGGACATGCTTCTAAATCAGGCACCTGTTTACATTTGGACTGTGGACTTAAGTATCAGTAACAATATCAGCCTAAAATAATATAAATGAAAAGAAGAAATAATGTACAATTTAGGCAACCCTAAGCCTCCCTGGTTAAATCAGATGTTGATGAGGAAAGTGGAAAATGGACAAAAGAACAGATATTGACACAATTACTGTTTTTAATGAATCTTAACTGATATAAATCTATCATTGCAATGAGAAGACCCAAAGAGACTAGAAATTGCCTCAGCCAGCAAACATTTGATCTCCTTGCCAAGAAGAAAGAAATGGCAGCCAAAAACAACATTGGTTTATAATCCAAATTTATTTATAAAAATTTTAAAGAGAAGATTGGTGGAAGATTATGAGCATTATCACCTCATAAAATAGAGAGAAGCAAAGGAAGCAAAAGTAAGTTTATAGAAAACTTGGCAAGAAATCCAACTGATTAAAATCATCCCAGTTAAGGATGAAACTAGAAAGAAAGACAGCAAAGAGATAAAAGTGGAAACGATCTGTAAAGATTCTTCATAACAATATATTTTCAGTTTCATTGACAATGGAGTCAGCACATTTGGATTCTTAATCCCTGCAATGTGCTATATGAGGAAATATAAAAGTCTCTAAGGAAAACAAATCTAAGAAGAGTAATTGAATTTGACCAAGAATACACAGAGATCTGTGCTAGAGTTGAAACAGTTTTTAAGATATTGAGGGACTGATGATACATACATTAAAATAAAACAAGGGAGAACATCAAAGATTTGGGAGATGGAAAATCACAAACTTTACTGTTATCAATAAGATAGATATAAATACATGTGTGTATACATATACGTATTGGCATATGTATGTATTATCTATGTTGGACAGTAAATATTCACTAACTGAGCACAGAATAGAGTAGTAAGGGATTGGGTTGGATTGCCTTTGGAAGACTGCAAGGTACTTTTTAATAACTCTAAGTAGTTCTCATAACCAAAGGTTTATTTTTTTACTTTATTTTTTTTTATTGATTCTTACAAGCATTCATTAGTCAGTCAGTAAACATTTATTAAGCACCCACCAGTGGTAGGCGCTGTGCTAAGGACAGAGAATACAAGGAAAAACAAGATTGTCCCTTTAGTCATGGAGCTCTCAACAAAGAGGAAGAAGGCAACACATATTTTTTTAAACAAATGCTTTATTACCTTCTGTTTTACATCATTCATTTCCGCCAGATTTTGAGTTACAATCATTTTCCCCCCGTTATTCCCCTACCCAACCTCCCAGAATAGCAGTCCCACAAGATATCGCTTCCTCCAATCTGCTCTCTCCCATGTCTTCTCCCATACCCCCTTCAACTTTTCCATTAGAGGAAGGTGAATCTTTCTGTCCCAATACCTGCACATCTTATCTCCCAATTATAAGCAAAAGAGTATTAATAATAGTATTTATATATATTTGAAACATTTAATGTTACTACCTCGAATTTCAGATCCATTTCCTTCCTCCCTTGTCACCCATTCCCTCTGGGGAGATAAGTAATTCAGTATATGTTGTACATGTCTAGCTATGCAAAACATTATCATAGTAGATATATTGTACAAGGCTGCTTATAATTCCCTCCCACTCATCCCACCCCCCACCTGGTCCATTCCCTACATGATCCTGTCCCTCTTCTATAGTGGGTACTTCCAACCTCCCCTCCCCCCAAGGATGCCCTCCCATCCATCATCCCTCCTCTCATCCCCCTTCCCCCTATCCTGCTGCAGGTTGAGATATCCCATTTAGTATGTATGTCATTTTCTCCCTGAACCAAATTCAATGTGAATGTTGTTTTGCCTTTTTAGCCTTCCTTATTCTCCCCCTCCTTTGCAACCACTTCCCCTTGCTTCTTCTACATGGGATAGTTTACCCTACCCTGTCTCTCCCCATCTCCTCTTGCCACTTTCCTCTCTCACCTCATAATTTCATCCCTTGAGTATTCTCCCTTCCCAACAAATTCAACCTATGCCCTCTATCCATATATAACTGTAACCATATACACACACATTCACATATGTATTCATATGACCACGCCCCCTTCTTCCATTATTTTCATAGTGAGAAAGATATCATCAGTCACAGTTATTGCTTTTCCATATAGGAATGTAAATAGTTCAACTTTGATAAGTTCCTTTTGATTTCTTTTCCCTGATTACCTTCTCAGGCATCTCTTCCTTCTTGTGTCTGGATGTCAAATTTTCTATTCAATTATGGTTTTTTCCTCAAGAATGCTTGAAAGTCCTCTATTCCACTGAATGACCATATTTTCCCCTGAAACAAAATACTCAGTTTTGCTGGGTAGGTGACCCTTGGGTTCATTCCCAGTTCTTTTGCCCTCTGGAATATCATATTCCATGCCCTTCGATCCCTCAGTGTAGAAGCTGCCAGGTCCTGGGCTATTCTGATTGTGTTTCCACAATGTTGAAATTGTTTCTTCCTGGCTGCTTGGAGTATTTTCTCCTTGATCTGGGATTCTGGAACCTGGCTATAATATTCCTGGGAGTTTTCTTTTTGGGATCTTTTTCAGGAGGTGATCTGTGGATTCTTTCAACCTCTATTTTGCCCTCTGGGTCTAAAACATCAGGGCAATTTTCCTTGAGAATTTCTTGAAGGGTGATTTCTAGGTTCTTTCTTTGATCATGGCTTTCAGGTAGTCCAATAATTTTTAAATTGTCTCTCCTGGATCTATTTTCCAGGTCAGTGGTTTTTCCCATGAGATATTTCACATTGCCTTCTAATCTTTCATTTGTTTGGATCTGCTTAACAGCATCTTGATGTCTCATAAAGTCATTAGCTTCCATTTGCTCCAGTCTAACTCTGAAGGAATGAATCTCCTCAGTGAGCTTTTGATATTCTTTTTCCATCTGGCAAATTCGACTTTTTAAGGCATTCTTCTCCTCATTGCCCTTTTGGGCCTCCTTTGCCATTTGAGTTAGTCTATTTTTTAAGGTGTTGTTTTCCTCAGTCAGGCTGTTGACCCTCATTTCATACTTTTCCTGCATCCTTCTCATTTCTCTTCCCAATTTTTCCTCCACTTCTCTTATTTGATTTTTAAAGTCCTTCTTAAGGTCCTCTATGGCCTGCAACCCGCTCATGTTTTCCCCTGGGGCTTTGGAGCAGGACTTCTGACCTCACAGTCCTTTTCCTGCTCTATGCCCCCAAAATAGGAGTCTAGGGTTGCATTTTTCTGTTTCCTTTGCCTTGGCATGTTGCCACTTAATTGCTTGACTTTGGGCTTGTTGCCACACTATGGCTTTAAGGCCAGATAGAGGAATTTTCGTCCCGAACGTGTGGGGGGCAACTTCCGTTTCTGGCAAGCTGTAAACCCACCCACGACTTCCACCCTAGATCACAATCCAGATCCAGGGAGGTTAAAGCAAGAGCGATTACCCCCAAAGACTGATCGCTGGATCTCCCCACGATTTGTAGGCTGGGAGCCGGAAATGCCTCTGAAAACTACACAGTGGCGTGTCTCCTCAGCAGCTTCTAGCCCCCAGGGGAGGGAGCTGACGCATTCCCCAAATACAGGTCCCAAAGTCCATAGGACACTAACCTCTTACTTTGTCCTAGGCATGTCTATGTTGATGATTCTGGAGTCACCACAGCTGCTGGTGTTCTGGGGTTCCTCCAGCCGGCTGCTGGCCCTGCCGCCCTGGTGCTAAAACCTCAGCTCACGTGGGCCTGAGCTCGGCTCGGCTCCACTCCCTGGGCTCTGCGCGCTGCACGCTGCCAGGTCCCAGACTGCTGCGCTGGTCCTTCCTGCAGGGCTGCTGGGCTGTCCTCAGCTGGAGGTTAGCTCCTCTGTGTCGTTCTGTGGGTGCTGGGGCTCCAGAAGTTGTTCAGAGTCCCCTTTTACATAGTTTGGGGGGAATCTGGGGCAGAGTGGCTTGGATGAGCTGTTTCTACTCCACCATCTTCCACATATTTTTTTAAATGCTAAAAATTGAAGTGGGCATGAGTGATGAGGGGAAAGGAAGACATGATGAAGTCCTGAAGCCTAGTGGGAAATTATGAGATGGCTGCCTTGGGCTCCTCCAGTAGAGGATCTGGGAGAAGCTCTGCCAGGATGTTCACTCAACATTCTCTCCAGTCAGAGGGGAGGAGAGTCATGGGACAGGGTGTACTAAGAAGGCTGATATGATCTTGTAGGCAGTAATGATGAAGTCCAGGGGAGCAACAAGGTAAATGCTTCCTCTCACTGTCTCTCTAATTAGATAATTAAAAGAGAAAAAGAACCCCACCCCCCAAAACAAATATGCATAGCCCAGAAAAAAGAATCTGCATTGGCCATATCCGAAAATCATTCTGCATTTTAAGTCCATCAACTCTCTCGCAGGGGGTAGGGAGCATGCTTCATTTTCAGTCTTCTGGACCTACAGTTTTATCACTGCATTGATCAGAGTTCTAAAGTTTTTCAAGGTCATTTTTCTTTATAATACTGTCCTTGTACCAATTGTTCTCTCTGTTCACTTTGCTCAGCATCACGTCACAAGGATCTTTTTAGTTTCCTTGAAAGGGTTTGTTTCATTTCTTATAATATTCTATTACACATATGTTTACACATATTATATGACAAATACATCATAATTATTTAGCCATTCACCAATGAGTGGGAATCCCCTTAGTTTCCAATTTTAGGCTACTATGAAAAGAGATGCTATAAATCAGTTTGTCCATAAGGTTAAAGGCCCACATTTTAAACAGTATCTTCTAGTGATGCTACAAGTGAAGAAATAATATAGTCTCCAATGAATGAAAACTTTGGTTCACTCAGAGGGTAATGGAGAAGTACCTACAAAGTAGTTATGAACAGACTGGAATGCCTTGACAACAAGAATTGCACAAGAGAAAGGGTAAATGATGTCTTCAGAAAGGAGCTTGAATGAATGAAAGCTGACCAATAGTGTGTGGGCTTCTTTGGTATTCATGCAATATCATAAGATCTAGAAAAAGCCCCCCAGTATGTTAGATGAGTTTACTCCAGAGTAGCTACCCAAAACCAAAGAGAAAAGTCCCACAGGATGAGAAGCCACTGGTGCAGCCTGCATTACTGAGCATTTCCCTCATCAGATCCATCATAGTATTGAAGCATTAGTATTATTAAGTCTCTTACATTAATCACATATTTTTAGGATAACAGTGTCCTAAGGACAGTTCAGAGTGTTGCTTTCACTGGTACTAAAAAGAAAACTTTATACTTGGGTTACCATACTTTTCCATGCTGCTTTCTTTCCTATAGCCAAAAAGTTCATTCTGTTTTTATATTAATAGAGAAATCATCTTTGATATTTATTTAAGTCTAATTAATTTTTGCATATCTCTAGCAGTAATAACAAATATCAAATTTCACTCACAACATTGAACTTTCTCTGCATCTATAAGAATTCTGATTCAAGTATAGAAGAGCATTTGATGGATAAAATTTCATTAATTTCTCCAAAGATAATTTTTTGCATCTTATAAATAGGACAGTTGAGTAATAAATAATGTTTTTTTTAAAATGTCCTATATGTCTGAGTTGTATTTGATTGTTAAGTTTTCTGATGACCCTAAGCTATGAGAATAGATGCATAGGACCATGGAGGAGGAGATTAAAATTCCAAATAGTAAGTCAGTAATAGGTAGTTCAAATAAAGGACAATATATTAGGAAGGAACAGAGACAAGTTCAAATTCAAATGAAGGAAACATTCCTACTGGATTAGTATGATAGAACAGGATTAGACAGAAAAGGATTAGAATGAATTACCAGGATGAAGATATAATATCCAAACAACAAATTTGAGTTTAAATGTTCTACTAACAAAAACTAGGAAGAAATGATCAGAGAAATTCCATTCAGAATTAACAAAAATATATAAAATATCTGGAAACTAACCTACTGTGGCACATATGTATATAGACAGATAGATATAGATATACACACATATATTTACCAAAAATTATAAGACACTCTCTACTAAAATAAAGAGAAATTTAAATACTTGAAGAGATATTCACTATTCCTTGTGGACTAAGACAATATAATAAAGATGACAGTACTACCTAAATTAATTAAATTACAGATTTAGTGCTATACAAAACAAATTGTACTTTTTATAGCCAGACAAAATAATAATAAAATTCATTTGGTAAAGAAAAAGTATAGAATCTCAAGGGACGTAATTAGGGGGAAAGTACAAATGAAGAGATCATAGTACTAACAGACCTAACATTAATAAAGCATTAGTTATCAAAACTAGTTTGTACTAGTTGAAAGCAGAAAAGTAAATCAGTTGAATAGAATAAATAAGAGATAAGAAGAAAGAGGGTTTTTTTAAAAAGCTAGTTTGATATCACAAATCTATGCACATCACACAAGAATTCCCTTTTTAACAAGAATTGCTGATTAAATCGGTTTGGCAGAAATTGGTTTTAGACTAATACCTTACACCATATGCAACAATAATGTTGAAATGGAGACTGACCTGAATCTTTTTTTAATTAGAAGAAAATGAAATTAGATACTTTTTGCAACATCTGAGGGAAATGTTTAACCAAACACGGGATAGATAAAAGAGATCATAAAGTTTAAAAGTAAATAATATGACTACATAATATTTTTAGAACTTGTATCAATAAAATCAATGAACAGAATTAAAAGGAAAAGAAGAGTAGGAAAACACATATCAGATAAAACTCTGATATCTAAATATATATATATATATAGGAAATCAACACAAATATATTACTCCAAGAGTTATTCCACAAAGATAAATGGTCAAAGGATGGGGACAGTTTTTAAGGGGACTTTTATAAATTATAAACGATCACTTGAAAATGTGTTTCATATCACTGATGGCAAAAACAATGAAAATTTGAAAGAATTCTTAAGTTCCACTTCACTCCATGCAAATTGGCAAAGGTGATTGGCAAAAGTAGATGTAAAAAGTGTTGGAGTTGTGGGAAAACAGGTGCATTGATAGGCTGTTAGTAAAGCTACAACATAGTCCAACTGAATTTTAAATTGGAATTATGTAAGAATAGTGTTCATATTCTCTAACTCAGTAATCTCACTACTGAGAATATAACCCAGGGAAGAAAAAAAAAGAAACAAAAGTCCAACATTTATCAAATAAGCATCACAGTGCTCTTTTTGGTAGCAAAGAACTAAAAACAAACAGCTGCCAACAGCAGGGTTATGGCTAGAAATACTATTTATATTAACTTAATAGCATATTTTATACAATAATCAATTATAACTAAAAGGAATTAAAGGAAACCTATGGAAACATGTATGAAAGGATACAGAGGGAAATAATCAAAGTCAAGAGAATTATATGTACAATGACTATAGAAATGTGAATGAAAGTTAAAATCTGAGTAACATAAAAGCTAATGAAGGCCCTTTAGGGCCTTGAACAAAGGACATAGAACAATTAAACATAGGACGTGCCTGATAGCAGAAAGGCAGGAGACTACCAGGATAAAACAGCATATTCATTGTCTGAAGCAGTCGCTGTGTTAGATATCATTGTTCAAATTATTTTTCTTTGTCTTATGGGAGAATTTGATATGGGGTAGTGGTAGGAACGACTGTGTTGCAAAGACAGAAAGAATCAATAAAACGTATTTTGATTTGAATTACAGTCCTTTACATGGTCCTTCAGAATGGAAGGTGCTCTAACCCCCCCCATTAGTAAAACATACACTTTGAATTAGTAGTAAAAGTTGACATTTACAAAGCTCCTTAATGTTTGTAAATTGCTTTCCTCACAACAACACCATGAGGTAGATAATACACATATTGTTGCCCCCATTTCACATATAAGGAAACCAAGCTTTGGAGGAATTGTGACACACCAGGAATGATCACACAGCTAATAAATTTCTGAAACATGATTTGAACCCAGTTCCCCTGATTCTAAACTCAGTACTATGTTCACTATATTGTGTGATTTTGCAGCAGCAGTGATAAATTTTTACTTGGTTCACCCATACTCCTTTACCTCAACCCTTTTGAACAATACACCACAGGGTTGGGTTTGGTTTTTGAAGAGGGCTGATCTAGGTTAAGGTCAAAATTGACTGTTCAGTTTGGTTCAGGGAAATATATAAAGTCATCTAGTTCATATGTCTCAATTTATGTTCAGTAGTATTATGCTTTAACTAAACGAACTGGTGCTCTATAGTTAGCAGTGTTTCTAGACAGAAATATCAAATATTGAAACTAAAAGTCTCTTCCCACCAGAATGGCTGCCTAAATGGAAGTGAACCATCCAATTCCCACAGATCTCCAGAAGAAAAAAAAAAAACAAAACTAAAATGCCCAGCATAGCAAATAATGATCAAGAAATACAACAAAACCTAAAGTGGCTTTTTCCTCCCCAGAACTGCACAAGAAGTCAGCAAGAAGCCCACAGACATCAAGAAAAGGAGTCACTAGAAAAACCAGCACCAATAGGCAAAGAAGCTGGCAATCCTCCCAGTATGACTAGAGACAGGCCAGAAGTGTGTATAGATTGCAAGGCTCTGGACCCAGAGGAGAGGGCTCCCCTAAGATAGTCTCAGGAAGATGGGTATCAGAAAGCCTGAGAGTGATCAAAAAGCTCAGTAGTTGGAACCTTGAAGCCACCACAGAGCAGCAACAATGAGTGGGCATGGCAGGACCAAGCTAGGGATAAGCCCAGGTCCAGGAGTCCTGAGGCCCTTAGCACTCTGTTATATAATGCCATAGAATACCCTGACGGCTCAGTATTCCAAACCTCAAAGATCCAAGAGATGTGGGGACTGGAAGGGACTTGACCCTGGCAGGTAGATATAAGCACAGGAACCCAGGTGACTCAAAGTGAGACCAAGCAGGGATGACCACTTCACCAAGAAGTTCAGTAAGAGCTGGAGTCTAGACCTGCCTAAAAAAAGTGCCAATTGAAGCTAAAGCTGGAGATCTGAATAAACCAAAAATATTGGCCAACATAAAAAATATTGTAGATCTAGAGAAGTCAAAAAAAAGGTTTAGAAGGAAAAAGCAACTCCATAGCAACTGCAGACAGAGATTCAAAGGGGGAAAAAGAATTTTCCATGAGGACTATAAGAAATGAAATGAGATTTTTAAAAAATGAAATATAAACTGAAGAGGAAGTAAATTACTTAACCCCATCTCAGAAAAAGAAATCAAACAAGACATTAGTGAATTCCCTAGGAAAAAAATCCCCAGGGCCAGATGGGTTTACTAGTGAATTCTATCAAACATTTAAAGAATAATTTATTTCAATACTATACAAACTATTTGGGAAAATTAGTGAAGAAAGAGTCCAACCAAATTCTTTCTATGACACAAATATGGTACTGATTCCTAAATCAGGAAGAGATAAAACAGAGGAAGAAAATTATAGACCAATTTCCCTCATGAATTTAGATGCAAAAAATTTAAATAAAATATTAGCTAAAAGACTACAACAACAACTTATCACAAGAATAATACACTTTGATCAGGTAGGATTTATTTCAGGAATGCAAGGATGGTTTAATATTAGGAAAACCATCAGTATAATTGATCATATCAACAAGAAAACTAGCAGAAACCACATGATTATCTCAAAAGATGCAGAAAAGGCTTTTGACAAAGTACAACATTCATTCCTATTAAAAACACTAGAGAGTATAGGAATAAATGGAGCCTTCCTTAAAATAGTAGATAGCATCTATTTAAAACCATCAGCAAGTATTATATGCAATGGGGATAAACTAGAAGCCTTTCCGATAAGATCAGGAGTGAAACAAGGGTGTCCACTATCACCCCTCTTATTCAATCTAGTGCTAGAAACATTATCAGTAGCAATTAGAGAAGAAAAAGAAATCAAAGGAATCAAATTAGGCAAAGAAGTGACAAAACTATCACTCTTTGCAGATAATATGATGATATACTTCGAGAATCCTAGAGAATCAAGTAAAAAACTACTTGAGACAATAAATAAATTTGGCAAAGTTCCAGGATATAAAATAAACCCACATAAATCCTCGGTATTCCTGTATATCTCTTAAGAAATTCAACAGCAAGAGATAGAAAGAGAAATCCCATTTAAAGTCACTATAGACAGTATAAAATATTTGGGAATCTACCTGCCAAAACAAACCCAAAACCTATGTGATCACAACTACAAAACACTTCTCACACAAATAAAGTCAGACCTAACTAATTGGAAAAATATCAATTGCTCGTGCCTGGGTCGAGCTAATATAATAAAAATGACAATTTTACCCAAATTAAATTATATATTTAGTGCCATACCAATCAATTTACCAAAAATCTACTTTATAGAGTTAGACAAAATAGTAACAAAATTTATTTGGAAGAACAAATGGTCTAGAATATCAAGGGAATTAACGAAAAGAAATGCTAGGGAAGGTAGACTAGCTATACCAGATTTTAATCTGTATTATACAGCAGCAGTCATCAAAACTGCTTGATACTGGCTGAGGAATAGAGTAGTGGATCAATGGAATAGATTGGGTGCATGAGATCCAGCAGTTAATAAGTATAGTAATCTATTGTTTGATAAACCCAAAGACCCCAGTTTTGGGGATAAGAATGCACTATTTGACAAAAACTGCTGGGAAAACTGGAATATAGTATGGCAGAAACTGGGCATAGACCATTATTTAACACCATATACCAAAATCAAGTCTAAATGGGTGCATGATCTAGGTATAAAGGATGATACTGTAAGCAATCTGGGAAAGCAAGGAATAGTTTAACTGTCAGATTTGTGAGGAGGGAAAGACTTTAGGACCAAACAAGAATTAGAGAGCATTATAAAATGAAAAATTGATAATTTTGATTACATTAAATTGGAAAGCTTCTGTACAAACAAAGCCAATGTAACCAAGATCAGGAAGGAAGTGGGAAATTGGGAAAGAATTTTTACAACCTATGTCTCTGATAAAGGACTCATATCTAAAATATACAGAGAATTGAATAAAATCTATAAGAATATAAGTCATGGGGCGGAGCCAAGATGGCAGAATAGAAACAGCTCATCCAAGCCACTCTACCCCCAGATTCTCCCCAAACTATGTAAAAGGGGACTCTGAACAACTTCTGGAGCCCCAGCACCCACAGAACGACACAGAGGAGCTAGCCTCCAGCTGAGGACAGCCCAGCAGCCCTGCAGGAAGGACCAGCGCAGCAGTCTGGGACCTGGCAGCGTGCAGCGCGCAGAGCCCAGGGAGTGGAGCCGAGCCGAGCTCAGGCCCACATGAGCTGAGGTTTTAGCACCAGGGCGGCAGGGCCAGCAGCCGGCTGGAGGAACCCCAGAACACCAGCAGCTGTGGTGACTCCAGAATTATCAACATAGACATGCCTAGGACAAAGTAAGAGGTTAGTGTCCTATGGACTTTGGGACCTGTATTTGGGGAATGCGTCGGCTCCCTCCCCTGGGGGCTAGAAGCCACTGAGGAGACATGCCATTTTGTAGTTTTCAGAGGCAGCTCCAGCTCCTGGCCTTGAATTGTAGGGAGATCCAGCGATCAGTCTTGGGGGGTAATCGCTCTTGCTTTAACCTCCCTGGATCTGGATTGTGATCTAGGGTGGAAGTCGTGTGGTGGGTTTACAGCTTGCCAGAAACGGAAGTTGCCCCCCACAGTTTGGGACGAAAATTCCTCTATCTGGCCTTAAAGCCATAGTGTGGCAACAAGCCCAAAAGTCAAGTAATTAAGTGGCAACATGCCAAGGCAAAGGAAACAGAAAAATGCAACCCTAGACTCCTATTTTGGGGGCATAGAGCAGGAAAAGGACTGTGAGGTCAGAAGTCCTGCTCCAAAAGCCCCAGGGGAAAACATGAGCGGGTTGCAGGCCATAGAGGACCTTAAGAAGGACTTTAAAAATCAAATAAGAGAAGTGGAGGAAAAATTGGAAAGAGAAGTGAGAAGGATGCAGGAAAAGTATGAAATGAGGGTCAACAGCCTGACTGAGGAAAACAACACCTTAAAAAATAGACTAACTCAAATGGCAAAGGAGGCCCAAAAGGGCAATGAGGAGAAGAATGCCTTAAAAAGTCGAATTTGCCAGATGGAAAAAGAATATCAAAAGCTCACTGAGGAGATTCATTCCTTCAGAGTTAGACTGGAGCAAATGGAAGCTAATGACTTTATGAGACATCAAGATGCTGTTAAGCAGATCCAAACAAATGAAAGATTAGAAGGCAATGTGAAATATCTCATGGGAAAAACCACTGACTGGAAAATAGATCCAGGAGAGACAATTTAAAAATTATTGGACTACCTGAAAGCCATGATCAAGGAAAGAACCTAGAAATCACCCTTCAAGAAATTCTCAAGGAAAACTGCCCTGATGTTTTAGATCCAGAGGGCAAAATAGAGGTTGAAAGAATCCACCGATCACCTCCTGAAAAAGATCCCAAAAAGAAAACTCCCAGGAATATTATGGCCAGGTTCCAGAATCCCCAGATCAAGGAGAAAATACTACAAGCAGCCAGGAAGAAACAATTTCAACATTGTGGAAACACAATCAGAATAGCCCAGGACCTGGCAGCTTCTACACTGAGGGATCGAAGGGCATGGAATATGATATTCCAGAGGGCAAAAGAACTGGGAATGAACCCAAGGGTCACCTACCCAGCAAAACTGAGTATTTTGTTTCAGGGGAAAATATGGTCATTCAGTGGAATAGAGGACTTTCAAGCATTCTTGAGGAAAAAACCATAATTGAATAGAAAATTTGACATCCAGACACAAGAAGGAAGAGATGCCTGAGAAGGTAATCAGGGAAAAGAAATCAAAAGGAACTTATCAAAGTTGAACTATTTACATTCCTATATGGAAAAGCAATAACTGTGCTGATGATATCTTTCTCACTATGAAAATAATGGAAGGGTGTGTGGTCATATGAATACATATGTGAATGTGTGTGTATATGGTTACAGTTATATATGGATAGAGGGCATAGGTTGAATCTGTTGGGAAGGGAGAATACTCAAGGGATGAAATTATGAGGTGAGAGAGAAAAGTGGCAAGAGGAGATGGGGAGAGACAGGGTAGGGTGAACTATCTCATGTAGAAGAAGCAAGGGGAAGTGGTTACAAGGGAGAGGGAGAATAGGAGGAAAAAAAAAGGCAAAACCACATTCTCATTGAATTTGGTTCAGGGAGAGAATGACATACATACTAAATGGGGCATCTCAACCTGCAGCAGAATAGGGGGAAGGGGGATGAGAGGAGGGATGATGGATGGGAGGGCATCCTTGGGGTGAGGGGAGGTTGGAAGTACCCACTATAGAAGAGGGACAGGATCATGTAGGGAATGGACCAGGTGGGGGGTGGGATGAGTGGGAGGGAATTATAAGCAGCCTCATACAATATATCTACTATGATAATGTTTTGCATAGCTAGACATGTACAACATATACTGAATTACTTATCTCCCCAGAGGGAATGGGTGACAAGGGAGGAAGGAAATGGATCTGAAATTCGAGGTAGTAACATTAAATGTTTCAAATATATATAAATACTATTATTAATACTCTTTTGCTTATAATCGGGAGATAAGATGTGCAGGCATTGGGACACAAAGATTCACCTTCCTCTAATGGAAAAGTCGAAGGGGGTAAGGGAGAAGGTATGGGAGAGACAAGATTGGAGGAAGCGATATCTTGTGGGACTGCTATTCTGGGAGGTTGGGTAGGGGAATAATGGGAGGGGGAAATGATTGTAACTCAAAGTCTGGTGGAAATGAATGATGTAAAACAGAATTTAATAAAGCATGTGTTTAAAAAAATAAAAAAATATGACAAAAATAAAAAAAAGAATATAAGTCATTCCCCAATTGATAAATGGTCAAAGGATATGAACAGGCAGTTTTCAGAGAAAGAAATTAAAGATATCTATAAGTATATGATGAAATGCTCTAAATCACTATTGATTAGAGAAATGCATATCAAAACAACTCTGAGATACCACATCTCTCCAGTCAGATTGGCTAAGATGACAAAACAGGAAAATGACAAATGCTGGAGAGGATGTGGTCAAATTGGAACACTAATGCATTGCTGGTGGAGTTGTGAACTTATCCAACCATTCTGGAGAACAATCTGGAATTATGCCCAAAGGGCTATAAATAACTTCGTACCCTTTGACCCAACAATACTGCTTCTAGGCTTATATCCCAAAGAGATCACAGAAGTGGGAGGAAGACCCCTATGTACAAAAATATTTATAGCAGCTCTTTTCATGTTTGCAAAGAATTGGAAACTAAAGGAGTGCCCATCAATTGGGGAATGGCTAAACAAGTTGTGGTATATGCATGTAATGGAATACTATTGTGCTATAAGAAACAAGGAGCAGACGGTCTTCATATTTACCTGTAGAGGCTTATACAAACTGATGCTGAGTAAGAAGAGTAGAACCAGGAGAAATTTGTATACAATCACAGACACAACATATGTATGATGACCAGCTATGACAGACTGGACTCTTCTCAGCAGTGCAGTGATATAAGTCAATCTCGAAAGACTCATGAAGGAGAGAGATGCCTACATCCAGAGAAATAACTAGAAAGAACTGAGTTTGAATCCTGATGGAAGCAAACTACTTGATCTTTTTCTTTTCATTGTTTGTTTTTTTTTCCTCTTTACCATTTTTCATTCCATCTAGTACAATCCACCTTTGTAACCTGACTAATGTCTAATGTGAAAGTATTTGCAGATCCTATACTGGACTATATGCTGTAGTGGGGGGTGGGAGGGAAGGGAAATTTGAAACTCAAGGAACTATGGAACTGAATCCTGTAAACTAAAAATAAACAAACAAATTAATTTTTAAAATGGAATTTAAAACTTAGAAGGAAGGAATTGGAAGAATAAATAGCTTAGAACGCAAAGTGGTGAATCTCATCCAAATAATAGACTCCCAGAAAACCTGAATAGACTAGAATAGATTAGAAATCAATAATTCCTTGAGACAGAAAGAAATATTGGAACAAAATCAAAAGATTAAAAATATATTTGACATATTTCAAGAAATCAAAAATGAGAACTGCCCATACCTTTTAGAACCAGAGGGCAAAGAGAAGATAAAAAGAATCTACCAGTCATTGCCTGAAAGAAATCCTAAAGGGAAAAGTCCCATGTCCTAGCCAAAATCCAAAGTTCCCACAACAACAACAACAACAACAAAAATGACCCCAAGTATCTAGAAAGGAGTTCAAGGAACTCCAGTCAGGATCACACAGAGCCTGGCAGCTTCCATAGATGAGATGAGATAAAATGCTCCAATATTCAGAGGAGATACTCTTGTAACCAGGAAAACTTATTCATCTAAGCTAGGTGTGATCCTAGAGGGAGAAAATGGATCTTTAATGGACTAGAGCACTTTTAGGTATTTCTTGTGGTAAGACCAGAGCTCAGTAGAAACTGTGAAACACAGCATAAAAAACTAGAAAGGTAAATTTATTTGAGCAACTGAAAGGAACTATATGATCATGGTATACTAACATTTGTGTAGGGGGAGGAGAACTTTACAGTCTTCAGCGAGCATTAAGGGAGGTAAATAAGAAAAATCAGAGGTCCTCAGGCTGTCCATTCTATCCCAAGGGTTCAAAGAAGGAAAAGAAAAGAAAAGACAGTAAAATAAGGAAGACACAAGTGCAGAAAAGAGAAAGGAGACGGGACTTGCCATTTCTTATAGTGGGCATTGTATACAAATATGGAGGACAGGAGGGAGAGACAGGTATCAGAGGAGCCTCTCTTGTCTCAAACACACGTGTGCACATGCATGTGTGTGCACGTGCACACACACACACACACACACACACACACCACCACCACCACCACCACCACCACCACCACAATAACAACAACAATAGCAACATTCTGGTGTAGAAATACATCAAACTCACCAGAGAAACAAGGAAGTCTAGGATGGGGGTTTCAGAGGGAGGGAATAGTTACAAGCAAAAGAACAAAACAAAATGAAACAAAAAAACCTCCATGATCCTGAAGGAAGTATTTAAAAGGGAGGAAGCAAGGAAAAAGCAAAGGGAGTGCCCATTCATTTGGGGAATGGATGAACAAATTATAGTAAACTAATGAACTATTATTGTACCATAAGAAATTACAAAGTAGATTGTTTCAGAGAATCCTAGATAGTATGATGACTCTTTGTGTCCCCATTTGGAGTTTTCTTGGCAGAAATCCTGGAGTGGTTTGCCATTTCCTTCTCCAGCTCATTCTAAAGATGAGGAAACTGAGGCAAACAGGGTGAAAGGACTCACCCAGCATCACACAGCTAGTGTCTGGGACCAGATTTGAACTTTGAGTCTTTCTGACACCAGGCCCAGTACTCCATCCATTGTACCACCTAGCTACTCTTCTCAGGGCTACTCATCCACCTTTGGAGCGCACCTTTTGCCAAATTCTCAACTATGGCTCAAAGAAGCAGTAGCACACACAATGGACACACTGTCTCAGAAGACAGGCTAAACCTCAACCAGGTTGAGGATAATTAACAGGCCTCAAGCCTGTCAGTGAGTTACAGGGATGTCTACGCCAAGCAGATGAAGACATCCCCCACCACAGAATAGTCGGATGAGAACAACTTGTTCCAGCAACAATGACCATTAAGGCACCTAAAGCAAGCACTGCAGGAGTGCTTAGAGCTTGGTCAGACATTGAAAACACCAAGGTCATCCACTGTATCACAGGCAGTCACCTTGACTTTTGTCCGGCCACTGAGCTTTGATGACTCTGGAGGAGAAAGTGTGCAGCTCTGTTTCACTTAAATCCAATTCATGTGCGAGTCAAGACATCACCCTGCAACTTCATTGTTCCTCTTCAAAAATGAAGTACAAACAACCAACCAGGTAGTATGAACCAATGCACCATAACGTGAGCTGAAGCAGGAAAATGATTTATACAAGGACAACAGTGTTGTAAAGGAAATCAGCCTTGAAGACTTAAAAAGTTTGATTGATGCACTGACCAACCATGTCTCCAAATGACCTATGATAAAGCATCCTAGCCATGTCCCAATAGAAAGGTGACATACTCAAAGTACACCATGTCACATCACACAAAGAGGTATGCACTTTCAGAAATGGCCACCAAGTATTTGTTACACAATGAGTTATTTCCCTCCAAGTTTTTAATTGGGCAGTTTGAAGGAAAAGGCAGGATCAGTAATTGTGATGGAAAAAAAGAGGGGCCTTCTTATTTTTTTCATGGTTTATTTTTTGGTAAATGCACAGAAGAGAATAGATGAGAAACACACAGGCAGGCAGAACAGTTCGAAAAGTAAGATGTGGAATTTTTTTTGTCAAAAAAGGCAAGTCATAGGTTCAGCTAAGTGTCACAGTGGATGTAGTACCAACCCTGAAGTCTAGAGGACCTGAGTTTGAATTTGATCTTAGACACTTATTATCTGTGTGATACTGGCCAAGTCACTTAGCCCTAATTGTCTCCCACCCATCTCCAAAAAAACAAAAAGTAAAACAAATCATGAAATGAAGATTCACCGTTTCATATATAATCCCCTTTTTATGCTCTGCTGTGTATATGGAAATGTTCATGGGGGGGAGAGCAGTATTTAAAT
The DNA here is from genome assembly GCA_011680675.1 of Gymnobelideus leadbeateri. NCBI lineage: Eukaryota > Metazoa > Chordata > Mammalia > Diprotodontia > Petauridae > Gymnobelideus > Gymnobelideus leadbeateri. Next base: position 297,664 of record WOXC01006572.1, read on the forward strand.
TCAGAATAAACTTTTCAAAACAAGAAAAGGGGAACAAACAACGCTGCATCACATACACAACATCATTTAACACCGTTCTAGAACATGGTTATCTCATTCTATGCTCTATAATTTAAGAATAAAAATAAAGTTCAGAGGAAAAAAACAAACTAGTGTTAATTAGCTGGAAGAAAAGAATGTTGAGAGATAACAATGATTTCAGGAACGTGCAAAATCTGGAAACAATTAGTAGCCCTTGATAGGGAAATAGATGAAGAAATTAATGTATATGAATATATGTATATATTATTCCACAATGATCATTGGAGAACATGAAAATGTCAGAGTAACCTGGGAAGAATTATAATGAAGCGACACACAGTAACACCAGACTCGAAAGCAAGACAAAAGAGCGCTATTCCTACTGACTGCGATAACATAAAGTTAAAACAAGCAACAAAAGGCAACAAAACTATGATCGATTACATCGATCCATGTTAATAACATACCAGCAGAGTCACAAGATGCATCCTTCCCTTCTATTGGTAATCAACGGGATGTTTGTTGCAATTCGTATTTTGTGGCATATATGTGTGTATGCATATGTATATGAGTAAATTTTTTAATTTGCTAACAAAATTTAAGAAAAGAATGATATATTGTGGGTAGGTTAAATTGCATCACATATTTCTGGAAGAGATAGGCATGGGGGATGAGGCTATCATGAGAAGAAAAGAAGGAGCATTGCAGGAAGGATGCCTCCCATTTCTAATATGTCTTTGAACCTGTATTACTATCCATTACTGCATGGTTTTCGCTTTTTCTGTTGTCTACCCGTCCTGTCTACTCATGTTGCCCGTGTGTGTCCATTTCAGAACAACTATAATATATAATAATAACATAATTACATAATAGAATAAGGATCAAAATCTTTCATAAGCGCCAACAAAATGGAACCAAATAAATTAACAGTCAGGAAATGAACCAAAAAAAATTGAATTTATTCTGCATCCATTTCCCAAGTTTATCTGAAGTTCTTCTGTGTTTAGTTTTATTTAAAATTAAAATATTTAAATATTACATATTTGTACATAGATGTAGATATAAATGAGATATAGAAATAGATGAGAGATAGAAATGAGAATGGAGATATTTGTAGCCAGCGTATATCCAGTTCTGATCCTTCTGATATTGCTTTTCATTACTTCATAGAGATCTTTCTGTATTTCTTTGTGTGCTTCATATTTGCCATTTCTCCATCACTGTAATATTCCATTACCTGACTATATATTGTAATTTTTTTCAATCAGTCTTTGGACATATAGGTGACATAGGTTATTTCCTGGTTTTTCTAGGCTTTATTCTCAACTAGAAACAATAAGATTTCTCAGAAAGGTAAAAAGACCAAAACTTAAAGGTGACAGTCCCAGTATAAATATCTAAAAAGGGGGGGAAATCTCTGTTATCCAGCATTCTCTTAACTAGAAGTCTCAATTAACTGCCTCTTTCATGCTCCAACAGTACTGATAATTGATGTTCATAATGATGATCTGGAGGCAATGCAAGACCCAGAAGTACCCTCTGAATCATCAAGGAAAGATCAAATTAAGTGAATTTTATTGCATTGTAATTCATTGAAAACTGGTCATCCATGTGTGGTATATATGGTAACTCTCTATGAACTGGATATTTGATTAAGCAGAGCAATATTTGATTAATTCATTCCCCTACTGTACCAAATTACAGAGTATACTTTAGTATGTGTGTATCCCTTGTCTCTGTGGTCTGCTATTAGAATTTGCATAGCGAGAGCAGAGTACCAGTTGTTTTCTTGCTATATGATAAAAGTTCATTTTCAAAACCCCCAATTGCAATTTGTCAAAGTCCATTTCCTAGTTCCCTGAACAATTCCAGCCAAATTGTATAACTGTTGGAATCATTTGCATACATAATCATGTTGGAGTGATGGTATAATCTAGGCAGGTCATTTATGAGAAGAGAGAACAATAGCAGCCAGGTTCCAATTCTTGGGGTACTCAGAGAGTAATTTATTGCATGGTTGATGTTGTCTTTCTAATTTCTGCCAAATGTTCTCTTTTAAAATGATAAACACTAAAAATTACTACCCCTCATGCATTATCTTTATTGCTTTCACAATCTTGAGTTGAGTGCCACTATGAGCACCATGTTATGTGCCTGCCTCTTTTAAATGTATAATAGCAGCCAAAACAGTAACAAATGAATTCAATGGAACATTCAGCTCAAATGGTATGTACAGCAGTTTTAGCCTAGTTTGAATTCTGGGATTTTGTGCATTGATTAACATTTGTTCACTGTTTGATTATTTAGTACTTATTTTGATCTTGCAGAAAATTTATCAGCCTATAGAACATTTTTCCCAGCCTTTGATCCTTCCACAACTTCTATTAAAATGGAAAAATTAAACAAATATAACCAATGCTCTGTTGGTCCATCATGAATTTCTACAAAGCTCAGGCAAGTAATTGTCTGCCAGTCATATCTTTCAGACACCTCGACATTTTATGTCCTTTTAAAGAAAAATTTGATTATTCCTAGTAATACCCCTATGGGTCTATAAGGAGTCATCAGCTCCCTTTCTCTCAAGATTTGAAAAATGCACTATATTTCGACATTTCTATAATTGCTTAAATGTTATGCATTCCTGAAAGCAGGGGAATGATCTGGTAAAGGAAATGAAAACAGTAGATCAATGAGATTGACTTTGATACTTTGCAAAATTATAGAATATACTAAAGGGGTGGTTAATAGGCTTCTGGAAAAGGAAGCAATGATCACAGAGTCAGAGTCGCTTCTTCAAGAGTAGGTCATACCAGAATAACTTCATTCTTTTGGTGACAGGATTTCTAGACTGATAGAATAGGAGAATATTATAAATATAATTTACCTGGGTCTTAGTAAAGCATCTAACATTTCTCAAGCTATCCTTGCTGTGGGCTACCTAGATGTGGGCTAAGCAATAGTACACTTATATGGAACTCAAATGGCTGAACCCAAAGACTCTATCATCATGGAAGACATTATCTAGTGGAGTTCCCCAATGGATCTGTGCCTGTCCCTGTGCTACCTAACAGCTTTATCAGTTATTTGGATAAAAGTATAGTTGGAATGTTTATCAGATTTGCAGATGATACAAAACTGGGAGGAATAGCTAACATGTCAGATAACAGAATTAGGATCCAAAAACATTTCAAAAGACTAGATCAAATGTTGAGCTAAATCTAGTAAAGGAACAAAAGCAAAATCTTGTCTCTCTGTTCAAAAACATTCACTTCAAAAACACAAAATGAGGAAAGCATGACTAGAGAATCATCGGTCTGGAAAAGAGGACTGGGCCTTCAATATTAGTCCATAGTGTGAGGTGGCAGTGAGAAAGTTAGTCCAATCTTAGGCAGCATGGAGAGGCTTAGTGTCCAGAAAGAGGAAGGGAAGTAATTGTCCAGTTGAACTGTCCAGCACTTAGCACAGTGCCAAGCTCACAGTAGTCACTAAATATATACTGGTTGGGACCATATCTGCAGCATTATGTTCAGACTTTTGCACCACATTTTAGCAGGTATATTGATAAACTGGAGAGAGGCCAATATTGGACAAGCAAGATGGTGAAAGACCTTGATCTCATGCCAGGTGAAGAACAGATGGTGGTTAGGGAAATGCTAGGATTAGAGGTAGACATAGTAACTCTCTTTAGGTATTTGAAAGGCTAACATGGAGAAGAAGGATTTGATTTGTTCTGCTTAGTTCCAGAGAGTAGAATTAAGAGTACCATATTGAAATTTCAAAGAAAATGATTTTGGCTCAATGCTAGGAAGGAAGTCACAACACTTAGAAATGTCTGAAAGTGGAGTGGGCTGCCCTGGGATCTAGCATGTTTCCCATCACTAGAGATCTTCAAAGAAAGGCTGGATGTTCACATATCTAGTGAATTTTCTTATTCAGGTACCAGTTGAAGCAGGGAGCCTCTAAGGTCCTGTCCAACTCTGAGACTCTGTGATTCCTTGATTCCCGTAGGATTGGTAATTGTGTACTGCCCTTTGTACAGACTTAGGATAAAGTATTATTTAATTACCCCACACATAAAGAAACTAAGGCAAAGAAAGGGTGAAATAAACACCCCACCACTGTCATAAAGCACTTGAATTAGGATCCCATGGACTGTGTTCTATCCACCAAACACGGCTACCTCAAATGTTGTTCTTCCCCTTTAAAATTACATTTCACATATTGAAAACATTTCCAAATTATCGGGAAAGTTATTTCAGTCCCCATTCAGATTTCCAAAAATAATATTAAGACCTCAAATAATTTGGATTTCAAATAATCTAGTTTGAACAAAGCAACTGATAAAAATGGATAACTTTCAGAACAAATTCACATTTTTCATCTACATAATATGAAAAGAAAACAGATCTAATTCTCCCTTAAATTAAAAATATACAATTTTCTTGTATTTGAATGGGAAATATGATTGCATGAGTACTATAAAACTTCCCTTTAACTTAAATTTGATGGCTCACACTTTTATATTATCTGAGATTAAAGAAATGTTTCTAGACTGTCTCTAGATTTTTGAAGTGGCTTTTTTATCTTTTTGGACTAATGATACTATGGAATTCTTATCTAAGCCTACCTGCATTCTTCCCTGTCAGGTTTTCCCACTACCACCTATGCTGGCTATATTCTTCTCTCCAAAATTACAGATTCATTTTGACACAGAGACAACATGAAAACAGTTTATCATGGCATCGGTTTTATTATAGCTTAACTTTGGCACTGAACTGAATTAGCTCCCAGTGCATTTTGATCATTGGGAATGGGAATGGTTCTTCCTAGGCTTTGGAGCTCTCTGTTTTGCCTTTTAATTAGAATAGAATTGAAGCTTTTCATAATTTCCACACCATGACCACCTTTCCAGTCATCTTATACCTTAACACTCCCCCATAGTCACTGGTCCTTGATGCGTTTTTTCTGTTCCTTAAACAAGACAGTCCCATCTCCCAGCTCTGGGCCTTTTCTTGGGCCATCCCCCATGTCTGGAACTCTTCATGCCCTAGCTTCCTTCAATTCCTAGCTAAAATCTTACCTTCTACAGGAAACCTTTCCAGATCCCCCTTAATTCCAGTGCCTTCCCTCTGAATTATTGCCAATTGATCCTGCCTATTCCTTGTTTGTACATGGTTGTTTGCACGTTGCTTCTCCCAATGTGAGCTCTTTGAGAGTAAGGACTGTCTTTTGTGTTTGTTTCCCTCATGCTTAGTACAATGTCTGACACCTAATAGGTGCTTACTAAATATTTATTGACCACCTGAATGAGTGAATTAAACTACCAATCAGTGCACAGCCAAGATATAAATGTATCTATATTTAGACACATGAAATTTAGATGTATTAAATATATCTATATGTCTATAAATTGATAGTGTGTCCAAGGTGCTGGTTTGTTTTATTTTTTTATTTTGTTTTGTTTTGTTTTTTGGAGGGGGGAAGGTGGGGCAATTGAGGTTAAGTGACTTGCCCAAGGTCACACAGCTAATTTTGTGTTAAGTATCTGAGGCCATATTTGAACTCCGGTCCTCCTGACTCCAGGGCCATTGCTCTATTCACTCCACCACCTAGCTGCCCCTAAGGTGCTGGTTTTAAAATCAAACTTGAGTTAATGTAAATGGTATTGCCTCAGCAATGGTGGACCAAGCCCAGAATTTGGCAACCTCAATTATGCTATAAATAGAGTTTAGACCTCTTACTCAATGCATTACATTGAGGAGTGGGTTACACTGAATAATAACAGTTCACTCTGACCTTTACAACTGAACGTGCTTTTGAGACAATGATCCCATGAGCTCCTGCATCACACAACAGAAAGTGCATTGACATTAGAGCCCAAAGACTTGGTTTGGATTCCCAGCTCTGCCTCTTACCTCTCAAGTGACTCGGGGCAAGTCACTTCTTTTAAAGCCTCAGTTTCCTCATTTATAAAACAATTGGACTGTACTAGATGATGCCTAAGATACCTTCCAGCTCTAATCCCATGGCCCCATCATCTTAAAACAGGTTTGTCTTCTTGAGTGTTTTCTGAGAATTTAAACAAACCTCAGAGGACAGTTTCCAATACCTCAGTAAAGTTGTAATGTTGCTTGTGTGTGTCTTACACAGTTTCTGATAGATTAGAAGCCCTAATCACTAGCCCTTTTTTCTTTTCTATCAAAGCAAAGAAAATAAGTGCCTACTGGGTGTCTAGCGCTCTGCTAGGAATTGTTGAGGAGATAAATGCTAACATAATAGTCTAAATGTTCCACAGCATGATTTCTCTCTTTCTGTGGCACATCCCTACTGTCAATAAGGCCATTGAAGCCAAATTCATTTGAGACTGGCTACTTCAATAGAACAAAATTTTGTGTCTCAAATAGGTGTTTGAGAAGAACATCCAGACCCTTTTGAACATGGAGGCCTCATTTTTGCGGGGGAGGGGAATATAATATTTCCAGGCTTCATCCAGTTCTGACTTGAAACATCCAGGCCTGTTAGAGCTAAAATATCCTGGTGCCAAATGAAAGGTAGAGAGGAATAAAACCAAATGTCATGAGAATCTCAAGAATATAAAGACCTCTGTGTGTATATGTGTGCGTATATGCATGTGCTCATGTAGACATAGGTTAGGATGCCTTGTGATATGTGAATATACCCACTTTAAAATTTTTTAAAGACCCAGATGACAGAATTTATGTTTTTTGCAATTGTAAGATAGAAAGCAATCAGTTTTGTTTTATTTCACTGCATTCAAAATGGTTAAGTTATGGTTGAACTCAATGACCTATAAGGTCTGGGACAACTCTGAAATTCAATCATTTTATGAACTGACCAAGTTGAATAATTAATTGCCTAGGATGACTTTGGTAGCTAGTTGCCTTAGGATTCCCATGTTTATTTAATCAATAAATAAACATTTACTAAAGATTTCCTTGTGCCAGGCACTGTACCAAGCACTGGGGATACAAAAAGTGTCCAAAGACATTTTCTGCCCTCAAGGAGCTTACAATCTAATGGGAGAGACATGAAAGCAAATATATACAAAGCAAACCACATACAGGATAAATAATAAATTAACAGAGGGCAGGCACTGGTTTAAAAGGGGGTTGGAGAAGCCAGGGAAGTCAGCAGGCAGAGATGAAGAGGGAGAGCATTCCAGGCATGGGAGACAGTCAAAGAGAATGTGCATAGCCAAGAGATGGGGTGTCTTGTTTGTGGAATGTCCAGAAGACCAGTGTCATTGGATAGAAGAATATGTGGTGGAAAGTAAGGTGTAAGAAGACTGGAAAGATAGGAAGGGTCTAGTTTATAAAGGGCTTTGAATGCCAGAGAACTTCGTTATTTGATCCTGAAGGCAGCGGGAAGCTACTAGAGTTTATTGAGTGGGGGGTGGGCAGGGAAGAGACCTCCCTGCAGGCTATTGCAACCATCCTGAAGGAAGGTGATGAGGGCCTGACCAGAAGAGGGACAGTGTCGAGGGAGAGAGACAGGGGCATATTTGAAGATGAAATTGACGGGTCTTAGCAACAGATTGGATATAAGGGGGTGAGGTGATGATAGACAATGAGAAGGCCATGATGACGCAGAGGGTGTGAGTCTGGGGGACTAGGATGATGGTGTGGTCCTCTACAATCATAGGGAAGTTAGGAAGAAAGGAGGGTTTAGGGGGAAAGATGATGAGTTCAGTTTTGGATAGATTGAGTTCAAGATGTGTCCTGGACAGATGCTAGAAAAGTAATGGGTGATACGAGATTGGAAGTGAGCAGAGCATTTGAGGCAGAATCAGTAGACTTAAGAGTCAGAAGCATAGAGATGAAAATTCAATGCATGGGAGCCATGAGATCACCAAATGAAGGGAGGGAGAAGACAAGAGGGCTCAGGACAGAACCCTGAGAAACAAGCAATAAAACAAAATAAAGACAGGTACTATTTGAAAAGGCACTGGGCGTTGACATCCAGTCACGCTGATAAAACTGCATCCTTCTAAGTACCAGTGAAGATGCTTACATTTTACAGATCTTTTAAGGTTATTACTTCTTCATAATACCACTTAAAATCTAACCTTTCAGGGGATCTTTTATTTAATATCATTTTTGAAAAGTGGTATAGCAGGTATTTGACCTTAGATATGCTGAAAGGCTTTAGAATGCTCTATCCCAAGATTAGGGGCCTAGGTGTTGTTCTCATTTGGAGCTGCCAATTAAAAGAGGGACATTCAGAAGAGAAAGATGGATTTGGAAAGCAGCTAGCTAAGAAGACAGTGTCTGAGAATGGGACCTGGATTTCTGTAGGACGGTTTAAGACATGGTAATGATGGGGTTGCTGAGGAATATAGAATACCTCATGAGGGCTGATAAAAAATATATTCATGAAGGGACTCACAAATATGATTGAAAAGACATTAAATTGAAAATTCAGGATGGAAGGAGAAAATTTCTCACATGTATCCCCTAAACCCAATATTACAAAGAACAGATATTGCAATAGAGAAAGAAGGGAATCAGTGGAATGGGTTAGTAATTCACAGGTGATAGCATCCAAGAAGAGGACATGCAATAAAATCCATGAACTTTGCTACCTGTCCAGATTTTAAATACTAAACAAGATGAGTTAGAGATCGTATTGAAAAAAGGAAGTTTACCCTATAAGTGTCATCAGGATTTGGCACCATGACTAATTATGTTACAGAGTACTTTTTTTTCCTAAATGGATAAATTATATAAAGGGGGTACCAATACAAACCAGCATCATTAAATATTTAAAGAACAAATGAATGAACAAGATGGAGGACACACAGTAGGCAACATTTGAACAAGTATCACCAGAGGGAGAGAAAAGGGCAACATTGTAGCAAGAGTATACTGCATTCCACCAAACCTTAAGGAGGATATGAATGATGAGTTTGAAATAAGTCACAAACCAGGCATACAGACATAATATAATGGTGATATGTGATTTCAATATACAAACATCTGCTGGAACTTTCTCTGTGCCAAATAGCTAATTTTATTCTCTTAAAAGTATTTCATTCTTCAAAGGTAAAGGAAGCTACAATGAGGAACTATTATTCTGAACCTAAGTCTGACCAGTAAGGAAGAATTGGTTGTCAAGTTGGAAATGAAAGAATCTTTAGGAGCAAATGCCCATTCCATCTTAGAGTTTATAGTATAAAAGAATGCACAACATACAACCTAGATTTAAGGTAAGTCAATTTAAAAGAGGTCACAAAAAGGATAAGGTAGAACTCATGGCCTAAAATTCTATGAAAGAAATCAGCCCAAGAGGGATGAGACACCCTCCAGAATGAAATTCTGACAGCACAAACTTTCAGAGGACAAAGCAAATGGGAACCTGTGTAAGGAAACTGATTGGTGAAAAAGGAACTCATTAATCAACAAAATTGTTAAAAGGAACAGATAGCTGATAACAAGTACAGAGGGGTCACAAAGTCCTGTGGGGAAAAAAATAATGTCAGGAGTACTAAAGCTTAAAACAAGCTAAGGCTGAGGATGCCATGGCCAAACGGTCTCCTTTTTAGCTATGTTAGGAGCAAAAAGAAGGATTTGCAAGAAGGGATGGAAATGCTACTTCTAGGAGGATGAAAAGATAATATAAAGAGACAATGGAGAGAAGTCAGGACAACTTACCCTTAGTCTGCTTCTGTTGTGTCTATTAAGAAGAATGACTATTGAACTGAGTAATATCAAGTGAATATTGTCACTGGAGAGTTGAAATGCAAGATAAGTGGAGAAATTGTACAGAAACATGTAACTATCCTTGGTGTACTTAAGTTATATACCAATTTACTGAAGGAACCAGTAGGTATGATCACTAAGCCTTTGTCTGAAAATCTTCGAGAAAGAAAAATTCTGTAGGAGTGGACAAATTTTATCCTTACTTTCAGAGATGGAAAAAGGATAAATCACCTAAACCCATTTTTGTGGGGTGACATGTCATGGCCCCAGGGGGCATGTAGTCAACCAATCTGTGGTTGGAAATATGGGTCACATCCCATACTCATCATGATAAGTACTCATAGAGGTTGTCTCCCACACAACTACACCATCCCGCTGATCCATTATCTTTCAACACAATCTCATTCCATCCCTTCCTGGAGCCATGTAAGCTCCCAGCCTCTTCCCCCCTACCTCATCTGGGCCTCTCAAGGCTATTATAACTTAATCTCAAACCAGGTACCTGAACCAGTAGCAGAATAAATAATATTGGGAAAATTCTATAACCTCCAGCATGTCCTTACCTTGCCTTCCAGATCACCCTCATGGCTTCAGTAGGCACCCCTCAGCTGGCTCTCAGCTCCAGTTGCCTGCTGCTACTCTGCAGGGTAATGGCTAATACACACACACACACACACACACACACACACACACACACACGATTTTTTTTTCCTTTTAAGTAAGATAGAGTTAATCACCTAGGATGTTTTCATTCATACTGCAATTCTCATTACATCATCTTTCCCTCCAAATCTATCCCACTTCTAAATGTCCCTATTACTACTGAGGGCATCACTGATGGTTGGCAGTCAGTTAATCAGTCAACAAGCATTTATTAAGCACTGTGTACCAGACATTGTGCTAAGTACAGGGGATGCAAATATAAGTGCAAAGACACTTCCTGCCCTCAAGGAGCTTATATTCTAGAAAGAGAAGACAGTACATAAAAAGAAGTTGAAAAGATGGTGTATTTATTGTAGTATTCATTGTACAGAGTGCATTCTAGAGAAGAATGAAGACACAGCTGGCCTGAGTACCCTTCTCAAATGAAGGTTCTAGAAGGAGCCATCCAACCAGAAGGAGAGGTTGCAGGGGCAGAGGGTACTTACAGTGTGTGAATTCCAGGGCTGCAGTAGGCTTCCAGGATGGAGAGATCCGAGGCATAGTAGAGAAAGTCTGGTGTGTGTCACCTGGAGAAGAATTAAGTTATCCAAATTCAAAACCCTGGTTGTTGTCCTTGTTCTTACTCATTGTACATACCCAATCAGTTGTCAAACCTTGTTGTTTATTACCTCAATGCCATCTCTCTCGAATCTGTCCTATTCTCTCTACTTACATAGCCCCCACCCAAGTTCAGTTCCTCATTAGATCTCACCTGCACCATTGCAATATCCCTCCTAACTGGACTCCCTGCCTAAAGTCTCTCGCCTCTCCTATCCATCTCCCACATAGCTGCCAAGGTCATTTTTCTAAAGCCCAGGTCTGACCACATCATATCATGGTCAGTTTTATAAGTGAGACCTTTTTTACTCCTGAAAAGTTTCATATGAGAAAAAGGAGCTAAAAGAAAAAAATGGAACTTTGAGATGGATGCTTGGTTTTTTGTTTAAGATTCTTCCCCTCAGAACAAAATCTTTCTAGAAAAGAAATGTCTCCTTCCCTTCAGACATGTTTCACTTGGTTTTCCCATTTGAGACCTCAGCAGACAACATGGGGCCTCAATTATTCTTACACAATGATGATGATGATCCATTTTTTAAAAAAAATCATTCTGTGGCAAATACAGTGTCATCTAGTCTATAAAATACTATTTTTCTGCTTCGTAAGTGATCAGTAAATGGTTATGCATTCTCTTCTACTGGCCTACAAAATATATTTATTTGGCTACCAAGTTCACCAATTTTTCATCTTTCCAGAAAAGATAGTAGCTTCTGCCATCATTGGTGAACCTGGGGATCTCACACAAAGGTGTTAGAAATTGCTAAGGGCTATAAGGACTTGCATAAATTACAGCCATGCAGAAAGCATGTGGAAAAATCAATAAGTAATGAAATAGTACTGGGGTGAAGGAGCCAAGAGAGGGATGGGTGGGAAAATCCCAGGGACTCCATTTCATTTGGTCAAAGTAGAAATGAAGATGTTCTGGGGTGTTTATATACTGTGTCCCTCTTCAGAAATGAGAATTTGGCAGATTCACAAATGGGAGGGGTTTTTCCACTCTGTTCCCCCATAAGAATATTATGAATGCACTCTATAGTTGTTTCCAACAAAAATTTGTTCTATTCCCTTGAAGCGAGTATAAAGACATGTCCTTCATATTCTTGTGGCCTTCTGTACCTAAATATTCCTCTTATACTTTGAGTGCCAAAGAACACCCAAATTTCTCCCTTCTAAAAGCAGTCAGAAGAGTCGCCCTTAGATATAGTCTTCATTCTACTGTGCTTTGACATTATCTAACGCAGCATTAAAAATGTCAATCAGCCAATAAACATTTATTAAGCTCCTACTATGTGCTAGGCACTGTGTTTATTACTAGGGACATAGAGAAAGCCAGAACACAATCCCTGTTCTCAAAGTGCTTACAATGACAATGCTGCAGATCCAGAGAAAATCAGAATACAGTCTTTGCTCTCAAAAAGCTTACAAAATGGTAACACATTATTTCTCATGTCTAGTATGCTGCCTTGCACATAGTAGGGATTTATTTAATGATTTTTTTGTTGATTCATACATGAGACTTTGGTCACAGATGCTTATATCTAGACCCCATTTTAATCTGTAGATAACCACAGCTAAATTTGAAAGTTGAGAGCCTCTCACCTAATAGCTGCAAGTTGTTTGTTTCCGAAGAAAATTGGTAAAGTTTAAAGACCTTCTGCTGAATCAGTCTTCTTGGAATTTCGGGTTTAAATCTGCTGGCAGAGTTAAGAGGAGGTGTCACTTGGAAGGTACACTGTGTAACATGGTCTTCGTTCTCATGATCTGTTTGGAGATTGTAGGATTAGTAAGACAGTGAAATATTTGAACAGGGCAAACAAGGCAGCAAGGTAAAGAAAGAAACCAAACCCAAGCAGCCTTACCAGGGAGAACCTGTTCTCCTACAGGCTCTAAGGAAGGCTTTTTCATCCTCCTCATCCCTTTGCCATTATGATAAGCTTCTTTATATAAATATCTGTTTGGCTTCTAAAGTTGAGTGCCAGTGGAATCTACAGGTCCAGATCAAGACTTAAAGAACCATAAAAACATCTGCAGAGAACGGATTGAAATGATGAGACTTGATTTGTTTTGGTTTGAGGGTTTTCTGGATCTCTGTAGCCTCTGGCTCTTTCTCCATATCTCAATAGGCTGGTCAACACTGAAGAATGTCCCTTTGCTCTCTTCAGATCTAATTGTGTCACTCCCCAGCCATGGCTGTCAAAGCTGAAAGTAGGAGGTTATTAGTAAAGCAAGAAAGGAAATGAAGAATACACACACACACACACACACACACACACACACACACACACACACACACACACACATATATTTGAAGGATTCAGGACAGGTTTGCAAAGTGAATAGATTTGAAGATGTTGTGAGTTGAGCCTTCTGATGACAAGTAAAAAATTCTTCTAATCTTCTTGTCCCTTTAGAAACACAAATTGGGAATCCTGAATAATGCCTAAGGAGACTGCTTTGTAGGAGATGAAACAGGGCAATGACAATAAAGTGAAGAGTATTGAGATTAGAATCGGATGCAAGGGGCGGCTAGGTGGCGCAGTGAATAGAGCGCCGGCCCTGGAGTCAGAAGGACCTGAGTTCGACACTTAATCCACACAAATAAAAACCTAGCCATGTGACCTTGGGCAAGTTACTTAACCCCAGTTGCCCTAAAGGGGCGGCTAGGTGGCGCAGTGAGTAAGAGTGCCGGCCTCGGAGTTGGGATGACCCGAGATCAGATCCGGCCTCAGAAAATGAGCACCCATGCATAAATAATGACTAGCCGTGTAACCTTGAGCAAGCTACTTAAACCCAATTGCTTTAAAATAAAAAAAATTTTAAAAAAATTTAAAAAAAGAATCAGATGCAGATGCCAGCCATGGCTAAAGAAGAGTATAACACACATCGTACCCATCGTGTGTTCCCAAGAAGTTGGAGGCTTGGCTGATTTGGGGCTTTCAGACTGCTTCTGCCTACACTAAGAGAATTAGAAAATAGACATTTATCAGGATTCTGATTCAGCTACCATATAGCCTTTTCATCTGAAATACCCAGATAATTAAAGGGAAAATGATGGTGGAACTTGAAATATCCAAATCCATAATTGTATTGCTCTACTTTGCTCAAGTAGATGGACATGTTGGCTTGTTTCGACCATCATACACTGTAACCACCTGGGCAAGTATTCTAAGATTGAATGAGAATAACCATTCAGATTTATAGAGAATTTATGTATGATATCACTTGACCCTCTTGACACTCTTAGAGATAAGTAGTGAAAATAATATTGTTTCTACTTTACATATGAAAAACCTGGGGTCAGAGAGGTTAAGTGACCTTGACAAAGGTCACACAACCTAGCTGGCCATGGACCCGACTCTTCTGACTCCTAGTTTAGTAGTCTTGATATAAAACCACAAGGATTCCACCAATTATCAAATAACCAAGTAGGCCATCCAACCTCCTTAATTCTCTTCCGTCAATTTGCTGGTAATAAATCCCTTGCTAACTACATACATACAAGCCTCTCTCCCCCACCTCCTCTAATAATTCTTTCATTGATGACATAATCCCCTGCCTATGCCACTGCAACTGCAATAATGAGTTGCTACACAATGATCTTCTAAATACATCAGTGAGTGTAGATAAGTGGCCACCCATGAAAAGAAGAAACTATATTGAAACTCAGTGCTATTCAATACAGATTGGAAGAAACTGTAGCATGAAAAGGTATTCTATCTTAACATGACTTTATCTCAAGAGATGATGTTTAAGACTTAAGACTTGGATACTTGTGGTGGACAGTTGTTTGGTCAAAGAAAAGATTGTGGAGAAAGAAACTTAACCCTTATGTGCTGGGAAAATTCCAAGCAGTGATATTGCCATGAAACACTAGAGGTCACCACGTTAATGTCAGTGTCTTGGCTCCATTCCCCTCCAAAAAGAGGACCAGCACAGAGTTCTTGGCTCCACTCAGCCCAAGTTTCTTGAAGGTATGTTGACCAATGCTTATCACTTGTGCCATGTGGACATTCACAGTTATTTCAAGCACTAAAGATATGGAAGAGAGTGCTCTCTAAAACCCTTTTTGGCATGGGATTTTTTTTAAGTGCCTTCTGAATGTCAGTATTACTATCGATCAATTATTTTGAACTAGAAGTAATTCCAAGGTGTGTTCAGGACAGTTCCACTGGATGGAAATGTCTTAATGGCAAAGCTTCTCAGTACTCCAGTTTAGATCAGGGCAAAATTTATTGCTGACAGTTTCACACTCACTAAGGTTGGACTGTCTGTTGAATAGTGGCTAGTAATTTAATATTAGTTTGCTCCTTCTTTCTCCTCTTATGTGTCAAACCTCCCTATTTCCACCCCTTGATTTAGAGCTTTTGATTATAAGAAACCGACTTTTACCTAAATGGCCTAGTAGTCAAATCTGACCCTTACTTTAATTTCATCCATCCCTTGGGCAAATATTGTTCTGGTCATTGAAACACAGAGAATAATTGTTTTGTCTCCTTAATAAACTACAAGGTATTCCAGTAAGGGTAGAATTTCTAAAGGCTAGGGTTTGAGCAGTTAAATAGCTATGAACAATGGTTAATCAACCATTAAAACAGAAATAGGTAGCAGTTGATGACATCTTGAAGCCCTTGCCCAAGTAAAGAGTATAACCTCTAATACTTCAAAACCTACTCAGCTTCTCTCCCTAGTTTTGCCTGATTCATTCATACAGCAAAGGATTGTTGAGCACCTACAATGTATAAGCCCCTATGCTAAGCATATGGGGGGTGGGGGAGAAATCAGAAATGTAAAGACTTAATTCCTACCTTCAAAGCACTCAAAATCAAATGATCCTCTGTGTGTGTATCTCTGTCTGTCTCTCTCTGTCTCTGTCCCAGTCTCTCTGTCTCTGTCTCTCTGTCTCTGTCTCTGTCTCTCTCTCCCTCTCTCTCTTTCCTCTCTGTCTCTCTCTGTCTCTCTCTGTCTCTCCATCTCTCTCTCTGTCTCTCTCTGTCTCTGTCTCTCCATCTGTCTGTCTCTGTCTGTCTCTGTAGCTCTCTCTCTCTCTCTCTCTCTCTCTCTCTCTCTCTCTCTCCCTCCCTCCCTCCCTCCCTCCCTCCCCCTTTACCTGGCTCTTTGCTTGGGGCTCTTCCTCTCTGGGACTATTTATCTTCACCTCATTTCGTGATTCTCTCTCCTCTCCCTGCTAAAACTCTTTGTCATCCTCTTTCCCATGGCTTTGACTCCCTGCCTATCCTTTCCCCCTACTTTTCCCCTCTTTTTCCATCTTGTTTAACTGACCATAGTCCTGATTTGGTAGGAAAAGCAGTGGTTTGAGAGGCACAAAATCCAGGTTAGAAACCTACTCTCATATCTTGCTATGTGTTCAACCCTACACTAGTCACTTACACTCTCTCAGCTTCAGTTTTCTCGTGGGTGAAATGAAGGAGTTGGTTCCTTCCTGTTGCAAGTCTTAATATTAGAAATTGAATACACTTGATATTTGTCATACTTTATTTAAGAGTTTTGTTGACCTTCTTTTTCTTGATATTTAAAAAAGCAGATAAGTTTAACATTTTCTAAAGAAAGCACCAAAATTAGGATTTTTTTCTATGTGGCCTTCAACATGACTTTCCCCCTTGATAGAAACAAGGTTCATCATCCATTCTCTACTGCAAGTTTTGGCAGAAAAGTTATTGGGTATGTTTTTACATGGTATATTAATTCAAAAAAGTCTATGGCACCATAGCAAAGAAACAAATTGAGAATATGTTTAAGGATCAGAGTTGTTGAGTAACAAGATCTAGTGGGTCTGATCTTAAGTTACCATATTTGAATCTAAAATAAGGAAATCTCAATAATTGTTGTCATATCTAAGTGTATATTTACCATTTTTAGTTTCCTAATTTAATTTCTCTCAAATCCTACTCCATACACATTATACTTAAGACATCCTCCATACTTACTTCCTATCTGACCATACCACTCCCCTGCTCAAGGAACTCCAGTGGCTCCCTATTACCTCTAGGATAAACTCCTCTGTTTGGCTCTTAAAGTTCTTTGCAGTCTGGTTTCTAGACACCTTTGCTTGTTTTATCACTTTGCTTCACATTTTCTTCCTTTGAGTAAAATAGGCTACTTGCTGTTGCCTTTATGCCCATTACATCTTTTATTTCCCTATCTTTACACAAGCTCTCTGTCGGTGGCTGGGATGCCCTCCCTCATCACCTCAGTCTCCTAGAATCACGACTTCCTTTCAGACCTCAGGTCATTTACTGCCTCCTATAGGAAGCTCATCCTAGTTTCCCTAGTTGCTCATCCCTTCCCCAACCCCAGAATTAATTTGTGGATAATATTTTATATTTATACATATATGTATACATATATGTTGTACATATTTTATATTTGTTTTTCTGTGTATGTATTGCTTTCTCATAATTGAATGTAAATTCCTTTAGAGTAGGATATGTTTCATTTTTGTCTTTGTCTTCCAGCATGGTACCAGGCATCCTAAATAATGTTTAATGAATGAATGAAATGAAAGTTGGCCAGTCAGTCAACAAACATCTATACAACATAGTGAGCATTTAATAAATACTTGTTGGATAGGATACAAAGAAAGGCAAAGACAGTCCTTGTCAAGGAGCTCACAGTCTAATGGAGAGCCCACACGCAACTCATACAAGCTGACAGAGGAAAAATTGGAGATAATCAAGAGAGAAAAAACACTGAAAGGACAATCATGGAGAGCTTCTTGCACAAAATGTGATTTTAACTGAGTCTTAGCAGAAACCAAGGAAGCCAATAGGTGGGGATAGAGAGGGGAGAATATTTCAGCTATTGGGGACAGCCAGAGAAAATGCCCAGAGTTAAGAGATGAATTGTCTTATTCAAGGAATGGCAAGGATGCTGATGTCGCTGTATCATAGAGTAAAAGGTTGGGGGTGGGGGGGATGGATTACAAGAGATGTAAGAGGACTAGAAAAATTAGGGGAAAGACAAGTTATGGGGGGGGGGGGCTTTATGCCAAAACAAAGATTTTATATTTGATCCTGGAAGTAACAGGGAGTCAGTGGAGTTGATTGAATTGGGGAAGAGTGTGGGGCAGGAGAGGGTTGATGTCAAATTTGTGCTTTTAGGAAGATCAATTGGACAGCTGAATGGAGGACAGAGTTGGGAGAGGCTTGAGACAGGGAGACCAACTACCAGGCTATTGCAGTAATAAAAATGTGAGTGCTAAGGGCCTGCTCTGGAGTGGTGGCGATGTCAGAACAGAGAAGGGGATATATGCAAGAGATGTTGCAAAGGTAACATTGGCAGGCCATAGTGACAGAATGGATATGGAGGATAAGAGAGGATGAGGAACTAAGGAGGCCAAGTCTGCCAGTGTGTTCCCTTGGTAGTAACAAAGGTCCTTTTGTTCAGATTTGGGAATGCTTAATAGTCATTTATAGGCTCATAGCATTTAGAGCTACAAGAGGCCATAAATCTCATGCAGTCCTTCCCCTCCCATTAGAGATGAGGAAACTGAGACTCTAAGGGATACAAAGACTTCTCTCTGGTCAGTTCACTTAGTTACTTGGTTACAACTCTTGGTTAAATTAAGTAACTGGTTGCAGCTATCATAAGGGTGAACACGTCCCAGATACCCAAGGCCAAGCAATATCCCCTTCAGAGATAAAAATTGGAATTTTATGTGGAAGAAAATGACCAGCCAACACATAGAAATGGACTAGTTGTAGAGAAAGAGACTGGGAAATTAAAAATTTGGGTAAAAAGACAGTATACTCTGTTATTAACTTCTAGCTAAATGTCAACCACAACAAAGTTTTTTGAGCAATGATTCGCAGGCCTTGAGATATTTTAGATAATATAGATGACCCTGTAAATAAGAAAGTAAAAGTTATAATATAGATGATGTTTTAATGGACATTTTTGTAAAATTAAGTAGGTTTTTCAGAAATATGCCAGAAGTTACTACTTAGTCTACCCAGTTCTTTGACTAAGAAGAATTAGGAGTTCCAAATATGGAATGCCTAGATCCTATTCACATTGAAAAGACAACTAAAAATGAAGAAATTGTCTCATATTTCTATCAGTTATATGTGCTGGTACACAGTAACTGCTTAATATTAACTGACTGGCCAGCAGGACAGTCACACAAATTTCTGCTTTGCCAAATGAGGGAATTGTGCCAGAGAAGTTGCTAATTTTTTCCAAGGACCCCCTAGAACTCAGGTCTCTTGACTTCCTGGTTCAGTATTCTTTTGACTCTTGCTACCACTCTGTTCAGGATCTGATGAGTGTAAAGAAAATACTTGGAAGAGAAAATTGAAGTTAAGCAGCTTAGGATGAAGCATGAATTTGAGTTGCAAGGTGGTGTGTACCTTTAAGACTTGGCGTTGGGACTTGGCATGGCAGAAGGAACACCACTGAACTGGGAGAAAATAAGAGAGGAGGAAGAAATGAAAGTAGCCATTTGGATAATGACCAGTTGTTCTTCATCTTTTCTGAGGACAAAGCAAAAGGAAATGGGTTATGCACCAAGAGGATGGTGAGGGTTGTCAGAAATTGGGATGAGAGAACCAGGCAACATTCTTAGGCCCAGTTGGGGAAGGGGGGAGGCAGAGTGAGGGGGAGAGTCTTTAAAAATAAGATCATTCCTTATTAATGTGGTTTTAAAAGGAGAGAGTTTTGTCTAGCTAGACTTTGTAAATTCTTACTTAGGATCCTCTGATCAACTCCATACAATTAGCTGGGCTGCCCAAGTACATTAGAGACAATGGTCTCTTTCTGAGGTACTATCCTATCGGGCATGTCCTAAGGAAATCTCTTTGGCTCCCAGTGATCATGAAATTAACACCAGAGAAGTGGGCATTATATCACTGTCATCTGTTGAGACCTCAGGAAGGGAACGGTCCCTCGACCTTTCTGTCCTGAAAAGTGAGGAAGCCCAAAAGGCAATGGGCTTGGATTTCAGCACCTCTGAATGTCTTATTTCAAATGGTCATTCTTTCTCTATTTTAATTAATTCGGAAGTACTAATAGAAATGCTGTGAATAGAAGATAACAGGGGTGAGGGGGAAGCTTTGAAAGAGAAACAGAGTAAGGTGTTGGGTGATAGATAGACAGAGATCTGAACCCCAAGAGAGCGAGACTTTCCAAGGCCTGGCTCAGAGTGCAACAAGTGAAAATTGTCTGCCAACTCAGTCCGTGCTAGCTCCAGACAGGAAAAGATCTGCCTCCTTTTTCATTCCCTTTGGAATAAGAAAGAGAGCACCCTGAACAGAATCCTTCCTGGATTTTGCAGATACCCCCTGCTGCCCACATCCAAACAGTACCGCCGTGTCACTGCCAAGAACACTTCCAAGGGCTGATGGCTGTAATGGCAGAGCTTTGATGTACTCAGTGGGGCAAAATTCCTCTTGGTGGAGGCTTCCCTCTGTTTCCACCATTATCCCTCCTGAAGAGAGTTTTCACACACAGGCTGAGGGCTGTCCCCCTAACAGGGCCACAAGCCAGCTCTGTGATAAGCCTTCTCCTTCCTCTCATTCAAGAGTTTTTGTGTGTGTGGGCGGGGGGGGGGGGGGGGATAAGGGGTAAGAGTAGGAGGCCACACATTTGCAGGAGCCCTGACCCCTAGCCTCCAGAGGGCTTGGGTTTCTCTTCTGACAGCAGAAATCTCAAGAGTTTTCTCAGAATGAGCCCCTGGAGAGAAAACCCATGCAACTGTCCTGCTTAGCAGGCCTAAGAGCCGGCCTGTGGCCACCAGTAAAGAGGAGAGAGAGAAAAACGGGAAGAAATTCAAGTTGAAAAACATCAGCCCCAGTTTCTCCTTCACAGATCTGAGGTCTTGGAGCATTGCGTCAAAGCTTTTGCAGAATGACTTGATGAGGGGTTTTTGTTGTTTTGGTAGCTGCCCTCCCGGGACTCATTGGAGTGGCAGGATAAAAATTAATTAGAGGCTGTTTGGAGGGGGCTTTGCAAGATAGCCTAAGGCTACACTTCAGTCTGGTTGTTAGAAGCAATATCATCACCACCTACTCTCCCAGCTAATAGACCTGCACTGGTGGGGCCGGGGGGAGCCACAGAACATTCAACACAGACATCTGAGCAAAGACTTCCTCCCAGAGAGATTACTTACCACAAAACCAATGGATCTACCTGCTGACAACCCTCGAAATATGTCTTGTTTCATTTTCTGGGCTTTAAGAGGAGTAACATACGAAGCTTACAGCTCCTGATGAAATATCTATAGCAGTAAGGGTCTCTTCCACCCTGGTCCACCCCCCAATTATAAATTATGCTTAGCAGGTTGGGCATTCATGAACACTGAGCAGGAGATAGAAAGGCACAGTCCTTTCAGCCTCAGGTCCCTTTAATTCTTATTCTCTCTCTCTCAATCCCTCTCTCTCTTTCTCTCTCAATCTGTCTCTTTCTCATTCTCTCAATTTCTCTCCTCTTTCTATCTCTTTCTCTCTCTCGTCTCTCTCTTTTTTTCTATTTCAATCTCTCTCTCTCAATCTCTCTCCTCTCTCTCCTCTCTCTCTCTCTCTCTCTCTCTCTCTCTCTCTCTCTCTCTCTCTCGCTCGCTCTCTCTCTCGCTCTCTCTTTCCCCTTCTCTCTCCCCCCCTTTATTGAGGAAAAAATAGACAATGGGCAAGTTGACCCCTCATGCTATGCTGAAGGGTGACATTTTAACATCAGAAAATTTACAGGAAAAAAAACAATCTAATCATGCCTTCTCGTCCCTTTCTATCTCTGACTTCTCTTCCTTTCCCTCTGCACCCAACACCTCCTTTCCCTCATATCCCCTCCACTTAGAATGTTGATACAAAGCATGACCTTGAAACCTGATTTTAATTGGGAGCTAGGTTAGTAAAACTGGATAAAATTCATGATTTTTGTCCTGACATTTCATCAGCTACAAGTAGCCTTTATAGCTGTATATTTCACCCTTGAAACTGAGAGTGCAAAGTGAGCAAATAATTGAATTCCCTACTTAGATATATCTCTAACCATAATGAAAGATCTTTTGCACTTAGATTGTACTGTTTGTCTTCAGAGCGTTGTAAAATGTTAGCTAGTTAGTCCTCATAATGTTCCCATGCAATGCAGATAATAATTAAGATCTCTTTTATAGAAGGGGAAGCTGAGGGAGGGAGGTCACAGAAGGGGGCCTGTGCTTTCCTGTCCAGGAGGTGAAATTGTCCTCGTGAGAGTCCAAAGAAAACTTGGGAACTCGTGGGTCCCTTCCCTTCTCTAAACTTGGTGGTATCTATTTTAGTGTATATAGAATTGTTGTTCTGAAGCACAGGAAAGGGGTGTCTGCTGGTAACAGTCATCAGGGGAGAAAAGCAAGGCTTAGCAAAAAGGTCATTGAGAAAAGCTATCAATCAGCCCCAGAGGATGTATTTGCACTGTTATGCACCAGTAGAGTTCCTACAAGTGACTCTTTGTTTTCAAAAATGCTTTCTTGGGGTACATCATATTGAATGGACTCTCACTTAAGGGATGAATCTGAGATTGATGTTGGACCTCTAAACAGGGCAGTTAGGTGGCACCATAGTCCACAGAGCATTGGGCCTGGAGTCAGGAAGATTCATCTTCCTAAGTTCAAATCTGGCCTCAGACACTTACTAGCTGTGTGACCCTGGGCAAGTCACTTAACCCAGTTTGCCTCAATTTTCTCATCTGTAAATTGAGCTGGAGAAGGAAATGGCAAACCACTCTGACATCTCTGCCAACAAAATTCCAAAGGGAGTTATGAAGAGTCAAACATGACTGAAATGACTGAGACTGACTATGAGACACTTAGGGACTGGGATAGAGAGTATTCAATTCCCAGGGGAAGAAACTCTTTGTGCTAGTGCAGGTTGATAGCTTCTCTAAAACTCGGGCTTTGAGAGAGTCCTAGAGGACTGGGAAGTGAGGTGACTTTCCCAGAGTCATACTATCAGAAGAATTTGAACTCAGGTTTCCCTGTTTTCAAGGCTAACCCTACCTACCATGCTTCCTCTGCCTCTACTGTGAGATGCTTACCATCTTCAAAAGACTAACCCCTCTCCAAAGTGAGATAAACTACCAGATGTTTAGCACATAGCTCTCTCAGACTGAGCATGACCTCTCAGAATACTCATCCCTGACACTGTGGCCATATTGCATGGGGAGAATGTCTTACATGGAGAGAATGCCTCCTTGCTAGTGAACTCAGCAAACACATTCCAAACCACTTGACCATCTGATGATGGCCAGGAGGCGATGAAGGAAGCTGTGAGAGGGCCACTCTTAGAACACAAGTGTGTGTCTGTGAGCCAAGGAGGATAATTAAAGAAGGTTGAGTCATTCGCCACTAAGTGCTTTCATAACCACCCAATCCGTCCCAAAGCCAATCTGTCCCTTTCTAAGTAGCTAGAATAGTTTAGATCCGTGGGATGACTAGTAAGTCTTCTAGATCATTCTCTGGGCTCTGATGCTGAACTGGGCCCCAGAGTACATTTATTAACATTTTGTTAGGCCTAATTCTAAGGATCCCAAGCAAGGAAATGTAAGGAATATCGTGACTGCCTACCTCCATAGAAAGGAATAGTGTCATTACCAAGCACTTAGCAATCCTTAATGTGCTATAGAAATATGAGTCATGGCGATGAGGAAGAGGAGGGAGATGGTTATTCAAATGGCCTTTGGTAATGGCGTTCCATTGGCATTCCTTGAAATTACTGGATTCTCAAGAACTCGATTCAGTGAAAATCAGCAGCTTCTCGAGTTAGAGGCAAGAGAAGGTATCTTTACTTCTTTATGTTAATCAATATAATCTGATGCAGTTTGTAAAAGCATATTGCCATTAGCCACTAAGCAAATATATAGCTCCATAGCCCCTTAAGTGAAAGAAAGGGAGCCAAGCCTACCAGGATTATGTTTGTAAGCTAAACAAAACAAAATCTTACTCTAAGGAATTAAATTTTATATCTTTTAATGTTGATTAGTCAATCAGCAGAAACCCATGATCACAATCTTTGGTAAAAGTGGGGGAAATTCACAGGACCTGAGGTCTGGGACTTGGGACTTCCGGGACCCAATGGTCCCATAAATCACTTCTCATTGCAAACAATTTCACAGTGGAGCATGGTAAAGGTTCTCTGGGAAAATAATTTCTATTTTCATCCCTGCTCCCAGCTAGAGAGAAAGCAAGTCAAATTCACAGTTTCAGGTGTGGGTGGGAAATTCATCAGATGGGGATAAACACAAGCTGAAACTAACAAAAGTGAGGACAAAAGAATCCAAACAAAACACAAAAAAGATTTCTTTGTACTTTTCTGACTTGAAGACTTTGGTGAGAATCTCATTAAACATTTGTGCTGAAATTAGAATGCTGAGGCCTAAAAGCCTTTCTGAAAGCACTTTCTACAGCAGCAGTTTCAAAATCTAGGCATTCCTCTTAAAAATAATAATAATACCATGCCTATGTAGAAAGCATTTGTTCTCTAAATTTTGCCAACAATGTGCTTTATATTGCAGGATTTGGTCAGAGCATGCCTTCCTTCTGCCTACCTGTGACTCCCTTTCTCATCAAGAGGGACCCAGGATTATTTTGTTTACTATGATACTTTGGATAAACAAACTTTTAACCAGGGAAAGTTAGATGATCATGTTGCTAGCAACCTTACTTTTCCAGAACATTTTCCTTCCTTCACCCTAGCCCTTCTCGCCATCTATCTCTATCTCTCCATCTCTGTCTCTCTGTCCTTGTCTATCTCTCTTTGTGTCTCTGTCTCTCTGTATTTCTGTTTGTGTGTCTCTGTCTCTCTGTTTGTCTCTTTGTGTCTCTGTTTCTCTCTCTCTCTCTCTCTCTCTCTCTCTCTCTCTCTCTCTCTCTCTCTCTCTCTCTCTCTCTCTCTCACATTATCTCATTTCAGCATAGCAGCTTTTTAAGTTCAATGTCAATAGCTAGTTAGGGGAGGGCAGGCAGGTCAGGGATTAGGATTCCAAACTGTCCTTGACGTTTCTCTGTAGGTTGATCTGCTGTTTGCATCAACCCAATAAAAAAAAAATTCCTTCTTCTCTATCTGAGAGAAGATCAGAACAGGAAAATGTCAGTTTGGGAGCTGACAGAATTCTGATAAGAATGAGCTAGAAATGAGAAAGAAAGAAGTACTGTCACTCTAAGAAGTTTTTAATTTAATTTGGGGGGACAAATACATCTCCAACTCTGAGGACGTGTATATTTCACAGACAACTCCATCCTCTGGCTCTTTGCCAATACTCATATTGCCAGAAAGCTCTGTCCATTTTAATTTGATTTGATTTGATTTTTATGGTCTTTCCACAACCTTTAAGATTTCTGGAAGGGTCATTCCTCCTGGCCTGGAAGCTGTGAACACATTCACTCCCACAGAATAACTTCTAAGCATTGGAATAGTTTCCATTCTCAGATTCATCTATACATATTTGGGGAGTTAGAGAGAAAATTTGAATTCTCAGGCTTAATTTAACAGACAGAATGAAACTCTGCACATGGAAATACTTTCCCAATATGGTGACCTCAGAGTTCAGATTTAATACTTCCATAAAAAAGGCTTTAAGATGATAATGGACATTGTTTCTGTTTCCTTATTTTTTTAAACTTATGTGGCAACTTTAATATTAGAGGAAATAGATGGTATTTCTAAATATAGGCACATGAAAAAGTGAGAAGTAACTTCCTGTCCCATTAAAGATATACTTTTCATAAGAACAATACCTAGTCCTCTGGCAAATAAAATGCTGAATAAAAGTATCCCTTCACAAGAAAATGAAGGGACTTTTTCCAAGATGATAATAGCTAGTTACATACATATGTACACATATATATGTACACATATAAATATGTGTATGTGTATATATGTATGTAGGCATACATATACACAAATACACACATGTGTGGGTATACATTATATGCTTTACACATATCTCATTGGAGCCTTACCACAATCCTAGAAGGGAGGTGCTATTATTATCCCCATTTTATAGATGAGGAAACTCAGGCAAACAAGAGGTAACTGACTTGTCCAGGGTTTCACAGTTAATGAATGTCTAAGGCTGGATTTGAACTCAGTTGTTCCTGATGCTATCTACCGTTATCACCTAGCTGCTTCAAGATTCAGGGAATCATTTGACTCACTGAATATTTGTTTGAGCCTTGGTTTCCCAAAAATGTTAGCCTTCCTTACTGGATCATAGCTTAAAGTGAGTCCCAAGAGGTAAAGTGACTTGTCCAAGATTACCCCAGAAGCAGTAAAAGCAATCTTTGGGAGCTATGCCCAAGTTCTCTGACTTCATTTATGATTTAATACTTTAGGTGTCAGGCTTGCTCTAAAATCAAGACCCAAGAGGCGACTCTTCAGATCTGTGACCATGCATTCATTCAACAAGTCTTTATCAAGTGCCTACCATTTGCCAGGCATTGTGTCTCGGTCCTGGGGATACAGAGACAAAGTGACAACCCACTTTCTCCCCTCGTGAAATATACATTTTATTAAAGGGGTGGGGAGAAATGTATACACAAAAAAATTACACTTAAAGTACATGCAAAATGAATACAAATAATTTTTATTTGTGAAGGAAGGATGAATGGTGAAGGAAGAATACTAACCTTAGCAGGGATTACAATAGATTTCCCTTAGGAAATGACAATTTGACAATTAATGTGATCTCCAAAGAAAGCTAAGGCTTCCATAAGTCTGGGCTGAGGGAGGAATGTTCTCTGGAGACGAGAGACAAGGGAAACGTTTTCATTTGGAATCAGTCGAGATAGAGGGCGAATGGAAAGTGGTCTGGGAAAAGGATTGAGGTAGAAAAACACAAGGGATATAAATTCAGACAGAGGGAAACTGCACCGAGAAGAGGGAGGGGGAGAGAAGTGAGTCACTTCAGATCTGAAGAACAAGCAGAGGAGATTTATTTTGAAATATTTATTTTGTGTAGCTATTTGTAGAAATGAACAGGAGAGGATTAGCAGTCAGGAAAGCACATTTTGTAATTATTCTGATATAGTTGGACAGTGGAGACAAAATTTCTGGATGCTGCTCACCCAAAGATTTGTCTGTTAGTATTTCCTGATTGTCAATGGCATGTCTGTGCTGACAAATCTGTTTCCTCTCCTGTCAAAGTCGAAGTTCAAGTTTGAAAAGGGAAGCTGAAACAATGGCCATTATTAGTTTATAGACTGTATTGCATAACTATTAAATTAACTTAATAGGCCAATTGAGGAAGAGGTAGAATTTTTTCTTCACTTATCCAGATAACCACTTCTTTCCTCCATTCTGTTCAATTATTGGGGACCTGGTCAGTGAATAATTTTACGTGAGTTTCCCATTTTTAGAATGAGGTAGCATGATTCATGGAAAGCACACTTGGACATGAAGTCAAGAAATCTACGTTCAAATCCTGCCTCTGCCACTGACTTATGTTGGGCTTGCCACTTACATTCCCTGGGCTTCAGATACTTTATTTATGGACTAAATGGCCTCTTAGATCCCTTCCATCTTGGTCCTTATGAAATGATATGAAATTTTTAAATTAATTAATTTATGTATTTTTAGTTTTCAACATTCATTTCCATAAGATTTTGAGTTCTACATTTTCTCCCTCTCCCTCTCCTCCCCCTTCACCAAGATGGCGTGCAATCTGATATAGTCTCTACATACATATTCGTATTAAACATAGTTTCACTTTAGTCATGTTATAAAGAAGAATTAGAACCAATGGGAGGAACCACAAGAAAAAAGAAGCAAAATAAAACAAAAGAGAGCAAATAGTGTGCTTCGATCTGCATTCAGACTCCAGAGTTCTTTCTCTGGATGTGGATACATTTTCCATTGTGAGTCTTCTGGAATTGTCTTAGCTCCTGGCATTGTTGAGAAGGGCCAAGTCTGTCAAAGTCAGTCATCACACAATGTTGTTGCTACTGTGTACAATGTTCTCCTGGTTCTGCTCACTTCACTCAGCATCAGTTCATATAAGTCTTTCCGATTTTTCTTTTGAAATGCCCCCACTCATCATGAAATGAAATTTTAATGCCATGGCATCTATGTATGGCCTAGTCTTTTCAGGGTTTCATTACAAGTTAAAAGATACTAGCTAGGATGACAAAGTCTGAGTTACTGAAAGCAAGAAGCTAACACTTGATGATTCTGATTTAAGAGAGAAACTAGGTGGCACAGTGAATAGAGTCCTGAGGACCTGAGTTCAAATCCGGCCTCAGACACTTAACACACTAACTGTGTGACCTTGGGAAAGTCACTTAACCCCAATTACCTTGCCTTCCCCCCTCAAAAAAAAAAGAAAAAAGAAAGAAAAACTTTCAGAAGATGCTTCACCTGGAAAGCATTCCAGAGTATAACTTCCTTACTTCCCCCAGTTGAAATCACCCTACCTCTTCCCCCTTTACTGCCTTAGACATTCCCTTACACTTATACTGTATATATCCTCTGGGTACATCACTCTTTGCATGTTCTCTCTCCCACTGGAATGTAAACTCCTTGAAGGCAGGGGCAATATTTCTTCCATTCTTTGTATTCTCAGAACTTAGCATTATTCTGGATCATAGTAAATGCTTAATAAATACTTGTGGACAGACTGAATGACCCAGTACCTTCTGGTTTAGAAGTGGCAAGGGCTATAAGAACCAGACTAAAGGAGCTTTATGAATGAGATCATTCGCCTGGTCATAAGTTACTACTGTATTTTTGGTACCTACTCTTGGAAGGGACTTTGAAAACAACTTTATTCAGTAACACTCAATTTTGCTTATTTGGCCTTTGACAAAAGTTGTTCTCAAAGGTACCATAAGCAAAACACTGATAACTTGGAGAGATCATGTCTGTACTGCTTAAATATCCATCGTGGCTAAGGGGTCATTGTAAGGGGATGCTGGAAGACCCTTATTACATTGCCCCTTTTTGTGAACCAGTTGGCAGTTTGGACCCTGAGAGAAGATCTCCCACATGTGGTAGTCTGGTCGTATCATTAGATCCTTGGTAAGCTTCCATGCTTTGGGGAAGGAACAGAGAAAAACTGAATATACAGGCATCAGCAGAGAATTTGTCAGATAAAATGAAAGAAATAGTTTCTTCAAAGGCACAGTATCCATAGGAAAACCAACAAACAACCTTAAGCAGGAGATGAAATGGTAGGCCCGAAACTTCTGGTTAACATACCAAGGAAATGAACCAGCCTTCCTTTTTCAGACTCATGCCCTGGATCACTCTGACTGCTGATCTTCATGGTTTCCCGTAATGGCATAATTTCTGAGCCCTCGCCTGTTTTAAAACTGTTTTCAGTTTAAAGGCTTAACTCTGTGATATTACAGGGCAAATAGGGACTTTTGGGCTGCTTGAATGAGAGCAGAGCGCCCCCAAGCCTCTCACACAACCCATTTCCCGTGTTGTGAAACTGTCATTAATTTCTCCACGTCTTAAAAGATGTGCTTTCATCCAAAGATAAGTTGGAAATTGTGCCGAGGAAGCTCAGAAGTGAATGAGTTATAAACAAAGCTTCCTTTAAAAAAAAAGACATCTTAGTGCTTTCCAGAGCCTCAAGACAGCGTGTGACGTCTAAGCCGTAACATCAACAGTCTCCGGAGGCCGACGGATCAAGATGGACATTCTTGAGACAGTCTGGCCAAAGAATTCACTCTGACAGGGATAAAACCTTGATGAATTCCTCCAGAGAGGAAAAGCTGAAGCAACACTCACCTTAGTTTACAGAAACATTGTTCCGAAAGAACACAGAACGCATCTAGATAATTATACAGGCATTTGATTATACACCACTGCCTTTTAAAAGCCAAAGAATGAACTTTTAAATGCCCCATTTGGCATTTTCTTTATTTCCTCTTCATCCTAACACCTAGGAAAAGGTCAAGGAAATCAGACTTCAAACATCCCTTCATATTTGTTGGTGCTACATAGAGAGATAATCCTTTACTTTTTTTTTTACTCATCTATGACGTTTATTTTGTCTTTAAACTCAAGTCCCTTTGAAATCAGTGGTCACCATATATGGAGAACTGTGAGTGAGAATTGCTTCTGTAGCTTTCGTGTGTGAGACAGTCATAGGAGAAAGGCACACTGGGAAAATGGCTCTGTCAGTTGACCTGTCATCTCATCAATATGAATACTCCTCCAACATCTGGGCAGCTAAGGTGGCACTGGCTCTGAAGTCCAGACTTGGCATCTGGAAGACCTCAGTTCTAACCCTGTCTCAGACACTTACTAGTTGTTAAGCAGGTCAATTAACTTCCATCAGCCTCATTTTCTTCATCTGTAACAATGGGAATAATAAAAGTACGGAACTCCTTAGGATTGTTGTAAGGATCAAATAAGATATTTGTAAAGCGCTTTGAAACCATTAAAGTGCCACATTCACGATATTATTTTCATTGCCATTACATATTACAACCCATCCATGGCATCTTAAAAACAAAAGTTTCACTTAAGCCTTTAAAAACTATTTCTGTTGCTTCCCAATGATTCTCCTCCCTATCCCAAAAAAACCTTCCCTTATAACAAGTAGAGTTAAGCAAAGAAAATCCACATGCTGGTGTTGCCTTGGAAAAATGGTACTTAGGCCTTCTCCTTCTGTCCATATTTTGTCTAAAACTTCCCAGAAATCCTGCCTAGGTGACCTCAGTTTTATGAGTGCCGTTGCAGCCCTCTAGCTATGTAACCATTAACCCCCTCTCACTATGTAACTGGCCACCTCCTTTCTCAGCAGACATTTTTGCATATAAATCATCATTGATGATACACTACAAATTACTTACCCATGCCATCGATCTCTCCATGGCCCCTTGTACCACTTGCAGTTTTGATACTTTGGAGATTGTGGTTTTCCATGGTTCACGTGTGGGCATTGCTGAAAGAACAGTTGTGTTATGTTAGGAGCTACCTGGGAGCAGTTGAAAGTGCTATTCAGCTTCCTATATTTAATGTAATCTCCTGTCTTCCTCTGTCTATGACATGCGTGTTGTTCCTGCTGTTATTTTTGTTTTCAGTCATGTCGAATTCTTCATGACTTCATAGACCATGACATATGGGACCCTTCTGTCCTCTACTATCTCTCAAAGTCTGTCCAAGTTCACCTTTGTTGTTCCTGTGACATTATCTACCCATCTCCCCTCTGCCATCCCCTTCTCCTTTTGCCCAATATCAGGGTCTTTTCCAATGAGTCCCATCTCCTCATTATGTGGCCAAAGTATTTAAGCTTCAGCTTCAGTGTTTGACCTTCCAGGGAATAGCCTGAATTCATTTAAGTATTGAGTGATTTGACCTCCTTGGTTGTCTAATACCGATGACTTGATTCCATAAGCTAACCCTCCAAGCACACACTGTATCCTAGACAATAATTATTCTTTATTTATTAAGCCACACTTTTTGATTGGTTATGGATTTTATTGAATGGACAGTCAATCAACAAGCATTTATTAAGTGCCTATTATGAGTCAGGTGTTGTGCTAAATGCAGGGACACCAGACAAAGCAAAACCTGGGCGCTGCTATGCTCAAGAAGGGCACAATCTAACAGAGGGAGTCAACATGCAAACCACCATGTGTGAACAAGATATAGACAAGATAGATGGGAGATAATCAACAGAGGGAAGGCACTAGCATGAACAGGAATCAGGAAAGCCTTCTTGCAGAAGATGGGATTTTAACTGGAACTTGAAAGAAGGAAAGTAGGATAGGAGATGAAGGTGAGGAGGAAGAAAATTACACAGACTAGAGTCAGGGGATGAAGTATCTTGTGCAAGGAGCAGAGAGGAGGCTGGTGTTACTGGGCTGCAGGGTATGTGGGAGGAAGGGAAAGGAGAGAAGGAGGAAGGAGAGTTTCAATGCTGATACTGAAGGTGCTAAGGAGTCACTGGAACTGACTGAATTCCATGTGACATGATCAGATCTGTACCTTTTCTTTTCTTTCTTTTTACATTAATCATGTTGTAAGGAAGGATCAGAACCAAAGGAGGAACCACAAGGAAGAGGAAATAAAAAAAGAGCAAATAGTCTGCTTGGATCTGCGTTCAGACTCCGTAGTTCTTTCTCTGGATGTGGACAGTATTGTCCATCATTAGTCTTCTGGAGTTATCTTATATCCTTGTATTGCTAAGAAGAGATAAGTCTATCAAAGGTAGTCATCGAACACTGTGCCTATTACTATGTACAATGTTCTCTTAGTTCTGCTCACTTCCCTCTGCATCATCAGTTCATGCAAGTCTTTCCAGGTTTTTCTGAAATCTACCTGCTCATCATTTCTTATGGAGCAATAATACAATAGAACAATAGCACAAACCCGTGCTTTTTGGAAGATTGATTTGATGACTGAATAGAGGAGAGCTGGGGGACACTTGAGGGGACACATCCTACCAAATGCCTTCTATGATACAGATATGATCTTGATACCTGACAAGGTTTTATTTTGGTTTGTGGTTGTTGTTGTTGTCTCCTGTCCCCTTACAGGTTTGAATAATATTAGGGTAGGCTCTGTAATATTGTTATACTTGATGAAATTAGCACAATGCTGTAAGCAAGCAATAATTCAGTCTCTGCAGGAAAATTCTTCATGACACTGGTCAATACTTCTATGTTCTAGGTCCCATTTGAGATTACTAAGTCAATAATGTTTTTTTCAAACTCATATTTATCGTTACTTCTTTCCAGAAATCTTGTATGATTTTGGCATATGTGTAGAAGAAAGACACCTTGTTAGAGATGTATCTTTAAGGTGGTATTTTGCATTATTAAATCAAATCCTTCATATAGTTAATAAAAAATCAGCACCAGAGGATCTTATGTTCCTTTCACAGTCAACTGTATTACTTTAAAGTTGCAGTCAGCTGAAGAAAATTTTCATCAAGGATACCTTCAATATGTGTATAGGTCATTCTCATAAATATTTCATAGAGATAAAAAGGAAGTCATATGAAAGGTAGTTATTGATGTTCATGGACTTGGGGTAATAATATTGGCTGTGTCTTTTCTAATCACACAATCTCTCTCCCCACCCCTTCAGTGGAAGCATTGGAAATCTCCGTGAAAAAAATGGGGCCAAGGGTAACAGTAAGTACATATCCATCCACAACTAAAGCCATTGAATGGGTGAAGCATAAACTCAAGAGATCTGAGAGGTGAAAGGGGCTACATATAAACACAGACATAGCTCCCTAGAGAGAGCTCTGCCTGGACAACTATATAGCCCCTCCAGGGGGACTGTGCCCAGACAGAGGCAAGATTGGAGCTGTCAGGAGTCCTAGACCAAGCCAGGGGCCATTTTCAAACTAGGAGCTATGGGACCTCAAATCAAGAAGCCCTAGGGTACAGAGCCAGGAGAAGGAGCGAGGTCCCCAAAGGGATATTGTTTGACTCTCTAGCAACCCTGAGATCTTTCTTCTTGCTAAGCATTCTCATCCAGGGTAGTTCTATAAGTCTGGACAATTATATAACTCCCCAGGAAAAGCTAAGCTTCATCAGAAATGAATGGGGAGTTGGCTTGAATTTGTGTTGGCTTGTATATGAGTCTTTTTTGTTTTCTCTGAGGTTAAATGAACCATGATCTCAGATATTCTGCTGGCCTAAATGCTTGTAGGGGAGCTGAGGGCCATGATAAAAAAGATGCCAAAGTCTGGGGAAATCCCATGTGGGGACAGAATTAGCTGAATTCTGACATTACCAGAGGAGCCTTGGGTGTGGGGCATAAACCATAGACTGAGAAACTCCCAAGATTTAACCCAGTCTTCATGAGCTCAGAGTTATGGGGACAACTCATGGGTTATATAAAATTGTCATCTGAAATATCCACAAGGCAATATTCTAACTCAAGAAGCAATGAGAGGCTAATACATATAATAGTGACTTAAAGACAACACCATCTATGAATTAGGCTACCATTCTGAGGGTAAAAAAAAGTACTTTTGTGGTCACCTAGAGAAATCTGCCAGGGGCTGCACAAGAAGAAATTCCACAAATCAGGTTCTAGAGAGAGCAGAGTTATAATAGTTAAGAACAAAAATTTAGCTTTGGCCACGGGGTAAAGATGTGGAAATGGCTTCTTGCCCACTCGTGTCCCTTGCTTCCTCCCTTGAGAGTCACAAGCAGAGGGTAGGATAAGGGGACCCTCGATGAGAGGGGCACAAGTCACATGCTCTGAATCCTTACCACAGCTCTAGAACAGACTGGAGACTAAGGAAAAGAAGAAGAAAATTAGGTTCTCCTGTGAATATATGTGAATGCTAGCAATGCTTCTCCTCCCATCATCCCTTTCAAGTTTTCCCTATAAATATTTGGATCTGTGTATAGGAAGTCTGCCTTTAGTGAAGAAACTTGCTCTCTCCATGACCCCTGGGTCAAAGAGTTGGCTGAAGGCAGACATGACTGGCCAAGGCTTAGAAGGATTCGGCTTTGCTCTGGCCTCACAGACTTTGTTCTGAAAGCTGTTTATACAGTTTCCCGTAGGAGTCTGTAATTTTAATCAGTAAATATGACTCTTGATTTATCACCTATTGACACAGTGGTGATTCAAGCAGTAGAACTGACTGAACACTGGGCCTGTTGCTTCCCCCTCCCCACTGCCCATACCCTACCCCCTCTCCTTGTTCTGCCTAGCTTTGATTTTCTGAGTACTCTGGTTTGGGGCTGTTTCTGACACTATCTCTAGAACACAGTCGGGGTCAAAGATCAGCAGACTCCACCTTCAGAAGGCTGGAATGTCCTAACCAACCCCATCCTGAGTTTACTAAAACCAGAGCAGACAAACCACAGACTGATAGGACCCAGTAGATTTCATTTAAAAAAAAACACAACAGAAAACCAAGATGCTTATAAAGGACACTGTTATTCTCCCTGGCCTCAAAGACAGTTCAGATACTTAATCCACAGATTTAGTACCTCTGAACAAAGCCTGGAAAACCCCCCACCCCAAAGCTTTAGCAGAATGGCCACTTTCTTAAGCATTCTGTGATTGGAAGAGAAGGAGGAAGCAGAAGAGCCCAAGCCCAAATAAAGAAAGCCTTTCTCCTGCCTTTCTTTTTTTTAAGCCAGGTTAATTTTTAAATAAAATGGAAAGTGTGCTGAATCTGTAGAAAGAGAACATGGGTTCACAAACTGGCTGCGACCCTTACCTCTATCGAATCTAATCTCTCAAGGTCAGTTCATCACCTGTCAAAATAGATGATCTGTGAGGGCCTTTCCAGCTCTAAGTCTATGATGCTCTGACTTTAGGGAGAATCGTGAATAGAGCACTGGGCTTGGAGTCAGGAGGACCTGAATTCAAATCCAGCCTCAGGTACTTACCAGCCGTGCCACCCTGGCCAAGTCCCTTAACCCTGTTTGCCTCAGTTTTGTCATTTATAAAATCAGCTGGAGAAGGAAATCGAAAATTTCTCTGCATTTAAAATTATATTCTTTTTGAGAAGATGAAGAGATGGCCGGTGAGGGGAGAATAGTTCCATGGACTCATATGGACAATCGCCTCTATGGACTGCTTACTAATGGATCTGCATCAGAGCTCAATCCTTGACCAAAATCTGATTCGATATTTGCATTGACATAGAGAATTAGAGATCATATTTATCCAATTTTCAAATGACAAAAAGGTGAAAGAGATCACTTCTATTAGATAACAAAATCAGGATTCAGAAAGGAAGGCAACAAACACATATTAATTAAGTACCTACTATGTGCACTGTGCTAAGGGTATTATCTCATCTCATCCTCATGACAATCCCTGGATGGAACATAGGTATATTCTTGTCCCCATTTTATAGATGAGGAAACTGAAGCAAACAAAAGTCAAATGACTTGACCAGAGTGACTCAGCTAATCAGTAAGTGTCTGAGGCAGGATTTGAACTCAGGTCTTCCTCACTTTGGGCCCAGCACTCTATCCATTGTACCACCAAGCAGGATCAAAGAGGTTCTGCCAATCTAGAACCATAAACCAAATATAAAAAGAAGAAACTTACAGGAAAAATATAAATCATGTACCTTTCTCTTTTTTAATGAACTGGAAGGCACAGGATGAACAAGAACTGGCTTAAGAACGTTTTATATGCAGATGACCTCATCATTTTAGTTGACCACAAAGTCAAGAGGAGCCAAGAGTATGAGATGGCAATAAAAAAGCAAACCCAATGTCAGGCTGCATTAGCGACCATCTCCAGTCTCCAGCCCAAGGGATGGAAGAGTCTGGGTAGATAGACACACTCTGCATTGATTAGATCACCTCCAGAGCACCATGCTTAGTCCAGGGCACCATATTTGAGGCATGTTGACAAGCTGGAGGGGACCAGGCAGGTGCTATGAGAACCATGTTATGTGGGGGACATTTGAATGGCCTAGGAATGTTAAGACTGGAAGAGAGGGCAGGTAGGTGGTGCAGTGGATAGAATGACCCAAGTCCTAAAGTCAGGAGGACCTGAGTTCAAATTCCACCTCAGACATTTTCTAGCTATACAACCTCATGTGTCATTTAACCCCAACTCAAAAAAAAAAAGGGCTAGGAAAGAGAAGACTAAGTCTTCTTAGGAGGAGACAGCTATTTTCAAATATTTGGAGGACTGTCATCAGGAAGAGTGATGTGATTTATTCTGTGCTATTCCTCCAAAAGGAAGAAAGACGTGGATCAATTTGTAGAAAGTATAGAAAGATGAATTTCAACTTAAGGAAGAGGGCTTGACTAATTCAAATGGTTAAAAAATGATCAAAAATGGACAGCCTAGATAGTGAGCTCCCTCTCACCAGAAGTATTCAAGCAAAGGCTGGATGGCTTTTCTTTGGGAATGTTGTAAAGGGATTTCCTTCACAACATGGGGGATTGGTAAAGATCACATCAAAGGTCCCTTTCGACTCTAGGAGCCTCTGATTATATTGAAGCAGATGCCGAAGATTTGGGGGGAATACCTTCACCTTTCTAGTCATATATCCTCTATAGGATAAATTCCTAAACACAACTAGAAAATTATCAATATTAAAAAATTATCATAAATTTAGAAGTTCCATTGACCTGATATGGATCAGTCAGTTTAAACCCTTATGAAAAAAATAGGCTAGAAATGGGGAAGGAGGACCATGATCATCTTCTCTAGGGGTCC
This sequence comes from Gymnobelideus leadbeateri, assembly GCA_011680675.1. NCBI lineage: Eukaryota > Metazoa > Chordata > Mammalia > Diprotodontia > Petauridae > Gymnobelideus > Gymnobelideus leadbeateri. The sequence goes on from WOXC01006572.1 coordinate 334,763, forward strand.
CTACAGTAGAGCACTAGAATTAATGTCACCTCAGTCTTGATTCTTAGTAATGTCATATGCCTTCTGAAGCAGTGACCTAGCTCAGAGAAGTCCAACCGAATGAGATAAAAAAATGAAATTGGGAAATATTTAACAAAATAAATAAAAATGCAATAAAACATAAATATGTTGATGTCATTTTCAAAGTCAATATGGGGCCTAAAGGGATCCATATATATATATATATATATATATATATATATATATATATATATATATATATATATATATATATTTTAGGGCTCTCCATTTCTGTTTGACTGAGCTAGCTGGTTGTTAGGAAAATAACAATGATCTATGAATTAAATAGAACCCTTTTTTATTAGACTTAAAGTGATCAAACTGCTTTATTTCTCTCAAGATTGAAAGGGGAAAAACCCTCATCTCCTTCATTTTATCTCATTTTAAAATTTAATTAACAGATTAAAAACCTATACAATTTGACCACAGTGGCTCTCTTCAAGGACTGTTAGAGCATTTTAACTGCTTAAGCACTTCGAAAACATTTGAGAAATAAACTGAATTCCTGACATATTTATTATCTCTTATGCCTCCTTAACTTGCTTCTTATTGTTCAAGATGTAAACAATGAGTCTCAATAAGAATACTAGCAATGGGAAAATCTGAGTTCAAATCTTTCCTCCAGTATGTACTAGTAATGTGATTGGTAAGCAAGTCACTTCAATTTTGAGCCTCAGTTTCCTTATCTGCAAGGGGAAAACAATCCCTACCTTTCAGGGGTGTTGGGAAGTTCGATCAAGGCAAGAAAAATTAACATGAAAAGTCAAACACTTTAAATCAATAAATTAAGGGTAGGCTTTATGGAAAAACTTCCCATCCCATTCATGAGTCCTGTATGGGAGACCATTTCAGTGATTCTAAGTATATAAATCAAATGAGTAACAACTTAACAACACTGTATTTGTCAGGAACTTCTCCAAGAACCTCCAAGGTCTTTATGGTCACCATAATATGATAGCATTCCCCAAGGGGAGGGAAGGGGGAGAGAGAAGGAAGAGAGTGAAAGAGGGGAGGGATGGTGTCCTTTTGCCAAATGACAAACTAAGACAAGAATAATTATAAATTGCATAGCACTGGGTCAGGTTCCTACATCATACTCTCTCTAGTCACTAAACAGATTATGGTTTGGATGTCCCTCTCTCAACTACATTCATCTTATTACCACTCAATTTGCAACTACATCCTCTGGATCATCTCCTGGGTTGCTTAACCCACTCCCCTCTGGAACTCCTACCCTAGGGTAGGCCCTGACCTTATTGATGAATGGATAGGCACAAGCCCCATGGTTAGGTGAGCCACTTTCTCTAGCCCATACCTACCATGTGTCACATTTCATATTCCACCCCACCTATCTTCCTGCCATTCACCTTGACACTGATTGTGTGTTACCACTGGGCACACCCTACCTTCCATGTCTCTCTGGTCACTGGTCCTCTTTATGTGTTGTCTCTATTTATTAGAATGTATACTTCCTAAAGGCAAAGATTATTTTGCTTTTGTATGATGTTTTCATTCATTCAAATGTTCTCTTCTTACTCCTGTGATAATTTCAGAATAAAAAAAATGTTCTATTCACAAACTGATCACTGGTGTAAATACTCCTTAGATGAGCCTTAATCTAACCTCAAAGCTTTGAAAACACTAAAAACTTGGAATCATAATATGCCATTTCTGACTCAAAATGTTTACACCATCAATCAAGATGTTAATTCTAAATATCCCCCTTTATTAGCCCTTAGTACCTTTTTGGAAGGATTACTTCCATATACTTGTTCTTTAAAACACAACTAATTCATGCCTTTTCTTTCCATTTACCATTAGGAAAGTAGGTGTACAAATGTATGTTGATTATTTTATGCTATCATAAAGAAATATAAAATATAACCCCAAAGCAGTGTAATCATCATGTGTCACACAAATAGTCCCATATGCCAGACAGCCCTAGCCTCTGATGAATTTGGGTTCATATTGGTAGGGGAAGGGATAATTCTCTGAAAAGTCACCTGGCTCAGCTCACTTTGCCCCCACACAGCAGATACTGGGAATTTCTAAAGGCAACTCAGATCTGGGTATTTAGTTATTAGCATCACAAATAGAAATCAAGATAAATAATAGCATTGAATTATTTTTTATAAATAAAAAAGCATTTAATTGGAACAGAAACTAGAACATAAAACAATAAGCAACTTTCTCAGTGCCTGTTCCTCAAAGGTGCTTTCTCATTCCCATTTTCCCCAGTATAGTACAAGAAGGAAGCTCCCTCCCTCCAGGTTCCTGCCTCCAAACTAGGCAAAGCAGAACAAAGTCTCCCAGGAGGATGGTCCTGCCCAGTGCCCGGCTGCAGCCTCCAGAGTCGGGATCTGGTTACTTATCTCTTCCTGCTTGCCCTTGGTCATTGGCTGTATGGAGGTCCTGCTTGCCACTTTGCTTCCTGGCTATAGTTCCACCCATGGTAGATATGGGCAAATTTTTACAGTTGTTTTGGGTCATCTGCCCATATCTCAGCCAACAACCTGCCCATCTAGCCCATTCAGGGCTCTCTTCTGGGTTGGCTCCATGATGCAGGATCCACCACCAATCTCGGTGGTGTGGCTTTGCTGCTTTCCCTTAATCATCTCTTCGTTCCCTTAACACACTCACCCACATCATAAACAGACAATCCCGTGGGAGCATAACTCCCAAGAACCTCCATTAGGCTCACCTGTGAGACCTACATGGGAAAAATGTAGCCTTTGCACCCAGATTTCCTCTCTCACTTCTTCCCCAACCCTGGTTTTTAAAAAGTGCAGTCCCTTCAAATTGTTATGAGATGTGCATGATACACCAACCCAGAAGTCACAGTAGGTATATAATTCATGGTATCAAGTATCAGAGTTCTTGATGGCTAAGGAACCTCATACCATTGCCTGCTTCTCTTTGTGCTGATGCCATAAGTCAACAGTAGGTCTCGGTTTAGTAATGTTATGTGAGTTTCCACATCTTCTCCATCTCCTGAGATTCCAGCGTACAGATCAGTAAGTAAATGTGGCCCTCATCCAAACCTCAGGGGGTACAGAATAAATCCTATGGTATTTTTCTTAGTATAATATATGTTGTTGCCATTCAGTCATTTCCGTCATGTCTGACTCTTCATAACCCCGTTTTGGAGTTTTCTTGGCAAAGTAACTGGAGGAGTTTGCCATTTCCTCTCCATATTATTTGATAGATGAGGAAACTGAGGCAAAAGGGCTAAGTGATTTGGCCAGGATGATGCAGCTAGTAAGTGAATGGGGTCATATTTGAGCTCAGCTCTTTCTGACTCTATATACACTTTCTGACACTCTATACACCGTGCTGCCTAGCTTCCTATCATTATACATAGTCACAATAAAAGGCCACAGGTTGATTCCACTGAGCCTTCTGCTCAGGTGCTGGGGCCCTATGCATGTTCAATACAGTAGTACGTAATTAAAATACTATCTCTGTGTCTCCTTAAGGATGGTGTGGAATGACTAGATGTCATGATCCGTGCCAAGTTTTGCATCTTCTTCAGCAATTTGCTTTCAAAAACTTGACATTGATTAGAATGGACACTGCAGGAAAGCCGTACACTAAACAGTACCTCTCCATGATGTTTCGGCTTCTATAAGGGCCTTGTGGTTTCTGAATGGATAGGCCAAGTGAAATGGACAGTGACCAGTAGGATGCTGCTTTTGCTCCTCCTGTCCTCCTCTACAGATAGGAAGTCTGTTGTACATATGTAGGGTTCCAGGTCAGAATGGTTCTTTCCCTCTCCAGGCAGGCATCTCACATTGGTGAGTAACCCTTTCTGTTGAACACACTGAGCCCAGAACTCACTTTTCCCATACATGTGGCACTATCTTGGGCTAACAGGACCTCGTCTACACCAGCCTCCAGAGCTTTCTCTTGTCCCAAATGTCCAGAGTCATCAGTCATCTCTTTCACAGCCATGGATCAGTGGGACTTCTGTACCGCCAACTCCCTTATTGCACTTCACCTACCATCTGATACAATACTCTACTATCAGTCACTCAAGGGCAGGGAAAGCTAAGTTTAAGTCCCTGTCATATCATTTCTCATAGATATTCATCCAGCAGCTAGGCTCATTGCTAGTCATTTATGGATAATCGGGGCAAAGGGGAATGGTTTGATGCCATAATCATTTCTCCAGTGATGGCACCCTCTCTGTGCAAAAGCCCCAAACTCTCACATGAACTCTTTTTTCATTTACATCCTTGATCCCTTCATAATATGGGCATATGATATCCCTACATTTACCCCCTCCGTCAATATTACACTTAATTCAGACATAGAAGACTCTACTGCATCCATGTCAGTCTTTCCTGGCTGGTAATGCATGCTAAGCTCTTCTCTAATACCCATCTCTTGCTAATAGCATTCTGCTTAGTTCTTGTCAAAATATATGTCAGTGAAGTGTTCTCCATCCATACTTGGACTTGAGTTCCATATACATGATCCCATAATATATTAGTGACAGCTCACTTCAAATTCAAGAACCTTAAACTGTGGATAAAATAATGAGTTTCATTGTAAATAAGTGAATCTGGCAGATGGAGTAGGTTTCCAGTGGTGGATGTGCCTGAGTCACATGCCTCTAGGCTGGCATCAACTCATAATAAATGGGTTGTATTTGTATCTGAAGATGTCAGCACTTGTGCATATGTGAGGCACCTGATATGTGAGCACACCTTAAGATATGCTTCCATTTTTCATCCCAAGAAATTCCAAATGGGACCAGAGTTCAAACCTTTTTTGATCTTCTACTTTTGGTTCTTCTCAACCATGACCCACATTATTGAGAGACTTTATAATTTTAGCTTCTTTCTTCATAAATTTCCAATAATAGCCACCAAGTCTTTGGCTCTAGATAATTCTTCCAATCCAGTTGGGATATTGACACTTCTATCTCCTTGTGGTCAACATTTCATTCAAGCTATAACAAAATAGTTCTGGATTTCTTTCTCACATGCACCCAAAGCACAAAGGATCCAGAGATGGAAAGAACTTCAGGCTTTCTGTTCCAACACCCTCACTTTAGACATGGGGACACTGAGACCCAAGAAGGTTAAGTGACTTTTCTTGCCCATAGTTGTAGCAAAACTACAGGGTGGTCCCTTTGGATGCATTTCCAACTTTGACCTCTGAACTCTGGTTCTAGACTTTCTTCCACTCTAGAAGTGGCCCTGCATGCTCTTCTGGTTTCCCAAAAGCACTACCCAAGCTTCCTCCACCTGAACTCATTTTAACTCCACCATCCATCTTGGTCATGGCTTCCCGTTCTAGATGATATTTCCTGGGACCAACATGAAATATTTCCTAATATTCTTTCTGTCATTCTCCTTGACTGCTCATATCAACTAGAAGTAGTTAAGAGGCTGTTCTCTCTGCTGAACCAGCACCATGCATAGAAGCATAGTATTTAATCATCTATGACCCTAAGATCTGGGTCATCCTGGTGTGGTCCATGCTATTGTTGCCATTTTTTCTCTGATGTAGCCTCTCTAAATTAAACACAAAGTTAGAAGCCTTTCCCCCACATTCAAAGGTAATGAGGAATATCCCATACCATCCTCTACATTCTCAACTCCATCAAACTCTCCATCTCCCACAAACATTCAGGGGTAATTCACATACAAGATGGAAAGCAAAGGATCCCCAGAAGCCTCTCATATTCCCCACTTTGTTCAATCAAGAAACATTTAATAAGCCCTTACCATATACCGGGCACTGTGCTCTATCTGTATTTTCTTGCTACCTTCATATATACTTGCATGTCCTCTCTGAGACTCAGTATTCCTTTCCAGGTAGGCGCACACTCAGGACATGCTGTCCTGAAACCTGGTAAATCTGATCTAACTGAGCAGGTCATCTACTGATTGTTGCTGGAGGCATTAAACCATTAGCTCTAGAAGAAAGTGTTTCTACACATCTCTCACCCCACCTTCATTTTACATTGTCCTCAGTGATCTCCCTGAGAAGATTTTCAACTTGCTTAGCAACTAACAAATGACCCACAGTGGAAGCCTTATCTACTGATTTCCAAGTGTCATTTTCCCAGATATCTCTCTTAGAGTTTTGGAGGCTCCTACATCATAGTTCTTTTTCCTTTTTATGTATGTCCTGGTATATTGTAGTAAAGTCTGTGGATCCTCCAATTATGTGCTTTTATGCAAAAAGTAAAATGTATAAGATTAAAAAGGAAGTCAAATACGGTTTTTGAAAATGTTAAAAATGTTTTGGGGTGAAAATTTAAGAACCTCTGTAATATACATATGATATATATGCAATATATACATGTGTGTATGTATGTATGCATGTATTAAGGGGAGCTAGGTCACCTAATGGATAGATCACTGGCCTTAGAGTCAAGAGAAGCTCAGTTCAAATCTGACCTCAGACACCTAATAGTCGTATGACCCTGGGCAAGTCACTTAACCCTGTTTGTCTCATTTTCTTCATCTGTCAAATGAGCTGGACAAAGAAATGGCAAACCACCCCAGTATATTTGCCAAGAAGACCCCAAATGCTATCATGAAGGGTCAGACGTGACTGAAATGATTCCACAACAACAAAAGCCCTATATTATAGTCACTTCGTTATCTTTCTACTTGTACTCCTTTTTTGGTATCTTACATGCCCTCCAAGAGATGTAAAATTGTCACACAATGAGATTTCAGTACTAAATTCATTTGAGACATATATTTCTGGACATGGCCACCATGGGAATTTGTTTTGCTTAACTATGTGTATTTGTTTTAAAGGATTTTCTTTCCTTGCATTTTTTCCTCTTCAAGAACAGGTGGAAGGAGAGAAAATAAATGCATATTAATTGAAAAAAATACTGGACTCGTCCCACTTGATAAGACAGTCAGTCAACTGGCATTTATTAAATGCCTACCCTATCATTGCTAAGGGCACAATTTCCCCAATAATTGAGTAGTTGTGGTGACTACTTACCCTACATATAAAAATTTAGTGTCACACCAGTGCCCAATTACCCAGTGTCATTTCAGCACAATTATAAAAGTCACATTTTCCTAAATTGTTAGCAAGGTATTTAATGAACAAAATAGTGCTAAACCTAGACCTACAACAAAATTTAATCTGAAACAAAATAACTGAAGTCCAAGCCCCAAATTTTAATATAGCCCAGAGTCTGTCTGTCTGTCTGTCTGTCTGTCTGTCTCTCTCTCTCTCTCTCTCTCTCACACACACACACACACACACACACACACACACACACGCACATGCACACGCACACAAAAAACCAACTCCTCGAAATCATTGTTGTCACAGTAGCTTAAGTAACCCAAGGCTACTCAGGTATAAGCAATTTATGCTTCAGATCCATAGTTTGTCCCAGATGAGTGGCCACAGTATCATTCGTGTATCATATGAAATCAGACCCTCAGACTTGGGTTTATGGAAACAGGAAAGGATGTGGGGTCATCTCTTTTCTTGGTGCACTGTGCCTTCACCTAGGTAGAGATCTGAAGTCACTTCTGAAGTCAGCTCAGGTCTATATATTCACTTATTATTATGCTAATAGAAACCCAGGCAAATAGGAGTACAGAACCAGAATTCTCAAGGTATTTAATTGGAAACATAGAATAATGGGAAAATTCTCAGCATCTGTTCCTCCATTGAATACTCTTTCACTCCATCTTCCCTAACAGAGATAAGGAAAGGAGCTTTCCTACCTGAATACAGGAAAAAGCAGGAAAAGGTGATGGACTCAAAGCATAGAATGAGGTGTGAATTTTTAGACATGACCAATGGGAGAATTTATTTTGCTTGACTATGCATATTTGTTACAAAGGTTTTGTTTTTCTTTTTTTTCCTCATTAGTGGGGGAGAAGAATGAAAGTTAAGTCAACAAACATTTATCAAGTACCTACAACTATGTGTCAGGCATTGGGACACAAAGAATGGCAAAAAAAAATAGTTCCTACCCTCAAGGATCTCACAATCCAATGGGGAAAATAATGTGCATGAGCAACTATATACAAACCAGAGAGAGTGGCAGGGGGAGAGGGGAGTGGGAGGGAGAGAGAGAGAGAGAGAGAGAGAGAGAGAGAGAGAGAGAGAGAGAGAGAGGAGGTACAGGATGAATTAGAAATAATCTCAGAGGGAAAGCATCAGCATTAAAAAGGAGAGAAAATAAATTCATGTTCACTGGAAAAATAAAATTTACTTTCAAAAAGAAAAAAGCAGGATAATGTCTCCAAAGCTAAGGGAATCCCTACACAGAGCCCAAGTGCACAAATCCTGAGTCAGGTTCTAGTGAATCATTTGCTCTCATTGGATCTTCACTACCCACTGCTCATAGCTCTATGCCATCTTTCTCCCCTTTGGCTACAGCTTATCACAGCTTCTACAGGATATTTGTATACCCTGGCAGTTTCTGCAACAGTGTTGGCTAATACCTGAATTATCTTGGCTGGGCATGTACTCCTCTGATCAACTGGCCAGGTGAACTACATTCTCATGTCTTGAAAGAACTGATAGATGTGATTATAAAATTGCTGTCTCCAATGTATGAAAGATGGTGGAAAATGGGAGGAGTACCACAAGTTTGGAAAAGGACAGATATAATCCCAGTTTTCCAAAAGTGGAAGAGAAAAAAACATCTGTGTTTGACTTTAATTCCTGAGAAAATTCTTTAAAATGACATCAAAGAGATGATTGGAAAATATCTGGAAAGTGATATGGTGATTATGAAGAGTCCACATGGCTTCATCAAGAACAGATTGTGCCAAATTCACCTCATTTCTTTGATAGAATTACTAAACTAGGAATATGGGGGGAGGAGGGTGCCAATTTTAGCAAACCTTTTGAAAAAAAGTATGTAATTCTAATCTTGTGAAGAAGATGGAGAGATGGGGCCAAGATGATAATGCAATCAGATATATTCAGAACTGGTTGGATGGCCAGACTCAAAGAGTAGTTGTTTAATGATTCACTGTAAACATGGCAGGAGATCTCCAGTGGAGCACTCCCAGCGATCTATGCTTGACTCTGCTATTTAACATTTTTCTAAGTGGCTCTGGATAATGGACATAGATTATATACTCATCAGATGAGCTCACCAAATGACACAAAGTCAGGAAAGATTGTCAAAGGGTGTGATAGAGCCAGTTCATACTAGCTCAAGAGAATTGATTAAGTTGGAAATCAGCAAAACTGCAAATCAGGGTTTGATTATATTGTTTTATTGGTTGTCTAGATTTAAGAAAGTTATAGAGAAAATGCTGATATTACAGATTAAGTTTAAAAGTGTACAGTATATTCAATTTTTTTTCAAACAGCTGGTTGTAAAACATTTACTAGCACACTACTGGATAGCTAACACAATAAATGACAGTCAATTGGTTCAAGCCTAGGATAAACCTAATAAACTGAAATTCAATAGGGATAAAGGTAAAATCTTAAACTTGAATGCAAAAAAAACCCTATTCCATCAATATAAGATGAGAGATGATAGGAAGAGAGTGGGAGACATTGATAGACAGCAGTCGCTCTGAAAAAAAGTGCTTCTCATTTTATCAGACTGTACAGTGGACAATGTGATACTAAAAAAACTAATGCGATCTTGAGCTTCGTTAGGAGGAAATCAATTCCAGGAACATGAAGGTGGTAATTTCACTGTTCTCTGGTCTTATCTGGAGTGTTGTCTTCACTTCTGACCTGTGTAGTGTCCAGAGAAGAACCAGTATGGTGACCTTTAGTTTAGCCTGGAGAAAGAGAAGAATGGAAGCTGATAATTGTCTGTGGTTGTGATGAGAAGAGAGATTAGGCTTGTTCTCTTTGTCTTCAGAGGACAAAACCAGCAGAATTTAGGTGAAAGATGCAAAGAAGCCAATTTAGACTTGGTATCCAGAAATGTTTTCTAATAATTAGGGCTGTCCCAAAGTTGAATAGATTGCCTGTAGAGCAGGGATGGGAAACCTGCAACCTCAAGGCCACACATGGCCTTCTTGGGCTCAGTCTTTTGACTGAGTCCAAGTTTTACAGAACAAATCCTTTCATGACAGGGATTCATTTCCTGACGTTTTGATTTAGTCCAAGGGCTATACCTGAGGACCTAAGTGCTGCATGTGGCCCAGAGGCTCCAGATTCCCCACCCCTGCTCTAGAGTTTCCCCAGCCTTAGTGGTCTTTAAGCAGAGGCTGGAGATGACTCATCAGGTATGTTGTAATGTGCATGCTTTTCTATGTAGACTGGACAAGATAAACCCTGAGACCCCTTCCAACTCTCAAATTCGGTGATTCTGTGATATCCGAGGCTCTGTTCCTGCTTAATTTCATGACCAGAGACCCATTGCCATTGCTTATGTGTGGCTCAGATTCTACTCTCTCCTAGCTGTCCCTGTCCCTCCTTGATGCAATTACCCTGAGTCATAGACACATAGTCTCATGGGAACTTAAGTCCTAGAAACTTCATGCTAAGGTCTGGAACCTCATGGGAAATGTAGTCCTCTCTCTCAGACATATCTATAATATTTACACATATATACTTATGCAAGCATATTTTTCTTCTTCCTCTTCTATATTAATAGTCTTTTTATGTGTTTTTGTTCCAAACCACTGCCATGTAATCCTAGAAGACTCATTTAGGGATAAAAAAAATACATTTTTAGATTTTCATCCATTCAGATATACATAGAAATACTGCTTTAGAAGGTAGAATAGAAGTATGTATATGATGGGATGCTATACATAGAAATAATATTAAGATTAGAGCTTTAATTTTCACATTCCAAAAGGAATTAAATTTAGGTGTCGTTAAGATGACATTGGGGTCTTACTCTAATTATTTCCTCCTTACCCTCTCATTTCCCAATAAACTATAAGGTCACTGAGAGCAGGAATAGTGAGTATTTTATCAAACATTGTGGTCAACACAGTAGTCTGCCCATAAGTGTTTAACACAAGTGTTTTAAGTTTGATATTTATTTCAACAAATCTTTAGGTATATTTTATTTCTTTTTCTTAATAGAAAACTATTTTTCTTTCTTTCATATCTCTGCCCCTCCCCATGAAAAAAAGAAAAGGAAAGGAAAATTCCACATGTTATATATGTATAGTCACACAAACCAAATTCCTACGTTGGCCATATCTAAAAATGGATGTTTCATCCTTCATATTGAGCCCATCATCTCTCTACCAAGAGATAACATTCCTTATCATTGGTCTTATGGAATCATGATTGGTCATTGAATTGAATATAGTTCTCAAGTCTTTCAAAATTGTTCATTTTTAAATGTTATTGTGTAAATTGTTCTCCTTGTTCCACTCCCTTGGCCTGCATCAGTTCATATAAGTCATCCAGATTTCTCTGAAGCAAAATCTTGCCTCATTTCATGAAATGCAATATATTCCATCACATTCACATGCCATAATTTGTTCATCCTTTCCCCAATTGTTTCCAGTTCTTTGCTGCCAGAATAAGAGGTGCTATAAATGTTTTTTTCTACATCTTAACCTTTCTCCTCTTTCTTTGATATCTTTTGGGTACTTTCAGATCAGTTTAGTGTTTTAAATTGAGGTCTTATATAGCCTCAGGGGCACTAATAAAATATAAATGCTTCTGTTTCTTAGTTGTATTGATGTTCTGAATCTTGGTGAGGCATAAGGTACAACAACTAAGGAAGTATAGGATATTTATCCTTTGCATGAAAAGAGGGCTTTCTAAAACCAGTCATGCAATCCTTTCCATTATCACTGTATTATCTCTGACTGATTGCAATAAGCAGTAGGATTACATTGGACCAGAATTTGATTGCAAAGCCTCTCTTGAAACTTAACTGTTGTTCAACTTATATACTTATATTCTATCATTCTACCAAATTCTATTCAAGAGGTGCCAGCATTTGATGGAGAGAGAGAGAGAGAGAGAGAGAGAGAGAGAGAGAGAGAGAGAGAGAAGAAGAAGAAGAAGAAGAAGAAGAAGAAGAAGAAGAAGAAGAAGAAGAAGAAGAAGAAGAAGAAGAGGAAGAAAGAAAGAAAAAGAAAGAAAGGAAGAAAGAAAGGAAGGAAGGAAGGAAGAAAAAGAAAGGAAGGAAGGAAGAAAGAAAGAAAGAAAGAAAAAGAAAGGAAGGAAGGAAAAAAGAAAGAGCAAAGTGGGTTTTTAAAAAATAATTAGCAAAGTGCATTAAGGCTCTTTAAAAAAGTAAGTTATCAATCAATAAATAATTTTTAAAATCACTGAGGACATTTTCCATCTTGGTTTTCATGGCTGTGTCTGAGTTGGAAGATTCATGAGGATAGGTCAAGTTACCCCTTATTTAGCTCATGTTACCCAGCTTCTGCCATAACACAATGTAGATACATAATGGGATGTGATAGTGATCAAAAATGGAAACCATAATTTTGTCTCTACCTGGTTTCCTGCACTTGCTTCGTGCACTCAGGTAAGGTGGCAGATACCCGATCTTAGAGTTTTCCAGACTAATTGCATAGGCATTGATCTCTTAATGGTGGAGGATGAGTTTAATTCATCCCCAAACCCTTCTAACTTAACAGCAGAAGAGGAGTTATTACTCCTTGCACTCACCATGGGCATTACATATTCTATTATTTATCATTTACATATTAATGAAAGTGTGGAAGAGTGAGCCTTCTGAAAGGGGAAATTAGCTTGCACAAAATAGAAGACCATGTGACTGAGATGATGAGGAAGATCAGGGACCGGACCTACCATGGAGGATTTGGAGGTTAAACATCACTGAAGGGACTTAAAAAGTCCATCAGCAACGATTTGAGGGGAGAAAGGCCCAGAGGAGAAGCACCAGTCACAGCATAAGGAAAAGCTGCTTGAGAATGGCATCAGAGATGGAAGGTAAGGTGGTTGAATTGACCAGGGATCCAAGAAAGAGTCAAACTCAGAAGAAGCAGGAGAAAACATATAAATTCATTCCAAATGCTGGCCATCAGTGCTCCCCAAAGGAGAAAATACCAAGGACTAATGAAAGAATGGGATTTTAAAAATATTCTCCCTGGAATTGAAAAAGTATCAAAAATCTAACTGGGATGTGGCTTCATTACCAATACAAGACATAAATACCTGTTCATCTAGTGTTGGCTGCTCTTCCTTTTCATATGCTTTTATGTTAAATACACACAAACACGTTCCCACAGATCTGTCCTGTTATATTGGCACTTTGGGGCGGTGGGGGGGGGGGGAGACAGTAGAAGAGCCTCCTCCTGAGGCAATGAGCCCAGTTACCAAAGAAGCTGAGTCTCCCTTCAGTATTCATTTCAGGCAAGGGAAATCAGGACAGTCTTGGCCCATAGAAGAAAAACTAGACAGCAGGAAAGAAATGAACACTCACATGAAAGTATCCAGAAACAAAGGCAGTGAGGAAGGCTGGACAGTGGGGAACATCCCCAGACTAACCTTTGAGGGTGTTTGGAACATTAAGAAGAGCTGTTTTTCATTTGGGAACAATAGAACCTAATAGAGAAATTTACTTATTTTAAGACCAATGCCTGGGGAAGAAATATAAAGGACAAAAATAACAGATACCAAAAGTTTTAACTACTTTAAAATGACTTGGAGCCAGTCACAATCTGTGGGTCTCAGTTTTCTCATCTGTAAAATGAGGGGGTTGAATCAGATGACCTCCGAGGTCTTTCCCAACTCTTAGTCTGTGATCCTGTGACATTCTACCCAACTCCAGCTTATAATCAGGTGCATCAAATTATATTAAAGGGGCAGAACCTTGAAAGGATTTGTCTACAAGGGGCTTTGTAGCTTTGACTATAGCCGTTCTGCCCAGCCCCTGCCTGATGCTTATAACCATTACATTTTCTCAAAGGGAAATGTCAGTGTATAGATCCCATGGCCATTTTGCAGCTTTGGCCAAACAATCCTCTCCAACACTTCTGTGATGAGTTTTCCGGGCCATGTTGGCCGTCTGAAGTTGCTATCTGGTTCAGAACAGTAGCCACATCCTGATCTCCTGGGATATCATCTGGGTTTCATGCGATACTGCTCTTCATCTGGGGTTTATAGAGAACAGGGGTCTCGACCTTGGGGGCGGGAAAGAGCAAAGCCTTGTTAGGAATTGTCCAGGGAAAACTCTTAGGGAAAAGGAATGGTGTGGAGGAAAGGGAAATGGGAAGGATTGAGGGAATATAGACACTTCATTAAGTGCCAGTGACTAATGGATTAGCTGGGTGTGGCCTTCAGACTGAAGTGAAATCATTTCCAACTCCACTGGATGTAGCAAGGAGAAAGGACAAAATATGTTAAAAATAAACTGTGGATATGACCAAATGAGAGTGGGTGCTCCAAGCTGTAGCACATCATGGACCTTAGGAAATACAGCTTTAAAAAGTACAAAAGGCCTTCAGTGTGAGGTAATGAGGCGCATCTAATTATATTTAAGAAAGAACAGCAAGAACTCCTCAGGAACACAGAGCCGTCCCCTTTATTCTCTCCCAAACCAGTCAGAATTCGGGGCTGAGAGACACCGTTATTTCAGGGAAGGGTGAGGAATTTAGAGTGCATCACGGAAAACAAGGTTGTTATTTTCCCATAACTGGAAGAGAAAAAAAAAATCACAAACCCTTCCCTGTCTGTTCTCTTTCCCCTCCCCAAAAACCTCTCATCAGGAAACCAAAGAGGAAAAAAAAAAGAAAAAAGAAAAAAGAAAGAAAAAAGGAAAAAGGAAAAAAAGAAAACCAAAGCAAACAGGCAGTACCACCATGAGAAATCAAGGCAGTCAGAATGACATTTGACACCACCAGGCCACAGCTGAAGAACAAGGGAAAAGTTTTCGGACAACTGTCACTGACCCATAGTCCCTCACTCCTAACCTTGCTCTCCAACATATGTTTCTCATTTCCTTGCTTCTAGCTGGCCCAAGCTAATGATATGTGTTTTGGCAGCCATCCCGTGCTTGGCATACAGCCTGCCTTGTTCTCATTGTCCCAGCTACTTACAGAAACCTCTTTCTCTGTCTCTTTCTCTCTCTTAGAAAACAGCTTTAAAGAACAGTAAATATGCAAAACGACCCATGCTCTGTACAGCTACCATCTTGAATACTGTTCCCTCCACCCTAACACACCCCATCAATAAAGGCCTGAAGAGACTGCCCACGGGTGAGGGGTAAGTGAAATACAAAGGCAGTGGAAATTCAAACAAATTGGCCCATTAGAGTCTCGAGCTGCTATAAATACTGTGGAACTTGGCTATTTTGAGGGACGATGGCATGGGAAAGTTCGGCCTGAAATCTTGAATCTGTCAGAGGAGACAGATCTCCCGCTCAGACATGGGAAGAGGAACGGAGCGCATAGCCCGCGGGAGGGAGAAGGGCATCAAATCTGGCAAATTCCAGGCAAGATTAAAATTGGAATAGGAGATGCTGTTACATCAGGTCTCACCCTTGCTCTGCAAGAGCTGCCAGTCTGTCTGAGACTTGGGCCTCTGATGTCACTTGGAGTGTCTATAATCTCAAAAAAGCCACACATGCCCTTTTGCTTCTTAGGGGTCAATGGATTTCTCCATTCTTCCTAAAGGAGTAGTTAAGGAAGTGGAGGAGGGGTGGGAAAGAAAGCCCCAGGATGATGCTCGGCTCTACCTTCAACGAAACAGGTTGGAATTTACAATTTAGGCCATACTGACCAATTGGATCCCAACATTTGGCTTAGGATTTTGAAAATAAGATAGAAACTCAGTCGTCTGATTTACCTAAATACATTTGCATGGGAAAAGCCACAGTACATACATACCAAAGCAGGCATGCCTGATGCACTTGTCCAAGTTAAAATGCCTTGACGTTCTTTCCCAGGGTTTACTGGTAAATCTCAATAAAACACTAACATTCCATAATGAGTATGCACATTTATGGACATACATGTATGTACTGTATACACGCCCTTATCACATTCATATATACTTCCTCACTTACTCTCTCCTGCCAAATAACATCTGTGAAATTACCCAGAACCACCGGCTACATTCTGCCTTTTCTATCTCTACTGGGTCCCAGCTATTTCATATTCAGAAAGGAAACCCAATGGCCTGACTGTGAATGGATGCTATATGTCTATCCCCTCTAGTTTTAATATTTTTAAAATAATAACATCTCTCATTTATGTGCACTCAGATTAGATTTGGCTCTTTGAGACTTGGATGGATCTTGAGGGGGTTACCAAGGAAATTACTCTGACTGATTAGAGGACAATTTGTTGGCTATCAGTAGCAAAGTCTAGAGAAGAATCCCTTTTTATCTTTGTAGCCTCTTTAAAAATGGAACAAACTACATGAGGTGGCTTTTTGTAGTTTCAAAGAGATAAAAAAATCAACTTCATTCGGTGGCTTATACATGGCAAACTTAAGTTCCTAAAACTATGTTCTTATTACCACTGAGCACAGCGATCTGGGGATAAGGGATAGAATAGGTTGTCCTCCCCACAAAACTCCCCTGAAAACCCCAGAGTGGTGCTCCCTAGGGAAGCAAGAAACATTGAGAAAGAGAAGCAACATTACGGTACTGCTACTCATCACACACACACACACACACACACACACACACACACACACACACAGAGCAAACCAAGCATCCCTTGGCCAGAAAGACACTTAAGGTTACAACTGGTTTATAGGCATGTTACCTTAAAAGTCCATGTTTGCTCATGAAAGGAGAATAACATTCTAACATTACTTAATGTAATACCTTAAGAATCCATGAACCCACTGGTATGGGGGCTCCCTCCATCAATACAAGCAAGTCTCAACCTTTCAACACTGTAATAGACATAATTCTTGAGTTGCTGTGGTTGAAGACTTCATCATCCAGCAACAAGCCTCCCCAAACAGAGCTAGCTTAGTCCTCAGACAACAGACAAATTGTAAGCATTTAATAAATACTTGGTGAGTGTCAGACACATAGTCCTTACTGGTTCCAGTCTCAAAGCCATTCCAGCTTGGTTTGAACCTGGCCAAAATTGTCCTCTTTTGGCACAGGTTTTGAAAACCAGTGTCACCTCCACTCCACAAAAAAGCATTAAACCAGGATTTTGAGAAGGAATTTTAGGCAAAAAACAAATTATCAAAGACACTTAGAAAGATAAAGATGATTCCACAATTGTGTGATACATTCCAAAGCCAAGATCAAATAATATTTTATCATACGATCTGTGTATTATTATGTTATGTTTGTATTATATCAGTCACTGTGTAACCTATGGCTCAAAACTATAGTTCTGAACTCACCTGTACCAGGAATCATTTCATATATACATGTATGTATGTATTTGTGTATATATATATATATATATATATATATATATATATACACACATATACATACTCTTGCATATATGTGTATTTATTAATAGCTAGAACTCATATAATGCATTAAGAGATTAAAATATTTATATGTATTATAAAATAATATATAAAACCCTATTATTATCCCCATTTTGCAGATGAGGAAACTGAGGCTGAAAGAGGTTTAATGATCCACCTAGGGTCACACAGCCACTGTCTAAAGCCAGATTTAAACTCCTGTCTTTCCTGTCTCAAAGTCCAACACTCTACCCATGGTTCCACCTGGCTCTTCAATGCTTCTCAGTGATTGATAATCTCTTTGATACTACCCACAACTTAGAAGCATCAGAATTTGATTCATTGCTAACACTCATCAAGGTGTCTAAATCCAAGCACTAGCTAATAATGCATGGAACACAGAATAAATTTAATAGATACAGCAAATAACAGGGGAAAATTGTAACCAATGCTAACAATCAAAAAACCTTTGCTTTCTGGCAAGTCCCATGTTCTTCCAGTTACCCAAATAATCACTGCCAAATGATAATACTAACTTGAGGTTCAAGTCCCCTCCAAAGAACAAAAAATCTCAGGGCTGCTGGGGACTTAAACAACCCAGCCCTCTGGTAACTGTTACCTCCCCTCCATAACCTATACTGCCATCCTGGAAGCAAGCTCTCCATCCCCAAATAGGGAAAGAATTAGAGAGAGTTGGATGAGTTCTCCGGGGACTGCCCAAGTGACATGACTCATGGGATTGCTGAAGGCCAAGGTCCCCATTGGCTCCTTGCCTTCAAAGTCACAGATCTCAGCCTGACTCAAACTTCCTACCTCATCTAGCAACTTCTCCATCACCCAGCCACCAATCACCAATAACTCCACTGTCTCTCTCTCTCTCTCTCTCTCTCTCTCTCTCTCTCTCTCTCTCTCTCTCTCTCTCTCTCTTCCTCTCCCCTTTTTGCTCTGCCAAGACCATGGAGGTTTTATGACTCAATCTGTTTGCTGCTGCCACTGCCTACTCCTTCTTCCTCTGGGTCTCTTCTTGTCATGAGCTTCCCCACTGTAAAGCTCCTCAGAGAAGTGTTATAGCTGTGACATAGGCAGGACAAACCAAAATCTTAGTGATACATTTCTAGCCCTTTTGTTAGTCAAGCCCCCAGATCTCAAGTGCGCACGTTCGCACACAAACACACACACACTACATATACCCTCACTGTAAAAGGGTCATCAAACTCTGTGAAGATCTGTGTTGACTCAACCAAAAATCCCCAACCCTCATGCCCAACTCAGTCGAGGAGAGAGACAGACAGACAGAGATAGAGAAGGAGAAGGAGGATGAGAGAGAGGAGGAAGAAGAGGAGAAGGAGGAAGGACAGAGAAGAGAAAAAGAGAGAAGAAGAGAGCAGTGATTCGAGAGAGAGGGGAAAGAGGGAGAAGAGAGAGATGAGGGAGAGAAGAGAGAGGGGGAGAGAGAGAGAGAGAAAGAGAGAGAGAGAGAGAGAGAGAGAGAGAGAGAGAGAGAGAGAGAGAGAGAGAGAGAGAAAGAAACATCTATTGAATACTTATTTGTGCCAGGCACTGCTCTAAGCCAGGAGACACAAATACTAGCAAACAATAGAATTCCTTACCCTCCAAGAGCTTGAGTTCTAATGGAAGAAAATAACACAGAAAGGGAAGTGGGAAGCTGGAAAGAGTCAGAAACAGATATCTGGGATAAGAATATCCTCTCTTTGGAGAAATGTGAAGAAAGTACCAGTGGCAGGAGAATGGTGAGGGAGAAGGCCAGAGAGAAAAAGAGATAATAATATAGCACCATCTATGTAAGGTCAACAGTATTTTTGTACGTGCTGTCTGTCTTAAGATGCTGCTTCTCAGCAAAATGTTTATAAATTTTCAAAACTTTGGTTGTGACATCCCCAGGATCTTTTGTGACTCCAGTTGTATAACCTGTAATTCCATTCATTTCAGGGACATTCTACTTTAGAAAATCCAGCAGGCTGATCAGAGAGGGGAGAGTAAGAGTCCCACCTCAGAGGATGAGATATTCCTTGGGAACATCAAACAGATTCTGAGGGGAAGAAGGGATCTTAAGTGGAGTTCAATATTAGTCACGCATGGCTTCCTAGCCTCAACATACTTATGGACTCAAGGGCTCTCCTATCATAGCAAGTCCCACACTGATGAGGACAAGGTCACAGTAAAGTACACCAGGGAGAGACAGACAGACAGTCAGAGACAGAGACAGAGATACAAAGACAGAAACAGAGACAGAGAGAGACAGAGACAGAGAGAGTGACAGAGAGACAAAGAGACTGAGAGAGACAGAGACAGAGAGAGGGAGATCAACAGAGTGAGAGAGAGAAAGACAGAGTGAGAGACAGAGACAGAAAAAAGAGAGGAGAAATAGACAGAGAGACAGAGAAAAGATTGGACCTATAATTCCATTGGTATAGAAAATTCCCAAATAAGTAAGCTCCCTCTTCCAATGCAGATCTACTACATGAAGGTACTACCTTCATGTCAATGGTGGGACTTAAGTACTTTACAGGGAAAGAAAAAAAAATGCTAGAAAAGGTTATTCCAGTGAGAAATAGAAGGAAACTGAGAAGAGTTATGGGGGAAGCTGAACAAGTTCATGAGTGACATTAATAAAATCTTAGAAGATGTAGCAAATCAGCAGGATTGTTTGAGGATGGAAATGCTATTAATTGAATGTCTTAATATTTACAGCAAGGCTCAGTGGCAACACCCCCATGTTGGAAGAACTAGGCTGCGGGAGGGATATACAGGAGGGAGTTTTGGTAAAGGATAGATTTGAGCCAAACAGAGAGTTTCATTAAAGGTAAAGTTAAGACACTGACATTTTCAAGATAATGTGGACCGGGTATTCATAGAGAAAATATTCCAACACAAACAATGTAGGAAATGAAAAACATTCCAGTTAATGGGCAGCACAAAAATGACTGACAATGGAAGGACATGAGATATCTGTGATGAGGAAGGAAGCAGGGGAGATGCATTTGTATTTTAGGAGGTTTCTCTCCTCTAAAATTAAAAAAAAATCTGTCTGAACTAGTCAGATAAAGGAAGTTAAAGTGAAGGTATGAGTTTCCTTCTTAAGTCAGACAGCTAGAGTGAACAGAGAAGAACCATAGAAAAGAACAGACAGAAAGCTGGGCCAATTTCAGTGTCATTTGCTTTAATTTAACATAGAATTAAGATAAAGAGAGAAAGCAAAAGTACTAAAAAGGATGAGATAAACAGGTAAGAGCAGAAGGACCGAAAGAAGGGGGCCTCTTATGTATAGGAGCATTTTTAAAATTTTTACTCTGCTGAGGCCCCAAAGTCCCGTGCAATCTGATGAGTTACAGAAGTATGTTAGTACCATCTGTCTAGGACAACTAGGTGGTGCAGTGCATGGAGCACTGGGGCCTAAAGTCAGGAAGACTTGAATTCCAATCTGGCCTCTGACACTAACTGTGTGACCCTAGGAGAGTCATTTCACCTTGTTTGCCTCAGTTTCCACATCTACAAAATGAGCTGCAGAAGGAAATAGCAAACCACTGCAGTATCTTTGCCAAGAAAACCTCAAATGGGCTCACAAAGAGTTGGACACACCTAAAATGACTCAACATCTGTCTCCATGACTCCATTATAATGGTGCCATGAATGTCTTTTAACAACTACTGTTGGCCTGAAAAAAGAAAAAGAAAAAAGATGTGGTGAGCAGGAGGAGATCAGAAACAATTCATTTGTTTTGGGGAGGCAACATAGGGTAGAGAAAAGGGCAGTCCACTTGAAGGCAAGATCCAAGAGACTTGACTCTACCATTTCATTAGAACATCGGATTTCAAGCATTAAGGCACTGTGGAGGCCATCTAGTCCAGCCCCTCATTTTAACAGATGAGAAAACTGAGGCCTAGAAAGCCACACTGGCAGTATATAGCACAGCTTTAGACAACAAAACTCTTAAAAGAAAAAAAAATCTTGCCTTGTATTATACCCAAAGGTACTGGTTTTTTAGCTGTGTTGGATATATTGACATTACTGACTTTACTGTGTATCACAATTGCCAATACTTTCTCCTTAATTCTCTGACCAATAGGACAGAGAATGAGCTTTCATAAAATGTGAGAGGAAAACCCACCATGGGTTTATTTGAGCTAGTGCTCAGTGGGATCCTTCTTTTCTTCCGGGTCGCAAACCTTCACCTTTTCTCACATTCTGACATACGTAAGGGTCTACAGAGTCATTTCCCTGTGACACTTCCCCAGGAAAGAGGTAGCAGAAATATTGTCATCCCATTGTACAGATGAGAAAACTGAAGACCCCAAGAGCTTCAATCACTCATCCAAGGTCACACAGCCAGCAAGTGTGTAAGAATGAACTTGAGTGAAGCCTTCTGCTACCCAAGTCCAGTCTTCATCCCAGTATACTACAAGCCCTTAAATGGTTAAAATATCAGCACATTTCACTGGTCTTAGGTTTCCCATAAACATTCAGCAAACCAATTTCACTCAATCGCTCATATTAACTACTTAAGTTCTTCTCTCAGAGGATGTGGATTGTTATTTTATGCCCAAAGTCCTATAATTAAATTTGACATAAGCACATGGATTAAATATGTGGTTGGGGGTGGGGGTAGGGAGAGGAAAGGGAGTAGAAGGTTTCCTTCTCCTTCCTCTTCTCCCCATACAAAGACTGTAACCATGTAACCAAATCGTGGGCACAGTATTTTAAAAATAAGAAGAGTTTCCAATCTCATTAGTTAGTTTGTTGTTTATCAGGAAAGTTTCTGGGCTCGGAGTTCCAAACCCTTTTCCCTCTGCTGATTAAACAACAGCAACTATAATAAATTAACCATAAAAAATGCTCAGAGATTTCATACTTTCCACTGGGGGTGGAGAGGATGGGAAGCGTGTGTTTAGCATGTCATAAAGCTATTAGAGCATCTGTTGATGGGCAATAGATGATTGTGAGAATTTGTTTGGAGCTAATTTGTCAGACTGACCTAATTCATGGGAATCTTTTAAAGGTTGGAACCATAAGGAGGATGCTGCACTTTTTACAGTTTTGTTAATTACATTAACTTATGCATCAGATCATCCATTTCACTCTGATGGGGCTTTTATTCACTTGAAGGTTCCCAGATGAAGGGTCCTCAGGTGATTGTGAAAGGGGCTTTAATCGCCTAAGCAGCACGCTTTCCATTTAGGGTTATCACCTTGACAATTTCTTGTGGTTTCCAAAAAGAATTCTTTCTCCTCTCCCTTCTAAAAAACAATGGGAAACTGCTTTTTTTTTTCAAATGTTTTAGATTTTAAAAAGCAACCTCCTT
This sequence comes from Gymnobelideus leadbeateri, assembly GCA_011680675.1. NCBI lineage: Eukaryota > Metazoa > Chordata > Mammalia > Diprotodontia > Petauridae > Gymnobelideus > Gymnobelideus leadbeateri. The sequence continues at coordinate 357,462 of WOXC01006572.1, forward strand.
AGTCGATCATAAAGCATTTATTATGAACCTACTATGTGCTAGGCACTGTCCTAGGTGCTGGGGACACAAGGAAAGGCAAAAACAGGGCACCTGCCCTCGAAAGCTCATATTCTAATAAAGGAGACAGCATGCAAAAAATTATGTACACACAAGTTATATGCAGTGTAAAGTAATCTCAGAGGGAAGGCACTCATAGCTGAAGGGAAAAGAGAGATGAGGAAGAGCCTCCTATAGAAGGTGGCATCTGAACTGAGTTTTGAAGGAAGACAGGAAAGCCAGGGGATGGAGGGGATGAGGTAGATCATTCCAGGCACTAGGGACAGCCAGCCAGGGAAAAGACATGGCCCTGGGAGATGGATGGACATAGGTAAGGTAGGCAGGAGCCAAACAGATGATTTTGTATTTGATCTTACGAGCTATACGGAGTCAAATAAGTTCTTCTAAATCAGTACACACAGGGAGAAAAACTTTAAAAGAATGTTAGGGAGTGATCATTTTGCATTTTTCCCCTTTTACTTCCAACAGGACTTGCCCAATCTCAACTGATTTTCCTTTTAAAATTGCTTTACCTAATCTGGCCACTTCCTTGGCTTCTTCCCCCTGTTAACTTCCTTTAGGCCTCATGAAATATTACCCAGATTCCTGCTAGGCCCTGCCCTTTCTAGGATGACGTCTTTTATGTTTAACTGTCATTAGGAGAAGAAAAAAAATCCTCATATCTATCCTTTCAACTCCCTTCTGAATTGTCTCTCTGGCTATGAATTCCACTCTGCATCTTTTCCTGCTGTAGGACCACAGACCATATTTCTCCAAGTTTTGGCTCCCATAAATCTGGCTGTTGGTACAGCACTTCTGACTGCTTTCATTTTATACTAGGTGGCTCAACCCATATACAGTGTTCAGATAAAGCCTTGGAAATCCCCTCTGTGAGGGTTAACATAATTCACTTAGGCTTGATCCTACTGTCCGTAGTCCCCATAATTTTGATAATTGTTTCTTTTATTAGGCTGAAGGTTTTAGTTTATCTACCACATCTCTCCAATGCCGATCCTGAGCCCTCAAGGTATGTTCTTGTTTCTTGGTTTATCTTTCTAGTTTCATAACTTATATTTCTGTTCATTCAATTACATAAGCCTGTTACGTGGCCCACAGTCCTAATCTAGTCCAGGCCTTTCTGAACTCTGCTCCCCTCCCCCATATTATCCCCCAATTTGCTATCAAATGCAATTACTGCAGAGTGTACTATCGTCTGTGGCCAGCGTAGTAGAGTTGCTTGCCTTTCTGGAATTGCTTTTAAGAGTGCCCTCACCTTGAAATCACGGTCAAATCTCTTTATACTCCAAAGCCACAGCTCAGACTCTCTCATGTCAACAAATAGGCCCAGTGACCAAGTGAGCATGTTTCTGGTGGCCTACAGAGTCATCTGTGTTAGCAGGAGAAAGAGCTTCAGGACCCCCTCCCACCTCTCAAACTCCAGCCTAATAGGCAGAAAGCATGAGGATCCCCAATCCATTTTGTGGGAAGTCGGCCATCTCTTCTTCTCCAGCTGCAGCCGCTATTACTTTCTAAGGCCCTGAAGTCAGCCATTTTAGTCAAATCAAAAGCATATTCCTCTTTACTGATTCAGTTCAGTGTCATACTGAGGGTTTGATGAGTGTGGACTTTGCCATGGCCAAGGTCTCTTGTGATTGTGGTGGGGGGAGGGTGAATGAAGGGGGAAGCCTGGGTTATGCTTGCTTAGGTGGTGTTAAATGTGAGAGACTACAGAATGCAGTCTAGCTGCAGGCTTAGCAATGCCTAAGCACAGCCTTTCTTAATCCATCCCCTTCTCCCAGGACCATTTAAGCATTTCTGTGCTCACAATCTAATGAAGGTAAAAACTAACCAATTTGCCCACTTGGCACTAATTATGATACGGTGCTCTAACATACAGTAATATACTGCAATGAATGTATGCACTCCTTAGTATAGGTCCTCTTTCCCCTCAGCATAGACTGAAACCTGGGTCACTCTTGCCCATGCCTTTCTAGTGATCTTCTACTAAGGATTCCCCCAGAGTGCTTGACACTGTCCTTTGGGTTCTTTTAATTCGGGGGCATACCAGTAGAGCACTCTAACAATCTTCTTCTGTGCTATATAACTAACTTACCTTATCACTTATTAGTGCCTAGATATAGTAAGCACTTAATGCATGCTTTTATTTGTCTAGCTATATCATTTTAAGAGCTTGGCATAGTGGAAAGAACATTGAATGTGGGTTTAAGTCCTATTGTGGACACTTTCTAGTTATGTGATGAAGAGAGAACTTCTGAAATCTCAGTTACCTTATCTCTAAAAATGGGGACAATAATAACATCTACTCATAGAATTGTTGTGAGGATCAAATGAAATAATATATGTGAGACACTTTACAATCTTTAAAGTGCAATAGAAGTGTTAACTATTATTTTATTAGCTCATTCTCATCTCTTTTGGATGAGCTTCAAGTTGAAATTGTCCTGGGAGAAGTAGCCATCCTATTATTCTTTTATATCTAATGTTGTACAGACTATTCTCAAATAGATAAAATAAGTCTTTTGTGGGTGAATAAAAAGTATTAGTATGTAAGCTCATCCTTGAAGTCCTCATGAAAGCATCTTTGGGGCAGCCCTGGTAGCAGACAAGATAAGATGATGAGGATGATCTGTACCTCATCTTTGTTCCCACATGATTTTTATCTCCTCTGCTGGGTTCCTTATTTTTATTTTATATTTTTTAAGCTTTTTCTTCCAAGTACCCAGGAGATTGTGATTATTTATTTAATTTGATGATATCTATTTAGAATGTTTTTTTAATATCTCATATGCAGCAAGTTGGTAAAGATGATAAAAGATGAGACTAATCAGTGTTGAAGGAGTAGCGGTAACATAGGTACACTAGGGCATTGTTGGTGGAGCTGTGACTCAGTACAACAATTTTAGAAGACCATTTGGATTTATACAAGCTAAGTGACTAAAATGTCCATATCCTTTGACCCAGAGATACAGCTACTAGGCTTATAGCCCAAGGAGGTCATTGATAAGAAGAAAGTCCATATATACACCAAAATAGTTTTAGCAATACTTTTTGTGATAATAGAAAATTAAAGGGGCAGCTAGGTGGCACAATGAATAGAGCACTGGTGCTGGGGTCAGGAGGGCCGAGTTCAAATCCGACCTCAGACACTTAACACTTACTAGCCATGTGACCTTGGGCAGGTCACTTAACTCCAATTGCCCTGCCTTTCCCCCTCCAGAAAGCAAAAGGAAAGAAAGAAAATTAGAAACAAAGTGATTTCCCATGGATTAGGAAATGGGTTAATAATTTATGTCATAGGAATCTAATGAAATGTTGCTATACTAGAAATGACAATAGAGAGAAGAATGGAAAGAAAAGTCTTATACAGAGTAAAATAAAAGTGATAAAGCAATATCCACAATGACTACAATAATGTAAATAGAAAGAATCATCACAAAGCAATCAAAAGTTGATGTTATGGGGTGGCTAGGTGGCGCAGTGAATAGAGCGCCGGCCCTGGAATCAGAAGGACCTGAGTTCGGAGCCGGCCTCCGACACTTAATCCGCACAAACAAAAACTTAGCCATGTAACCTTGGGCAAGTTACTTAACCCCAATTGCCCTAAAGGGGCGGCTAGGTGGCGCAGTGAGTAAGAGCGCGGGCCTCAGAGTTGGGATGACCCGAGATCAGATCCGGCCTCAGAAAATGAGCACCCACGCATAAATAATGACTAGCCGTGTAACCTTGAGCAAGTTACTTAACCCCAATTGCTTTAAAAAAAAAAAGTTGATGTTACAAAATTATAAATAACAAGCATGACTCCACAGAAAAGAGATGGGAAGACATCCCCACCATACTCCTTTGCAGAATGAGAGATCTACAGATGTGACACATGGCATATATTTTCACTTTTTTCTATACATGGATTCATTTTGCTAACGTTTCTCTTCTTCCTCTTAAAAAAATACTCTATTTGCTATATATGATGGTATAATGGTAATTTGAAGACCCCTTTTTGTATTGGCAAGTAAGCAGGTACTTAGTACTTAGTAACTAATCAAACCTCTGTGAAAGAAACAGAAGGTATGAACCCCTGTTCCTGACATAACAGGAAGGGGTTGGCTGAAACAGGAAGTGGCTAATGCTGTGTATATATAAGAAAAGCCCCAGAGAGGCACAGTCAGAATTTCTTGGGACAAGAATCTGGTGGCAGAGCAGCTACAGAAGACAGAATCGAGAAGTGAGACAGAATTTCTTGAGAACTGGTGGTGGTGGAGCTTCTTCTGAACAGGAGCCCAGGAGTCCAGGAGCCCAGGAACCCCCTGCCCCCAGGCTGGATAAGGTGATTCTGATTTTTTTGAATGAGCTGCAGAAGACTGAGGAAGCATGACCAGGATGCAGGAACTTTGTCTGTTTGTGGCTTGGTTGAGCTTTGAATTCTCGGGAGCAGAAATTGTGAAGGATTTGAGATGGACTGGACCCTGTGAACTTCAGTGTGGAGCAAAACCTACCCAGAGAGCTGGACAAGGAACTGGGAGCTGTCTGCCATTGAACCCAGGTGACAGTCTGGTGAATCCGTGTAGAATCTGGGACCATGGAAGGGGATCCAGGGAATCTGAAAACTGGCCCCACGTCAAGATGAAAAGACCTCTTCCTGGGTACTGAGTAATGATGAAATTGGAGTTTACTAGTGACCTAGGGGTGGAGGGTTTGTGTATTTTTTAATGGTTGTATTTAGTGATTAGTGATACTTAGTATTTGAGTGACTGAGTTAATTTAGAATGGCCCATGAGTGGAAGACTTTGACTATTGTACTTTGAGATGATTCTTCTTTGTTCTAAATATCGTGACCACTTTGACAAAAACTATATGGCCATTTTAATGATAAATTGTTGTGAATACTATGTTGTGATTCTCTGTTAATGTTTTGCTCTGATTTGTTATTGAAAAAATAGAGTGTTCACTATACTATGTAATCAGAACCTTGAAAGCTGTTCACAGCAGCAGTCCTCTGGAAAGCTGCTTGTGCTTGGCATTACAGCTGGTGCTCTGGAAAGATGGAAGGGTACTAGAGAAAATTCTGATCATATAAAATACAAAAAGATATCAATAAAATGTATTGTGATAAAATGCTATCTTGAAGTTTTTATATATTAATGTTATATCCAAGCTATACAGGGTGACTTCCCAGTCTGTGATTATAATACAACTCCACTACAGTTTATTAGTTGAATTATCTGGTCTATTGTGAGGATTTGTCATTTTTCAATCCAATAATGATAATCAGCTTCTGATAAATAAATTCCAGCCACCAGATAATATCTTACTAGCCATTCAGGAGGTGCTAGTTCTCTAACTCTCAAGAGATAAGTTCCATGGTTTTTAACACTTCCTTGCATACTCTAAATCCAGGTTCCTTAAGGATAACCCTGTTGTAATTTCCAGTGGTGAAGATGTAGTGCTTTCCTTTTTAAACCTCTATTTCTAAAATCAAACCTGCATGAATTGGCCATTTGCTTGATGCTTCTTGTTGACATGTTGCTGATTGATTTCATGGAGATGTCACCCACAGAGGACCTTTTCATTCCTGTTTTGAATCTTAACCATTTCATTGGTTCTATACAGTGATAAAAAAAAATAAAGTAAACAAAAAAAATCTTTCTGGTTACACTCAACAAATCCATTGTGTATCTTTTTTTTTTTCTTTTTGGAGGGGTAGGGCTGGGCAATTGACATTAAGTGACTTGCCCAAGGTCACATGGCTAATAAGTGTTAAGTGTCTGAGGTTAGATTTGAACTCAGATCCTCCTGACTGCAGGGCCAGTGCTCTATTCACTGTGCCACCTAGTCCCCCCTATTGTGTATCTCTTAACAGCCTTTACTACTTATTACTCATTGAAGTGACATATAAAAGTACATCTATAGATTTTTCATCCTCTTATCATTTGCTTTAAAAATGACTATGAATCTTCTTCCTGTGTTGTATCAAGAAGGTGTTCATTTTTCTATGGCTTCCCTAGGATAATTTTGTTAATATTGTACAGGTTTTTGAGACAATATTTTCCAAATATGTATCATCCATTTTATAGCTCCAAGGTTAAGACTTGTATTATGGAGTTGTTGGTTGTATTTAACATATACTTCTCATTCAGCAATTATTTTAGGATATTAGTAAGTCTTTTAACATGCTTAACCATAGCCTCACCTCTGATATCTTTATATTTAACATGTCTTGCCTAAAGGAGACCAAGATACTTCCTTTAGCAAATAGTTCAGAGTATTTTCTGGATTCAAGATCAAAGCCTTCAATCTTTATCTTTCCTCAATGAACATTAAGAATTTTGCATTCAAGTCCTAATTTTGACCCTTTTAATCACTGAAGAAGGATTTCATGAAATAAAGGAACTGTTAAATGTGTTTTTTCAGTGGCACCATGTGGTTTTATGTTGTCCATATACCGATAAGAGATTTTTATTCTGCTCTTTTTAGTTTGAAAATCATACTTGTTGCTAATGGGTTTAGTACTAGGAAAAATCAAAATGAATTTAAACTGTCTCCTTAAAATAGTCCACAATTTATATTAATTTTTCTTGACATTATTGTGTTGGTGGCATATATTCATTAGAGATCATGTTTTCTTGTGAATATCAAATATTCTACCATTTTCTTTATATTTGGGTCTATTTTGCATTTCTAAAGTACATGAATGAGCCATGAATTCAGAATTGAGTCAAAGGCTTTGTGATCATCAACAAATACACATACAAGTTATTCTATGGTCTTTCATGCAACTTATTCAGTAATTATTGCGTTGATATTCTCAAGTTCAAAAATGTATTACCATATACATACATATGTATGTATATATACATGCTGTCTCTCCTAATAGGATATAAAATCTCTGATGGCAGAGCCTATTTCATTTATTCCTTTTATTACTAGCTCCTAACACAGTGTGTGGCACATAGTAGGTATTTACTAAATGCTTGACAATTTATTAACTGATAGTATGAATAAAAAGAAACTCCCTAGCCCTTAACAAGGTGGCTCTAAGTTAAAGATTTCCTATGTTACTATAGTTTTCTAGACCTATCCTGACACATCCTGATTACCTCTAGTCTCCTTGTGGCCCCCTAGATAAGAATGATGTCTTCATTCTCCCCTCCCCCAAGTTCCTGGGCTGATATTGAGCCTTTTCCAAACTGGACTCTCTGACCCAAGTTTACAGGTCCATTCTCCAAACCTAGTACCATTCTCTCTTTTTTTAATTATATTTTCTTTTTCTAAATGAGCTAATTAATGAATTGATAACATTATCCTTTATACTACTGTGACTTTTAAACACATTTTTTCACTCCTTAATCAATATATTGTTTTCTTATAAGTATTCATAGATGTTTGAATGATGGAAGCTGCGAATGATTTGTATGAATGCACAAACATAATTCATCATTTCTGACACACAATAATATTTTATTAAATTCATGCACCTCAATATGTTTACCCATTTCCCAATTATCTAAAGACAATATAAGGCACCCCCTTAGATTATAGTTCTTTCCTTTCTTTTCATTTCTTTTTAATCCTTTCAACCCCACCCCTACTCCCTTCCTTCAGGATCTGGTCATTTGGATTATTTGTTTTGCTGGTGATTATTTCCTCTCTAGTATTTTCCTCTTTCCACCATTGTTTGCTTCCTTGTTGAGTTTAATGTATTTATACATCAAACCGTGGGGGGAGCAACTTTCCTCTGTACATTTCAAGTAAAAAAGAGGGTCATCAGATGACCACACCCATACCCCTTCGTATTTTTATACTCTTCTTCATACATTCTCCAAACATAAGAAATAGCAAGTTCCACCCCCTTCTTTCTCTTTTCTATTCTGGTGTATTCCTTTTACCCTCCTTTCACTTTTCTCTCTTCAATACATCAGAATAAAATCTAAATGTCAAGACTTCTGTTTTCATTTTAAATTTAATTCCCTTAACAAACTTTGAAATTTTAAAGGGACATTTCTTTTTTCTCTTCCTATTAGAACATTGGCACCATATCATCATTTAGCTCCTTTTGATTGGTCGATAAATTTTATCTTTCTATATTTCTCTGCATTCCCATGTTTCTGTTTCAAAGTTCCTACTCAGTTCTGGTCTTTCATCAGAAAAAAAAAACTTGAAAGTTCTCTATTCCTCTAGAAAGGTGCGTTTTTAGCTCCTCCCCACCCCCAGGATTATACTCAGTTTTGCAGAGTAAGTTATTCTTGGATGTAAGCTTTTATATTTCGTCTTTTAAAAAATTGTATTCACGTTGTGTTTAGAGCAGATGTTTCACATTTTCTTCTATTTTTTTCAGCCTTTTGATTTTGTTCAAATATTTCTTGCTGTTTCATAGATTTCTGTTTATTTTATATTTCGGGTATTCAATTTTTTAGATAAGGTTCACTATTTTCTGTTATAAGCTATTTGTTCTCCTTCAAATTCTTTTTTCCAAAGGTTTTATTTCATTTTATCTCTTGCTTCATTTCATCCACATATTCATGTAGTCCTTATGGAAAATCCATTTTTCCCATTGAGTCTTGGCTTATAGCTCTTACAGAATTATTCATTCCTTTGGAGATTTGCAATAATTTTTGATACTGATTGGTGGTTTCTTTGATTTATTCATCTCTACAGTCCTTTAGTCAATGCTTTGCTCCAGGGCCAGACTCTTCCCCCTTTTCTATGCTTTTGTGTCAGCTGGAGAGCCATTCTTGGCTTCACCTCACATTCCCCAGGGTTCCTGCACTGACCTCTACCTCAGAGGATTAACCCCGCCCCCAATCTTTGATGTGCAGAGCTCTGGATCTTCAAGGACCTCTCTGGATTCTCATGATAGACAGACCTCTGAACTTGGATTGTCCCAAGTCTGAGCACTCCAACTCTGTACTGGTTGCTGCCTACTATATCTGTTCTCTTCCCCCATCCTGGGACTACCCTGGGGCTCTCTCAGAGAAGGGCTCTTCTCTTGTTGCCCCTGGACACAGAGTTTTGTAACCAGGTACTCTTATCCTCATTTTATAGATGAGGAAATTGAGATGGAGAGGGGTTGATTGACTTGCCCAAGATCATACAACTAATAAGTGTCTAAAGAAGAACTTGGGCCCAGGTCTTCTTGGTGTCAAGTCCAATATTCTAGCCAAGATGCAATGGAATTTCCATACAACATCCATCTAATATTTTCTAGTATTATTGTGACTCTGTGTGTTCCTAGAAATCTTCCATGATGCTTCACTCAAAAGGTGGACAGCCTTCTTCTAAAGTTATTTAAAATTATCTGGGTATTCATACAGAACTTGGACTGCCCACCTCTCACCCTTCACATTTGATAAATGACTGACCCACCTCCTTTTCTAAACATTGCATCACTTTTTGCATGAAAACCATGACTGATAAGTGATAAATAAGACCATTGCTTATTTGTGTTCACCACACATCTCTCCATTTCCCTTCTTGCCATTTCAGCCTTTCAGAAATGGTGATGCCCTGTAATTCACAGCCATCTAGAATCATTGGAAGACTATTAGTGTTGTAAAGATGGTAAATAATAAATAAATAGATAGATAGGTAGATAGATCAATCAATCAATCAATGAATAAATAAATAAATAAAGGTAACCTGAAAGTAGATGCCCATAATGGTTATACACAACTAAACACAGAATCCTACAGATCAAAGACGTTCTAGAGCAAGTCATTGAAACATTATCATGGGTGACTTTTTAAGTTTGCCTTTCACTGTTGGAGAGCTGATCAAACACACAGAAATGTAAGTTGAAATTCTTTTACCGACTTCTTCCCATCTTTCTTCTCTGATTGTGGGGTAACAAATGTTTGCTCCCAGACTGGCCTGAGTTTCCAGTGTACCATTGCCATCGTTTCACTAACACTAAGGTTTGTCTTCCTGAAGGGCTAACAGAGCTGAGAACCTGTTGGGCCATTTTATTATACGGGCTTCACTTTTTGAAATCCAACACTACCAGCAAGGAAGCTGGGAGCAATCACTGCTGAATTTTACACAAAGTGCCCTTCAGGCCAGACCTGCATAAGCTGGAGCACAGATTCACAGGGGATCCTGCTCTTTTTAAGGCCTGTCTTCAATTTGAACTTTTCCACAAAGTATTAGAAAGGACATCTTTGACATTTTTACTAGAACCAGCCTCTCAGTGCTTAGGACTCTTAATGCTGTGAGTGGTGAGCAAAACTGAGCCCCCACATTGCAGTTCTCTTTATTTAGCAAGATAGGGTCACAATATCACAGGAAAAGAGCTATCACATAGTGGCGCACCAGCCCCACATCTACTCTCATAATGAATAACTCAATTTGGGGAAGAGAAAAAATGGCATGGACAGTCAACGCAATTATTTAATTTAAGCATTTCCATTTACATAAATAATAATAAAATGTATATAGCACTTTAAGATTTGCAAAGCACTTTACATATATTAACAACAACAATTAACATTCATGTTACACTTACTATGTGCTAAGCATTTTGCAATTATTATTTTATTTGATACCCCTAACAACCCTGAGAGGTAGGCACTATTTTGTTTCCCCCTCCCATTTTACAGATGGGAAAGTGAGGAACTGAGAGAGATGAGGAGACTTTTGTTCATTGTCACACAGTTAATATACCTCTGAGGCTAGATTCAAACTCAGGTTTTCCTGACTCCAAGTTAATACCCTGAACTGAAATGGTGGATGTGGGCAATAAATGATGCAAGAGTTCAGAGAACAAAGAAAGTAAATGGACTAAAGGAGCTTAGGTTGATTTTAGAGAGGAGGCAAATCCTGAGGGCAAGTCAGATTTGGATGGACAAAGAGGATGGGGAAAGATAAGCAAGGAGCCTCAGAACCTTGCCAGAATGCAACAATGGGACAGCATGGACAGAACCTCTTTTCTCCAGTTCTACTACATACCAGATGTGTATCCCTGGACAAGTCACCTAACTTCTTTAAGCCTCAATTTCCTTATCTGTAATATGAGCATAGTAATACCTGCTCTGGTCAAATTGTAATAAATAAAATAACATGTGAAACAACTTTTTTTTAATTGTAAAGGAATAGACAGAGGGCATCATTAACAATAAATGTTTTTAAATCTATGTTTATGATTCATGGGTAAAGGAAATTCCTAATGCAGATGCAGATTAGCTAACAATAATAGTAATCGTATTTATACAACACTTAAAGGTTTACAAAGCGCTATATATATATACAACTTATCTCATTGGATAACTGCAAAGCAGGTGCTATCATTACGCTCATTTTACAGATGAGGAAACTGAAGCAAAGATGAACGGACTTGCCCAGGGTGGGACAGCTAAGTATCTGAGGGTGGCCTTGAACTTGGGTATCCCCAACTCAAGTCCATTATACTACTTATATTCAACTAAAAGGTTAAGTGAATTATATTTGGTCACACAGCTATGATTTGTTGAACCCAGCCTTTCCCAACCCCTCTCTCTTGGATCTACCACACTACCTCTTACTACACATAAGTTGGTGTACCCGTTACATTCGGAAAATATAACTTTCCATATTTGTAATGGTTTCATGCTTCTTGCTTTTCTTTCCTCATCCCCTTTGTCCTTCCAAAGCCTACTTGCCTTCAGGATTTGCCTCCTCTCTGAAATCAGTCTAAGCTCCTTCAGTCCATGTACTTTCTTTGTCCTCTGAACTCTTCACCACCCACACACCCCCATTTTGGTACTTAATCATATACCACCATGTTTTGTTTTTTAACCTTAATCCCAATAAACTCTAAACTCTCCAAGTGAAGGGGCCATATCTAACTTCTTTTGTATCCTCATCACCAATGTCCAGTATGGCACTGGATCCAAAAGAGATATTTTTGGAGGGGGGAAGGCAGAGCAGTTAGGGTTAAATGACTTGCCCAAGGTCACACGGCTAGTAAGTGTTAAGTGTCTGAGGCTGGATTTGAACTCAGATCCTCCTGACTCCAGGGCTGGTGCTCTATTCACTGCACCACCTAGCTGTCCCCCAAAAAAGATATTTTCTTACCTTCTCATTGAATTTAATTATCTCATGAAAAAGCAGAATCATCATTGTGAAGAGATAGTTGCATACAGGCAACTCTAGTAAAAAAAAAAAAAGACATTAGTTTCATTAAATCCATAAAGAATTCAAACATAGGGGGCAGCTAGATGGCTCAGTGAGTAAAGCGTCAGCCCTGGAGTCAGAAGGACCTGAGTTCGGATCCGGCCTCAGACACTTAACACACACAAACAAAAACCTAGCTGTGTGACCTTGGGCAAGTTACTTAACCCCAATTGCCCTCAAAAAAAAAAAAAGAAGAATTCAAACATAGTGAAATGATAAAGAATCTACTGTCACCGGGGGGCGGAGCCAAGATGGCGGAGTAGAAACAGCTCATCCAAGCCACTCTGCCCCCACATTCCCCCCCAAACGATGTAAACGGGGATTCTGAACAACTTCTGGAGCCCCAGCACCCACAGAATGACACAGAGAAGCTAAACTCCCGCTGAGGACAGCCCAGCAGCCCTGCAGGAAGGACCAGCGCAGTGGTCTGGGACCTGGCAGCGTGCAGCGCTCAGAGCGCAGGAGCCGAGCAGAGCCAAGCCCAGGTCCGCATGAGCCGAGGTTTTAGCCCCAGGGCGGCAGGGCCAGCAGCCAGCTAGAGGAACCCCAGAACACCAGGAGCTGTGGCGATTCCAGAACTATCAACATAGACTTGCCTGGGACAAAGTAAGAGGTTAGTGTCCTATGGACTTTGGGACTGGTATTAGGGAATGCGTCGGCTCCCTCCCCTGGGGGCTAGAAGCCGCTGAGGACAAACACCATTTTGTAGTTTTCAGAGGCAGATCCCGCTCCCAGCCTGCAAATTTGTAGGGAGATCCAGCGATCAGTCTTGGCGGGTAATCGCTCTTGCTTTAACCTCCCTGGATCTGGATTGTGATCTAGGGTGGAAGTCGTGGGTGGGTTTACAGCTTGCCAGAAACGGAAGTTGCCCCCCACACGCTCGGGACGAAAATTCCTCTATCTGGCCTTAAAGCCATAGTGTGGCAACAAGCCCAAAAGTCAAGCAATTAAGTGGCAACATGCCAAGGCAAAGGAAACAGAAAAATGCAACCCTAGACTCCTATTTTGGGGGCATAGAGCAGGAAAAGGACTGTGAGGTCAGAAGTCCTGCTCCAAAAGCCCCAGGGAAACCATGAGCGGGTTGCAGGCCATAGAGGACCTTAAGAAGGACTTTAAAAATCAAATAAGAGAAGTAGAGGAAAAATTGGAAAGAGAAATAAGAAGGATGCAGGAAAAGTATGAAATGAGGGTCAACAGCCTGACTGAGGAAAACAACACCTTAAAAAATAGACTAACTCAAATGGCAAAGGAGGCCCAAAAGGGCAATGAGGAGAAGAATGCCTTTAAAAGTCGAATTTGCCAGATGGAAAAAGAATCTCAAAAGTTCACTGAGGAGATTCATTCCTTCAGAGTTAGACTGCAGCAAATGGAAGCTAATGACTTTATGAGAAATCAAGATGCTGTTAAGCAGATCCAAACAAATGAAAGATTAGAAGGCAATGTGAAATATCTCATGGGAAAACCACTGACCTGGAAAATAGATCCAGGAGAGACAATTTAAAAATTATTGGACTACCTGAAAGCCATGATCAAAGAAAGAACCTAGAAATCACCCTTCAAGAAATTTTCAAGGAAAACTGCCCTGATGTTTTAGATCCAGAGGGCAAAATAGAGGTTGAAAGAATCCACCAATCACCTCCTGAAAAAGATCCCAAAAAGAAAACTCCCAGAAGTATTATAGCCAGGTTCCAGAATCCCCAGATCAAGGAGAAAATACTACAAGCAGCCAGGAAGAAACAATTTCAATGTTGTGGAAACACAATCAGAATAGCCCAGGACCTGGCGGCTTCTACACTAAGGGATCGAAGGGCATGGCATATGATATTGCAGAGGGCAAAAGAACTGGGAATGAACCCATGGGTCACCTACCCAGCAAAACTGAGTATTTTTTTTCAGGGGAAAATATGGTCATTCAGTGGAATAGAGGACTTTCAAGCATTCTTGAGGAAAAAACCAGAATTGAATAGAAAATTTGACATCCAGACACAAGAAGGAAGAGACGCCTGAGAAGGCAATCAGGGAAAAGAAATCAAAAGGAACTTATCAAAGTTGAACTATTTACATTCCTATATGGAAAAGCAATAACTGGGACTGATGATATCTTTCTCACTATGAAAATAATGGAAGAAGGGGGTGTGGTCATATGAACACATATGTGAATGTGTGTGTATATGGTTACAGTTATATATGGATAGAGGGCATAGGTTGAATTTGTTGGGAAGGGAGAATACTCAAGGGATGAAATTATGAGGTGAGAGAGGAAAGTGGTAAGAGGAGATGGGGAGAGACATGGTAGGGTAAACTATCTCATGTAGGGGAAGTGGTTGCAAAGGAGGGGGAGAATAAGGAAGGCTAAAAAGGCAAAACCACATTCACATTGAATTTGGTTCAGGGAGAAAATGACATACATACTAAATGGGATATCTCAACCTGCAGCAGGATAGGGGAAGGGGGATGAGAGGAGGGATGATGGATGGGAGGGCATCCTTGGGGGGAGGGGAGGTTGGAAGTACCCACTATAGAAGAGGGACAGGATTATGTAGGGAATGGACCAGGTGGGGGGTGGGATGAGTGGGAGGGAATTATAAGCAGCCTTGTACAATATATCTACTATGATAATGTTTTGCATAGCTAGACATGTACAACATATACCGAATTACTTATCTCCCAAGAAGGAATGGGTGACAAGGGAGGAAGGAAATGGATCTGAAATTTGAGGTCATAACATTAAATGTTTCAAATATATATAAATACTATTATTAATACTCTTTTGCTTGTAATAGGAGATAAGATGTGCAGGCATTGGGATGCAAAGACTCACCTTCCTCTAATGGAAAAGTCAATGGGGGTATGGGAGAAGGTATGGGAGAGAGCAGATTGGAGGAAGCGATATCTTGTGGGATTACTGCTCTGGGAGGTTGGGTAGGGGAATAATGGGGGGAAAATGATTGTAACTCAAAATCTGGCGGGAATGAATGATGTAAAACAGAAGTTAATAAAGCATTTGTTTAAAAAAAAAAAGAATCTACTGTCACCTCTGAATGAGAGATGGCCAGGTATATTCTCTATCAAAAAAAGGAAAAGTTGTGACTATGGGAAACATGTTTATAAATCCAAGGCACAACCCTGTGGGGAGACCTAGGGAAAACACCTGAAGAAGGCATGTAGTTCCATGCAGAAACAACGTCATGAAATGCCAAGAATGTGATCCTATTATCTCTTTCCTAAAAATGGGGATCCTGCATTCAAAAGCGTCAGGATGTCTTTAATGGTCTATACAAATAACACTATAATGTTATTGAAATTAAAAGAAATTCTCCACAGCTGTAAAGTTAGGGGTCCCTCAGAATTAGGGTGCAATCTCATTATTCCTCACAATAATATTAGCTAGTATCTATATAGCACTCTGTGGTTTGTAAAGGGTTTTGCAAATATTATCTCATTTTATCTACCCTAAGGAGCTAGGTGCTGTTATTAACCCCATTTAAAGATAAGGAAAACTGAGGGAGACAGAAGTTAAGTGACTTGCCCAGGTCACATGGTTATCAAGTGTCTAAGGCTGGATTTGAATTCATTTCTTCCTAATTCCAAATCCTACATTCTAGCTGCAGCACCAACCAGCTGCTAGAAACATTATCGGTAGATTAGAAGAAAGCAGGCATTTCCTTAAGATAATGAAGATACAAATCTTGGCACTTCATTAGCTGTGCTCAGTATTATCTAAGTTCCTAGAAAATCAAGCAGAAGTTTTTCTAGTTTAAGAATAACCCCAGGGGAGAATCCACTATTTGTCATATACAAACATGCTTTGATTAGAAAGACATACAGGGTTGTAACTATAAAATCAAGGGCAATCTTAGGTGTTTGGTTTTTTGTCTTTGCATTCCTGGCACCTAGCTCAGTGCCTGGCACAAAGGGAGTAGGAGCTGGACTTGTGATTAGGAACTTTCTGCAATTTACATTCTTAAGAGAGTAACCTAGAATACTCAGATGTGAGTGATTTACCCAGGGTCACATAGACCGCACTCAAACCCACATCTTCCTGGATCTAAAGCCATATCTCTATCCAGTATACCATGTTGCCTCAACTGGCCCATAGTAGGTGTTTAATGGATTGAGTGTTTAGGAGTTGCAATGAATAGTGAGATTACAGTCAATTACAGAGACAATATACAATGATTGAATTGTGTAGATTTCAAAGGGAGAGGAATGTGTCACAAGTATTGCTTTTAAAGTTTGTAGCAGCTAGGTGACATAGTGAATAGAGCACCACCATGGAGTTCAATCCAGCCTCAGACACTTAACACAAAAACTAGTTGTGTGACCTTGGGCATGTCACTTAACCCCAATTGCCCTCCAAAAAGCAAAAAAAAATTTTTTTAATTTCTTTAAGTTTGTAGCTGTCATATATACATGCATAAGGCCACTTTTGAGGTCAGTTTGCACAGTAGAATTGCCCCAGAGAACAACCTCTCAAGTGCCTTTGAGGTGACCTGCAGGCTCATTTCGCTTTCAGAGATATGAGTGGAGTAGCGACTTGCCATCCCTAAAAACTCTTTGACACTTTGGCATTGTAGGACTCTTCCTTCTTTATAAACATTATCCTATCCAGTCCATCTTTACATAATATGTTGGGATCAGGAGCACAGAATTCTGACCTTATCCCAGTGTCTAGGGACTCAGCAATATCTCAGACCTCTAGCTGTCTTCAGGCTGGAAAGACCACAGTTAGGAAGAAGTGTGATGAAATTCTATAAAATCACAGGGAAGTGAAGAGGGGGAGAATGCTGGGCTGAATTTCATCTGAGCATCCCATCAGTGCTTTCATTGATCCCAAATTACTTGCTGCTGAACTTTAATAAGAATATTCTCCCAATGATATTATAATGCTCTGATATTAGAAGAATAAAAATTACAAATAACTTGAAACAATGAAAAAAGCAGAAAAGCTATAGGTGGACTGACATAGTGGTGACATATGTAAGAAAAGGCAGAGAAGTAGGCTGTCAGGAACATAGGAAAGACTGCAAAGAAACATACCAGATGTATACTGAACATCAGACCACAGGCGTGCGCAGACTTCCAGGCTCTCCTTTATGTGCATATGCCCTTCAGTGATATAGATTACCATTCATTACACCCTTTAATCCTGTGTGACTTGTCCATGTTCTGCCATCAATCTCTAAATGTTGTCCTTCCAATATGGCAGGGTGATACCTCCAGATCTCTTGCCATTGTTTGAATTTCAGTAGAACACACAGGCTGTCCATCAGCTTCCACTCACTCAGGCCATTTCACTGGCCCACTGTTTGCAGTGTTCCATTTCTCTGGTGACATTTTTGGTCACATCTGTGATGCAATTCTTCAGTGGTGATATGCTACTTCCTGCTTACACCTACCATGATGATCTATATTGTTGTTTGGGTTGCTCTTACCCATAATTCTTCAGAGATTATGACAGTCTATTAATTTCAACCATACAATATCCCCAGAAGAAAATTGATGTTAAAAGATAGATGTATTGGGGTGGCTAGGTGACACAGTAAATGGAGCACTGGCCCTGGAGTCAGGAGGACCTGAGCTCAAACCCGGCCTCAGACACTTAACACAAAACTAGTCATGTGACCTTGGGCAAGTCACTTAACCCCAATTGCCCTCCAAAAAGCAAAAAAAAAAAAAAAAAGATGTATTTCAGAAAGAAGCTTGGGATCATGAAGAAAAAAAAAAAACTTGCTTGTAATTTCCCAAAAACAATCCAGTCTTCCTTCCTCCTGCTCAATTCTGGACCCAGCTTATTGTCTATGGTCTGATAAACATACTGATAGACCAACTCCTTGGGCTGTCCACCCAACTGAACATTATATTTTATCCACTTAGTTTTTCCCATATGAATAGTTAAGCTGAAACCTTGACAGATCACAGATCTCATTTAGGAGACTCTTTAACATTTCAGGACCAGATGTAATCAGAACAATGTCATCCACAAGCAGAAGCTTCTAGAAGACATCATCTCCCATGAGAGATCTTGCTTCCATTTGTACTCTTCACTGAACACTCTCCATAACAATAGCAAATGCCTCTAGCAAGCATACATCTCCTTGCTTTATTCCGCCATTGATATTAATGTGAGAGAGGTGTCCCATATACCTATTTTAATGATTATGGACAACCTAGACTTCCTGAGTAAGTCATTCAACCAAAAGTATGAACTTTGAAAAAGGCCCTAACACCTCTATTGAATCGATAGCCTTTGTACTAGGTACAAAAAAATCCTTGATTAATTTAGAAGTCTTTGAAAGCAATTGGAAGAAATGAAATGATGCCACATAGGAAGTATTGACATTGACTGGGGAGATTCAACCATAAACTATGCACTTTAAATAAAATAGCAAACCAGTTCAGAACCCAGACATTTAAGGGCCTCAAAACATAGAGGAAGTAGTACAGACCTTAAGAGATGAGTCATAAAGAATGAGTAACACGGGGTAAAAGGTGAATGGAAGAATTCAAAGTAGCACTGAGCCATGGCAGAGAAAGTAGAGGCTGAGGAAAGCCATTGGTCCTATGGGCATCTCAGAATGGAAGACCAGGACTGAAGCTACCAGTGATATCTACTTCCTCCAGTACTGAGGGAAGTTCTGAGAAAAACTCTGCTCTTTTCCCAAATTCCCCATTCACTACCTATTTATTAATAATTGCTGTAACATACTCTGCTTGGTTCTTTATCTGAATAAAATTCAGGTCCTAACCTGAATTTTTTAGTTGCAAAAAGGCCAAGGGTTACCTAGATAAAAGTATAAATTTAAATTAAGGTACAGAACTAAATCTCTGGATAAATGTTAGGAATTTTCCAAACTGGGGGCTCTGAGTGATTGTGTTAGCTTTATTATCTTTCCATTTAAAACACTAGAGGAGGGAAATCACATGGACTTGGGAAGATACTCTATGGCCCTAAGGTTTTAAAATAAACTGATTAATCTAGCAGCTGTGGTTGATTACATCTCCAGAGATAAAAGAGGGAATGGAGGAAAGAGAGGTGACAACTATCACTAATCATCTGCACCCTCCACAAAAAAAAAAAAAAATCCCCTGGTATTATAAGTGTGGGATTAAGATACACTACCTGTATCCACTGGTATTTGGATCTATAGCTCTTCCAAGTTTTCCCCATTGTTGCCTCTTTCAGGGAATCTTGAATGATCTTTAACATATCCATAGGACACCTCTGCCATAACTTCGTGTCTAACACGGTGCTGAGGTAAACAGTAAGAGCTCAAGAAAGGTTGTGTAGGCCTTAAGTGTCAGGTAAATGAGCCTAACTTTTATCCTGCATTCATTGGTTCCCAATGTGGGTCCTGAAATCATAAATCTAGAGTTGGAAGCAGCATCAAAAGCCATCTAGACCAATCCTCTTCATTTTGCAGGTGAGATAACTAGGATCCATGGAAGTTACGTGGCTTACTTAAGGCCATAAGTAGTAAACATCAGAAGAGGATTTGAACCCAGTCCTATGACTTTAACAATGCTCTTTCCATTGGACTGCACTGATTTCTGAACAGGGATTACCACAGAATCACTGAATCTTAAAATGTTACAGTTGAAAGGGTCTTCAGAGATCTTATTTAATACCCAGATTTTACAGATGAGGAAATGAGGCTGAAATCACTTATCTACAGTCACATCAGTAATTAGTGGCAGAGCAGGGACTAGAACCAAGTTCTCTTGATTCCCAGTCCTGCGGGCTTTTTACTCCATCATGATGCTGCCCAATGATGAAAGAAGTATTTTAGGAAATGGAATTTGACAGCCTTGTGTAAGATGAATTAGAGGAGAAAAGGACTGGAAGCAAGAAAACCACTTAGGAGACCACCATGACCATTTAGGAATCCCATGCCCACCTTACACCGCCTTATGAATAATACCAATTATAATACCATTTTATTACATAATGCTATATTATAATATTTATAAGTATGATAATAATAGTAAACATGAGATGGCTCCATTTCTATGTTTTAAAAGGTAGAGTAATAGGGATGTCTTTCCTTTGTTTTCCAAGAAATAACATGAGAGGCTGGCAAGGAAAAAGGGCTAGTGGTATCAAGAAGGGGCAGAGGGACAAGGGAGGAATTCTGAGCAGGATGCAGAAGTGGTGAATGAGAGAAAGAAAGAGGAGAGAGAGACAGAGACGGACAGAGACAGAGACAGAGATGGAGAGAGAAGGAGGAAAGAGAGAAAAAAAGGAAGGAGGAAAGAGAAAGGAAGGAAGGAAAGAGAAAGAAAGGAAGGAATAAAAGTTGACTGTGGCAAGGGGAAGAGATGGTGCCAAGGAGCTGAGCTCTGCTGTCGCCACCAAACACATGTCAGGAATTTGTGGTTCTTGTCTCCAGGAAGTTCCTCATGACTCCTCAATTAAGAAACACTATTTTCACCAAAAAAAAAAAAAATTAAAAAGTAGAACTACTACGTTAGGGAGCAACTTTAGAAATGACAACATCTGGGACATTCGGGGACACTACCCAAGAAAAGGCTCAAAATCAGCAAGGGAAACATGTAGCCTAGCAGTTAATATTCCAAGTACACTCACAACCAACAGAGAAGGTAATGCATTATAGTCAAGAAAAGACATCAGCAGTTGGAAAGTATAAAGAAAGAAAATAGCAAGCTTGGTAATGTGTCTAAAATAGCATCCCCCTCTCAGGAATGTTGAAGGAAATGGCAATTACCAGTCTAATTCTGGGTAAGGATTTAGAGAGCCTGGTAAGGATATCAGTCTCTGTTAGGCCTCGGCTGGATGTGTCGGAATGTGGATGATTTGGCTTGTCCCAATAGGTAGATCGTAAATACATCGAAGTGATGTAAAGTAAAAAACGCCTTCTTGGCATATCCAATTTCTGTACTTTACATTGGCAGAACTCAGCCCTACAAGTCTTATAAACATCCTAAACTATTTAGTTGTCATTACTTGTCTTGTAAAATATCCTTCCTATCTCCTGAAACCTGTACAGATCAGATTTCTGCTATTGCAGAGCTGCTCAGCAGTCTGAGTCCTTGAGGGGTTTCAGAGAACAGAATCATAAATTTCCATTAATCCAAGTGGTAAATGTTCTATCTGTTTGCCTGGCCTCCACCAGGGTGCAGAAGCGGATGACTGACAACACTCTTCTTCAGGCATAATTAATGCCACTGTTAATTTTTTTTTTTGTATCAACAAAGAGTAACCAAAATACCACATGATTTCCTTCAAAAATGTGGCCCTCCCTTTCCTGTCTCATTTTTCTTTTCCTGGATTTAGACGTGGTTTCCATTGGTCTTACAAAAATAGCTATTTCTGCTCATTTTCCTTGACTTGTTTCAGTTCCCGCTAGCCCTGCGAGCCCAGCTCCAAAGTGTTCCACAAGGCTGCCTGTTACTGGGGATTGATTTGGCTGCCTCAGTGGCTCCAAAGCTTCATTGCTCCATTTCCTCTTGATGACGCTGACAGCATCTCTTTCGGTCTCACAACAGGCCTCATGCTGTTAAAAAAAAAAATCCAACTAACAAAATAATACCATAGGAATGCTAATGACTAGGCTCATTTTCCAAGCAACGTGACATGGGATTTTTCCAGAATTTCAACATTCCAAAAAACAGGATCAAATCTCCTTCCTTTTTTAAGAAATTATTAATAAAGTACTTAGTTAAATTTCTACTGTTTAAAGTTTGAGTATAGTTTGCTTATTTTTAATGTCACAAAGTCAGAAATAATGACCCATTGCCAAGGGGGTTGGTGAATTGACATTTTCTTTTATGGGGAGGGGCATAAGTTTGGAGTAATTTATCTGTTCCCTTCCTTGAACAAACCTCCCTAGTCTTACCCATATAATGTACTGTATAAAAGTATTTGAAGATTGCCGACACTGTACCTAACTTTTGCTCTTTCCTTAATACTTTATGTCAACTTGATGGTATCATACATGAATCAGCTTGATGGTATCATACATGAATCTGACATTCAGGGAATAAACAGTTGTTAATGTTAGTGGATAGTTTTAAAACTCTATAAACTTTAACCACTGATATGGTCACTGAAGAAGAGGAAAGAAGCCATACAGGACTGAAGGCCCTTTTGTGTTTTTCTTGGATTCATGGGTTTTCATGACCAAAGAATTGCTCACCACGTTACCGGTGTGTTAAAACTCTCTGCACTTACCTACACTAGGCCTCAGAAAGCAGACATAATCTGTTGTCAGGATTGTGATCTTCAATGACATCACCTTCTAGAGTCTGGGGTCACCACCAAATCACAATCAGATATTGGAGGAGGTTTCCATGGAGGTTCACGCCTTCCATTGTCAATGTTTTCTTAGTTAACTAAATTCACAAGGCAGCTAGGTTGCCCAATGGATACAGCACTGCACCTGGAGTCAGAAAGACCTGAGTTCAAATGTGACTTCAGACAGTTGCTTGCCCTGTGCCCCTGGGCACATCACTTAAGCTCTGTTTGCCTCACTATTCTCATCTGTGAAATGGAGATAATCACACCTTCCTCTTAGAGTTGTTGTGAACATCAAATAAAATAATAATTACAAAGCTCTTAACAAGTGTCTAAAATGTAGTAAGTACTATATAAATATTAGATATTATTATTATTTTAAAATTGCCAGAGTAACTACCCAGCAACTACCCAGATCCAAAAGATTTATGTTGTTATTGCTATATATTTAGTAACCATGGAGGCCCCACCAATATTAAGATATACTCCCCAATATCTATCAGACTACTTCAGGGAAACAGGTACATCTAAGAGTGCTAAGTAACCCCATATGCCCCTAAATCATTCAATTATTTCATTCTGATGTTTCTTACTTGGTTTTAAGTGGAAAACTGGGAAGAACAAAAGTAATTTTCACTACACATTCTCTTAGCTATTTACCAACCTTGAAATGACTACCCCCTGCCTTATGTGTGCCCGGCTTAGTAATATAAGAGCAGGAGAAGGAAATGCTGAAAAACAGAACAGGAAACAGATGGGAGAGATGATCTTTTAAAACTCCAAAAATTCTGAAAAACCTCAGACAAACCTGGTTGCCTGAATATTAGCATTTGTCCTCAGTGCCCCTAGATTTGTGCACTTACCCAAGGACCCAAGAAAGAGAAAATGAGTCATTTGTCCCAGATGAGCACCAAAACTCCAACCAAGTCCTGAAGGGAAGTTAGAAAACAGGACAATTATTCAGACAATTTAGGCCCCTGAAAAGGTTTAAATTTCCCAGGTAATCGCTTCAACCTTCTGCTTTCCATTAGTGCCGTAATTTAGCCTAGCATAAAGAGGAACTCAGTGATTGTCTGATGTTCCGTTATGAACTGGAATGGATCTTGTCTATCACTGTTGAGGGCACCCCTGTCCTTCCAGGTACCCAGCTTCACAACCTCAAACCCCTTGAAAGTAGAGAGTTTCTGTCCCCAGAATCTATCTAGCCCACTGTTGTAGATAGTAAGTACTTAATAAATGCTTGTTGATTGAATGGTCCTGGTATCCTCATTCCATCTCACTTCACATATCCAATAATTTGCCCAACCTTGTAGGTGTTATCTACACAACATCTCCCACATACAACCCTTCTGTCTAATCATGTAGCCAGCACTCCAGAAGAAGCCTTCATTGCCTCTTCCCTGGACTATTGCAATCTCCTTTTGGTTGGTCTCCATGACTTAGATTGCCCCCTATCTAAGCCACCAAAGTGATTTTCCTAAAATTCAGATCTGACCACATCACCCCTCCTCCCCCAATTCCACAAACTCCAGTGGCTCCGTCTTACCTCCTGGATGAAATTTAAAACCCGTTGTTCAGTGTTTAAAGCCCCTTCCCACCTTTCTAGTCTCCTTAGAGGTTACTTCCACACGCTGTGCCCCAGCCACAAAGGCCTTGCACAAGACTCCAGCTCCTGTCTCTATATCTTTGTATGGGCATAATCCTCTCCCTCCTCCTCTCTGCCTCTACTAATTCCTATTTCCCTTCAAAGACTCAGTTCTAGCACCACCTTCTGCATGAGGCCTTTCCTGATCTTTCCCTCCTACTTCCTTTACCACTCTAAAAAGTTAGAGCCAGCTCTTCTGAGACTACTTTGCATCTGCTTTGTAAGAAAAAAAAATTATATGCCTATAGACTTGAGTATTGTTTCCCCAATTAGGATGTAAACTCTTTGAAAAGAAAACTCTGTAAATATGGAGGAAGGGGCCGATATCCCAAGAACCACATTATCATTTAAATTAGACAACAAAGAGTTGAATACATACACATACATACACATACACACACATTTATGGGTAGAAATACATTAAACTCAATAGAAAATCAGACAGGAAAGAAGAGAGGGGAGAAGAAAATTTAGAGAGGGAGGGATTGGGCTTAAGCAAAGCAAATTCTATTCTCAGAAATAGTATGAAAGGGAGGAAAAGAAAAAAAAAATTTTTTTTTGCTTTTTGGAGGGCAATTGGGGTTAAGTAACTTGCCCGAGGTCACACAGCTAGGTTTTTGTTTGTGTGTGATAAGTGCCTGAAGCCGGATCCGAACTCAGGTCCTTCTGACTCCAGGGCAGGCGCTCTACTCACTGCGCCATCTAGCCGCCCCGGAAAAGAAAATTTTAAAAGAGTAAGAACCTATTACTAAAGACTGAAAAGAAAATCGATGAGTAGTGTATGGTAGCAGATTGTATCAAAAATGGATAACTAGGGGTGGCAGTGAATAGAGCACCGGCCCTGGAGTCAGGAGGACCTGAGTTCAAATCCAGCCTCAGACACTTAACACAAAACTAGCCATGTGACCTTGGGCAAGTCATTTAATCCCAACTGCCCAACCTTCCCCCCTCCAAAAAAAAAAAAAATAGACAACTAATGTTGAGCACCCTCCTTATCTTTCAAAACCTTCTTTCTAAAGAGAGACAGGAGTCATAAGGGAAGGAAAATTATAGAGTCAGATGAAGATACAAAATTAATATTCATAACTGAAAGTGTGAATGAGATAAACAACTGGAAAATGGAGAAGGAGCATATAATGGATTAGATAGAAGAATCCAGTAATATGTTATTGACAAGGAACCTACTTGAAACACAAAGCCTCACACAGAGTTAAAATCAAAGGTTGGAGCAAAATATATTATGCATCAAGTGAACTCAAAAAAGTAGTGGAACCAACCATGAGTCCAAATAAGTCAAGAATAAAAATAGGTTGAATTAAAAGAGATAAAAAGGGAAATCATATTATGTTTAAGGACAGTATAAACAAGCTTGATAGTTAATATCTATGTACTGAAGGGGCGGCTAGGTGGCGCAGTGAATAGAGCGCCAGCCCTGGAATCAGAAGGACCTGAGTTCGGAGCCGGCCTCCGACACTTAATCCACACAAACAAAAAAAACCTAGTCGTGTAACCTTGGGCAAGTTACTTAACCCCAATTGCCCTAAAGGGGCGGCTAGGTAGCGCAGTGAGTAAGAGTGCCGGCCTCGGAGTTGGGATGACCCGAGATCAGATCCGGCCTCAGAAAATGAGCACCCACAAATAAATAATGACTAGCCGTGTAACCTTGAGCAAGTTACTTAACCCCAATTGCTTTAAAAAAAATATCTATGCACTGAACTGCATGATATATAAATACTTGAACATTTGTCATATTGCAGAGAAAAATAGAGTAAAAATATGATTATAGAGAAACTAAGTGTGCCTCTTTCAAATATAGACGAATTGAAAAATGAGGTCTCTCCTGCAGGTTTGGCATCCTCCACCTGTAGATGCCTGATCTCTTAAGTTGGATGCCACCCCCTGTCCACAATTGTGATGTGTCACCCTTGAACCTGGCATCAACCACCCTCCAAATGCTGGCTAAAAAATTAACCTCTCAAATGGGACCTCTTGGGACAGGGACAGCCCTACATCCAATGTCACCAGCAAGTAGGCATGGAAGAAGAGACGTTTGCTCTTACCCCAAGATTGTGGGGTCCCATTTTTGAGGGGGAATTATAGGGAGCTTGTGCATACATACAACTTTGCAAAAACAGGAAAAAGTAATCCTATCAAATTCCTTCTATGATATAGTACATTATTAAAAACTAAGAAGAGACAAACCAGAGGGAAAAAACCATGCCAGTATTTCTAATGAATCTTGAAAGTACGAAAAATAAAATATTAACAGAGTCTACATCAACACATCAGAAATATTGTACATTATGACCATATAGGGTTAATGCCAGGAATGTGTAGTTGGCTTAATATTAGGAAAACTATAAACATTTTAGAACATATTAAGAAGAAAAACAGTAAAAATCACATAATTATATAAGTATATGTAGAAATTGGTAAAATACAACATCCATTCCTTTTATAAAACACTCAAAAAGCATAGGAAGAAATGGACTTTTCTTAATATGATAGCCTAAATAAAATAAAGAGCCTCTCTAAAACCAAAAGTCAGCAAGCATAAAACAAAGTTGTCCATTATCATCATATGATTTAATATAAGACTAGAGATGTCATCAATAGCAATAAGACAAGGAAAAAAGAAATTGATTAAATAAACACAAGTAAAGAAGAACCACAACTATCACTTTGCACAGATGATATGAGGGTCTACAAAGAGACCCCCAAGAGAGTCAACTAAGAATTAATTGAAGCAAATAATAAGAAGGTTGAGCCAAGATGGCAGAGTAGAGGCAGGAACCCAGCTTAACTCTCTCAATATTCCCTTCCAAACAACTTTAAAATAATGCCTCAAATCGAATTTTAGAACAGCAGAACCAACAAAAGGTTAGGGTGAGGTATTTTCCCAGTTCAATACAACTTAGGACATCAATAGGATAGGTCTGTAACAGGAAACCAGCCCAGAACACATGCAGAGAGAGCACCAGCAACAGGTCTTGGAGGTGGCTATTACAGCAGCAGCAGCTTCAGGAGCTCTCAGCCTGGAGATAGTAAAGGGGCCAAACAATTGGTTGGAAAAAGATTACAAAAGACCTTTTTTCTGTCGTGAGGGACAGCTGGCATCAATTGGCACCTCTACTGCCTGTGTACAAGGGAGTAGGGGATCTGGTCACAGTTTTGAGGCAGAGAGGAGCACTAGCACTTGTGGCTGTAGGAGAACAGAAGTCCTGGTGATAGTTCCAGGGCCTAGAAGAGCAGGGTCCCTTCCTGGGTAAACACCAGAGTTCAGACCAGCAGAACACTGACCACACCTCTCCCCACATCACACCACTTTGCAAGCATCCAAAACATGTAGACCCCCAGAACTAATTCTGAAAATCGAAGTATAAAAAAAGCCTGATCTGGGGACACTCTCCCAAACCTAGGTGAGCAGAGCCCAACTTTAACATAAAGTTCAAAGTCAAGAATTAGCTGGGAGAAAAATGAGCAAACAAAAGAAAAAAAGAAGAATTTGACCATAAAAAGATATTATGGTGGCAGAGAAGACCAAGACACAAACCCAGAAGAATATGATGATGTGAAAACAGCTATAAGCAAAGTCTCAAAGAAAATTTCTAATTGGACATAAGCCCAACAATAATTGCTGGAAGAGGTAAAGAAAGAGGTAAGTGGTAAGGGAAAGATTGCATAAAGAAATGAGTGCTGCAAGAGAATTATAAAAAAAATTAAGAACTTGGTAAAAGAGACACCAAAAACATGAAGGTGTACAAAAATATGCATAGCAGCTCTTTTGTGGCAGCAAAGAACTGGAAATCAAGGGCATGCCAATCAACTGGAAAATAACTGTGGCATATGATTGTGCTGGAGTACTATTCTTCTGTAAGAAATGATGGCGAGGGGGGAGGGGTGGTTTCAGAAAAACAATGAGAAGACCCGTGTGCAAAATGAAGTGAGAAGAAGCAGAAGATCATTGTCCACCTAACAGTGATATTGTAGTGACGGTCAGCTGTGAAAGACTTCTCGCCTCTGTTCAGTGCGATGATCTGGGGCAATTCCAAAACACTCACGATGAAAAGTTCTATCCACCTCCACAGAGAGAACTGATGAACTCTGAGGGCAAATTGAGACTTTTATTTTTGGTGACATGGCCAATATGGAGATATCTGGGATGTTTTCACATGCATAACTGACATATTCTTTGCCTTCTTAGTGGATAAAGGAGCAGTGGGAGAGAGAGAATTTGAAACTCAAAAAAAAATTTAAAGAATGTTAAAAACAAATAAATGAATATTTTTTAAAAACAAATAATAACCTCAACAAGGTAGTAGGATATTAAATTAAAAGCTATATAAATTGTCATACTTTCAATATATTGCCAACAAAATTCAGCAGTAAGATAAAGAAAAATTTCATTAAAAATACGGAGTGTATGAAATATTTAGAGGTTTGCCTACCAATGCATATTAAAAAAAAACTACCTGAATAATAAAAAGGTTTAAAATACTGCACAGAAATGAAGACAGACCTGGATAAATGAAAAGATATTAATTGTTCATGGTTGGGTCATACCAATAAAACAAAAATTAAAATACCACCTATGTGAATTTATTTATTCAGTGCCATCCCAAGAAAACTACCAAAGGATTTCTTTGTAGAACTGGGAAATAGAATAATAAAATTAATCTGGAGAAAAAGAGATCCTTAAGGGAAATAATGAAAAACGGGAAAGAAAAGAGTCCCAGTGGTACAAGATCTCAAATTATACTGAAGAGCATTCATTATCAAAATTTTTGGTACTTGTTAAAAAATAGAAAAGTCAATTGCTGGAACAGATTAAGCATACAATAGAAGCAAAATGAACATTGTTACATAATGATAAACCAAATAATCCCAAATACAAAAGTAAATACTCATTAGTCAACAAAAACTGCTGGAAAACTAGAAAACAATCTAGCAAAATTTAAGGATTGGACCAAAATCTCACAGCATATGTCCAAATCAGCACCAAATGGGTATACAACCTAAAAATAAAAAAATCATATTATCAACAAATTTGAGCAGCAAAGATGAAAATACTTTTTTTTAAACAAATGCTTTATTAACTTCTGTTTTACATCATTCATTTCCGCCAGATTTTGAGTTACAATCATTTTCCCCCCATTATTCCCCTACCCAACCTCCCAGAATAGTAGTCCCACAAGATATCGCTTCCTCCAATCTGCTCTCTCCCATACCTTCTCCCATACCCCCATCGACTTTTCCATTAGAGGAAGGTGAGTCTTTGTGTCCCAATGCCTGCACATCTTATCTCCCTATTACAAGCAAAAGAGTATTAATAATAGTATTTATATATATTTGAAACATTTAATGTTACTACCTCGAATTTCAGATCCATTTCCTTCCTCCCTTGTCACCCATTCCCTCTTGGGAGATAAGTAATTCAGTATATGTTGTACATGTCTAGCTATGCAAAACATTATCATAGTAGATATATTGTACAAGGCTGCTTATAATTCCCTCCCACTCATCCCACCCCCCACCTGGTCCATTCCCTACATGATCCTGTCCTTCTTCTATAGTGGGTACTTCCAACCTCCCCTCACCCCAAGGATGCCCTCCCATCCATCATCCCTCCTCTCATCCCCCTTCCCCCTATCCTGCTGCAGGTTGAGATATCCCATTTAGTATGTATGTCATTTTCTCCCTGAACCAAATTCAATGTGAATGTGGTTTTGCCTTTTTAGCCTTCCTTATTCTCCCCTCCTTTGCAACCACTTCCCCTTGCTTCTTCTACATGGGATAGTTTACCTACCCTGTCTCTCCCCATCTCCTCTTGCCACTTTCCTCTCTCACCTCATAATTTCATCCCTTGAGTATTCTCCCTTCCCAACAAATTCAACCTATACCCTCTATCCATATATAACTGTAACCATATACACACACATTCACATATGTATTCATATGACCACACACCCTTCTTCCATTATTTTCATAGTGAGAAAGATATCATCAGTCACAGTTATTGCTTTTCCATATAGGAATGTAAATAGTTCAACTTTGATAAGTTCCCCTTGATCTCTCTTCCCCGATTACCTTCTCAGGCATCTCTTCCTTCCTGTGTCCGGATGTCAAATTTTCTATTCAATTCTGGTTTTTTCCTCAAGAATGCTTGAAAGTCCTCTATTCCACTGAATGACCATATTTTCCCCTGAAACAAAATACTCAGTTTTGCTGGGTAGGTGACCCTTGGATTCATTCCCAGTTCTTTTGCCCTCTGGAATATCATATTCCATGCCCTTCGATCCCTCAGTGTAGAAGCTGCCAGGTCCTGTGCTATTCTGATTGTGTTTCCACAATATTGAAGTTGTTTCTTCCTGGCTGCTTGGAGTATTTTCTCCTTGATCTGGGGATTCTGGAACCTGGCTATAATATTCCTGGGAGTTTTCTTTTTGGGATCTTTTTCAGGAGGTGATCGGTGGATTCTTTCAACTCTATTTTGCCCTCTGGATCTAAAACATCAGGGCAGTTTTCCTTGAGAATTTCTTGAAGGGTGATTTCTAGGTTCTTTCCTTGATCATGGCTTTCAGGTAGTCCAATAATTTTAAATTGTCTCTCCTGGATCTATTTTCCAGGTCAGTGGTTTTTCCCATGAGATATTTCACATTGCCTTCTAATCTTTCATTTGTTTGGATCTGCTTAACAGCATCTTGATTTCTCATAAAGTCATTAGCTTCCATTTGCTCCAGTCTAACTCTGAAGGAATGAATCTCCTCAGTGAGCTTTTGAGATTCTTTTTCCATCTGGCAAATTCGACTTTTTAAGGCATTCTTCTCCTCATTGCCCTTTTGGACCTCCTTTGCCATTTGAGTTAGTCTATTTTTTAAGGTGTTGTTTTCCTCAGTCAGGCTGTTGACCCTCATTTCATACTTGTCCTGCATCCTTCTCATTTCTCTTTCTAATTTTTCCTCCACTTCTCTTATTTGATTTTTAAAGTCCTTCTTAAGGTCCTCTATGGCCTGCAACTCGCTCATGGTTTCCCCCGGGGCTTTTGGAGCAGGACTTCTGACCTCACAGTCCTTTTCCCGCTCTATGCCCCCAAAATAGGAGTCTAGGGTTGCATTTTTCTGTTTCCTTTGCCTTGGCATGTTGCCACTTAATTGCTTGACTTTTGGGCTTGTTGCCACACTATGGCTTTAAGGCCAGATAGAGGAATTTTCGTCCCGAACGTGTGGGGGGCAACTTCCGTTTCTGGCAAGCTGTAAACCCACCCACAACTTCCACCCTAGATCACAATCCAGATCCAGGGAGGTTAAAGCAAGAGCGATTACCCCCCAAGACTGATCGCTGGATCTCCCCACGATTTGTAGGCTGGGAGCCGGAAATGCCTCTGAAAACTACAAAATGGCGTGTCTCCTCAGCGGCTTCTAGCCCCCAGGGGAAGGAGCTGACGCATTCCCCAAATACAGGTCCCAAAGTCCATAGGACACTAACCTCTTACTTTGTCCTAGGCATGTCTATGTTGATAATTCTGGAATCGCCACAGCTCCTGGTGTTCTGGGGTTCCTCCAGCCGGCTGCTGGCCCTGCTGCCCTGGGGCTAAAACCTCAGCTCACGTGGACCTGGGCTCGGCTCCGTTCCTGCGCTCTGAGCTCTGCGCTCTGCGCGCTGCCAGGTCCCAGACCTCTGCGCTGGTCCTTCCTGCAGGGCTGCTGGGGTGTCCTCAGTGGGAGGTTAGCTTCTCTGTGTCGTTCTGTGGGTGCTGGGGCTCCAGAAGTTGTTCAGAGTCCCCTTTTACATAGTTTGGGGGGAATCTGGGGGCAGAGAGGCTTGGACGAGCTGTTTCTACTCCACCATCTTGGCTCCGCCCCCGAAAATACTTTTTAAAACTATGTATAGGATAAAAGTTCATGAACAGACAAGGGATATGAAAAATCTTAGAAGATAAGTGGAAATTTTGATTCTACATAATTTAAGTTTTTGTACAAACAAAATCAACAGAATTAAAATTATAAAGATAATCAACTCAGAAAATAAAACTTTGCAGCAAACTTCTCTGATAAAGCTCTAATATCCAAGCTATATGAAACCAATTCAAATATGTAAGAATGAAAGCTATATCCCAATAGACAAAAGGTTAAAGGGCATGAAGAGATAGTTTCCAAAGGAAGAAATCCAAGCAATCAACAGATTTTTTTAAAATGTTTCAAGCCAGGAATAATTAGTGCCCCATAGTGGAGCTATGAATTGGTAAAGTTATTCTGAAAAGTAATTTGGAACTATGCCTGAACAGTTACTAAACTTTGTATACCCTTAGAACCAATGATACCACTCCTAGGTCTTTATCCCCCAAAATTAAAGAAAGGTGGGGAAGGAGAGAGAGATTTACCTGTACAAAAATATTCATAGCTCCAGATGGAAATATGACTTGAATGTAAAAGTTTATATCATACAAAGAACTAGAAACAAAAGAGGTGCCCATCTATTGGGAATGGCTGCACAAATTATGATATGTGAATGTAAAGGAAATTCTATTTCACTGTAAGAAATTACCAAAGAGATGGTTTCAGAGAAACCTGGGAAGAGTTATTTGAACTGATTTAGAGTGAAGTGATAGGGGCCAGGAGAAAAATGTGTACAGCAATGATAGTACAAAGAAAATATTAGAGAGACTCAAGAGCTCTAATCAATACAATGGTCAACCCCAATTCCACAGGATTCATAAGCAAGAATGCCATCCATCTTCCAGCGGAAAAGTGATAGACTCAAGGTACAGAATTGGGCATATATTTTTGGATATGGCAAATATGTGGATTTGTTGTTACAAGGATTGTGGCTATCATTTTATTTGTGGGAGGGGAAAGTTAGAGGGAAGGTTGCCCAAAAAAAGAAAAAAAAAGAGAATCATTGAAGTATGTTTTCAATGCACTGAAGGGAACTAAGTCAAGTTCAAAAGGAAATACAGTTAAGTAGGACAGCTTTGAAAGTAACATTTTGAATTAAATACAGACTTTTTAAAATGTACAATAGAAATTCACATTTTCACAGATAATCTTCTTTTTCTGCTATATATGCATATGTAGATATACATATACATATATATATGTTGTTTTTTGTTGTTTGTTAAATACAGAATAAAAAAAGAAAATTGAAAACATGAGGGAAGACTAATGTAAGCTTGAAAGTAGGAGCTGTCTTGCTTTTTGTATTTGTATTCTCAGAGCTTAGCACAGTGCCTGACACATAGAGGGTAAGACTCTAATTTTTTCATTCATTCAAAAAATAAACATGAGTTCCTCCAGGGCAGGATTGTTTTGCCTTTGTCTTTGAATCCCCAGAGTCTAAGATAGTACATGGCACATGGTAGGCATTTAATAAATACTTGTTGATTGATTAATTGATTCCCCCTTGTACAACTGATACTTTCTTGAAAGAAGACAAGAAATAAAGAGAAATTGAATCAAGGTCACTCTAAAAATGAAGAGTATTTGAATAGATTTTTTTTAATTCTTGCTACCATTTGCTGTCTTTATCTGTAACCTAAGAGAACCAAGTGAGAATAGTGTTGGCCACCCTCAGTGACACTGAAGAAGGAGCATCAGATAATTCGGATTTGGTTCTAAGTTTAGGATGCCCATGTACAGAGAACATTGGCAGAGTTGGGTGGCTGACATCAGTAGGTGTCAGGGGAGCTGAGTGGGCACCATAAGAGCTGGCCTCTGACTATAACCCTAACCCTGAATCCCTCTGACTCTAACCCTTGATTAGATGCAAAAACCTTGGGCTCAGACCAGCCTCCTCCTAACAAAGCCTGAGAGCCAAGCTGTCCAAAAATCTCTGACACCCCTCCCCCTCCTCTGCATCTGCATTTCACTTGTGACCTTGCACAGCCTGTGGTCAGGCAAGATCCTTTGAACACAGCCCCAGAGCTGCGGTGATTAGAAGCTCTTTGATTACCCAGCTCAGCTGGCCCTCAGTTCTTTACAATACTGCACCCCCTCTCCCCCACCCCTGCATCTCCCCTCACCCATTAGCCCAGGCTGTTAAAGCAACAGATTTTTTTTCTCTTTTCATTTTCCTATAGCATACTAAACCCCAAGATTCAGTTAACACTAATCCTGATTTATTTCAGACTTATCTGCATTATTAATTCCAGTAGGTGGGGGTGGGGTGGGGGTGAGGAGAGCACTAGAGTCTAGTCTGTCTGAAAATGTTGCATTTGGGAGAGGGAATTTACCTGGGGAGTAGCCATTCTTCAAGAGTCCCTTAACCCTACACTTTCCATTTTTAAAAAATATATACTTTGAGATGGGAAGTGGTCATAATGTCATTTTTTATTATTTTCTCCCAGCAAATATCCTTTGGGCAGCTTCCTGCATTAATCTGGTCTTAATGTGGATTTAAACATTTACAATGCAAAATAATTTGGGTTAAAAATAATCTCTCTTGATAATGCAAGAAAAACCCTAGAACTGTCACCATCTTTGACAGCTAGAAATAGAAGAAGATGCTTGAATATGCAAAATGTGCCGAGGGGTGGTGGGGAGGGAAGGGAAGGGAAGGGAAGGCCAAGATGGCGGATACTCTTGTGTTATAACTGACTAATGTTGACTGATATGCAGGATCCTGAGGTACTACAGGAATGAAGTCATCATTTACTTTAAACATGTTAACAATTGGTTAATTTTCTCTATGGTAAATTCAAGAGAACTTCAGTTTGAGGAAGGGACTTCTTTCTCTCCAAGATGTATCATTCCACGAATTACCTTAAGCTGTCACCCATAGTAAGAAGCATCATCTTCTCAGTAACAGACAAAATACAACTGAGCCAACTGTTAAAGCAGGGATCTTGCATGTCATTTATCTGAGAGAGTATTTGTTGTTCTGATGCTAACCCAGGAAGGAAGGAAGGAAGGAAGGAAGGAAGGAAGGAAGGAAGGAAGGAAGGAAGGAAGGAAGGAAGGAAAGAAGGAAGGGAAGGAAGGAGGAAGGGAGGGAGGGAGGGAGGAAGAAAAGGAGGGAGGGATAGAAGAAAGGAAGGAAGGAAGGAAAGAAGGAAGGGAAGGAAGGAGGAAGGGAGGGAGGAAGGAAGGAAGGAAGGAAGGAAGGAAGGAAGGAAGGAAGGAAGGAAAGAAGGAAGGGAAGGAAGGAGGAAGGGAGGGAGGAAGAAAAGGAGGGAGGGATAGAAGAAAGGAAGGAAGGAAGGAAAGGAGGGTGGGAGGGAGAGAAGAAAGGAAAGAAGGAAGGAATGAAGGGAGGAAGGAAGAAGGGAGGGAAGGAAGAGAAGGGAGGGAGGAAGGAAAAAAAGGAATGAATGAAGGAAGGGAGGGAAGGAAGGAAGGGAAGAAGGAAAAGAGGGAGAAAGGAAGAGAGGGAGGAAGGAAAGGAAAGAGACAACACACAGAGGAAGTTTCAACTAGAAGTCAGAAAAAGATTTATGCATGGTGCAGCAAGATGTTAATGCATCTTCTTTACTGTCATTTCTACTGATAAAATCATCACTTTCTGATATTGAACCTTTTTGACAGTGCCAAGGACCTTGGTGGTAAAAACTTTCTTTTCTTTGTGTTTGGCAGTTGTGGCTGCTGAGGAGGCAGGGGTTGTCACTCAGTTGCCAGGTCACGTCTCCATGGCACTTGCTTCCTATGATAAGGAATATGGGAACTGGGCTAGAAGTAGGGTTGATGATACTTGAGAGTAGGTCTGTATTTCATCATAGGCCTGTAGGAAAATTAGTGTATCCAGGTACATGATTCCGTGTGGTTCTAACCTAGGGTCTGCCTCGTTTAGAAAAACCCTAGGAAAGTGAACTATATTTAATATCACTTTAGAGATTAAGGCCCCAGTGATTCTGGGTTTTCCACAACAGGCTGGCTACCTAGGCCTGCCCTTGTATACCTGGGCATTTGAGTCACACCTAGAATTTCCCTTGCCTTTCTTCGTCCTTCATATTAAGGTTGATAACCAAAAGAATCACTGAACCTTAGAGGTTGAGGGGACCCCAGAGATCTTTGTCTAGTCAGGAATGCCCCTCCAGCATCCCCAATAAGCAGGTACTCATTCTCTACTTAAAGACCCCTAGGGATGGGCAGTCCACTGTTGTATGAAGTGGCCCATGTCACTTTTGAATGGCAGTATTTGGAAGTTTTTCATGCCATAGAACTGAAATATCACTCTCTAACTTCTACCCATTGCTCTTAAGTCTGGTCCCTAGAGTCAAGCTTAAAAAAACCAACTCATCCCATCTTCCATGTAACACAGCCCTTCAATTACAAGACCCCACCTCAGTCTTTTCCCAAATAAATACCCTCATTTACTTCAACAGGTACTTTTATATAATGCAGTTTTCTGTCTTCTCACCATCTTGCTCACCCTGGATGCACTAGTTCTCCAATGCCCTTCCTAAAGAGGAAAGTATCGAGAACTGAACACAGTACTCCAGAACAGACTACAGTCAACAATCTCTCGCATTCTTGACACTATGCT
This sequence comes from Gymnobelideus leadbeateri, assembly GCA_011680675.1. Classification (NCBI taxonomy): domain Eukaryota; kingdom Metazoa; phylum Chordata; class Mammalia; order Diprotodontia; family Petauridae; genus Gymnobelideus; species Gymnobelideus leadbeateri. Next base: position 394,034 of record WOXC01006572.1, read on the forward strand.
TCTTGGCTCTTATAGCCTAAGATCCCATTCACTTTTATTGGCTGCCATATCTCCCCACTGATTCTTCTTAAGCTTGAGGCCTATTAACACTCTTAGAGTTTTTTCACACCAACTGTTATCTAGCCATGCTGCTCTAATCCCTTACTCTTGCAAGAATTTTTTCAACCTAATTGCAGGGCTTTACATTTGTCTCCCTATTAGACTGCAGTGTGTTAGACTCAGCCAATCGCTAGCTCATTGAGCCTTTCTGGATCTTGACTCTGTTGTCCAGCATATTAGACATCCCTACCACCTTTGTATCAACTAGAAATTTTATTATTAAGCCATCTATAACTTCATCCCAAGTATTTAAAGATTGAACGTAATTAAACCAACAATTGTTCCCTATGGCACTCGGCAGGAGAATCCTAACCAGGTTAACATTCCACTGCTGTTTGGCAGGACCAACCATTCAACCCGTTCTCAATACCTCAACCTGTACTATCACCCAGTCCACAACTCTCCATCTTGTCCACAAGGATACAAAGAGACTACAGCTCAAGCCCAGGTACACTTCATCCATAGCATTTCCTTGTTTTACCAATCCAATAAGCCTGTCAAGAAAAGGAAAGAAGATTAACATGGCATGGTGTGAGCTGTGATGAAGCCATGTTGGCTTTAATCATCACTTCCCTTTCTAAATGCTCACTTACCATCATTTAATAATGTATTCTAGAATTTTATCAGGAATCAAGGTCAAGTCAACTTGGCCTCATCCAAAGTCTGAGACACTTCTCTATTTCTACAAATTTTTTCAAAAAGCAGCAAAAACAACTCAGCAATCTTGTCTGCAAATTCTTTCAGCTCCCTGAATGTGGTTCATCAGGAACAGGTAAACTGAATGGGCTGGGACACCTAATGTCCAACCTAGATGCTCCATTGTCATTTACTTTTACTTTGTGAATCTCAACTTCCTGCTAAGCACTTTCATTCTCTCCTTCCCCACTCTTAAGATTCCTCTTCTCACTAAAGAAAAGAGAAGCAATGTGAGATTAAATAGTCCTGCCATTTCTTAATCATCCATTGTCTTCATTTCGTCTATCCCAAATAGTAACCCTATCCCTATCTCTTCTTTGCTCTCCTCCTTGCCTTACATACAACTAACCCTGCTTCCATTTTCTGTACTTGTCTTTTTAAAAATATAAGTTTATCCAGATTCAGGCAATTATTCTGGGAAATTTGCCATTGTGACAGACTTATCACTCTCCCCTCCCATCCACTCCTACACATAATTGATAGATTTCTACTGTCCTCCATGAGTAAAGAAGGCTTGTGTAAGACCTACACACACACACACACACACACACACACACACACACACACACACACCCCACCCTTCAAGACTACTTTGCAGATTATGTTGTTTCTTAGACTCATAGTTGGCTTGAAGACTTGCTCAAAAAGAGCTTTTCTGTTCCTATATGCCAAACATGTTACTATTGCTGCTTCCCTATACTAAGTTTTGTTATAGCCCATTATGAACTATTCTTCATGTTCCACTTATATCTGGTACCATCCCAGCTCCAAGCTCTTACCCACTCTTAACCTGTACCATATATCCTCCTCTCCCACTGCCTGCTGAAATCCCATCCATCCTTTAAGACCCAGGTCAACTGTTATCTTTTCTATGATGCCTTCTCCCATCCATCAATCCTCCATTCCTAGTCAGTAATGATTCTTTCTTCTTCATATCTCCTGTTGCTCTCACCTTTCTCCTTTTTTTAATTCACTTAGGTGCAGTTTTGTACTAGACTTATTTGTGTGTCCTTCTACTTGAATGTGAGTGCCATGAGGACAGGAAACTTATTTCATCTGTGTGTCACTTCCAGAGCCTAGCAAAGTTCCCTGTAAAATCCTAGTTCTCTATACATCCTAAGCATATTTTGAAATTGAAATTGATTATCAGACTCTCTTCAATGTTAAATAAATTTGTTCACCAGTTGTTTTTACTTTTGTGTTTCCCACCTGGAATGCCTTCTTCTTTAATTTCTGTCATCATTTCCTTGCCACAAAACATGTGTTAAACTTTACTACCTCTAAGAAAGCTTTCCTTAATCAACCCCAATCTAATTATCCTTTACTGCATGACCATCAATACAATGTACTCTGCATTAATTGATGCTTATTTATAAGCTAAACAAGGTGCACAACTGTTATACCTGCTTCTGGGGAGGCTGAGACTGGTGGATCACTTGCTCTGGGGAGTTCTGAGATGCAACAATGCTAAGGAAGATTGGATATCCACACTAAATCCAGTTCCAATATGGTGAATCCCCCAGAGCTGGGGAACTACCAAGCTGCTTAAGTGAGAGGCAGATTGGTCCAGGTCAGAAATGGGGCATGTCAAAACTTTCAGGTCAATCAGCGGTGAGATCAGCCTAATGATGAGTCACAGGATGACTGTGACTCTTCTCAACCTAGAAGAGATAGGAAGACACAATGTCAAAAAATGTTTTAGTCATTTATAAATGAATTTATAAATTTCTTAAAGCTTTTTCTATATCTACATGTCTACACAAAGCTAAATTATAAACTCTTCATGAGCAGAGCCCATACTTTTTATATTCCAACTGGTACCAAGAAAATATAAGGATCAGTAGTCAATGGGGCAAAGGGAATAAGCATCTATTAAGTGCCTACTGTATGTCAGAGCTTGTGTGTCATATTGTTCCCTTTGGATCATAGGATCATCACTCTAGATCTCGAAGGGACTTCAGAGGTCTAACTACCCCACACCATATTTTAAATATAAACTGAGGCTCAGGGAAGCCAAATGACTTACCCAATGTCATACAGGTAATTAACATCAGAGGTAGGATTCGAATCCAGGTCCTATAACTCCAAAGTCAGCACTCTTTCCACTGTATCATATCAACAGCATTTGCACTGACTTTCATGGTATATTATAGGGGAAGGAGAAAGGAATAAGTATTTATTAAGTTCGTGCCTACTATGTGGTAGGCACTGTGCTAAGTGCTTTACAAATATTGTCTCATTTGATCCTCACAACAATCCTATGAGGTAAATGCTATTCTTAGTCCCATTTTACAGTTGAGGAAACTGAGGCAAACAGAGGTTAAGTGACTTGTCCAGGGTCACGGTGTCTGAGGCAGAATTTGAACTCAGGTCTTCCTGACTCCAAGTCCAATGTTCCCACCTAGCTGCCTATCATAGCTATTATAGTTTACTAATATATTCTGGTCCAGACATGGGCCTCCAGGTCGGAGCTGACCTGGACTCATCTTTGGAGGGGAAGAGGTGAATAAGTATTGGCCCAAACAGCTGCCCAACTACATTTGTAGCTTTTCCCATTCTAGTATTCCCTGATCATAGTGTACAAACATAAGGAAATCTAGTTAATGCAGGAAATTATTAGATACCACTATTGACTGGATTCTACTGATTTGGAAGCAAACTCTAAAATGATGCTTTCAAGGATAAGAAATTATGAAACTGTTAATAAAACAAAGGAGCCATTTGGCAAAGTAGAAGGTCAGTTGAGAAGGTGATGTGGAAGAGTCGAAAGAACCTTGGATTTAGGGTCAAAAGAGTGGGATCTGAGTCATGTCTGTCATTTTCAATCCATAAAACTGTGAAAAAGTTATGATTTCTCTGCATCTCAAGAAAATGGGAACAATCATACTTATACCATATTCCTCCCAGAGTTGTTGAGGAATACTTTGTGAACCATGAAGTACTCTGTAAATACGAACCATTTCATATTGAAATTAAATTATTTTATTATTACCAACAATATACAACGTGTTCCATTGTATTTAAAACTGCATTAAGACTTTGGATACCCTGTATTAGGACTAATACTGTCAGTTTAAGGTCTTTGGATGTGTCCATCTTGGACATGACAATGAGACTTGGATTTATGGCTACTGTCATCTTCAACCGTGGGACAGATCTCATCAATGCACTGTCCTAAGCACAAGGGCTACAAAGAAAGGAAAAAATTAGTCTATTGAGGGAAACAACATGCAAACAACTCTGTGCAAACATGCTACATATAGGATAAATAAAATAATCAGCAGAGAGAAGGTACTAGCAATAAGAGGGAATGAGAAAGCCTTCCTACTCATCAGGTAGTAATTAAGAATGATTGTTTCTTTTACATTTGTTGATAGAATAACTTCTCTAATTTAAAAAAATTAGGGAAGGCTAGATATAATTACTCTGTCACATTGAAGCCAAATTTACATACACCAATGGACCTATGATCTTATTGATCGGACATTCCCTCCCAATGATGCTGAGCTCAACCTAGCCATGTCTGCCCATCATGTAAAATTATCATCCTTTTGTATCTATAAGTTCACTACTGGAGAGTCTACCCCAACATTCTGGTGGCTTTCCTCACTGGCTCGACTTCTCAAGGATACCAGTGGGGCACAAAGACTGTCTACTGACAACCACTCAGTCTTGCCCAGGGAAACACACTGAAAGCTGAAAAATTCATTGTGAAAAAGAAAAAGATAGAGTAAATTAGTTTGAGCAGAACTGTTGTGCTGACTCAAGGCAAACACCATAAACAGAGGCACTACCAAGATGACATCACTTAAAGACCAGACAGAATATGAAGCTGGTAGGGAAGGAGGAACCTTCAGTCTCTGCATTGATCTCCTTAGCCATAGTGACATACACAGGAAATTACACTGTGATTAGGACCAAAGTTAACAGCATGGAGAATAGGTACAGAGAGCCACAGTAATCCCAACAATAGACAGTCTTCTCCGATCTCTTAAAAGGTAACTTTATCTTTAGGCACATAAATCTGAAGGGTTATCTAGTCCACCCCTCTGTCCCCAAGTGTTGGATTTGGTTTTTTGGGAGGTTTTGCCTCAATTGTTCCAGACAGTTCTTACAGGAAAGGGAAAATGCCCAACTTCTTGTGCTCACACAGTCCTATGTTTAATGACCCTCATCATCAGAAAGTCCTTGCTTTAAGCCTATTCCTCTTGGCCTGTCACTATGTAAAGCCTCTTCATCCATTTGAAGGTCATTATTAAGCTGCCCTCATTCTCTTCCCAGGTGAAATAATTCTACTTCGTTTTATACTCCCTGCTCTTTTCCCCTTAAATCCTCTCCACGTTCTTCGAATATGTTGGAAACCCCAGGACCAAACCCTACTCTTCCTGTAAGAATCTCTTAGAGTACAATGAATACAAAGAAAGAATTAACCTGTACTTCCACGTGTTATTCTCCTACCCATGTGTTCTAATACTCCATTTCTAACAAAAGCATAATTTGACGCAGTTTATCTGGTGATCTACCAAGACCCTTAAGTCTTTCTCTCTCTCCTTCACACCATCAATCAATCCCCATCATGTTTTTCTATAGTGTTTGTATTTCTTCTAAGTTCATTTCCCTGCCCTGGTCTCCACATTGAACTTGTCCCTGATTCCTTATATAATTCCTTATATAATGAGATCATTTACAAAATCTGGGGTTGTTGTGGTTGTTTGTCCTTCATTCTCAAATAGACATAAGGGAGGTGATGCCATAAGTTGAAAGGGAATTGGATTTAAGTGAGGGAGGGCTGTGCAAAGTCACCAGCCTCACTGTATCCTCCAGTGGCCAGATATAGAACAGGATAACTGGAGATGACCCCCCATTTACAAATGTAAGCAAAGGAGAGATACCTTGGCTTAGTGGAGAGAGCTGGTCTCAGAACCAGAAAGTCCCAGGTTCAAACCCTGCTACATCCAAACTGTGTGACCCTTCCTAGTGCCTCCTGGCAACTCTTTCTAAGCAATAAATTACAGAGAAGGTGCCACTCAACAATGAAGGAAGTTCCTTGCCCAGGAGCTCCTTGTGCTGATGAAATCACAGGTCCAGTTTTTAAAAAATGTATTCAAAAAGTCTCTTTGTTTCAGTAAATACATTTAAGACACCACCAATATGTTGTCAACAGACAAAAAAAAAGGTCTTGCAGGTGATATGTTGAAACCAGAAGTCTTAGATTCAAAGCTGAAAATATTAAACTTATATTTAAATACTCATTTTCTTGGACCCTCTTCAACCTGGGGTCTGTTCCTTGCATCTTGGACTCCAGGCTGGAACATAGAAGGGTCCCTGAGGAAGAACATTCTTGGATACTAAACATTCATTCCCTCACACCCCCTTTTCAGCTCATTCTCTTTTGACCCCCTCTCCAGAGCCAATCAGGCACAGGTATCCAGCTGATAAGAGGTGGAAGCATTCTCCAAGTCACTGGGAGTGACATCTGTAATGGTCTGGGCTCCAGGGACAGCCCCATCCAGGAGCCAGCAGGCTGTCAAGCTAGAAGCCTGTGACTACATCTGAACAATGTCCCAGCTGCCCGAAAAGCTCAAGAGAGATTCATCAAGTGAGGAAAAGCCAGCCATCAATAGAGGCAGCCCGGCATGCTCAGTCAATGAACTGCCTTTCAGATGGTTACCAACCACTGAACTGGTTCTCCAGCAACAATCAGTCTTTAGCTGCTATCAGCTCCTTCCATCACCTCTGAGACTGGCAGGTTTCCAATAAAACCAATATCCCCCCTACTCCCTCAGGGTAAGGTCATCAGCAGGAGGTGGGCATTGTCTTTTTACGCCAGCAATTTGACAACAATGTTAGCTTACTCTATTAGCAAGCAGCTACACCCTGACCCCTGACCCTGACATTGACCGGAGACAGACCTCTGATCATTTAAGGTGGTCCAGTGACGTCTGAGAGCCCTGTACAAGAGAAGGTCCATCAGGACTGCTCTGCTGAGTGACAGAGCCAGGATCAGGGATATTCCCTGTTCCCACCAGGAGGCTTAAGGCATGAATCTCAGAAACAAATCAGAGGTGAACCCAAGTCCTGCAAAGGGGCCCATCCATCAACGACATGGCAAGCAAGGTCTGTGGAGGAACCAGGTTTGGATTTGAGCTTTTACCACGGGGATGACAGTTGTCTCCAGACATCTCTGCTCCTTAATGGAAAACACATATCAAAATACAGCCTACAAAATGCAGAATAATAGACTGAAATGTGCATTATATGAGGGTGTTAGATTGCAATGTACTTTATAGTGGGGGAATTAGATTGAAGTGTTATGTCAGGGTAGTTAGGCTGAAATATGTATTATACTAGGGATATTAGCTGAAGATGTGCTTTATCCCATAGTTGTTAAATTAAGATGTGCACTTCACTGTAGGCATTAGCTAGAGATGTGCATTATAGCAAGGTTGTTAGAGGAAGATGTGAATTACACTTGGGGAAGGGGGAGGGGCGAGTGGAGAGAGAAGGCATGAGGACTCTTCCTTGAATTATTCTAAGTTCTGGACCCTCTCATACATTAGCTAGATTAATGATACAGGGGGTTAAAATGACAGAGGGACAGTGGAGCAGGGAGAATCCGTGAAACCACGGTTCTTTTAAAATCACAAATTCTCCATTCTTCCTTCTTCCCACTCCTCGGGCTCCCTCTTCTCCAGCCAAACAATCTGCTACTTTCACCACTTTTCCTGTTGAGGACTTCAAGGCCTTCCCCCATCAATAAAAACATTAGCTCACTAAACAGCCTGATGGCTTTTCCTTCCCAGGCTTAACCCTTCGGGAGCTGGGGTTTCCTTTGGATTTGTAAAGATATTGATCACAGATAATGTTTGCCTTTCTAACTCTCTCTTCCTTTAGACTTGATGGATAGGTTCAGGGCTGCAACAAGGCAGCAAATTCACCACAGCTACCCAGGGAAAGAGAAAGAGAGCGGGAGTAGTGTTCAGTAGTTAACACTGTTTGAATTCTTTTCATAGGATGGACAGGTAAAAAAAAAATACCATTGCCTAGGGGGGTAAAATATACCAGTTTTAATCAACAGGAAAATTAACTTGTTGACTTTGGGTCATTCTCCACCTAGCAGCACTTTTGCCATTATTTCTTTGTTAATTTTTTTCTCAATTTCATATAAACAAAAATTTTTAACATTTTTTTCTAATCTGAGTTCCAAATTATCCCTTTCCCTCTCTTCCCTCATGCCTACTTGAGAAGGCAAGCAATTTGATATAGATTAAACATGTGAAGTCATGCAAAACATTTCCATATTAGCCATGTTGCAAAAGAAAATGCAAACAAAAAAAGAATAATAAAGAAAGTTTATAAAACAAAATTATACTTCAGTCTGCATTAAGACTCCATAAATTCTTTCTCTGGAGGTGGATAGGATTTTTTATCACGAGTCCTTTGGAATTGTCTTGCTGAGAATAGTCTTATATGATTGATATAATAATAAGTCTTATATGATTGATAGTCATACAATATTGCTATTACTGTATACAATGGTTTTGCCCATTTTATTCTGTATCAGTTTATATGTCTTTCCAGGTTTTTCTGAAAGCATCCTGCTCCTCATTTCTCACAACACAGTGATATTCCATCTCAATTATATACCACAACTTGTTCAGCCATTGCCCAATTGATGGACATACCATCAATTTCCAATTCTTTGCCACCACAAAAAAGAACTACTATAAATATTTTTGTACATATAGGTCCTTTTCCTTTTTCTTTGCTCTCTTTGGGGTACATACCTAGTAGTGATATTGCTGGGTCAAATGGTATGCACAATTTTCTAGCCCTTTGTAGTTCCAAATTGCTCCCCAGAATGGTTGGTTGGATTAGTTCACAACTCTACCAACAATGCATTAGTGCCCCTATTTTTCCATATCCTCTCCAATCTTCCTCTTTTATCATATTAGCCAATTGATAGGTATGAAATGGTACTGCAAAGTTGTTTCAATTTCCATTAATTTCCATTTCCAATTTCCAATCAATAGTGACAACTTAGAAAATGCCATAATTCCTAACTAATATTAGATTCTGTCTTTAGGTAGACAGCCCTAAGTATCATTTTTAAAACATTTCTGTTAAGAATCTCTGATAGAAAGTCTTCTGCTGATTAGAAAAGTGACTTTCTCCAGCACAATATCAAACTTTCAGAATAATACGGGTCTCCATGTTAGTTGCTGGAAACATTAGCCTACATGATGCTTGTTTAATATCCCTTCCTCCTCCATACTGATCTTCTCTCCAAATGACCTTTAGCAAAGTGAATAAGGAAGAGGAGGGTCAAATCAGTAACCACTTGGCCAAAACCTTCCAGTGCCTAATTAATGGTATTCTTTCCTCTTTTTCCTTAGGATCTGAAGGCCTAATTTACATTACCCAGTAGTCTCCTCCAGCACAAGTGGACGGGATCCAGTTTTATTGGAATCAGAAAGGTACGTTCTTCACTTCACTTCTCAGTGAAAGAAAATATCTGTTTAGGGGAATTAGACTTGGTGAGGATAAGAGAACCAACTGAAAATTGAAGACTTAAGATACCTTCATGTTAAATATTAGAGTCTCTTCAGTGCCTCCAAGGGGGCACTTCTATTTGCATATTTGGAACCAGGTTTTTCAATTAATATTCTGTGATCATGAGTTGGTTTATGTTTTCCTACTCTAATTGAACTTCAATAACTGCAAGATAAAGGGAGGTAGCATGGTGCAGTGGCTAGAGCATTGGCCTTGAATCCAGAAAGGTCTGAGTTCAAGTCCCACCCTGAAACATGCTAGCAGTGTGACCCTGGTTGAGTCATTTAACCTCTAAGTGCACCAGGGGACAAGACTATAGTTGTAGAAAAAGTGCCAACTGACCCATACTGAGAGAGAAAACTCTCCACCAATGAAATTAAGGATCTACCCCTTATCCTAGAAACAAGAACCTCAACTCAATTAAAGGAGGAAAAGGAATCAAATGAGGTCATGGATGGGAAAATACTTTGTAATCTAATAAGCCAATAAGCCAAAGCCCTGCTTACCTTCAAATCCCAAATCTGATATGTTTTCTTTTCTTCTTGATGTCACTTCCTATTTTGTCCCCTTCTGTGGACATTTCCTAAGCGGCAGTGCTGGAAGGGCATTCTGGTTTTCCATTAAGAGAGTGCCTTGCATGTCAGTGGAAGGAGACTAAAAGCAGTGATTCATCTGGGTACAATAAAGAAGGGAGATAATTATATGAGCAAGTGGGATGGCTTAGGGCCCTCATTTTTTGAGGAAGGGCCCAAACCATTTTCTGAACTTCATTTGCATGAGTACCTTTCCCTTCCTTCCCCATGTGTTATATTCTCCACATTAGAACGTAGGTTCCTTGAAGGCAAGGATTTTTTCTTTCTTCCTTCTCTCCTTCCTTCCTTTCCTCCTTCCTTCCTTCCTTTCTTTCTCTTTCTTTTTCTTCCTTCCTTCCTTCCTTTTTTCTTCCTTCTTTCTTTCTTTCTTTCCTTCCTTCCTTCCTTCCTTCCTTCCTTCCTTCCTTCCTTCCTCCCTTCCTTCCTTCCTTTCTTTCTTTCTTTCTTCCTTCCTTTCTTTCTTCCTTCCTTCTTTTCTTTCTTTCTTCCTTTCTTTCTTTTTCTTTTGCACACCAGCAGTTTATCCTCTAGGGATAGATTTCAGGTGGGGCATAAAAAGGGGCATGATGCTTCCCAGTTTCTCAGAAGGGCCCCAAACCATCTCATGTGCTGACAATATTGCAATATCCTTGGGAAGATGGGAGAAATCCCTAGATTTCCTTAATCATCTTGACTGTCTTGAATAAATAGGATCTATACCTTGAAGAAGAGGGCACTGAGTTCATTTACCATGGGCACCCATGGCATTGGCCCAGTATGTAGCACAAAAACTTTAGGTATTAATTTCCTGTGCCCAACTGATGGCCAGTTTTCAAGAGAAAATGTATTACTTTCATAGCCTCCTCCCTTCAAGAGGCTGTTATTTAAAGGGATTTCTCCAATTCAATGACAACTGCCCTATTGGTGAGTGTAGAGGCACATTATAAGGGACCCACTACTAGAATATAATCTTCACTGTGTACTAAGTTAATTCTAGCAATGATTGTTTTTCAAAGGTAGCAGCTCATTCTGTACTAAGTTAATTCTGGTAATGATTGTTTTTCAAAGGTAGCAGCTCGTCCTCCATTCTGGGTATTGGTGAACAATCCATAAATAGGGGCTTAATAAGGTCTGACAGGCATGATTTCTCTGGCGATATATTAAAACAACATGCCCAGTACTGATGGCTTGAAGGTCCTGACCTTTAACAAGGACTTGTGACGTAGGGCAAACTGCCCAGGAGAGCCAGTAGGGCAGAAGGCCAGAGGGACAAGGTCATTGGATAATAAAGTGGTCAGCATTGAATTTCTGTCACTCACCCTGGTTAAGAATAAGACTGAGAGGAGAAAGAGAAAATGGTTAGGAACCTAGAGAGTTCAATAGGAAGGTCAATAAGAAGGAATAACAAAAGACCTTCAGGTAATCATGGCGCTGTGAGAAGATGTTGCAAAAGGACTGTGCTCATAGCTGTGTTGTACTGTGAGTGCAAAACACAATCCTGTGGAGAGAATATGTCAAGGAGGCTGACACTAAGGAAAATCTCTTTTCTGAAGAGAAGGAAGTTAATATTAGACAACTCTACTCCTCCCTTCAAACCCTAGGCCGTGTCACAATAATAGGATCACAGTACATTAGAGGGAATATTAGAGACCAGTAGGTGCTTAGGTGGCACAGTAGAAAGCTGGAGGACCTGAATTCAAATCCGACCTCAGAAACTTGCTAGCCATGTGACCCTGGGCAAGTCACTTAACTTTTGTTTGCCTCAGTCTCCTCAACTGTGAAAAGGGGATAATATCAATCAATCCATAGGATCAATCAATCAATAAGCATTTATTAAGTGCCCACAGTGTGCCAGGCACTGTATTAAGTACTGGAGATACAAAAAGAAGCAAATGACAGTCCCTGGTCCCAAGGAGTCTAATGGGATGGGGGTAGGGGGAGTAACAGAAAACAAATATATGCAGGATAAATGGAAGTAGTTACTGGGAAAAAAAACACTTGAATTGAGAGGGGTTGGGGAAGGTTTCCTTTAAAAGATGAGATTGTAGTGGAGGCTTACAAGGAAGCCAGGGCAGTCTTTGGCATAGAGGAGGGAGAGCACTCCAAGCATGGGACAGCCAGAGAAAACGCCAAACTCTAAGACAAAGGACCTTGTTCTTGGAGCAGCCAGAAGGCCAGTGGCACCGCATTAAAGAGAAGGAGTCAGGGAAAGGTAGGAGGGGGCTGGAAGGTTATGAAAGACTTTGAATGCCAGACAGAGCGTTTTGTTTATTTATTATTTTTTATTGGAGGCAATAGGGAGCCACAGGAGTTTACCAAGTAGGATTTGGGGTTGACATGATCTGACCTGGGCTTTAGGGAAATCACTTTTAGTGGCTGAATGGGAGGTGGAGTGGAGTGGAGAGAGACTTGAACAGGCTGACCCAGCCCCCTCCCCTCCACAAGTAGCTATTGGAATAATCCAGGCATGAAGTGATGAGGTCTGGGGGAGGGGGAGGGCAGTGTTAGAGAAGAGATATTGCAAAGGTGAGATCAATAGGCCTTGGGCAACAGCTTGGGGACTAGAGAGATAGTGAGGAACCCAGGATAACTCCTAGATTGTGAGTCTGAGGGACTGGGAGAATGGTGTTGCCCTCTATGGGAATAGGAAAGGTTGAGGGGGGTGGGACAGGGAGGGTTTGGGAGGAAGATAATGAGTTCTGTTAAGGATAGGTTGAGTTTAAGACTTCTACTGGACATACAGTTTGAGATGTCTGATAGGCAGCTGGAGATGTGAGATTGGGGGTCAGGAGAGAGATCAGTCAGGATAGACATATTTCAGAATCATCAGCATGGTCATCATAATTAAATCCTTGGAAGCTAATGAGATCACCAAATGAAGTAGTATAGACAGAGAAGAAGGGAAAGCACCGGACAGAACCCTGAGGAACAGCTATGGTTAAAGGCTGTGATGTAGAGGAGGGTCCAGCAAAGGAGACTGAGAGAGAGAGAGAGAGAGAGAGAGAGAGAGAGAGAGAGAGAGAGAGAGGTCCTTAAAACTTAGGGGGAAGAGACTATCAAGGAAGAAAGTGTGATCAGAAGTGTCAACGGCTGCAGAGAGATGTGGTCCCTAAGAAATCATTAGTAACTTTAGAGAAAATAGTTTTGGTGGAATGATAAAGCCAAGAGCCAGATTGTAAGGGCATAGGAGTTAAGAAGGGAGTGAGGAGAGAAAGTGTGTTTGCAGTCAGCCTTTTTGAGAAGCTCAGCTACAAAAGGCAGAAGAGATATAGGATGTGCTGGCAGGGATGGAAGGACCAAGTGAGGGCTTTGTCAGGATGGGGGGACACAGGCACGTTTGTAGCAGGAAGGAAGGAGCCAGTAGACAGGGAGAGATTGAGAGAGTGTGGGGAGGGGGATAGACAGTGGCATAGGGCACCTGAGTGATGAGAGAGGAGAAGAGGGGGCCCACCAGGAATGGCCCCCATTTTTTCTGCAGCAGCACCCTCACAGGGTTGATGTGAGCATCAAGTGAGATAATATTGTAAAATGCTTAGTGCAGTGCCTGGCAAACAGTAGGTGCTATATAAATGCTCATCCCCTTGCCCTCTCCACCCCTCATGCCCAATCCATTACTTTATAGATGAAGAACCTGAAACCCATAAGAAAGACTTGGATCCAAGGGTGTATAGCTAGCTAATGACAGCCAGAGCTATGCCTTCCTTCCCATCACGCCCAGTTTTGTAAGCAGATACAGTACTGAGTAGTAAGAGTGGTCACCACCATAAGTCATGCTAGAGACATCATCTTACCCCTTGGGAGTCACACCTTGCATTCCCTTACACACATTCAGCTTTTCAAAGCACATCACTATCTAGGCACTCACTGGATCCTCGGGACAACCCTGCAAGTAGGAGCCATGCAGGGAAGAGGTTGTCATCCCCATTTAACAGAGGAGCAAATGGAGACCCAAGGAAATTAAGTGGATTGCCAAGAGTCACCCAGTAGAGCTGGAATAAGAAGCCAGATCTCTCCTCACCTCTGCCTCTTAGAAACCCTGATTTCCTTTGAGATTCAGCTTTCTACAATGAACTGGATTCTGGTTCTCTCCCTCCCAAAACTATTTGCTTTCATTTTGTGACTATTCTGTATGTCCTTATATATGTCCATGTGTCCCCTATTAAAATATGAGCTCCTTGAGGGAAGGGAGTATTTCACAATTTTTTTTGTATGTCCATTGATTAGCACAGTGCCTGGTACATAGTAAGCACTTAAAAAATGTTTGTTGACTGATTGATGAATCAACCAATTAGCACAAAACTCGACGTAACACAAAGCTAGAAATCCTCTTGGTTTTTTGGTTAGTTGATGGCTACTGTAGGCCTCAAGACATTTTTTTCAAGAATCATTAGCACTAGCATCAAAGCCAAATCCCAATAAAAGCAAAATCATAGAATGATAGATATAAAGATGGAAGGGTCTTTGAGGTCTTCTAGACCAACTTTTTAATATTACAGTCAAGGAAAATGAGGCTGAGAGATTTCAAGTAACTTGCCTAAAGTCATACAGCTCCTGTACCTTCAAGTGCAGTGTTCTTTCCACGACATCTCACTGTCTCTGTTTAGTTACATTTAGCTTTATGAACTTCCCCCAAGCACTTGGACATGTAGTGGGTGTCAAAGCCACTCACGAATGTGTAAGTGGTGCTTTTGACTTTTCCTTCCTTGTCGTGAAGCTTAGTGTTCTATTAAGCATCAGTTGAGTCCAGAGTCATGGTCTTGGCTCTGAAGCAGATTATGTTATGCCTTAATTTCTTTCCATCTCCGGTCCTTTAAGCAACATAAGCTAATATTCCCTATCCCTGCCTACCTTACAGAAATGTGGTGAAAACCAACCACATGAATGCCCAGATGACGGTGCTTTGAGTGTTTAGGAAGCGTGTGAGCTCCTTAAGGGTAACGATTATGCTATTTTATAATCTTTGTATCTCCAGTACCAAGTACATACAATGTTTGTACATAATAGGAGATTAATAAATACTCACTAAATGGGATTGAGTAAGTGACATATTATGTAATACTACAATATAAGTGTTTATCAAATCTGTTAGCAGCTTATAAAGAAAGTATTGGAGCAGTAACAAAGAAAGCTATGTTCCATTGTAGGATTCACCTTTAACTTGTTGATTAATCTTGTTCAAGTCATTAGCAACTTGACAGAGTGGAAATTTAGGGTCAGTCTTAGAAACTCTAATCAACACAATGACCAACCAGGATTCTAGAAGAATTCAGATGAAATTTGCTATCCACCTCCAGAGAGAGAGATGGACTCAGAGTGCAGAGTGAGGCTTATGCTGGAGCTTTGTTGGGGATGGGTTGGGTTTGGTTGTGTTCAGATGTGGCCAATAAGGAGATTTGTTTTGCTCAGCCATGTACATTTGTAACAGGTTTTGTTTCCTTGCTTTCTTTCTGAGGGTAAAGGGGAGGGGAGTTGGGAGGTAAAGAAATCAAACATGAAAATTAAATTAAATTAAATTAAAAGAAAAAACATATAGGGTCAGAGTACTTTGATTTTAATACTGACTTGTAACTTACTACCTAAGTAACTGGGAGTAGATTAACTTCTCAATCTTATCTTCCTTGTCTATAAAATAAGGGGATCAGACCAGATGAATTCCCATGGAGGGTAACTAATATTAGAACCCTACTTCACTAACAGTGGCCCAAGTGGGCAGGGGCCACCATAGCTAAAAACAAGAAAAGCTTCCCTGATGTAGATGGCCCTACCTTGACACCTACTCTCTCCACTTGGTCACTCCGTGGGCCAGGAAGGTAGGCACCTTAATCCTGGCTCCTTTCAGGAGCTGGTATTGGAAGCTTCCTCAATAGCTGGTCCTCTCAACTACAATTGGTATAGGGAACACCCACTCTACCCTCCATTACAGCCAACTGCCCTCAATTACCATCTGAGAAGAAGATGCCTTCATCTTCCCTCACCACCAAAGATCCAGATAGATAAGGCCTACTACAACTAGGAGCGAGCAGCTGGGAAGGGCAGTGGATAGAACACCAGTCCTAGAGTCATCTTCAGGAGTTCAAATCTGGTCTCAGGTACTGACTAGCTGTGTGACCCTGGGTTTAGCCCTATCTACCTCAGTTTCCTTATCTGTAAGATGGGCTGGAGAAGGAAACAGCTACTACTAAGATGACTGAACAATATCAACACAGCTGAGAGAGGGAAAAGCACAGCTACCACTGCCCCTCCCTGTGATCGTGGGAAAGGGAGAAGGTGGAATGGAGTGGCAATAAATTTGCTTCCCAGGCCTCCTTCATGACTTGGCCATGACTATACTAGCATGCCTCTTGACCACAGCAGTGACCGTTAGGATGGAAATAGTAAGCTTCCAAGCTCTCCTTTCTCTCCCAAAGGTGTCACCACTCTTCCAGGCCTAGTTCTCAACCTCACTGTCATCTTCAACTCCTCACTTTTCCTCAACCCACAGGTCCAATAAGGATATGCCAAATCATGCCATTTTCACATCCATATCTCTTAAATCCATTCCCTTCTCTCTATCCACATGGCTCCTACCCTAGGTCAGGCTCTCATCACCTCTCTCCTGAACTCTACCAACAACCTCCTAACTCATTTCCTGAATCAAGAATCTCCATCTGCACGACTATCAGATACTCCCTATAGTCCAGATCTGATCATGTCACATCTCTGCTTAGCAGATCCCAAGACCCTCCTATTGCCTTTAGGATCAAATGCAAATTCCACTTGGCATTGCAAGTCTGTCAAACCTGGTTTCCCACTTTTGTTTCCAGGCTTATTACATATTAGAATTACACACACACACACACACACACACACACACACACACACACACACACACACACACCTTACTTCACACCCTGGTATGTCCAGCCAAGCTGGCTTTCTAGTTTTTTCCTCACATTCAACACTTCCCTTCCCATCTCCTTGCCTTTGTATAGGCTGTCCCTTCCCCATGACAGGAATGCATCCCCTTACCTCTCTGCCTCTCAGGATGTTGAAGGTCCATCAAAGTTCAGCTCTGGAATGACCTCAGTGAGGTCCTTCCTGAACCTCCTCTCCCCTTCCCACTGCTGGTCCATTCCATTCCTTTGTATGATCTATGTGCATTTTGTCCCCCCACCCCATGCAATGTAAACTTCTTGAGAATAGGGACTGTTTCAATCCAGTGCCTTTCATGAATGCTTGTTGAATTATATACAATAGACGACATTAACAATAGATGCACATGATCTTTATTGTGTATTTTACCTTTGAGAGGAATCTGATGAGGATTGGGCTTGTAAGTTCATTGGTATAAGGAAATTCTAGATGAGGAAATTCCTTCCACCAGTACAAATTGGCACTTCATCCACTGTTTATAATCTTCGAGAATTGCCTGGGGAGAGTGAAAGGCTAAGTGACCTACCCAGGGTCACACAACCAGTGGGTTTCAGAGGCAGAAAGGGAACTCAGATCTTTCTGGCCCCCAGGTCAGCTCTTTAGCCTCTCAGCCAAACTTCCTCTCATTTGCTTTCATTATAATGGAAACTTGTATAATATACTAGATAGTTAAAGGAAGCAGCTCAACCTTAGCTAGGAAGTATCCTGTTTTCTCTTAGGTTGATTTTTTTAAAAAATCATTGTGGGGTTTTTTCTGTCCATTTGGCCCCAGTGGTTGATTTCCTTCTTTGGATAAAAGTGAGCACTAAAGCCAGCCAAGCTGTTAGTGAGTTCAGATGTATGATTACATTGCAATGTTTTAATTTGTCTTTGAACAAATTCTCATAAGCTTTCATGAGAAAATCTCCCATTAGGAGTATTCATTTAATTTAAGAACAGTTGGGAGAGGAAGATGAAATAAAATGACAGATGGAGGAGTGTAAGTGTGTCTTAGAGGGACCGAGAGCACTTGGAGGATTTATACTTTTGGAGAACAAAATCATCAGCTTCTGCTGCTTACATTGCCGATATCTGTGGGGCAAAAGAATTTCCAGCCTCTTTTGTTCCAGAAACCACAGGATTTTGCCCTTCAATATCAAGGCCAGTGTTTTCTACTTTACTGCTTGTAAGGATACAATGATGACAAAGACAGTGTTACTATCCAAATGGAAGCCAAAAAACAATTAATATGCCAAGCCATCAGTCCCAATCATGCCTCAGGTTGCCTGGTCCTAACTTCAGATCCTAGAAGGCCTTACTGGAAAAGGAGGCTTTTTTTTTTTCAGGACTTATCCCCCTAGAGAATTTTCCCATTTTATATTCATTGCTATTTCCTTCAGATAGATTTTATAGATAGCCTAATGTGGTCTTTTCAGAATTCAATGTCTTATTATCCTATGTTCAAAATCATTATTTTAATTGGAATTTAGAGTTGCCAGAGGTCACTGGGTACCTTAACTGAAATAAATGAAAACAACCAGCAGTTTCAAAAGGTAATATATTTATATGGAATTCCCAAAAGTCTTTCAACTGAAATATCATTTAAATAAAAAAAAACTTTCAAGTTAACTAAAACTCAAGGAAAAAAATCCTTTCTTAACTCTTTTTAAAACACAATAGCTCTTGGGGAGGTGGGGAGGAGGAAAAAAGGCTCCTCAATTAAAAAACAAAGTTAAACTATAGAAGAAGGAAAAAGAACTGGGTAGATGATTTACTGAACTAAGCTTTGATAAGAGAAGGCCTCCTGATGGAGTCAGGGAGTACCAAATTTCTTACTTTTGCTTAGCTGTCTAATTTAGGAAGGTTGGCATCATTTCTCAAGGCCATGCAACATGACTTGCCCAACCATCATTTTGTATTTACAGAAATTATACCTTGCTCTAAACTCAGGCTTTAAGATTCAATCCAGGGTCCAGTTTGGCACAGAAATGGTTTAGTATTTAAGAAGATAGCATAGGTATTCACTGCACATGGAGTTGAGAGAGACCCAAGATAAAAGCTTGATTCTGATCACCTGATGTATCACCCTGGACACATCATTTAACCTCTTTAAATCTCTTTTCCAAGTCTATAAAATGGAATAATACCACAATCTACTTGACAAGTTTGCTGTGTGGGAATCACTTTATAAAACTTAGGGAATTGTATGAATGTAAATTTATGTAAATGTCGATTCCAAGTTGAACCTGGATTCGGCTCCCTTACTCTGAATGTTCACTGCGGTTCTGGTGTCCTCCAAAAGAACACGGAGGTGTCAGCAATGAATAATCAGATCCAGTATTCAAAAATGTAAATGGCTAGAATGCCAGATTCTATGAAGTAATTGTATTTGGGAAGCAGGCCCTTCCACTTTCATCAGCTTCTGAGTTTCCATAAGAGAGAGCAAGAAAATAATCTACATTTTCAAAGCCATTTACAGCCACATATTACCCCATGTAATCAGAGTTGTTCTAGTTTGTTAAGCATAGGCATTATCTGGTGGGTGAAGGTGGGTGGGCAGGAGGAGCACATGGTTCCAAGACCTTCTGACTATACTGTAATGCAAATTGGTAAATATAGTAGAAATGATTAAGCAAAAATATAGTCAGTGTTTCTAGAAAGGGAAGCATTTGTTTCCACTGCTGGAGTTGTTTAAGCCTTTTTACACTGACTCCCTTTGGAAAACCAAAGAATAGAGTTAATAGGTCTAGAGCAGGGATTCTTAACCCTTGGTCCAAAGACTTGGGTCTAGGAGGCATTTCAGAGGCTCTGTGAACTTGGAACTTGATAACTACAATAAAATATAATTGGTTCCTTGGTAATCCTATGTATTTTTTATGCATTTAAAGACATTCTGAGGATTCTCTAGGTTTCAGTAGATTGCTAAAGGGATCCAAGACACACAAAAACATTAAAACCCATGGTTTAGATGCTAGAGGGCTACAGATAATCCTTCAGGGAGAGGTCATTATTTGGGGGGGGCGATCTTCAAAGAAGCAGAAGGAGAGGAGCAGAGATGATGAGACATAGAGAAATGGGGAAATATTGAGAGTTAAAATTAGAGAAAGACTGAGTTACAAAGATCTGGAGAAACAAGCAAACCTTGAGATAGTAAGAAGTATTGATCTCTAAAAAGAATTTTTTTTTTTAATGGAGGGAGGAGAGAAAGAGGTAGGATATAATAGAGATGTGAGAGATACTAAGATAGAGTCACACAGAGACAGAAAGGGAAAAAAAGACAGAAGCAATCTTCCAAACTTAGGGAGACAATTTTTTTTTAAGTTCTTAAGCTCAACGCACACAACTTGACCTAAAGCCAGACTTATGCAGAAACTCGGTATTGTTGCAAAATGTTTGCATGTGAAGAATAAGGGATCACCTAGGTGAGATTGATTGGGAAGGGTGTACTACCGAGATTTACCAAATTCTGTTGTTCGTAGATCCTCTGAATGATCCTGATTGCCCTGCCTTCAGGAAAGGCATCAGGAGATGCCTATGTCCCTAAGGGTCTGTGAATGTTTCTATATTTCAGAAACCCAGGTGACTGCATGTGATCACATATGCTCAAGGTTAGCAGCTATCATAGCCCTTAGAACACCTTTTCTCAGTCACCCCCCTACTTAAAGACAAAAAGTCTCAAGATCCTTACCATCAGAGGCTCTAGGGACTCTGATAAATTACATAGATGCTTATTGATCTGTTAGGAATTGAGGGATGCCAGAAGCCCTTTTGGCCAAAAATACTTTATCTACTACCTGTTAAAATGACCAAAGTTCCAATAGTACAGCTTCATTCCTTTGGGTCTTAAAGGCTTCTCTATCTTTAAGATTTCCCTATAAAATGTAGTTCCCCCTTGGGTAAGGGGAATGGGGGGAGGATGGGGGGGAGGGTGACCCTTACCATCTAGCAAATTACAGGAGATTAGTTTGACACTGGCTTCCAAACATTCTTTAGTGGCACTCACACACTTTACCACACACACACACACACACACACACACACACACACACACACACACCTTTTATAAATGTATTCATTTATTTTTAGCATTCATTTTTTAAAAATTTTGAGTTCCGAATTCTCTCCCTCCCTCTAGCTCCTGCCCACCCATTGAGAAAGGCAAGCAATATGATACTCATCATATATGTGAAGTCATGCAAATCATATTTCCATATTTGCCATGTTCACGAACACTTTTCGTAAAACAACCTATGAAAAGAATTACCCTAGTTCTTATTTCATTAAAATAAAGCTAAGAATTAATTACCATTCTTATTAACAATACAGAAACAAATCTTAAGCAAAAATCTTAAACAAAAATAAATGTAACATACACAGATATTGTTAAAATATCCTTTATAATTTTCAAATCAATATCTTATAAAATTAAGAACTATAATATTAATGCAGTAGTAGGCTTGTATTTGGGTGCAAAGTTTCTCCAAACATGGTGTCATTGATATCACTACTCATAATTCTTTTTCAACCACTAATCAAAATCAATATTTAATTTTTATAACAGCTGAAAACCTGGTTTCACACAAATGTTACAAATAGTACCATGATTGTATCATTTTGTTTAATAAATCAGAGAACTCTTTATTCACCCATAGATGAAAGAATAAATGTTCAGATTCAAACACTTGTGTCAACATACTATCACAAGACAAATCAATCTTGCTTGGATGGATTAACTCTTATAAAAATGTGTTATATTTGTCCATGGCAAATGGATTTCTTATTCATTCATATTTAGAAGTAACTTAGTCTTTAAAAAGAAAATGGGGGTGGCTAGGTGGTGCAGTGAATAGAGCATCAGCCCCAGAGTCAGGTGGACCTGAGTTCAAATCCAGCCTCAGACACTCAACACACTAACTAGTGACTTTGGGCAAGTCACTTAACCCCAATTGTCCTCCAAATAGCAAAAATAAAAACTTAAAAAATTAAAAGAAAATGAGAATTGTTTTTAGATTGATTAATTGATTAATAGGCATTCCATTTACTTTCTTTTATTTCATTCACCCACAGAAATTTTTTCAACTGATCAAAATGTAATAAATTTGTAAATTTATTATCCATAACTCTTAACTTTTTTCACAAATACAGCTACTTTAACTTTTGGGAGCAGAGTACTTGGTTTGTAGGACCTTGAACTGATTTATATAACATTTTTAAAAAATATCAATCTAATATACAAGTTTCAGGAGAAAAACATTGCTAAGAAATAAATTTATTTTAATTTTGCTATTATCACAAAGAAAGATGCATTTTTTTTCTTTTAACTCAAACACTTTTTGAAATATTTTTCCACAAAGAATTCAGTGGGTTTCACAATAACATAGAGGATACCCTGTGCTCTGCCCCCATATCATCACATAATTTTAATAAACATCCTTCCCTTTGATGATTTTTTGGTAAAGTTTTGACCACTCTTGTAAAATCTTAAAAAAAACGAAAAACAGAAAAATTATATGGGGTGCATTCCCTTTGACCCAACAATACAACTATTAGATTTATATCCCAAAGAGATCAAAGAAAAGGGGAAAGACCTATATGTACAAAAATATTCATAGCAACTTTTTTGTGGTAACAAAGAATTGGGAATTGAATGGATGCCCATCAGTTCGGGAATGCTTGAACAAGTTGTGGTATATGATTGTGATGGAAGTCTATTGTGCTATAAGAAAAGATGAGAGGGGCGGCTAGGCGGCACAGTGAGTAAGAGCGCCAGCCTCAGAGTTGGGATGACTCGGGATCAGTCCCAGCCTCAGAAAATGAGCACCCACACACAAATAATGACTGGCCATGTAACCTTGAGCAAGTTACTTAACCCCAATTGCTGAAAGAAAGAAAAAGAAAGAAAGAAAGAAAGAAAGGAAGGAAGGAAGGAAGGAAGGAAGGAAGGAAGGAAGGAAGGAAGGGAGAGAGGGAGGGAGGGAGGGAGGAAGGAAGGAAGGAAGGAAGGAAGGAAGGAAGGAAGAAAGAAAGAAAGAAAGAAAGAAAGAAAGAAAGAAAGAAAGAAAGAAAGAAAGAAAGGAAGGAAGGAAGGAAGGAAGGAAGAAGTGATGAGCAGGATGGTTTCACAAAAACCTGGGAAGACTTATATGAACTGATGCAAAGTGGAATGAGCAGAACCAGGAGACCATTGTACACAATAACAACAATATTGTAATGATAATCAATTATGAAAGACTTAGCTACTCTAATCAACAATAATCCAAGACAATTCCAAAAGACCTGTGATGAAAAATGCTATCTGCCCCCATAGAGAGACCAGATGAACTCTGAGTGCAGATTGAAGTATACTTTTTTTACTTTATGTTTCTTGTTTTTGGTTGGGTTTTTTTTTTTGGTTGTTTTTGCAACATAGCTAATATGAAAATGTGTTTTGCAAAAGGGAAAAAAAGAAAAAAGAAAACCTCCTCATTCATATCAAGTAATTGTCTATGAAAAAATGTATTGTGTCCAGATTACATGAGGGGCCACATTTTTAACTAGTGTTACTAGACCTACATTTCTTGAAAATGTCAATTGACTTGTGTGAATGCAGAATCCAATGTCATTCTCCCCCATCGTATTGTTTTCATTTTTATGAAATATTATATTATTTTCACTTTTAAAAATTTGTCAGTTCTATCGAACATTTCTCCAAATGTGATGTTTCTGTCAAAAGATTTGCAAAGTTAACAAATCTTTTCTAGTATCTGTTTCAACAATGCATGGCACACATGCAATCAAAAAAGAGTCTTTACATCTGTTGTTTTGTGTACCTGAAATGCAAAATAGGAAGATTTTCATTTCTT
This sequence comes from Gymnobelideus leadbeateri, assembly GCA_011680675.1. Classification (NCBI taxonomy): domain Eukaryota; kingdom Metazoa; phylum Chordata; class Mammalia; order Diprotodontia; family Petauridae; genus Gymnobelideus; species Gymnobelideus leadbeateri. Next base: position 417,687 of record WOXC01006572.1, read on the forward strand.
GATTAATTGTCCCCCAAAGTCTTCAGACATGAAAGCTTTTTTTTCCCTGCTGTTGTATTATCTACAAATAAAAACATGTAAAGCTTCTTTGCATATGATTCAGCTAGTATTGTTTTGAACATATCAAATGCAGGTAACACTGACATTTCTCCTTTCAAACAAGGCCTTTCCACTGAGAAATTCTGTAAGCAGCTGAAAACTATGCAAAAAATCTTTTTGATGTTACAAACATGATATTTTTAAAAGTTTGCTTTTGCTCATGAAAATCATCTAGTTTTCTCTGGAAAAATTCTCATCTTGTCAACATATTGTTCATTTATACATTATATTTCTCTCTTTCTATTCTCTAAACTATCTTTATTGGTTTTGCTCATACTAGTTTCAGCTGCTTTTAGTAGACTTTCTCTTAAAACTGGCCATGCATTTATCCATTATGTAATATACTGAAATAGCATTAGTAATTCCATTTTGCCTTTATTCACCATTTTGTGAAGTTAAGTTGTCACTGCTTGTAAGTCACCTGATCACAAGAAAGTAACAAGATTACTCTTCCCCCCCCAACCCCATTTATCTCAGTGTTTCCCAATCCTCTCCACTAATAAGAAGCAAGGTGACTCAGCTTACCTTTAACTGTATATTAACTATGTAGAAACCTCGGTTCTGGGTCCTCACATTGCATTAGAGCCTTGGACCCAATCTGTTTTTGCAATTTCATGCATTGCTAAAATAAATCATTGCCTGGATGTATTCTCAGAATCTTTAACACATGGAAAGATATTGCTTCACCTTTTAAAAATCAGAAACAATAAAAACTAAGGTCACAAAATTTAAATTAAATTCTTGAAAATTTTAAATGATTTTCTGGAACCATTCCTACATTATTTCAACGTTTTTAAATTTCAGGGTTATAGTTTTTTTTGGTAAACCAATTATGTCATATTTAACCAACTGAAAATGGAGAAATAGAATAGGCATGATGGTGTTTTTTAACTTCAACGCAAAGATTGCTTTGGAGTTTGCCACCTCACCTTCAAACTCAGCAAGCAACACAACACAATTCACTTGACAATGTATGTCTGACTGATGATGATGGTAGCATTCCAACCCAATCTCACCTCATTGAAACCTACCATATTAGATAATTATTTCATTGCATTCACCTTCAGCTGAAACAAATTTGTCTGACTTTTGTTGACTTTGATTTGGACACTGTTTTTTTCATGGAGGGAGGGGGGTGAGCAGGTGTATTTATTTGAAAGTTACACTAAAATTATATCCAGTAATTTTAGTGACTGTTTCATAAGTGTCCCAAGGAGGATCTCGTGCAACCTCAGTGAAAGACTCTACTACAGTTTGGAAAATTCTGAATCAAAGAGGAAAAAATCCATAGCAATGGAACATAGGATAGGATCCCAAAAGGAAAGGAAGCCCATGAGGACTGAAGAGAGGGAACTAAATATAGTCAGACATTGAAAGTGAAAATGAGAGAATACCAAAGACAAGCTTCAAGAAATATACTCGAACTCTAAACAACTTTAGAGCTACAGAACTGACAAAGTGACAGAGAGAAACAAATCTCCCACTGAAAAAAGCCCTGAAGGCCAGCAGGAAGGGTGCATCATAGTGAGCTGTGAGCTGAGCCAGTCCTGCAGTTTTAGCCCCAGGGTGGCCCTGACCAGCCCTGTTTGGAGCAGACTTCACACAAATAAATTACCAGCAGCTGAAGTTTCCAGACTTCTCAATCCACAAATGCCAAAGTCAAAGGTTAGTGTGGATCATTTTTGGAACAGTCCAACTGCTCCCTCCCATCCCCAGCAAGAAGTGGCAGAGGTGTGGTGGCTGCAACAATTGCCGTGTGAGTGCCTCCAGAGCTCCTGGTCTGTAGATTGTAAGGGGACCAAGCATCCATTCAGAGGCTAAGCACTCTTGCTTTGACCTGCTTGGATCTGGATCATGGTCTTGGGTGGTAGTCTCGTGGTGTGTGACCAGTGTGCCAGAGCATGTGGAGGCTGTAGAGAGGACACCCATCTAACAGCTCTGGCAGCTGCAGAAACCCCAGCAATTTGGGACATAGATTTCTACATTCTGGAAGCAGAGTTCTACCATGGCAAAGAGCTCAAAAGTCTAGTAATTGGCTGACAGTATGAGCAAGCACAGGAAGAACAAACAGATGATAGAATCCTTTGGGGGGGACAAAAAGGATCAAGGCATGGAACGGGAGGAAGACAACAAAGTCAGAACTCCTGCATCAAAAGCCTCCAAGAAAAATAAGAACTGAGTACAGGCCATGGAGGAACTCAAGAAGGATTTTGAAAATCAAGTAAGTGGAGGAAAAATTGGGAAGAGAATAAGAATGATGAAAGAAAATCATGAAAAGTGAGTCAACAGCCTGCTAAAGGAGACCCAAAAATACACTTAAGAAAATAACACCTTAAAAAATAGACTAACTCCAGGGGTGGCTAGGTGGCACAGTGAGTAGAGCGTCGGCCCTGGAGTCAGAAGGACCTGAGTTCGAATCCGGCCTCAGACGCTTAACGCACACACAAACAAAACCTAGCCGTGTGACCTTGGGCAAGTTACTTAACCCCAATTGCCCTCCAAAAAAAGCAAAAAAAAAAAAAAATTGACTAACTCCAATGGCAGAAGATGCCCAAAAAGCCAATGAGGAGAAGAATGCTTTAGAAAGCCAAATTTGCCAGATGGAAAAGGAATTTCAAAAACTCACTGAAAAGAATAGCTTCTTCAAAATTAGATTGGAGCAACTGAAAGCTAATGACTTTATGAGAAATCAAGATACCATAAAACAGATCCAAACAAATGAAAAAAAATAGAAGGCAATGTGAAATATCTCATTGGAAAAACCACTGACCTGGAAAATAGATCCAGGACAGATAATTTTAAAATTATTGGTCTACTTGAAAGACATGATCAAAAAAATAGAGTGTAGACACCATATTACAAGAAATTATCAAGCAAAATTGCCCTGGTATTCTAGAACTGGAAGGCAAAATAGAAATTGAAGAATTCACCAATCACCTCTTGAAAAGATCCCAAAAAGAAAATTCCTAGCAATACTATAGCAAAATTCTAGAGTTCCCTGGTCAAGGAGAAAATACTGCAAGCAGTCAGGAAGAAACAATTTTAATATTGTGGAAACACAATCAAAATAACACAAGACCTAGCAGCTTCTATATTAAGGGATCAAAGGGCTTGGAATATGCTATTCTGGAGGTCAAAGGAGCTAGGACTAAAACCAAGAATCACATACCCAGCAAAACTGAGTATAATGCTACAGGGAAAAATATGGTCATTCAATGAAATAGAGGATTTTCAAGCATTCCTGACGAAAAAACCTGAGCTGAACAGAAAATGTGACTTTCAAAAACAAGAAGCAAGAAAAGCATGAGAAGATAAACAGGAAAAGAAATCATAAGGAGCTTATTAATGTTGAAGTTTTTACATTCCTACATGGAAAAATGATAATTTCAACTCATAAGACTTTTCTCAGTATGAGGATAGCTGAAGGGAGTATATATAGATATATACATATGTATACTTACATATATATGTATGTATAGGAGGGTGTATGTATATATAAATATAGAGTGTGGGCATTTGTATGTTCATGTATATATAGACAGAGAGCAGAGGATGAGTTGAATATGATGGGATGATATCTAAAAATTAAAATTAAGAGGTGAGAGAGGAATTTTTTGGGAGAAGAAGAAAGGGAGCAATAGGTTAGGGTAAATTATCTCATATAAAAGAGGCAAGAGAAAACTGTTACAATGGAGGGGAAGAGCAGGAAGGTGAAAGGGAATGGAACAACCTGATTCTCATTGAATTTGGCCTAAGGAGGGAATAACATACACACTCAATTGGGTATTTTATCCTACAGGAAAATAGGGGAGTAGGGGATAAGAGGGGGGAGGATAGAAAGGAGGGCAGATTGGGGGAGAGGGTAGGTACAAGCAAACATTTTTGAAAAGGGATAGGGTCAAAGTAAAAAATAGAATAAGTGGGGGGTGGGATAGGATGGAGGGAAATATAGTAAGTCTTTCACAATATAACTCTTATGGAAATGATTTGGGTGACTACACATGTACAATCTATATTGAACTGCTTATCTTCCCAGTGGGGCTGGGTGAGGATGGAGGAGGGGAAAAGAATCTGAAACTCAAAGTTTTAAAATAAAATGTTTAAAAATTTGTTTTTTACATGCAACTGAGAAATAATATATGTAGATACTGGGGTATAAAAACCCATCTTGCCCTACTAGCAAGTTAGGGGGTGGGGTGAAGGGGGAGGATGTAAGAGAGAACAAATTGGGGGAAGGAGTATTCAGTAGGCTTGCTATTTTGGGGTGGGGGTAGGAGAAAGATGGGGAGAGAAAAATTGTAACTCAAAATCTTGTGGAAATAAAATGTTGAAAACTAAAAATAAATAAATTAAAATTAAAATTAAAATAAATGTACTCTATGAGTAGAAAGATATGGAAAATCAGAGGTTGCAAACAAAGGTTCTTTTCCAGATAGAGTTAACAAAATGGATCATGGAATTTCTTTGATTGACACCCTTTAAATGGAAACAATGATTTGAAGTCAAAGGATCTGAATTCAAATCTCATCTCTGCTATTGACTGTAAGTGACTATATCTGTAAAATGTGTAGCTGGAACTAGATGGCCTCTCATGCCCCTCCCTTCTCTAAATGTATGATTCTGTGACCTTAGCCAAGTCACTTGCCCTTGTTTACCTCATCTCTAAAATAAAAAGGTTGGACCAGATGAGGGATTTTTAACCTTTTTATGACCTTTGGCACCCCTTTATCTATCTAGTGACTGACACTAGTGGACCCCTTCTCAGAAGAATGGGTTTGTTACCTACATTCATGATTAAAGGAAATGCTAAATTTCAGTTAAAGGTTAATGAAAATAAAGATGTATTTTCCCCACCCAAATATCCCCTGAAATCTATCCACAGATCCCTTGTGGAGTGTGGACCCCCAGTTAAGAAATGCTGGACTGGATCATGCCCAAAGTACCTTACAGCTCTAAACCTATGCCCACTCAATCTTTTTGCCCAGGTTCAGCTCTGATAAAACTACCCCTCTTCATAATCCCTCCCTACTTTGACCCTTCCTTAGACCTTTGCTTCCCTTCCTCAGCCCTTCCAACTTCCAACAAATTAGCTGGACAACTCCCTTAGCTCTCATTTCTCTGCCTTGGTCCAGCTGAACAGATCACATAACCTGCAAAGAAGCTGGGAGGATCAGGTAGACAAAACCCAGTGTTCATCTTTCCTCCCATCCTGATTTATTATTTTACAAAATAATCAAACTTTTAAAAAGGTTGAGCCTGAACTGAAGCTGTGACTGTGACACCATTAATCAAACTCTTGGAGGAGCATTTTACATTATGAGCTCTAAGCATTGATCCAGCCCACTAAAAGTTGGCCTGAAATACAACCTTGATGCTGGATATTGGATCCAGGAGAAATGCCTGGGCTCCGGTCACTTGCTTTGTGTCTTCTTACAATACATAGCCATGCAACATAACAGACCATAAAGTAGAACTAATCCCAGCAATTCAGAGAGGAAGATGACTAGGAGCTGGCTTGACCTGATTTGCTCAGGGCAGAAGCAAAGAGAACAGGGAGAGTTTATTATTGGTATTCTCCTCAACCCTGCTATCACTACAGTTAGATAATAATAATAATGTACCTTTTCATCACCCCTTTCATCCACAAGGTTCCCAAACCTTTTACCTCCACTTGAACTGATTACAGACAGCACAGTTCCAATAATGCTTGTCATCTGTGGAAGCCCTGCCACCAAAAACAGTCACCCTTTGAGCCCACCTTTTCCACTGGACCTATGAAATAAAAATCACCAAAATTGTCCCCTTTGTTCCAGTGTATTGGGCCTTTGTTCCCAGATAACCTCTCATCAAATATGTTAGAGTGGGCCTTCCTTTCTGGTACACATTGGGCAGCATGGTCCATGAAATCTCCCCCAAGCCTAAATTCCATGATTCGTTATATGTTCTAGGCAGTGGGAGAAATAATAATGAAAACACATACCTACATAGTGCTTTAAGGTTTACAAGGGCTTTTCTCATAATAACCTTATAAAATAGTGTCCATGTTATCCCCATTTTAACAGCTGAGGAAACGAAGGTTGAGACAGGTTAATTGAACTGTGGTTAAGGGACTAGGATGAGATCACTTGGCGAGTGAGTGTTAGATCCAACATTCAAAGTCAGGTCTTCTCCAAGACCAGTACTCTTTTTGTTATGCCTCAGGAAAAATTGTAGAGTAGGCAAAATGTTACTTGATACCTTCTCATATGTAATTTTTGCGCCATCCTCTCTGTCCTTATTGTCCCTTTTCCTACTCTTCCAAAGTGAGTTAATGTATTGACAAATTTCTACTAAAGTGTACATGACTGATATATCTGTATTGAGAGTGTTTTCTCACAAAATTATAGATCTTTCTTTTTCAATTTAGTTGAATGAACAAAAGCACTGTGTTTGAGGTTGAAATAACACTGTTCCTGCCCTTAATGAGAGAACTATACAGTAGGGAAAATGAATATATAAGACCATAATTATGATACATTTTAAATGGTCAATAAAAATTTATTAAGCATAGTGCCAGACATGGTGAGAGGCCAGGCTGAGTGGCATGAGAGAGTCAGAGAGGTTATAGAGGCAGTTAAGGAGTGCAGTGGATAGAGCCCTGGGCTTAGAGTCAAGAAGACCTGAGTTCAAATGTAACCTTGCATGCTCACTAGTTATGTGACCCTGGGCAAGTCTTTTAGCTTCTGTTTGGCTGATTATCCTCATTTGTAAAATGGGGGTGACAACAGCACCTTCCTCCTAGAGTTGTTATGAGGATCAAATGAGATAATATTTGTGAAACACATAGTAGGTGCTTAATAAATGCTTTTTTTAAGATGGGAAGGAATGGCTTCCATTCAAGGATCAAAGAAAGTATCATGGAGGTGGTGATACCTGAGCTGGAGCCTGAAGGAAGAAGAGATTTCAATAGAGATAGGAAAGAAAGACTTGTTTTGGTTTTTGGTCCTAGGCCATAGAAGTCCTGAGCCAGAAGGGCCCTCAACAGTGGCCTGGTGGATGAGGCTCTATAGGTACCAGTGCAGAGCCCCTAAGGGTAGAGGAACTGGGGAACAAGAAGTAACCCATTTTGCTGGAACCTGGGACTTCCAAAAGAGAGTACAATGAAATAAGGCTAGAAAGGAAGCTTGGAGCCAGATAGTAGAAAGCCTTGAACACCAAGCTAAGGAATCTGGATTTTTATTCAGCAGGCAGTAGGGAGACACTACAGCTTCTTGGTTTTGTGTGATGATTATATCTGTCAATTAGGAAGATGACTTTGACCACAGTGTGAAGGATGGATTGAACAAGAGAGCTACTGGAGAAAGGGAGATGAGTTAGGAGGATGCCTTAGATAGCCTGGGAATGAAGGGGAATAGATCAGAGCCATCTTTATGATGGAGAAGACTAGACTTGGCACCTGATTGGATGTGAACATTGTATGAGAAGAACGTATGGGAAAGTGGGAAAGAGGAGGCTTGGTTTTTCACCCTGACTGGTTGGACTGATGACAAGCCATCAATACGAGGAAAGTAAGAGCAAAAAGCAGATTCGGGGTGTCATAGGAGCATAGAGTGAAAGCTAAATGGGACGTTGGAGGTCATCTAGTCCACCATCATCATTTTGAGGAAACCCAGAGATACAAAGAGATAAAGCTACTTGCCCAAGGTCACTCAAAGAATGGGAAGCAGAGCCAGCATTCTACCCTGGGTCCTATGCTTCCAAAGCCTGGGCTCTTTATGCTATTCCACCTTACCTCTAAGACTAGAAGTTCCGTTTTTGTCATTTGGAGTTTGAAGCAGCAGAGGGACATCCAGATTTAGCTATCATCAAGTGGCTGGACAAGTGGAAGGGGGGTAGAGGGAGAGAGAGAGAGAGGTGGCAAGAGACAGGAACAGAGACAGAGACAAAGAGAGACAGAGAGGACAGAGAGAGAGACAGAAGAGAGAGACAGAGAGAGAAATAGAGAGAGCTAGAGAGAGAGAAGAGAGAGAGAGAATCAGCAGAGAAATAATAGTTGATGATACTAACTTTTATAGAGCTCTCTACCAACTTGATCTTCTTCCATCCTCAGAACTACCCTGTGAGAAAAATGTTTGTTATCCCCATTTTATAGATGAGGAAACAGAGGCTAAGTTGATATCAGAAGGATACTTCCATATCCCATCAAAATGATTTAGAAGTGGGATACCTTTCACATTCCTCTCTCTAAATTACCATTTAGAATCCAGTTACAAAAAAAATGTCTGCTACATCTGCTTTAGAGCACAGATGTAATCACAGATGGGGCTCTGGGAATGAATGACCCCTTTTAATCGGGGGCGGTTACATAGACAAGTGCAAGGGCTAAGGTATAATGCAAACAATTATTTCACTTGGGATTCATGGTTTCGGTTCTTGAAGACTAATTTTTCTGCTTCTCCCAATTTCTTTCCTCACTTGGCAGTGCCCTGGGAGTATTCTCACCCTTCCTTTTCCTTCCAGCAAAAGATTGTAGAAAACCGACCAACCCTCTCATCTTCTGGGGGAGATCAGAGACCCCAGAAGTACCATTCATTTGGATAGTACTTTATTTTGCTCAGTAATTCAAGCCATAATAAAACCCATGTTGATGTTTTAAAGAAAAGGGGAGGGGGACCTTTAAGTACCAGCCCATTGTTTCTCTAAAGCCCACACTTAGCTCTGAACCCTTTGACCTCCTTGTTCATGAAAAGTGCTCTAATCACGAAAGAGATGCCCTAGGAAAAGACTAGTACTTTACTTGTGGTTAAGGAATTTAAGTGAAGAGCCTCAAGGCAGGGCAACAAGGGCTTTGCCCCAGAGCACCAAAATTTTGGAGGACAAGAATTTAACATGTACATTCTTTCAACAATAACTGAGCTCAGCAGCTAGTTAGAATAATTAGTTAAAAGGGGACAACAAGGAGGGCATTGTTAATAACACCCATCTGTGACCCGCTGTAGCAATTAATTCCCTCTTTAGCTCAATGGAGTTTTGCTTAGATGCTCCTTGTGTTATTTTCCCATTGTGAATTGCAAAGTTGATCTGAGGGAGCTGGGGTACTGCTTGTGCTGGGTGCCAAACCTGCTCATTAGAACCCTACTAAGTGTTTTATCCGAGATCTCAGGAGGGTAAATTACAGAACAGTAACCTCATCTCCTATCTCCCAAGTCACTTCCAGACCACGATAGTGAAGTGCTTAGTGAAGTGCCTAACATGTAGTAATGACTATCAAAATGCTTATTCCTTTCCTTCCCTTTCCATTTGCATCATACTAGCAAAAATTTGTTTGTTCCAAAACCACATTTACTATGATAATAAAGCAGGCTCCCTCAAAAAAAAATTTAAAGCCATTTCTTTGTTATTTAAGCAAAATGTGGCATCATTAGATTTCTACAGCAATAAAAACATGCATTATATATGTATATTTATGTCTTTATATGTATGCATATATATGTACATAAAAAGATTTGGATATCAGCTTTGACCACCTTTATCAGTAGCAGAATAATCACCTTTTCCCACCTGGTATAAAGATAGCCTTGATGCAAAAATGAACATTTTTAAATATTTCTAAAAATATATGATGTAAAAAAAAGGTAAGATGAAAAACTTCACATATTTGGCATAGTATTGTGGTCCTTATCTTGTCAATCATACCAACTACAACATATGCAATAGAACATAGAACCTTCCCCAACCGTAATACAATGCAACATTAATCTGTGCACTGCCATAACAGCCATTCATCAGAGATTCCCAAACTTATTTGACCTACTGCCCCCTTTAAAAAAAATTACTCAGCACCCACCTGTAAATCTACTTTATTTAATCTTTTAACACTTTTTTGGAGGGAATTTGTGTCATTTCAAAAAAAGTATAATTTTAATGACACATCTTAAAGTTAATAATTTATTATAAATTTGTGGGGTTTTCCTGCATTGAAATTTTGATGACACAGTGTTGCATTATATAACCATACAGTGTCATATTGTGCATGCTGGACTTCCAGACAACACACAACATGCTTGTCTGCCAACACTTACTTGTTAAGACCTGTTGGTAAACTTGACCACTGATCCTTTATAACTTGCATTTTTCGTGTTTATTTGGAAAAATAATGTAATCACTAGGACTTTGTTACACAACAAATGAAACAAGTAACAGTTTTTCAAAATTTTCTTATCTCCTCTTCTTTCCTTATGCTTCCACTGTTCCCTTATTTTTATTCAATGCCCCCCAGTTGTACGTGAGGCTATATCCACCCCGTAGATCCTTCCAGCGTCCCAGCCCAGTACTGCCCCAGGTGGACAGTATCACCTGCTTTGGGAACCTATGCAAGTTTAGAACAGTCTCGTTTCATTTCACTGCCTACTTAGAATTCATGCCCTAACAGTCTCTGTGACTGACAGCCCTTCTCTAGGGGAGGAAGGGGTCAGGGGGTGGGGAACCCAGGATTTGCTCTTCCACATCACTTTCTGCCTCCCCTTGCTTACCTCCTCACAGATCCAACGTCTTCTTTTCAATGCTTCAGCATCCCGTAGCTTAGCTCCTTTGGGGGTTTCTGAAATTCTGAACCTTTTCAGCAGGCAACATGTGTATTTTACAAAAGGGACCCTCTAACTAGCAGCTAGCCCACCTGGAGAGGCTACTCTAAACCTCTAGTCTCCCCTAAATGAACTTAAAAGTCAAAACTGTACCTTTAACCCAAAATAGCTGTCCTTCTGAGTGGTGTAGTAGCTAGAGCTTTAGAGTCAAGTCAGGAAGCTCTCAGCACAAATCCAGCCTCAGATACTTAACAGCTGTGTAAGCCTGGGTTAAGGTACTAAACAAATTAAGTCACCCTCTCAGCCTCCATTTCTTCATCCACAAAGTGGGCATAATAATAGTTCCTACCTCAGAGGGTTGTGGTGAGGAATAAATGAGATTACCTATATTTTTATATATTTACCTATTATTACCTATATTCTTTATAAAATTTATAAATTATTGTAAATTATAAATTACCTATATTCTTTATAAAATTACCTATATTACCTACATTCTTTGCAAACCTTAAAGTAAGTGCTAGCTATTATTAGTATTGTAATTGAAGTATATGGAGTGTTCAGGGAGGACTAGCACCCTGCTGTAAGGGCTTACTGAGCCCTTTTCAGGGCTGCTCATCCACCTTTGGGGTCCAATCAGTCACCCAACTCTCACCACACCCAGATGAAACAGTATCAGCAAAGGGATGAACCAGCTCTCAAACCTGTCAGTGAGTTAGGGAGGTGTCTACCCCAAGCATGTGAAAACTTCCCCTGGTGGAATGGGTGGACAAGAACAACCTATTCCAGTGGCCACGAAGGTGGCTAAAGCAGGAGCTGGGGAGTGCTTAAAGCCTGGTCAGACGTCAAAAACGCCGAGATCATCCACGGCATCCTGGGCCATTGCTGGTCATCTTTACTTCTGTCTTTCTATTGGACTTTAATGACTCTGAAGGAGAGAGTGAGACTGACTTTGTGCAACTTAAATCCAATTCACTAACAAGTAAAGATGTCATTTGTCCTCTTTGAAAAAAGGATAAAAACAACATTGTCATAATTATCTGAGACCCATAACTGTGCCCTCAAAAAACTCCCAAATTTCATAAAGATTGAGACCCATTCACTCCTTCTTTTACCCAGCTTCCAGGAAATGTGCCTCCCACTGATTTCAGAGCTCTTTTCTCTCTCCCTATTAATACCTCATCTATCTTTGTCCAGGGTATCTGGGCCAAGTTATTCAAATTATCCCAGGGTTGTTTCTGGAAAGATCTCCAAAGGAGAACGGGAGGAATAAAGCTGTTTGGGGTTCTTCCTGTGCAGAGGGAAGAAGCTTGAGCGGGGAAGGGGGAGAGCTCTCTAGGACTCCCTTATTATCAACATCTGCTCTGAGGAGAGATTGTTAAATGTATGAAAAGTTAAATATTAATAACAAATGATTACCACTGGAAAGATTGGTTAGATAGCAGTACAAGAAGTAAATAAGTATTCAATAGCATCATACAAGATTACAAGTACATAGTTAATTGTCAGATGAGTGGTACAGATCATATGAACTATGGGTATTCAGAGGAAGGAGAGATTGTCTTGCTTATGGTTATCAAATTTGAGGGTTGGAAAGGAACATTAAAAATCTTCATATCCAAGTTCCTTCCCCCAAAGAAGTATCCCCACTACAACGTTCCTTCCTGTGGCAGGGAGCTCACTACTTTGCCCCTCAAAAGAGAGGGGATTTGAGTTGGATCTTGAATCCAGGTGGCTGAGGGGTGCAGTGGATACAGAGCCAGCCCTGGAGTCAAGAGGACCTAAGTTCAATTCTGGCCCCAGACACTAACTAGCTGTGTGACCTTGGGCAAGTCACGTAACCGAATTTGCCTCAGTTTCTTCATCTGTAAAATGCAGAAGATGAAGAAGGAAATGGCAAACCATTCCAGTGTCTTTGCCAAGTAAACCTCCAATGGGGTCATGAAGAGTCAGACATGACTGAAATGACTAAGTAACAACAAACTTGAAGCATCCAGGATTTAGATAAGTGTGTGAAGGAAAAGACAGGCATGAAAAAGAGAATTCTTCAGAGAGAATCTCATGAGGGTCACACGGGTAGTAGAAATGAATGCCACTGGCTCTGTTCTCTGTGTGTCCAGTGTAAATTCCTGTAGGTGCGGGGCAGTGGATGAGTGGCTATTTCTAAGGTTGGCTTGGACTCCAGGCTCTTCTCTCTTCAGGCAGGCAGTACAACTCTCCAAAAAGTCATTAGCTTTGGACTTGCCTTGTGTGAGACCAGAGGAAAGGGCCTGTAATTAAAATTAATTCAGCTGCGATGTTCTCACAAAACCTGCCCTGGTCCTTCTCTTGTTCCCTCCCGTCTTTGGCTGTTTGGTCACTGACTATCCCTCAACTTAGCTCAGCAAAATGCAGTGACCCCACATGGACCCAGGGGAGCCTCCTGCTGCCCCATCCATCAACAGGGCCTCTTTTATCTCACCTGTCGATGCACAGCACAGGCTTGATGTCTCAGTTCCGGAACAGAGACACTTCAGCTGCTATCTGGGAAGGCTCTGGCCCCCAAAATATTTAGTTAGCAGCCATTCAGTTAAGTGGAATTGACTTTTTATCGGCTTTCCTCTGTACGGCTGCCACCAGCGAAGGCTGTTTCCTCCTTCCCTCTTCTCTGCCTGTCAGTTCCCTTCACATTCCTATCGGCAGCCTTTAGCTGTGATCAATACTAACCGCTGTGTAACAGCTCATGCATGGCTGCTTCAGTTTGCATCGATCACACCCTTCTTCCAACAGGTAGCCCCTATTTGAGGCAATGACTTGAGATAAACACCTACTTTTACTTCGGGCTAATTCCTTACAGGAAGATTCCAAGGAGGCCTAGCCCCCTGTCTCTAAGAGCCTGGTAGAAATGGAAGCTTGTCGAGATGCAGAGGCCCCCTTTTCCTCTTACATCTGCTTTTTCCTTGAATTTGGTAGAGTGCTAGGCCATCAACAAAAATGTATTCAAAAATCATGTTCGTTATCTTCCTTTTGTTTTAATTAGATGAAGATGGAACTACTGGGCAAAAAAGAGGGCAATGGCTAGAAACTAGGCGGGACTCTTCTCTTCCCCCCACCCAGTCTGAAAGAAGGCACCACCACTGCTGTTTTGCCCCCCCCAGAAGTCTTTAAATCCGCAGCCTTCCCACTTCTCACCCCCCCCACTTTAATTCAGTGCTATTGACCCCAAAATTTGATCTTCCCAGAGTTGAATTGATAAAATGGGGAATTATCTTACAACTAACTATGGTTTCTTATAGATACTACTGCTACTTTATAAGCATGCTCTCTATCCACAAAGCCCAACACTGGCCTCTGGGCCATTCTTCAAGGGTAATAATAGCAATCACAAAAATAAAAAGCATTTATATCAAGCTTTAACATTTACAAATCATTACACATATGTTACCTCATTGAAGCATCACAACAGCTCAGTGAAAGAGTTGCTATTGTTATCTCCATCTTACAGAAAAGGAAACTGGGGCCAAAGAGGTTAAACTGTCTGCCAAGGGTCCCATAACTGCTACGTATCTGAGATTTTAATGCAGGTCCTCCTAAGGCTCCAAATTCAGCAGTTTTACCCACTGCACCACCACGCTGCCAGGATCTCCTGTCTTCCAGTTACCAGGGTCAAAATCTGAGAACTGCAAGAACTTTGGCTCCTCCCTTCACTCCTTCCCTTTTCCCTTCCCCCATTACGGGTCAGTCACCAATTCCTGCTCTTCCATCTAAATGTCACTCATACCCCTTTCTTGCTTTCTATTCCTACTATTACTACACTAATTTGGGCCCTTTATTATTTCACCCCTCCTGCCTCTCCCTTACTCCAATCTATGCTATCTGCTACAACCAAATTAATCTATTTCACTTTTGAATTTTATTTTTCCAATTAATAAAAATTGATGTTGGTTCTCCCTCTCATTTCTCCTACCCACTGCAGAAAAACAAAAACAAAACCTTTATAACAAATGTACAAAGTCAGGTAGAAAAAAATCCTACATTATCTATATCCCAAAAATGTCTATCTCAGTCTTAACCCTGAGTCCATCACCTTTCTGTCTGGAAAGGCATAGGATGCTTCATTCTCGATTCTCTGGGATCCTGGATGGTCATCTCATTGATCACAATTCTTAGGTCTTTCAAAGTTGTTTGCTTTTACAGTATCATTATTATATAAATTGTTCTGGTTCTGCTTACTTCACTCTGTATCAGGTGGTGCAAGTTTTCTAAGATTTCACTGAATCTACCCCCCTCTTCACCATTTCATATGGCACAATAATATTCCATTATATTCATATAAAATAATTTGTTCATCCATTTCTCAATTGATGGGCACACCCCTTAGTTTCCAGTTTGGGGATGCTACAGAAAGAATTATTATAAATATGTTTGTACTTATGTACTTTATATAAATATTTCCTTTTCCCTCTTTCTCTGATCACTTTGGATTATGGGCTTTGTACTCATTAATAGGTCAAAAGCACTGTTTAATGACTTTGGGGGCACAATTCAAATTGTTTTCCTGAATGGCTGGATCAATTTGTAGCTCTACCACCAGCACATAGATGTACCTGTTTTCCCACAGGCCCTCCAGCATTTGTCATTTTCCATTTTTTCAATTTTGCCAATCTGATAGGTGTGAGGTAGACATTCAGAGTTGCTTCAAACAAACAACTAGAATAATAAATCACTATTATCATGAATTCTCCCTCCCCTCAAAAACTTCCAGTGAATTCCCATTGTCTCCTGAATAAATTCCAAACTCCTTAATTACGTAGTCAATACCTGTACAATCTGACACCAATCTGTCCTTCCTAGTCTTCCACAGCAACATCAAGGGAATCCCATAGTGAAAATTTATCATTTATTATTATTATAATCCATTATTATGGATTATTTACTTCTTTCCAAGTACAAGTTATATTTCCCCACTTTTGTGTCTTTGATTATGGTGGGGCCCCATGCCATCTTTGCCTCTGGCTTATCCATCCTTCAGGATACAAGGAAGAAAGGGGCACCCACTACAAAGGTATAACTCAAATGCCACATCCTGATGCTATTCTCATCAGGCATTTCTTCTGGCAATGAATCTGCCCCTCCTCCCTATTCCCCAATTCCTTTAGTCCTTACTTTTTGCTCCTCTTAGAAGCCTTATGTGCTTCCTTGCTTCCCCTGCTAGACTACGGGACCCTTGAAGGCAAGGATTGTATCTTAGACATCTTTGAATCCTTCACAGTGAAGTATAACGCCTCTGCCCACACTAGGGTCTGGGCTTTTGTCGAATGAATGAACCTTTTGTCTTTGTAACGAGTCAGTGAGGAAATTAGAGCATGTTATGAGGGTAGGCTGTGTACTGCATTTAAATGTGGGCATTCTCTTTGTAGACTAGTGAACATCTGATATTCATCCTGCCAGTGACCACGAGAGTGAAAATCATACTGAGTGGAAAGACTCTTAAGTTGGGAAGGGTGGGGTGGAGTGTTTCTCTAAGGCTTCAGCAGAATTTTTAAAGGAGGATCTTTTTTTTTAGTTGCTTCTCCTCCATGAGAATTTTTGATCCCCTTCAGAGGCTAACCATTAAACCTTCTTCCCTTTCCCAACTTCCTATCCCCATCCTCTATCTTTGCTACTAGTACATCAGCTTTTTAGGAGAAGAACAGGGTTCATGCCACAGGAGGCAAAGATGTGCCTTTTTCTACTTCTTCCTTTATCTTTCTTGGCTCTCCCTGGATTCTTACACTCTGTAGATGAATACCTGCTCTGAACCTACCCTTTGCTCCCAAAGCAATGAAATTTGGGAAGAGCTGAGGCAATTTGCCTTGGAGACCCAGGCAGTATGATGAGTCTCCAGTAAACTCTGAGATAAAATGCTCAATTATAAAGTAATTATGTGTGAAGTTATTTTTAAATATGATGTGGCCAACCTCTTACATACCTTGAGGGAACTTCTTAGCTATTTGTGTCGAAAGTAGGGGGCTAATGGACTGGGGAGTAGGGAGGTGGTAAGGAACGAGGAGAAACAGAGAGGCCAAAAAAGATACAGAACAAAACTCTTTCTCTCTAGGCCAGCCAAAGTTCAACCTTATAGTTCCTTCTCCTGTTAGTTTAAAATAGTTTTAGGATCAGATATCCTGTTAGTTACTGCCTAGTATACATAAAATGGTAAACATATATATATATAGTCTTCACTTTACTAATAGGGAAACTGAGGTACAAGGGGCATAAGTTATTTGCCCAAAATATAGAGTGAAATAGTAACAGCTTATTTGTCAGGAGCTGTCATTGACTCTTTTCAGTAGTGATAATAATTGTCATTTATTTAGTGTAACTAAAATTTGCTAAACTCTTTCTTCTGTTAGTTAATTTGAGTCTCACAACAACCCTGTGGGGCAGTTACAACAGGTATTATTATCCCCATTTTATAGTTAGGGAAACTGAGGCTCTAAAAGCTTAAGGGACTTGCTTGTGTTTTACCAACTAGTTAAGTGTGAGAGATAGGACTGGGATGAGGACTTTATGACAACCCCACCTCCTCCCTGCCAAGTCCCACCCTAACACAGCTTCTCTTAGAGTTCTGAATTCAAGTATCTTGCCTGATGAATTAGTCCCTCACTGTGGGTCAGAGATGTGTCTTGGTTGACTTGTACATATGCAGTTGTAGTTTAATTCACCATTTTGGTCCTGTATGTCTAATATACCACGTGAACTAGTGGCGTGATGTTGGAATGAACATAAAAGGTGACTCTGGGACCAATAGCTGGCTGGGTGTGCCCCCATAGAACCATAATTAGACTCCATCTTCCCTTACAACCACTCATTCTTGGCAACCTTGCATGGAGACCAAAGGAGCAAGGAGCTGGGGTGGGGAGGGCAGGGCCTAAACAAAATATCAAAGTAGGCAAAACACATCCTCATCGCTAAAAAAAAATAAAAAAAAGTTTTCCTACTTTCTAGTTCCATCCAGACTTATTCTTATTGCCTTCATGAGATAAAACCTTGGGTTTGGAATCAGAGGTGCTAGGTTAGACACCTGCCTCTGTTATTTACTCCCCCTGGGAAGTTGGACCGGTCACTTAACTTCTGTCTGCCTTGGTTTCTTTTTCTGTAAAACGGGGATAGTCATAGCATCAGTGCCCGGCACATCCTAAGCCCCATAAAAGGTTAGCTTTTAGGAGTAGTAGTAATTAGCATTATCTCTATTCACTACCGGTGTAGCCTTGGGCAAGTCACTTAACTTCCCTTTGCCCTGCCTTCTTTATCTGTAAAATGAAGCAACTAAGCTAGATAAACCCTAAGGTCCCACTCTAGCCCTATGGTCTTCCAGCCTCCACAAAGGAGGTACCGGTCCCTGGCGATCAGTCTTTCTGCTGGAGTCAATAGATGGGACAATCCGGGTGTTAAGACAGATACTCACAGCTCATTGATACCCAGATGGATCTGTGTTGTCTCACTGATTTGGAAATTCCCTCCGATGATACAGATTGCATGCCCTTCACGTCCTCGGTAAGCCTAGTTCACACTCTCTCCTTAATGGACCTCATCAATCCGATATGCTGGAGACATTGCTCCTGAGTGCAGGGGAGGACCCTGGCTCTCCAGCTGTCATATCAGCTGTCACGTGAGACAGGACCATGGCAGGGAGAAGGGCAGGGAATGGATGAGTTTGTTGGGAAAAAGAAATTACAACTTGACTTTAGCTTCTATTCTCCTTGGGAACTGGGGCCTCGAGGCAGCATGTGGCCCTCTAGGTCCTCAAGTGCAGCCCTCTGACTAAATCCAAACTTCACAAGACAAATCCCCTTTATAAAAGGATTTGTTCTGTAAAACTTGGACTTACTCAAAAGGCCTGAGCCAAGGATCTAGAAGGCCACATGTGGCCTGAAGGCCCCAGGTTCCCCATTGCCTGCCTTACACCCTCACATAGGCAATCCTGATCACCTGGAAGGTTCTCCCTCTGCCCCTCTGCCTCCAAGAATCCCGAGCTTCCTTCTAGAATCAGCTCAAGAGACACTTATTACCTCAAGCCTTTCCTCATGCCCCCACTTGTTGGCCTTCTCTATATCCTCCAATTACCGGTTAAATATTTAATCTGTTTATGTATTCTACCCCTCTTCCCCTATGGAATGTAAGCTCCTCAAGGTCAGGGACCATTTCATTTTTATGTTTGCTGTTTCTAACACAGTGCCTTGAACATCGGCACCTAATAAGTGCTTCTTGGATTGGACTGGAATGGATTAGATTGGTAACTGATTATCAACATGTCAGTGCAATAGATACATCATATATCCACATGTATATAATGTAATATATGTACACATATGTATGTGTATAAATGACTGTTACTATGGTAGTATGCCACTACAATTTTTAATCACACTACCAAAGAAGACCAGAAGCATGTCACCACACACACACACACACACACACACACACACACACACACACACACACACAACTTTTGGGAATAAAATTTGTTCTACAGGCTGCTGCTAGATCTGAGTTTTTCTCTTTATGACATCACAAGTGTGACAGTGATCACTACCTCTCATCCACAGCTGATTCCACTTCATTCTCTCTCTTCCTAGCACCCCCATGCATTTATGACACTCTCCTGTTTGTCTCTTCCAAACAGTTCATATAGTAGGCGTACATAATTATACCCTGTGGCGTGTTCTTGCTTAATTATAATTACGCTCATTAGAGCAACACCTTTGATAATGCTTCATTCTCCAGGCTGTAATACGGACATGGGTGTGGATAGATGTGGGCCATGTGTACCATGGCATGCAATTTTTAATTTCTGGGAGGCAGCAATTTTATGGCAGCCAGCAGATGTATTTGTTCTTCCTCAGGCCTTCTACCAACCTTCAGTTAGAGCTCACTCCATTTTCTCACCAGTGCGTTAACCTTCAGGAGATGAGAAAAAAACCAATTTGTATAGTGTGGTGTTTCCTTTTAATGTAGAGCTGCTTCCTCGCTTTCTTCCTCCCACCCCTCTCCTTGCTTTTCCTTGCTTCTTTCTCCTCTTTTTCCTCCCCTTCCTCTCTTCCCACCTTCCCCCTCATTTATCTTCTCTCCTAACTTGTTTCGTATTTCAGGTTCTTCCTTTGTGGGTTATAATTTTATTTATGGTTTATAATAACACTTCCATATTATTATTATAATTGTTACTACTGTTATACTATTTTGAATGTATGCATACATATAGATGTGTTCAGATTAAGGGCAAACTCTGAAAAATCAAAGACAGTGATAGCCACATCATAGTAGCTACTGCAAAAGGCCAGACCTGGAGAATATGAAGAGTCACCGGTGTATTTAATAATTCTGGATACCAAGAGGTCAATAGGCAAGAAAAGGCACCTTCCCCTTCCCCTTCCATCATGACCTGGGGCTAGTGACCTCAAATAACTATCCACTTTAGAGTTAGGTGACATTGGAATTGGATTATGAAAAAATTGAATTGGGCAAAATGGTGAAATAAATAGTTTTCCATAAGATTGCCCTGACCTCGCTTTGTCACTATTCATATGTGACACTTCCCCCAGGGTGCCTTCCCCAGGTGGATGCTAGAACTTGCAGTTTTGGTCCCCAGAGGGTGATGACCATTGTTTCCATCAGGCTTATAAGAGTAAGAACCCTAAGGCACTGGAGCTTCTAGTACTTTGGTACATGTGCTCCCACCCAGAATGTTCCCCATAATCAATCACAATCAGTTGTATTCCATTAGCCTTCAGATAAGAGGTTTACTGAAAAGGAGGAAGGATGGTATTTACAAAACAATTCCCTGACACTCTCCCCTTCTACATATGAGGTCCCCCCCGGGGTTGGGGGCGGGGTGGAGTGGGCTCAAACTTTAAGTACCAAAGTATTCAAACACATGCATTTGAGAATATATAGGGCCAATATAGACCTCAAGACTCCCAGCCCTGGAAATCCTTTTCTCCCTTCCTAGAATCCTCATGAAGTTCCCCTTGAGTGTACCTTTCTTCTGAGCTCCAAGAATCAGTGCCTTTCCAAAGGATAGAACTGGCATTTCTCTCTGTCATTCTCCCTGAGTCATGGGCCACCATCACTCTGGCAGACTCAGCTACTGAATCCAGTATCAGTGAAATCTCTGATACCCCTGATGGATCTCCTAGTCACCTGGGCAATTGTATCTTAGAATACTCATTCACCTAATATCAGAAAAGAATAAATACAAAAAAAAGACAAAGGCAACTGGGTGGGAGAATGAAGCTTGCTACTCCTTCACCATCCCAACAGCCAATTAGGAGACTTTTTATCTTTACACAGTAACAGCCCCTGATTGGAACTAGATAAGGAACGTGCACTCACGCTCAATGTAAACCACCCAGGAGGGCAAATCCAAACATGTTCCAAAGGCTGAATCATCATTGGCCAGTCCTCCATTAGACCTATTAAGAAAAACACCTGCCCTTTCCCCCACTTTTTTTTATTTCTCAAAAGCAAACTGGCCACATAATTCATTGCACTTAAATCTATCTATCCTCCCTTTTTATCTTATTCTTTCCCTTTCCTTCCCATTTCTGCTTTGCTTCTAATTCTATGTATCTTCCTCCTTAGTTTTCTCTCAGATTCCATTTTTCTTTCTCTCAAGACTGGGGAGAGAGGGTAGCCTTGGAAGCCACAAAGAGGAACAGGTCATATCTGACCAGAATTTTTTTTAAATCAGAGGGCATTTCTTTTCTGATTTAAAAGAAAAAGGATCAATACTAGTGGAGAGGAGAGTCCCTGAACAAGTCCCCTACCCTATCCCTTGGTTGACCAGATAATACCATGGTCCCTGAGGCCCATTCTCACTCACAATATGGACTAGGGCCTCCTTCAGTGAGGTGATGATGATGATGGTGATTTATTGATGGATTTATTGACAAAAAATTCCTTATATTAACATAGAACTTTGGGATTACAGAGTGCTGGTAGAAACATTATCTCCCTTGATCCTCTTAATACCCCCTATCTGTTAGGTAATTCTACAAATACTACTACCCCTGATTCACAGAGGAGGCAATTGAATCTCATAGAGGTAAACTCAGATCTTCTAAATCCAAGCCTGAAGTTTTCTCCACTCTGCCATGCTGCATGTTTTGGTGTACCCTCTAGCCATCCTGGAGGGTGCTTGATAGTGGCCTGTCCCATACCTAGAAGAATTTTATATGTGAAAGCTCCCAATCCTGACCTTTATCCTCTTGGAGCTAAAAACTCTCATTGAAAGTTGACAATGAACTGGTAAACCATCATTTCCTTCTTCCCTCTATACCCTACCACTACCTTGAGCTCATCTACCTTTCTCAGGTAAAATAGATTCATTGCAGTGTGATAGATTGTTCAGAGTGCTGGTTTTGAATTCAAAAAGACCTAGGGTCAGATCCTTACACTGATACCAGCTTGCAACCCTCAGTTTCCTCATTTATAAAAAAGGAATATGTCTTTTTATCCTATACCACCTACCATCATGTAAAGCTGTTGTGGGACTAAAGTGAGATATTGTACATGTATACATATATGTGTATATACATACATATATAATATACATGTATGTATGTATTTATATGCATCATTTTGTAAACTTTAGACCACTATATAGTTTTTTTGTGCTGATGATAGTGGTAGTAGTAATAGTGATGGTGGTAGAGGCTTGCTGGAGAAGATGATCTATCAGGGGCAGCTAAGAGGCGCAGTGAATAGAGCACCGGCCCTGGAGTCAGGAGGACCTGAGTTCAAATCTAACCTCAGACACTTAACACTTACTAGTTGTGTGACCTTGGGCAAGTCACTTAACCCCAATTGTCCTGCCTTCCCCTCCAAAAAGAAAAAAAAAAGATTATGATCTAACTTTTTTGTCTAATCAGGAGTCAGATATTGTAAGTTCTGTGTCCATCAGATCACACTATGGAGTCACTCTGTCTATGCATAGGGCTAGCCATGGCAAACATGCATTGATCCATCTAGTTGGCCAATGAGCTAACCTAGGAAGTGATTGAGTCTGGAAAATTACCTATTCACCTGGAAACAGCTCTTTGTTCCATTCCTTGAACCCAACAGTTCTGGAGCAGTGAAATTGTCTGTTACCTATTTGAAGATCACAGTTGACTGAGCCAAATCTCTGGGATTTGTTAACAAACAGCAGAGAAGTGGAAAGAATGGGTACCAGATACATGTCCATGTTGAGCACCATGCTTTGAGGCTCTCCAACCCCTCAGAACTAAGACACACATTGCCAAAGCTCCATTTGGGGACTAAAACAGAGCAAAGAATCTCAGGCAACCTTGAATCAGCCTGCTAAATATCCCACAGGCCTTCAACCACACAGTCTGGAGGGGGAAGGAGACTTCCAAAATGGGGAAGGTGAGTCTAAAATAAACATGTTTCCATTTCTAATTCCACCCAGCCTGGCCACTGTCGAGGCATTGGGCCGCAGGGCAGGTAGGTCTGGTCCCAAGTTTCCAGTGAAGTGAGTGTTTATTATTGTTGTAGATTTGATGCGGTTCCCAAAAGGAGCTAATCAACAACTAATGAGGCCTCAAGAGAGCAATTAGAAACCTCAACTTTAACTCTGTTAGGACCACAGCTCTGTGAGCTCTCACCTACTTCCACTCCTGGGCAGTACAATGTTTCTCCTTATTGGAGAAGAATTAGGTTGGGGGATGGGGAAATGTTGGAATCAGGAATTAGGGAATTAAGAGGGAATGTTGGAAGTTAAAAGGAAAATAAGGCTGCCTAGGGAGTCAGGGTGGATCTGCATTAGAAGAATTCCTAGATTCATTTCAGAAGGGAGAGATAGTCTGGAATGCTGTCCATTCTACCTGAGAATTTGGAGGTAAATCAGAACCAAAGAAGGTTCTAGGTTTACCTGGAACTGGGGTTAAATCTTGGGATATTCTCACAAATCACCCTTTTTGACTTCTTTCCCCCACAGGTATTCCCCTAGGAATGTTATACTCTGACTCACACCTTGATCTCCACAAAAAGAGAAAGGGTCCCCAGCTCCCATGTAAGCACCCAGGCTAACAACATATCAGATTTCACCCAGCAGAAAATAAAGATTCATATCTAACCACATAAATAATCAGACTAACCTTTGTCTCTCCACCAGAGATCTATAAACTTCTCTAAACTTATAATTCTACCATAGAGTTGACAGTCCTTGCAAGTGAAAAACATTCAAGGTTGTTAGAAACTCAAAATAAAATAAATTGTTCTCTCACCCTAAATTTGCTCCCTTCCTTCTGCATCAGTTCATACAAATCTTCCTTGGTTTCTCTGAAACTTTCTTTCTTTTTTTCTTTTTCCTTTTGTCAGTACCATACTATTTCATTATATTTCATATGTTGTAATTTGATCAGCCATTCCCTAATTCATGAACACTCTCTTAGTTTCTAGTTCTTTGACACAATGAAATAACTGTTATGAATAGTTTTGTATATATAGGACCTTTTCCTCTTTCTTTGATGTCTTTGGGATATAAATCTGGTCCTTATGATTTCATTCATATGGGCAGCCCACAGTGTGGAACTTCCTTCCTTGGATGAAGGTCTGTATCCATGATCTATAGCTTATAATTTCAGAAAGTCAGCTGAGGGTACAAAGAATATAGATATATATCTTTGAATACCACAGTCTCTAAGGAATCAAAATTTCAGGTAGCCCAAAGGGCAATGGAGAGACCTCTGGTGAACATACCTAGCTAGGTTCCAGGATATTTCCTATGAGGTTCTATATTCAAGAAGTGGCGTAAAGGATATCACTGGGGAAACAAAGGGTCTTAAAAAGAAGTGAACTCATCATAAGGTAAGAGTGTGCTATATCCGATGGACAGTTCAAATGACCCCTGGCTACTCATGAAATGTAAAAATGTTAAAAAAAAAAAAAGGAAGCCTTCCTGGATATTAGGTGGGAGATCAATGGAAGAGTGCCAACATGCATCACACAAGGGATATGATCAAGGATATGATCAATACTAAAGGAGGAGACCCCAGACCCAATAAAGCCTCTCAGCATAACATCTAAATTGGTGGGTTGTTCTGGGTTTGGAGAACAACTCAGTCTGTAGCACCTAGCATAATGCCTTGTTTGTAGTACTCAAAGAGATATTTGTGAAATGAATGTGTGACTATGCAATATCATTCCATAAAATGAACAGACATGAGAGGAAAGCCATTGACCCCTGTCACAGGGCCAAAGCCACAGGTTTTCAGGTAGAATCAGCAGCTCCCTATACCATGTGATGTAGGGACTACCCACATATGCCCCCTATTCACTAGCTAGTTAAGACATCAGCCTTCCCTCCCAGCTGACCTGAAATTCACCATCAAACACCTCTTTAGATGAGACAACACACTCAGAGACATCACCTCTTGCAAACTACTACTAACAACGCTCAGGTATTACCTCGTAAGGAGGATGGGATGGAACAGTAGCCTACAAGTGCCCCCCGAATGCGAATGTGTCGCTGTACCTAGGCTTATCAAAGCAGAGGTCTAGAAGGCATGGGACATAAGATGGCTATGTTTTGATAAGGAGAATGTGGAAGTGACAAGAAGAGACTGAAATAGGAGGGTCTGTGAAGGTAAATTACTGTAGAGCCTTGGGCATCTGGGGGAAAAGAGGAACAAAGACTAAAACAGGTATGTGCTAGAGGTGAGAAAAAACAAGCATACCATGAGTCCCCTGGCCCCCAAGAAATTGACTTTATATAAAGTATATATAAATTCAAGACTACCTATGATATGGTCAGTAAGACCATGGGAAGGAAGACTGTCCATTCTAAAGACAATCAACTTTTGATGATGTTGCCTGATTTGTGGGTCATGCAGGCCCTTCTCTTTATTTCTTTCTCACTCACAGCTCACCTTTGACCATTTGAAGGCTCATTATCGCCTCTCTCCAAGGTTGAAAAGGGGAAAAGGAAAGAAGCCGAAACTCATGTCAGTCCAATTTGCTACTTATTAAGTACTTTGGTGAGAGGTTCAGTAGTGGAAGTTGAAATGATTGACTAAAATGGGATTTAAAGAATCGATATAGATTTCCTTTATCTCTGTTATCCTCCCCCTCTAGTACCATGTAGAACGGGATGATGACGATAGCTGTGAATTGACCTGAAGTAAGTAACATAATGAGCCTGGAAATAAGGACCCTGGAGAAGGAAATTCAGTAGAGCAGGTCATAGATCCCTAGACATTAAAAAAAGCCAATGGGAAGATACCAAAGTTATCTCTGCAGCCATTGATGAACTGAAAAATTTCCTAGGAGAGCGAACAGGGAGCATAGAGATGATCTAACCCAGTGGTTCTGAGCACCCCACAAAGCTTTTGTTGAACCCTCCAGGGGTCCCCAGACCATACTGTGATAACTACTTAGCAAGTCTAATCTCTTGATTTTACATATGTGGAAACTGAGGCCCAGGGAGATCAAATTCCTTGGCCAGAGTAAAACAGAGAACAGATAATAGACTTCACATTTGAACCCAATTTGCTTCCAAATCAAGCATGCTTTCCCTATACCATGTTTCCTCCTCATTCTCATGCAGTACACTATTTCTTCATCTATTACCCTGGGTTGGGATTAAGTATGTTACCTGTGTGCCTACCATCTTCATATACAAACACACACACACACACACACACACACACACACACACACACACTCCTCCAGGTTTGTTCCTTCTGAGAATGAGAAGCAAAAAAGCTCATCCTTCTCCTCTTTCTGTTTTCCATAATAATGTAGTGTTAAGAACCTGGTTATCTGGTGTGTGACAAAAATAACAAACCTCTACAACAAAAATTACTATTCAAAGAAAAGTATTATTTTAAGGTGACAGTACTTTTTAATTCACATTTTCCGTTTGTTATAAATTGGAGCAGCTCTGTGAACGCACAGATAAGAAGATACAATAGATATTTGACAGTGCAGCTCTCTGACTATTTGCATATCCAAGAGAGTATATTTCAGGAAGTGTACTTAGGCTGACCCTATTAACCATTCACAATATTTTGTCTTGGATCCAATTCACACTCTATCGATGTGTCCAAGCCACGTTTCAGTTCTTACACTGTTTTTCCTTTTAGACTTTCTATTAGGAAATGAATCCATAACATCAAGTTCCATGACAACATCTACTCTGGCTGACATGATTGAAGGAGAATTTTACCTATTCTGGGTGATTTTTCTTCTTAATTTGCTCTTTAGCATATCCAAGAAAACAGGGAAGCCACAATTTCTCCCATAATGCTCTGGGGTCAGAGAGTAGAGTTGTTGGTTTGTTTTGCTTTTTTTCCTGCCAGGCTCTAGCTGGTCTTACCCATGCCCACCATCCATGCCCAGCTTCCATTTTGCCAGAGGACTTATTAGAAGCAGGTTCAGATGGCAGATAAACTCTGTATATGTGATGTGTATAAGAAGCAGAGCTAGCAAGGAACAGACAGGGCCAGAATGTGAAACCAGATTTTCTAACTGTAACTCCAGCGCTCTTTCTACAAGACACATGGTGTCAAGTCAACAAAAATATAGTAAACACTTGTGCTAAGGACTAGGGAGAAAGAAAGAAAGAAAGAAAGAAAGAAAGAAAGAAAGAAAGAAAGAAAGAAAGAAAGAAAGAAAGAAAGAAGAAAGAGAAAGAAAGAAAAGGGAAGGAAGAAAGAAAAGGGAAGGAAGGAAGGAAGGAGGAAAAGGCAAACAACAGTCCTTGTTCTCAAGGAGTTCAGTCTAATGGGGAGAGACAACATGTAAACAACTCTGTACAAACAAATGAGATAAATGCAGTGTTGATTGCAAATGTAATTACAACAACAATACCGTGTATTTTGTATAGAACGTGATAGTTTACAAAGAAATTTCATAAATAATATATCCAAATAAATAAATAAATAGTATCTCATTTGAACTTAACAACATTAACAATAAACACAGGTAAGCAAAAAAAAAAACAAAAACCCAAAATGAATAATATGAGGAAGAATAATAATGGAAGTAGAAAAGGCCTTGGGAGATTATCTAGGCCATTCCTTCTGGCAAAGCAATATTCAGACCTTCTGAAAAAGCTATGCATAGATTACCTTTTTCCTTTTTCCTGACCTATTCTCTTGGATATTGGTCTTTGTTGATTGTATCTAACTGTGGCCAGCTTTCCAGATCACAGCCCAGATGTTGATGTGACAGTACTCACAGTCATTGATCAGGGTTCCATTTGGGTTGCTGACACAGGTAAAATGAGAAAGCAAGCCCCCAAGTGAGAGCTTTCTGTTGATGCCCCTTCATCCAGCCTTCTACTGAGCTTACTTCAATCTTATAGAAGAATTTTAATGGTTTAATTCCTTACCCTTACTTTTCCACAAGTCTGACCTTTACCTTGCAATCCCATAAAGGCTTATTATTACTTTAAATGGTTTTGGTTCTGTATAGTAACTGATATCAAAGGCCATAGAGAAAGACCCACAAGAGTCTTTGTTACGGAAGGAGGCCCTGCTACCATTACTGATCCCACTGGTTACCAGTCAGTCCTATGACACCTGGCTTTCTGTACCAGGAGAAAAGGCAATTCTCCGGGATCTCTTTGGAAGCCCATGGCCAGGGCAGGCAAGCAGCAAAGAGCTCCCCAAGCTGGCATATATACTTACTTCCTGGGGACTGTAATAGAATTCCAGCAACCAGTTGGTAAGAGAATTTGCCATTTTCCAATCCTCTTGGAACAAGGCCAAGTTTTTTCCAGGCCTTCTCCTGCCCCTTTGGCCCTTTCCCGTCATCTTTCCAACCAGAAGCTTGTTAAGCTGTTTTTCCTCACTTTTCTTCTGAGTTCAATGCACTTTGTGTATTAAACTTCAAAGACAATTTTTCCACAGCAAGTGCCATTCAGTGACAAGTGGGAGCCCCCAATGGCTCTATGGAGAATTTGTTGTGTTTATGTTGAAATGAAGGAGTTGGAAATTCCCCCCCACCTCCTTTCTTCAAGTGAAATTGTATTTGTGTCTGGATTAAGTTGTCCAGTATCAATCCTGAAATTTTAAAGATGAAAAGCAGAACAGCCACAGAAGTATTTAAAAGGTAAAATGATCACAAGATGGCATTGGGCCAGGGTTTATGAATCATTGAATATGATCATAAAATCATAAAAAATAATCACCAAAAGGTAAATAAATTACCCAGCTTACTGCTTATTTTCACGTATGGTTTGACACAAAAGCTGCAGCCATGAATGATTTATACCTGTTTTAACAATAATACTCATTTTACTGAAAGATGGTCAGCACTAAGGCTGCTGTGGGCAAGGTGCCAGTTGTCGAAAGGTTAATGTTTCAGCAGCAATACATTAAATTATGAATAATACCAGTCCCAAAATGGAAGGTTATTAGCTCAGTATGCTTAATTAGCCCAGCTAGAACTTTGCCATCAACTAGCATTGCCCATTATTCCAATGTGGTAATGGGGAATGGCAGTGTTGAGATCCTAATGCCCAAAGTGGGGTGGGAGAGTGGGGGGGGGGGGAGGGTCAAGGGAACACCGGGTGGATCCACTTTATTTTAATCCAGCCTAACATTATGAGAAATCTATTTCATTTCTAAGTGTTGGTTTTCAGGACTTGGGACACTATAGAAGTCATGCTATAACATATGAATATGGAAGCTATGTTTTACCTTCCAAACCCAGAGATGGTTTTCACTTTAAGAATCTTGAAACATCCTGGGGAATAGTATAGCTCATGAGTATTCCCTTGGGTAGACATAGTCATACCATGATTTGGAACCAAAGTGAAATGGTTTTTGGGTCCTTGACTCATCTAAATTTTGTTGCCACATACTAAAGTAAGGGTGTCAGTCATAGGAAAGGCCATTCTCCTCTGGAGAAATAAAGGTATACCATGAATTTATAGAGAATATTTAAAATAGCATCTGTCTTCCAGAATGAGAGAGATGCAGAGACAGAGAGACAAAGTCAAAGAAGAAAAGAAGGTGGAAGAGAAAGGAAGAGAAGAGAGGAAAGGAGAGAAAGAGCAAGAGGGAGAGAATAGATAGATGAGGAGAGATGAGGAAGCGATGGATGGAGAGAAAGAGAGAGAGAGAAAGAGAGAGAGAGAGAGAGAGAGAGAGAGAGAGAGAGAGAGAGAGACTCTGTGTGTGTGTGTGTGTGTGTGTGTGTGTGTGTGTGTGTGTGTGTGTGTGTGATGACCACAATGACTACTCCTTCCCTACCCCTTCTCTGGACCATACTGCCAAGTTCAAGAATAAGAGATGTCTGGAGAGGGATACTCAGCTATCTCCATGCTTTCTCCATCATAACTGTACAGTCTGCACACAGTCATGCCTCTATATCGTCCTATTGGTAGCTTTTTTTTCTAACCCCTGAAATTCATTTTCCTTTCCCACTTTGCTTCCAGAAAAATAAATAAAACTGAACACATCGCTCATTTAAGGAGAGGAATGGAATTTAGGTTGCATTTTTCTTTCTATTTTTATGATTAGTTTGAATTTTCCTGGGAATGCAGCCAGGAGGGCATTATGATGAGATAATGTCCTGCATTTAATCGGCACTGGAATGGTGAGCCGTGTTCAGGAGTGAGGGGCTGACTTAGCTCATCTTTCTCTTTTCTGTGTATCTTTTAGGATGGGACAATTTAGCCTACGATGGAGAGAGGCCTGAGAGGTATCCCGAGTCTTGCTGTCTTCTGACAAGATGCAAGTGGACAAGATATAGAAGTGATTCCAACATTTCTGTCCATAGAACTTCTCAGAATTAAGATAATTGAAAACACCAAAGGAACTGAGTTTAAATTTTTAAAAAAGTCCAAAGAAATTCACCAAAGTAACAAACTGTGGCTCTGGACCCATTGGACTCATCATTTCCTGGCTCCTTTGACTTCTCCAGCTTTGATATATCTGTTGGCCTAGTCGCCCTTCTGGTCTTCAAACGTGCATTGTTCTTCTTTGGAAATCAAAACATAGAAGGGGAAGTACAAGGCATTTTAAGTGAGCCTGAAAGTCAGCATCAGGTAGGGCCTAATCATCTCCTTTATTCTTCTTAGTCTGTCTTTGTCGAGAGCTCCCCGAGAATTTCAGCCGAATGCAGTAGTTGTCGATTTGGACTGGGGTTAGTTGTTTCTGTTTGTTTGTTTGTTTGTTTGTTTTAGAGTTGGATAATCAATGCTAATGGGGACAAGTCCTGGCATCAGTGAAATGAGAGAGAAATTCTTTAAGTAGATGACCAACAGGAGGAAATATAACAGGAGAGACTAAGGAAAAAACACTCAGAGAGGGGAAACAAAGGAGATATATACATGTGCAGATCAGTTCTCCTTCTGTGTAATTAGACCTGGTGACTGGGGAAACAGAAGCTTGCATTCTATGGCTAGTAGTCAGATTTACTGCAGTCCTGACTTGAACTGAAGGCTGTGGCTGTCTTATGTTCAGGTAAAGGAAGCAAAAGGAGCAGGATGCCCCTAAGCAACCTATAAATAGGAGGGTGAAGACAAACTGTTTATTACTTAGCCTCGTGAAGGCCATATAAATGCTCTCTCAGGGTGTGAAAGAGAGAGAGAGAGAGAGAGAGAGAGAGAGAGAGAGAGAGAGAGAGAGAGAGCATGTGCTCATGTGTTTGTGTGTTCAAGCCCATGTGCCTAGGTCCCAATGTTTGTAAATCTTAGATAGGCTTGAGTTTGACTTTCTTTTGAAAAACCTCCTATCCACTGGAATTTATTTAATATTTCATGCTGGTCCATTGAACCTGGTTACGAAAAAGATTTCTTTTTCCTTTTATGCATCTTAGAGAGGATAAGACATTTCTCTTCTCTACTCTATTTCCAAAGGAGGCCTTACAGAGTTATCGCCCACCAAAAAAAAAAAAAAAAAGCCTTTTTTCTACTCAGGGTTTGTCTCTTTAAACCCTCTGTTCTCTAGGGGCCACTGGGGCTTCTTGGGAGTTCCCTACTACCCTTCTTGACCAGACAGTGTGAAATTTAAAAGGGTTATTATTTGGGGAAGGGTTGCATTCTTCTTCAAATAATTCATCAAAAGCAAGATTTTTCCTTTTTCGTACAAAGTGTCACATATAACCCACACTCATAGAGGTGTTACCTGACCAAAGTTACCTCTTCTCTATGACGCTTTACATAGTACTATTTTAAGGTTTATAAAGCCCTTTACACACATTATTTCTTTGGATTCTCACAATATGGTACAAGTGGAAAGAACAGTGATTCTAGAGACGGTGGGTTCAAGTCCCACTTATGATGATTGTTAACCAGCCAACCTTGGGCAAGCCAGAGAATCTCCATAAACCAGTTTCCTCATCTGCTAAAGGAAGGAGTTGGGCTGGACCATATCTGAGGTCCCAATTAATGATCCTATTGAACAGCTCAGTATGGTCAGGAGTAAACATGCTGTTATCCTTTGGGGAGTGAACTAGGGACCCTATCTGTAATGTAGGAAACTCCCAATGAGTTAAGCTTCCACTACCAATGCAGGTCAGCACCTTATTTGCAATTTATCTCAGCACCGAAGGTTAAATATAACCTGCCCAGGGTCATATAGCATATATGCATATATGTGTGTGTATATGTCAGATGTAGCACTTCAAACACAGATCCATCCAAATGCACACTGCCTCCCATAGTGAAATAGAATCTTCCTTATGGTGAGATTAAAGTCCCTCCCTTTACAAACATATCCCTTCCTGAGATTTTAAATCATGGGACCTTAAGAGCATGGCCACCCAGTCCTACTCTGTCATTTTTACAGAAGAAGAAACTGAAGACCAATGAAGAGAAATGAATTTCCCAAGGTCATACAAGGAGTGTGTGATAGAAACTTGATTCAAACCTGTGTCTTCTGACTAAACTCTCTGCTTTTCCCACTATAACATGTTTCATGGAAAAGAGATGAAGTAATTTCCATAGTAAGAAAGTTCATGATATGCCCAGGACTAGAACACCAAGTCTCAAGGCTGCCATTATGCCATACCAGCTAACTCCAAGGGGTTATGTAGACTCTAGAAGAATCTAGTTCATTAATGAGGAAATATAAACCCCCTGACCCCTTTAATCTGATGATTATTGTCAGGTACCAACAGAATGCAACCAGACGATTTTAGTTATCATCAATCACTACTCATCAAACAGGACAGCTAGGTGATATAGTCAAAAGAGCACTGTACCTGGAGGGAAGAGTCATCTTCCTGAATTCAAATCTTGCCTCAGACACTTACAAATTGTGTGACCCTGGGCAAGTCACTTAACCCTATTTGCCTCAATTCCTCACCTGTCAAATGAGCTGGAGAAAGAAATGGCAAACCACTCTAGTATCTTTGCCAAGAAAATCCCAAATGGGGTTCCAAAGAGTCAGACATGACTTAAAACAACTGAATAAAAAAACCATCAAACATCCCCATGTCAAGTTATGAGTGCCCCAGAAGAAGCTTAAAAGGGGATTGAGGAGAGCAGTAATGAAAGATACAGGTTTCTCTGGAATAGAAAGTGCCAATATCAAATGGACAAAACCAGACTTGTATGACAATATCAACTTTGCCAATGCCTGGATGGAGATCAGAGTTCTGACTTTCAGGAAAGATAATCTATCAGAGAGATTCCATAAGGGTTATACCAAGAAGCCCTGCTTACCATTGGCAGCCCCCATAAACTCCTTGGAAAATTTCCCAGAGGATTCTCCTAGGACCCCCCTAACGGTGGTCTTTCCCAGGGTAACTAGCAAGCTACGTGACTGTAACATCAATGCTCAGATTCTTAGCTGGGCAGCAACCTCAGCTACTTGTTCTGCATGGCTCTGGCAAAATTACAGTAGCTACAGAACCAATTTTCTGATTCAATTTTCCTATCCCATTTCTTCTTCAAACAATTCCCAGTTTCTCAAGTTTGGAAATGGATAGTGAACTTCCAGATTGTGTCCCCTGAAAGTCATTAGTGAAATTTATAGATCTATATTTTGGGACTTGGTCAGCCTTAAGTACCTCAAGTCTGTTCAGATGGGAATTCTGCCTGAGCATTTATCCCATCCCAGGTCTTATCCTAGACATCTGCCAAAGGTGTTGATTGTTAGCCAATGTAAGGTCACCTTCATTAGATAATTAGGTCACTAGGAGCTACAATTTAATCAAAGCTTAAGTTCATGGTGTCTCTGGTGTTGTTGAGTTTTTGCTAAATAATGCCACTGATTCTCTCTCTCTCTCTCTCTCTCTCTCTCTCTCTCTCTCTCTCTCTCTCTCTCTCTCTCTCTCTCCAGTATGATGTTTATTGAGTAGAAGCTGAAAATTATCACAAAAGCAGATCATAGAATTCAATTTAGAGTTGGAAGGGCCATCGGAGGCCATTAAGACCAACCTTCTCATTTTATAGGTAAAGAAAATGAAGCCCAGAGAAATAAGGTGTGCCCAAATGGTCAATGGAAGAGGCAAGATTTGAAACCATATTTGAACCCACATCCAAATGTAACAACAGCCTTGAAAGTCAGCTGGCTTTTGTATATGCCACAAAGATTGGGGCCTAGAGCAAAGCCCCATTTAAGCTGTGAGGACCTCCATGTAATCCTATTCTTGTGCCCATACTTCAACTAGATTCATTGACCTCTAGTGATATCAAGGTTCTATTGAACCTAACTTTCTTCTTTGTAGGTGGAACAGTGTGTGTTCTTTGATCACACAAGAGAAGGAATCTTGTCAATGCCCCCTTGCAATAATTTTGCCCTGGAGCTAAAACTATGCAGTTCTGGGACCAGACAATCTCTGTGCTAGCGGCCAAGTAATCAAACTTCCATGCCAGACTCCTAACCTAAACTTTCTGGAAAGACAAGCTGATGATGTCGTCTCCTCATCTAAAAATAATAACAACGATGTATTTTATAAATGCATCCAATGAGTTATTTAAAAGATTCAGTAATGACTGCATCTCCTGGATTATTCCAGGCCTACTTGGGCTCTGGTACAAAATCATGGCCACTGCCTCCAACTCTTTTATGTATTTTGGAGAAATATTCAGGAAATTATGCAATCTGGGGAGCACAGATCTACTATAAAGTCCTAGTAAAGGAGAAGGAACATTGGCCTTTGAGTCAGGATGCCCGTGATTTAAACCCCGGCTTGGCCACTTACTCATGTTAGGAATACAGGTGAATCATTTGGACAACATGAGCCATAGTTTCATCATCTTGAAAACAGCAGCAATGATGCTTGTGTTCCCTCCCTCCCAGAGTTGTGAGGAAAGGGTGTTGTAAGCCTTAAAGTTCTGAGAGAGGCAATCTGCTGTTTGTGATCTATAAAAATGCAGGAAAGGAATAGCCATATTGGGTTCCAATTCACTTACAAAGGGTTTTCTGGGCTGGTTAATGTCGACTTGGTCTCAGTCCTAGAGGTCTGAGGTCCTTGAATATAGTTGGTACAGGCTAGAATTTTTGAAGACCCATTGGCTAGATGGCGCAATGGGTAAGAGAGCTATGTCTGGAGCCTGGAAGAGCTGAGTTCAAATCAGATACCAACAGAACATTTCTCACAATGCATCTAGACCATTTTATTTGTCATCAATCACTACTCATCTAACAGGACAGCTAGGTGATACACTCAATAGAGCACTGGGCTTGGAATCAGGAAGACTCATTTTCCTGAGTTCAAATCTATCCTCAGACACTTACAAACTGTGTTACCCTGGACAAGGCATTTACCTTCTACCTGTCTACCTCAGTTTCCTACTCTTTAAAATGGGGATCATAATTCACTCAATTTAGAGACCTTCGAGTTTAATCCTCTCATTTTACAAATAAGAAAACTGAGGCTGAAAAATGTTAAGTGACCGGACCTTGGTGACACAACTAGTAAACCTGAGGCAGGGTTCACACTCAGGTCTTCCTGACTCCGAGACCAGTGTTCTCTCCACTATGCTACCTAGTGGCCAAACAAATGAATGAATTTCAGTTTCCTCAGATTGGTCTAGGAAATCGTTCAGCAATTCCACTCCGTGTCCACAGCAGTCTTTAAGAGAGCCCTTTGGAAAACTGGAATCTCAGGATAGCCTTTCTTCATCTACCATATTGAATATGACCCCACCATGATAGAGACTCCACCCCTCAGGCATTCTTTTCAGATGTTTTAACTAGTAGGTTAATCGATATCCCATAAAGTTGGAAAGTTAATATTTTTTAGAGTTATCACTGTTTCCCATGAACATACTACCATCATTATAACTATTAACATATTCACATAACACCTTGAATGATGAGTAATTCAAGGACTTATTTGGGGTTGGGATCATCCCTTCAGGTTTTTTCTGTGAAGGACTCGGACACTCTCACAACCTTTCACTACCCTGAATACCTTGACTCCTTCAAGGGCATTCTCTAATTCCTGCAGTGACTGGATGGGGGTTCTTGGTGGGTGTATAGGGTCAGAATTTGCTGTCTCAGATATTGACTCTAAAAGGATGGTCAACATCATGTCCCATCTCAACTCAGATTCTTCCATGGGTCCAGGACACTAGGATCCCAAGCTTATACCTCCTCCCTCTTCAGTGATGTCACAAGTGAGAGAATTTATTAAGTACTTACTATGTGCCAGGTAAATGCTATAATAAGTGCTAGGAAGACAAAGGCAAAGGAATAACAGTCCCTGACCTCAAGTTGCTTATATTCCAATGTTGGACACAACATATATAAATCACAACATACTAGATAAATATAGAGCAGATAAAAGGCAACCTTAGAAGCAATGCCACTAGCAGCTAAGGAGGGTGGGTGGGAGGGGAGGAGGTGCCAAAGGAAGCTGGGGATGCTGAGAGTCAGGGGTTGGAGTAGAGACTATTGCAGGCAGGGAGAGTGGTCAGTTCACAGTCACAGACAGGAAATGGGATGTCATGTTGGAGGAATAATAAGTAGACCAATATGGCTAGACCATAGGGAAAGGAGCATTTAAGGTGGGTCTTGAAGTGTGGGTGAGATTTTAAAGGGTAGATATGTTGGGAAAAGCAGCAGGATGTGCTGAAAATAGCACTAGATTTGAGTCAAAGAACCTGAGTTCAAATGCCACCTGTCACTACCGTTTAGGACTTTGGACAAGTCATTTAACTTCTCTGCCTCAGTTTCCTCTTTTGTAAAATAGGGAGTTGGACTAAATGGCCTATGAGGTCCCATCCAATTCTAAAGCTAAGAGCCTCCTGTGAAGACTGGGACAATTCTATTGAGTTTACCACAAGGATCTAAATAAAGTGGGCTTATGGCAAGCAGCAAATAACAAGCTATGATCTTTCCTGGGCAATGTTTGTTTTAGCCTTCTGAACATGTTAATCACCCTTTATAAATGAAATGTGCCATTTACTTATTTCTCTTTAGTCCCAGGAATCTTTTCCCCTCCCTGCCCCCCCGCAAGGGAGGCTAGAGGTCAAAACTGTTTTATAAACTATGACGTTTTAATGTCTAATGCTGTAAATATCAATACATATAACCCACACAAATAAAAGCTCCAGTCGGGGATAGGGGGTGGGGTGTCGGCATTCAATCATTTTTTATAGAATATAAAAGGATTCAGGGACCAAAGAGCTGAGAGCCGCTGGTGTAAAGTAAGGCAAATGGTCACCTTCTCTGCAATTTTAAGTCTTAAAAGGGCTGTTTGGGGCACTTAGTTGTTAAGTGACCTAACCAGGGTCACATAGGTATTGTTGTTCAGTTGTTTTTTTAAGTTACGTCTGTTTCTTCATGACCCCATTCGGGGTTTTCTTGGCAGAGATACTGGAGTGGTTTGCCATTTCCTTCTTCAGCTCATTTTACAGATGAGGAAACTGAGGCAAATAGGATTAAGTGTCTTGCCCAGGGTTACACAGCTTAGTAAGTATCTGAGGCCAGATTTGAAGTCAGGAAGATGAGTCGTCCTGATTTCAGACCCAGAGCTCTATCCACTACACCCCCTAGTTGCCCCCGGGTCACAGAGGTCCTAGGTTCACCTGTGTCAAAGAAAGAACTTGAATCCAGGTCTCCCTACTTCCAAGGCTAACTCTCTAGTCATTCCTGCTACCTTAAGTGGGGGGGAAAAATCATCATCCCAGAGGCAGCATCAGCTTTGGATTCAAAGCTCTTTAGATCACTTAGTAGCTTCTGCCACTCTGATTGGAGAACTGGAGGGAGGGACAAAGAACTCCTCCCAAAGAGGGCTCTCAAAGCCAGGCTGCCCTCCTAGGATTCTGCTGCACTATCACCATATTCTCCCCTTCTGAAGGATACTTCTGCACCCCTCAGCTTTTTAGTTCCCTATTCATGTTCTCTTCTCCAATAAGACTGCGAGTTCCTTGGGATTTTTGAGCTCCCTGAGACTTGAGACCCTTGAGACTCCAGGGATTATCTTTCTTTTTCCTATCCCCAACACTTAGCATAGTAGGTGCTTAATAAATATTTGTTGAATTGACTTGAATTTTAAAATTACTTAAATTGAAAGGAGTCTTGGGAACCTGTGTGACCACCAACTAGAACAAGTCCCTTCAGATTGATTAAATCTTCTGTGAAAGACTGACAGGATTTTAGTAGAACGAGAGGAAGTGACAGGTAGATTAATCTCGTATTTAGCAAGCTTCTCTGATCCTATTTCATATGACATCCTTGTCAATAGGTTGAGAAAATTTGAGATGTACCCACACTCAGAGTTGGAGGGTCCCAAGGGGCAGTTAAGCATTTATCCAGTGACTTATGGGATAACTTTTGTACTTTGCAGAGTGTAAGAAATTCTACCTTCGTAGTCCAGCAGGTGTGAGAATTTGGGCAATTTTCCTTCTGAAAAGGTGCTTTTCTTGGGAGAACCCATTGGTTTTTGATAAGTGAATATCTAACATGTTTGTCATTCATGGTTTCAATTTTTTCAGATATGTTCTGAAGGCCATTTTTAATACTTTTTCAAAAAATAAAATAAATATCATTTACTCATACTCTTTCCTACCCAGAGCCTGCATATCCTTTTGAAATATCCACCAGAACTTCCTGACAAAATGTGTTCTCAGACTCCTTAATCACAAGGAAAAAAATAAGGAAAATAATAATTCTGAAAAGAAGTGAAATGTATGAAAGTAAATCTGTCATACCCTGTGATTAGAA
The DNA here is from genome assembly GCA_011680675.1 of Gymnobelideus leadbeateri. Lineage (NCBI taxonomy): Eukaryota > Metazoa > Chordata > Mammalia > Diprotodontia > Petauridae > Gymnobelideus > Gymnobelideus leadbeateri. Next base: position 456,445 of record WOXC01006572.1, read on the forward strand.
ATGGGGGAGATCCTTTTAGAAATTCCATTCTAGAATAAGAGAGAATTGGAGCTGGCGAGGATATTATTGCCTTTATTATTATTCCTCAGACTTACATATCTCCTCTACTCCAGAGAGCTCAAAGTACTTTCATAACTTACTGGGTAATTTTAAACCATTAAGCCTTAAAACACCCCAGTGAGGGAGACTAGTGGGCTCTCGTAGTTCTCATATTTCAGAACTTTATCGGTAGAATTAGGTATACAAGTGTTCCCACAGTCAACACATTAGGTATCTGTGTACAGTGCTAGTTTGTCTAAGCTAATAATTTATACCCACTGTCCCCTTTTCACAGTGCAGTGAATTTTGATTCAGTATCTAAGAAATACATTATTTTATACTTCTTGTTTTAGAGGAAAGCCCATGCTCCTTCTAAGGACTCGAAGAAGGCTTTCTTTCTTTTCTTTCCTTTTGTATATTTACAATGGGATATGACTCTCTCACTTTTGCCTCTCTCCTTATGTGTCTCTGACTCTCTGTCTCTCAATCATTCTCTTTGTGTGTATGTCTCTCTGTCTCTGTCTCTTTGTCCTTCTGGTCACTGCCATCCTGTCCCTGCACAGAAAATCTCCTTGCTAATTCTTCCTTTTAACAGTCTATAACATGAGCTAATGGTTAGAGAGGTGGCTCAATGATCAGTGTACAAGATGGGCTTAACAGTTCTGACAATTACTTCCATTCATGATATTAGTGTATTTTAAGGGGTTCATAAAGTACAATGAGATATATGTACGTGTTGTCTCTGCAAAACATGTATATAAAATGTCTATATATAATGTTTATAAATATATATCACGTATATAAATATCTAAATATGTACATGAGTTGATATAAGCTTAGCACAGTGTTTAACACAATAAATGTTTATTGAATTGAACTGCATACATATATAGTTACACACATCTATGCACACACACACAGATGGTGACCCAAAAGTCTTAGTGCAGTTTTGAGCTTTAGTAACTCCAGAAGTATGTATGCTGCAGATTTAAGAAAAATATAATTTGATATTTTAGTTATTTAAATTTATTGTATGTTCATTATATTTTGTGAATTTTCAGTGCTACATTTTCATTTTAACAAGACAGAGTACCTGTCATTTAGGCATTGCTTTGCCACAGTTTCTGGATGGTGCTTTTTTGGAATGGTGGGTTGGTAGACCATTGCTTGGCCACCTTGGTCAAGATCTAGTCCCTTTAGACTATTTCTTGTGGTGTCATGTCAGAACTATCATGTGCATATCAAACCTTTTTCTTTGGATGATATTAAGGCTAAGATTACAAATTCAATCCTTTCAGTCACTGAGAAGCAACTGATGATTTTTTTTTTTTACAAAGTTTGGAAACTTACTGCAGTGATTGAGAACACAAGATGGCAGTGAAATTGAATAGTATAATTGGTCAGTCAGTAAACATTTTTAAACACCTACTATGCATCAGACACAAAGAATGGCAAAAGACAGTCCCTACTCTCATAGTACATTAACTTCTTTCTGTCTTCTGGTCCTATTTATACTGAGAATGATCAGAGCTCTTCCTGCTGACTCGGTTATTGGACAAGGACTTCGATCATTTAAAGTACCAAGGACTCAGTTAATATTTACAAACTGTCTAAAAACTGTAATCCTTGGCACTTTCAGACCCTTGTTTTAATCCTCTGGCAATGCAGAAGTAGAAGGAAGGACGGCATGGCATTTTTCTTTATTTCATGAGTTGGCATTGACATCATGTCATATTAGTCATCCTGCATGAACAACCAACCAATAAATAAATAAACATTTATTAAACAACTACTATGTGCCAGGAACTGTGCTAAGCTCTGGGAATACATAGATTTCTATTTTATTGAGTACTTCATAGCACTATAGGCTGTGTGGACAGTAAAGAATTCCCATTTGACAGGAAGTAACAAAGTGCAAGAAAATGGGGAGAGGGCTAAAAGCTTAGATAAAATATAGTATCTCCATTTTTAAAACTTACAGACTAAAGGGAAAGGGGTTTACCTACATACAGGTAATTACAATACAGAATCATTCATTGACCAAGCTACCAGCAGGCAATTTTTTTTTTTTGCTTTTTGGAGGGCAATTGGGGTTAAGTGACTTGCCCAAAGTCACACGGCTAGTAATTGTGTCAAGTGTCTGAGGTTGGATTTGAATTCAGGTCCTCCTGACTGTAGGGCTGCTGCTCTATTCACTGCGTCACCTAGCCACCCCAATTCAAAGATCTCAGCCGGCAATTATTAAGCCCTTGTTGTGTTGTGTATACAGAAACAAAAGAAGAAGAAAAAGAAGGAGGAGGAGGAGGAGGAGGAGAAGGAGGAGAAGGAGAAGGAGAAGGAGAAGGAGAAGGAGAAGAAGAAGAAGAAGAAGAAGAAGAAGAAGAAGAAGAAGAAGAAGAAGAAGAAGAAGAAGAAGAAGAAGAAACAATCCATACTCTCAAGTAGCTCACATTCAATCAGAAGAGATAACATTTACAAATACAAGGTGTTCTAAATGTCTTGGTGCAAATCTATGTTACTAAAGCTTGAAACTGCACCAAAGGTTTTTTTGGGACACCTAGTATATGGGGAGAAGGGAAGGGGATGGAAAATCTATTAAGCACCTACTGCCAAGCACCATGCTACCTACTTTACAAATATTATTTCATATAATTTATTGAATATGTGTAATAAAGACGAGGTAGATAGGGAGGGAGAGTGCTAGCATTTGAAAGAACTAGGAAAAGGCTCTGTGTAGCAGTCAATCCTTGAGTTGCATCTCAGAAGGAGTGAGGGATTCTATAAGGTGGAGGTGAAGAGGAAATGCATTCCAGGCATGGGGGACAGACAAGTGCCAACCCTCAGAGATGGGAGAAGAGAGATAAAGAGAGGCCAGGTTGACTGGGTTGTAGAATGTGGGATGGGGAGTGATGTATAATGGGTAGTGACCAACGGATATCTTCACCTGTTTGTCAGGTAAAAGGAAAAAAAAGTCAGCTCTTGGAGCTTTCAAATATAAGAAGGAGATATAGTAATTTTATAGTCAATATAGATATATCTGCATAAATAGACGAAGCATTAGTTTGGAGTCGTATCGATCAGGTTGTGTTTATGGCAAATAGGTTAAGGGACATTTCTTGGAGAAAACTAAAGTTGAGTATGGCCTGGGCTGGAGAAGGCAGTCTGTATGTGCAGGGCAGCATGAAACAAGGCTCAGAGATGAGGAAAGAAGGCTGTGAGTCCAGAATATTGACGAGGTCTATCGTACAGAAGGGGAGGGTGTGGACCTCTTCTACTCTCCATAGTCTAGCTCCACTCTGCAGTTTCTGAGTGAGTGCATGCTACTGTGATCATCCTGTAACCAATTAAGCAACAAGTATTTAAGCACCTACTGTGAGCTAAGTGCTGTCGATGCTTACGTCAAAGCAAGAAAGTCTCTGACCTCAAGGATTTTATATTCTATAGTAAATGCAGAATAAATACAAAATAAACACATGTTGTCAACTCCCTTCTCTTTCTCTATACACTGATCTTGTTCAATTTCCACTATCCACCAAGTCCCAAAGTGGCCAGGGTTGGAAGAGATGATTGTGCTTTCTCTTTTTCCTACTCTAAGCCTTTGTTCTACAAGAGATGGCAGTGAGAAGTTAAGACAGAATAATCAAAACCCTCAAAGTCCCCAGATAGAAGTTTTGAACCCATGTGATATCTTAGATCAGGAGTGGGGAGCCTTCGTCCTCCAGGCCACCTGTGGCCCTCTAGGTCCTCAAGTGTGGCCCTTTCCCTGAATCCAGACTTCATAGAATAAATCCCCTTCATAAAAGGATTTGTTCTGTAAAACTTGGACTCACTCAAAAGGCTGCACTTGAGGACCTAGAAAGCCACATCTGACCTCAAGGCTGAAGGTTCCCCACGCCTGTCTTAGACTATTATACCCTTGATCCATTGGGTGCTCAATAAATATTAAGATCGATGATGATGAGGAGGAGGAGGAGGAGGAGGTGATGACACATTCCCAACACACCTATTATTCAAGAGTTCACTAGTCAATGAAAACAAAATAATTTCTGTTGATCAGCAGAATTCTTTTTTAATTTTTTTTTTTGACCAGCAGAATTCTTTTCCACCACTGAGGGCAATCTTTGGAAGAAAAGATTTTGGTGGGGGAAAAATAAAACTCTTACCACATATTCAAAGAATGTTAGAAACCCCTGACTTGTTGGATTGCTTGGAGAGAATTTGTAGATGCTAAAAGGGTCCCCCTTCCTTTTTATGGAATGTTGATTCACTCAGTTCCCCTTGCTTCTTACTGCTTCCACCAATTCCTTCAGAATCACAAAACTGCCAGCCTGCAGTGTTAGTTCTGTGTTAGATCCAGCTCTGACTTGTATAGGGCTTAGATACCACAAACCCATACTAGTTTAAGAGTTGAATGGGATAGTAGGTATTATTTGGCTAGCTTTTTCTTTTCTTTTCTCTTTTTTCAACTAGACTCCTTCAACAAATTCTGTATAGCTCTTTTAATGGAACAGCGGTTCTCTGTTCTCTTCACAACCAGCAAAGTGGTAAATGTGCCTAGTAAAATAGTGGTAAAAAGTGGTAAAAGTGCTAATGTCCTCCTGGTGGAATCCCACCTCGGAGTGTATTAGGGTAATGAGTTCACACCTAACTGACTGCTACTTAATAGACTCTGTAATAGTTCAATCTCCCCTCCACCCCCCATTCCCCAACAGTTTATGAAGCCTCAGAATGGCAGTTTGGGGCTTGAACTGGAAGGGGAAAGGGACAGGTTAGAGGCTGAGCGTTGTCCAATGACCTAGGTCCTAGGCAACAAGCAGTCCCCTTTGATGCCCTGATCACCCTCTGGCCTCACAGACTTGCTGAGTTTCCAGGGACACCATATCTCCACCTTTCTGTGAGGATAAATAAACAGTTTGAGGCTCCTGTGTCTTTATTAAACATTTCCTCTAAACTGCATACTTTGGCCTCATGCCCAAGTGCACCAAGAAAGCTTTCACAGAGCAACAGAACCCCAGAGCCCTGCCACATGGTTCCTAATATAAATTACCCACAGAAGAGGCAGGAGGCACCTGTGCTGCTGGCCGCCTCCTCTTTGCCTCCAGGGGGTTTTCCAGCTCACAAGGTCCAGGGCAGTAAGACTGCTACTGAAATATGCTTGGTCTCTCACCTAATACTCAGAACACATTTTGGGAAGGAGAAGCCACAAGGAAAATATGACAGTGGCTCTGTACAGAAGGAGAGATTACAAGTTCACTGAATCCTTCTCCAAATGGCAAAGGCTCCTAAACCTTGGGGTTTAGCAATGGAGAAAGTAGGGTCAGGACTGAGGAACCAAGCTACAATGGCTCAGCCTTCATGGGTATGGCAGTGATACTGAAGATGAAAGGTTCGGAGATACAGAGAGATGGAGGAGAGAGAGAGAGAGAGAGAGAGAGAGAGAGAGAGAGAGAGAGAGAGAAAGTAATTTTTGACCAAAATGTCAACCTGAAGCACACAGAAGCAGGAAATGGAGTAACAAATCCCTGGTATACTTTCCCTTGTCCCCATCTTTAGATGGGCATGTTTTAATCAGGTCCATTTTATTCAGAAAACCCTGGGCCTACGGGAGAGGCAAAGGAGCATCTTAAAAACAAAAAGTACAATAAATGGTCTTACATCTGAAAGAGACTGAAAAAAGAGGAAAGATTCATTAAAGAAAATACAGAAATGAATAATATTGAGTCATGTGTGGAAAAAAACAGAGAGACAAAAGAATATGTGAAGCAAAGAGAGAAAACAAAGGAATGTGTGACAGAAGAGAAAGGATGTAGAAATGTACGAGAGAATTGGGAATGTAGGACCGTGGAAAAGAGAAGGGAGAAAAATGCAGGAATGCATGAGGGCTCAGCCTTCAGCCAGTGAGGGAGCAATGCACATGTGAAGGAGAGACAGTGATGTCAGCATCTCCTTCTGGATTGGTCATGTGGTACTTGCCAGGTAAACAGACTGGAAATAGACTCCATAAAGGCTGAGCCTGCTGGGTAAGGGAGGGTGAGAGTAGTTCATGCTTTTTTTCCCCCTTTTTTTTACCCTTTCTTTTCTGCTGCATTTTAAACAAGCAGGGTTTTGTGTCCCAGGCAAGATAGCCTGAGCCTAGAATAACGAATTTTTGAGCAAAATAAATAAATAAATAAGCCACAAGAAGGAAAACTATTCAATTCAAAAATTAGCTCAAGTACATTTTTATTTTTTTGAGTCGTTTAGAATTATGAGGGAGGGGCAGGGAGAAAGAAAGAAATAGATATCTAAGGTCAAATACTGTTAGTATCCTAAGCACTGGTTTTCTCATCTTCATTTGTCTCTTTGTGAAAGAGGTTAGATTGGTCTAGATTAAGAATGGATTGAAAGTCTGCATTTTAGGATGAAAGGATCAAATGCTGTGATTATCCACATTAGGAAAGAGAAACTGTTCAGGGACTCAATGAGAATATACTAATGGGGTTTGATATAGTTCAGCAAGAGATCTTGGTGCCACAAGGAGGAATTAAAACCCCAGGGAACAGATTATATGGGGAGAGACAAGTTAATATGACTCTCAGACAGAGTAAAAAAAGGGGGAGCACAAAGGGTCCCTGAAGTAAAATATGGCAGGAGTTGAAATGGTGAAAGGGGGAGGGGGTCCTGACCATTTTGATAAAGTGCAGTGAGTTGCACCAGTAATTCCTCCAGGCCAGGAAGTTATTGATTCCTTAGGAGAAGGCAAGGGAGGGAATAGCAGAGTCACTTACCTCAAACACGTAAAATACAATCATAATATTAGCATGTATTTTAATATTAATTTACATTGTACAAAGTGCTTTACATGCATTATTCAATTTGGTTCCCATTATAACCCTGTGAGATAGATCTCACTATTCCCATTTTTCAGATGAGGAAATTGAGGTTCATAAAGGTAAAGTGACTGCAGGTCAACTGACTTTAAAATCAACAAAACCTTTCATCTTTCTGCTTCACCACTCTGCCTTCACTCTAAGTTCGATGTCTTTGCATCTAAGAAGGTCATTCTCTGCATAGTTCAAGGTTAGGGGGGGTTAGCATAAGGAAGGGAAATCGGCTCTGATTATGGCCTCAACTGTCTACTTTCCTAAGGTTAAAAATCTGACCAGCTTCTTAGTATATGGATAGTATGGAAGATGGAGTCATTGGCAGGATAACACTGTTCTTCCTCCCTCTGCCCACCAAGAAAAAACAACCCACCAACTGTTTATTTCAATCTTTCTCTTTCTCTCTCTGTCCCTCTCCTTCCCTTCCACTCTGCCCCTTTTCTCTTCCTCCTCATCCCCTCCCCTGCCTTCACTTAATCCAGATCATAATAAAGGTTACATGGATGATTTGGGATATTTTTTACTGTGTAAATCTGGCCTAGGAGACAGAAAAAAAAAATCAGCCAAGTTAAACGGTGGGCTGCAACACCACCTGGAACAGAAAGGAAAGAAATGGCAACACTTTCTCCTGGGAGTTGATTTCCCTATTTGAGGGAAGGGGGAGTATTCAGATCTGTAGCACAAATGTACTATCAGGCTCTGAGTTTAAAAATGCATATTTGATACCTCCCTCTGTTAAGGAAATACATCACCCTGACATGACTCCCAGCTCCTAGTAGAGTTATTTTTTGAAGCATTATGTAATTGGATTGCATGGTCAGTAGTGCTCCCTTAACAAGCCTTTCAGCAAACCCTCTATGGCAGCTACAGCCAATCCTTTCTTGCTACATACACACTCTTATTCACGCAGGCTCAGTCTAGAGTAAACTCTCAACCAAATACAGTAAAGAGAGATGAGATCACATCTCTGAACTGACAGTCCTACCCCCTTATTATATTTTTAATGGTTCACTGCCTGATTCTGAATGTTCAGCCCGTGTTTATTGAGGATTTGAATATTGCTAAAGCCGAAAACAGGGCCAAAGCTAGCCAAACTAAAAGGGGAGTGGACCTTCCTATCTATCCCTGCATCCCCCTCCCCCAGCCTGGCTTCTTTCCTGAAGGTGAATAGCTTCAAAGTGAAGCTCCCAGGGAAAGCTCCCTTCTCAAATTCCGGACAGCAAGAGGCTGCATCACTTTGTTACTTATCCACTCTCTCTCCCTCGGTCTCTTATTCACAGTTTAGAGGATTTTCTAATTCTCTTGAGTATAGTTAGCCAACTAGTCATCCCTTCCTGTTAGCTTGCTGACTCAGATGAGTAGGGAACTAACTGGCCCACCAGCATCAGGAACTGTAAGAAAATTGCAAAAACACAGTGTGACTTTCCCTTGGTACTATAGGGTGTAGCTAGACACTGGGTCTGCAAATATAGTAATACCTTGGGCAATTTTTTCAGGGGATAATTCTGTACAGCTACCATCCTTTTCTTTCTTTCCTGCTTTATTTTCTTTCCCTTCCTTCCTTCCTTCCTTTCCTTCTTTTTTCCTATATTTTTCTTTCTTTCTTTTTCTTCTTTCCTTCCTTCCTTCCTCTTTTTTCTTTCCTTCCTTCCCTCCTTCCCTTCCTCTCTCCTTCCTTCCTTCCCTTTTTTCCTATATTCTCTCCCTCTGTCTCTATCTTTCTCTGTCTCTCTCTGTCTCTCTGTCTCTCTCTCTCTCTCTCTCTCTCTCTCTCTCTCTCTCTCTCTCTCTCTCTGTCTCTCTCTCTCTCTCTCCCTCAGCCAAAGAGCTCTATTTGCTTTGCTAATGTCTTATCACTAAATGTTGATCAAAACTAGAAAATCCTTCCTTCCCCTAACCTTTCAGTCTTCACTTATATTCCATTGCCCCTCTCAAACCATCTCCCCCCCACCATTTATTCTTTGTGTTCCACCCATTTCTGCCTCATTTCTGTTCCTCATTATCTTGAAACTTTTTTTAATGGGGAAGGAAGGGGGAAATGGGGCTTCACAGAAATTAGAACTGGAAGGAACTATGAAGGCCATCTATTTCAAGCTCCTCATTTTACTCTCACGGGAAGGGATCTGTCTTGCCTCAGTTTACAGGTAATGTGCCCCAGAGCCAGAATTCAAACTCAGGTCCTCAAAATCTACAGCTATTCCCTTTATGCCATGGAAAAACAAGGTTTTTTTTCCCCCTCAAGCTATTAATCTCTAGCTCCTGAGATGACTTTTATTCTTCTCCATCGCCCATCTCCTCACTACATACATACTTCCTTTTCCCTATGACTGGATTTATCTGTAATACTTTTCTATGGCTCCTTTTTTTGATGGTCACCAAATTCAAAGTGCTATCATTTTTCTGTCCCCTTTTAGGGAGATGAAACATCAGAGGAAATGGAGACCCATAGCATCAATTCCTTGTAGGGGTCAGAACTTTTCACTCAAAGAAGTTGTTTTTTTTTTTAATGAATGGAAATATTTTGCCTCCTCTCTATATATCATAGTGATGCTCTGTCTGCATATCACTCACACACTGAACAGCTATATTCTTTTGTATTTTTTTTAAAATGTCATTGATCTGGTTTATTTCTTTGGCTGTTAGTTGAAGAGGCTGTAGCAGTTGGCTATGGGTAGAAATAGGCAGAAATAGACAGAAGTCTCTCAGATTTTCCTCTTACATAAATGTGGACTAGTAAGTATATCCTTAATGGGGAAGAAAGGTGAGTTTAGATGTAAAAGAAGACTTTCTGATAACCAAGTGGAACACACCATTGATCACAAAGGCAAACGGAAGTAAAAAATGAATAGGGAGGCTGAAGCAGCCTGAGCTCTGTGGCACTCAGTGGGAGGGGGGAGAGGAAAGGAGGGAGAAAGAATCTCAACACCCAAGAGCACCTCTCATTTATTGTGACAAATGCTAAAAACTAGAAGCCTTGGGAAGACAAAAAGGAGGGGGGATGTGGATTGTAGATGGGGTAGGAGAGAGCAAGAATGAGGAAAGGCCCATGGTGAGCACACAACATAGTTCAAGTTGGCAGAAAGCCCTTTCTTGAAGAATGTAAGTATAACCTTTAGCATTCAAGTGTCTGGGCTTAAGTGTCGTTATGAGCAATACTTACGCTGCTGCAGCTTCCCCTAACTTCTGGACAGATCCACCAGCTTTCCCTTTTCCTCTCTAACAGAATTGGGGGGAAGGGCAAGGAGAATAAAACAGGAAGATGAAGGGGGGAGGGAGGGAGGAAGGAAGAGAGGGGGAGAGTCTCACTCTTGAAGCCCCTCCAGTCCTGAACACTAAACAGCATCCTTTGCAATGATGTCTTATCTAGGCTGCTGTTACTCTGTATATCTATGGGCAGGAGGACCACAGTGGTCTCTCCTGCTCCTAATCTTGTCTCTCCAAACATTCAAGTCAGAATTGCCTGTCGATCGACTGAGAAACCCAGCAGGCAAGCCGGTCATCCCTTCGCACACTGAAGCCCAAAAAAGCAGAGCACATTTCTGGGCCAGGTTTTGTTAGCTCCCCACTCACTCCCTTCACTTAGGAAACTCAGGTCAGGCATGAAGGCCAGGCTACTTGTGGAGTGGCAGGTAGTTGGGATTCAGGAGCCGAGGGTGGTCTAGGAGGGGAACATTACCCATCCCTGTCTAGGAACCAGTTTGAAGATCCTCACCTTCTCCATCACCCGCCTTCTGGTTCAGGACCCTGGTGCCCCAGGGCAGAAGCGGCAGCTGGTAGATTTCTGCCTCTTAGAGAGCCTCGGGCAGTGAGAGTAGGGAGCGGATATTTGTTGAATGAAGGGAAGAAAGAAAGAGAAAGAAAGAATGAATGAACGAACGAATGAATGAATGCCCAGCCACAGAAAGCCTGAGGGAAAATGTCTTTCACTTCAGCCATGGTGTGGGGGCAACAGGGGAGGAAAACAGCAGACTTCTTCAAGCCAGTTGTTAAATGGGAGAGGAGAGTACTTTAAGTGGGAGAACGCTCGTCATTTCCTTCCTCTAGGTCTTGGGAGGGAAACAGGGCCCTCGGGGAGGGTGGGCTTCAGGATAGTTACTGAGGAGGGGTAGCAAAGTAGGAACTCTAGTTATTTCACTCGCTCCCCAGGGCCCTCCGAACCAGGAGTCCTGGAACCAAGGTAACCTTGGCTTTCTTGGCTGGGGCGCAGCGAAAGCTTCTGTATGAAGTATCTGGGGACCAAGGCGATGGTCCCCAGTAGGGTCTCCCCTGAATCGCTGGCTGAATGTCACTCTCCCAAAGCTTTTTCTTTTGTGTGTGTGTGTGGGGGGGGTGACCCAAAGAAAATGTCAGAAAATTTAATTTTTTTAATAGGGCAAATTTGTATCATTACGTTTGAACTTGATGTGTTGATTTAAGCAACTAAAAAAACCCTCAAAATAATCTCCTTTCTGGATGTGTGCGCTGGTAGACTATCCAGAGGAGCATAAGAAAAGTGAAAAGGGTGTTTTCCGTATTTCGGATCTGGAAGAAACTAGATCGAAACAACCTGTAGCTGTAGCTGCCCCGCCTGGCCCCTGGAGGTATGAGGAGGGGGGTGTCTTAAGGTGAAGAAGAAAGGGAAGAAGGCTGCTGGGCAGAAGTTGGTAGAGTGGGTCAAGTGGGCAAAAAAAAGTGGCCAAGGTCCTGTGCCCAGTTCACCTGAGGGAGTCCGAAGACAACAGGGTCTCTCTTTGTGGGAAGGATGAGAGGTCCCCAAACGTTACCCCAACTCCATCACGATTTAAGGGGATCAGTGGGCTCCTAGCTGACTACTTTCTAGGTGAATAGGGTCTGGGCGGCGCTGCTCCTCACGCTTCTGAATTCCTCTGAGTCAGAGGGGTGTCGCTTGGAAGTTCCCCCGAGTGCTTACTGACCCCACCAGCTGCTCTCCACTCATGGATTTTTACTAACTGCGCCTTCCGAATTTCGCGGGATCCGCGCCAAGGAAGATTGGATGCTCCCTTTTCTTATTTCTGAGGGTAGAAAATAAACGAATCGGAAGATCATTGTCAGGGAAAACAGTGTCTTCGATGTTGTTCGTTGCTTTAAGTTATTCTTTGATTTTTTTTTTTTAGACTTCATTTGGAAAAGAGGAAAAAAAGTTGGTGGGTGTCCCTAAAACGTTGTTTCTCTTTAAAAAGCCTTCCTAAGAGGTGCAGTTAGATTTACCTTAGATCTTTTCTTGGGGTAAAGAGAAGGAAACGGGATGGAAAGGACCACAAGCAGGATTTTGTCCCCTATTTTAAAAAATCTCATTGAATTGGGAAGAGGAACACGGGCGTGAATATATACTGGGAAAAGGGTAAAAGACCCCACCGATTTCCCTCAGTGGAGGGTTTTTTTTTTCCTTTGGGGGGAAAAATATCTGCTGGCTCCAGGTTTTTTCTCCAGAAGAAACACACATGTCTCCCAAGAAGATGTACAAGGATAGGTCTCTTTTTACATTTCTCAGCAATGAAGGTATTCAGTTCCCTGTCCATGAAACAATACGTGCCTACAAGAAATGCAGACATCTGGGTGGAACTGCTCAGCAGTGCATCTCTCCATTATCAGCTTTGCTGCATTTCTGCCTCTCAGCAATGAATGTGCCACCCTTGGCATCTCTCTCTTCCAAAGTCTTTCGCTAGACGTCCATGTGTAAATGGGCACAAGGTATCAGGTTGCCTCCCCCCGCCCCCAAGCCTGACCCCATCCTATCCACCTGCTCCTAAGTTCGCTTTTCGAGACTCGTAGGGTTCCCTTACCTCTCTCTGGCAGACAGACACGCTGTCCTTGATCATTTCCCAAAGTTGTACCCTTTGAAATCCCCAAGCTACGAATCTACTGCGCTCCAGTTGTAACTTCGTTCGGGAGGGATGTTATTTCTCCCTTTACTTCCCCTGCCTCTGGTTTCATATTTGGTGCAAACAGAAAAGTTACTATATCGAAAATAAGAGCTAAGGGCTCACTGATCGTGAGAGTATTAAACACTGGGGCACACTACAGCCTCTCACCTGCTTCGCCTCCCAAGGTTTCATTGCAGATTTCCATTGCAAAAGAGGAGGAAACTGAGAATCTGACAAATGCCGCACAATTGACTATTTTGACCCGTATTTTCACAATATGCACTGTATTAAAAATGAATGGATGACTTGATCATTTGGAACTATTTCAAGGATTTTGGCAAGCCAAATTTTGTGTCAGTTCTTTAGAGGTTTTTGCTTCTAAGAATTAGGATATGTTATATATACATATACACACATACACACACATAGATAATACACACATATGTAAATGTATGTATATATGTGATGGAGTGACCCGGTGTAGTAGCTTGTGGTCTTTTTTGAATTAGTAGTTCAAAAAAGGGGAGGGGGGACCTTGTCCCCTCCCCCTTTGCCCCAGGGATGGAACCTCCCGGGATTCAAGCGGCCAATTTGGTTTGCTTTCAGTGGTTTGGAGTCTCTCCCTGGGTTGGGGTGGCTCTCCTAGAACTGTGCTCTGCTTTCTTGAGGGCCAGCTGATTACTGTTTCTGCCCCAGCGTCAAAAACTGTAATCAGTAGGAATCTCCCTCACCCTAAATAACTGGAGAACAAGGAAAACTACACTCCTATGGGACATCCTCCCCCCACCCCCACCCCCCAAACCGGGAATTACAACCTAGGATAGTGGATTGCTCCCCCAGTCCATCTTCCTTCTTTTTCCCTCCCAGCTCCGCCTCCTTTCCCCAGGGCTCTGTCTGCAGTCGCCCCTCTCTCGGGAGTTCGGTTATTTCGAGCAAGCTTTCTCCAGAAAACTCCTTTTTCTTTAAGCAACTTTCCAAAGGAGATATTGTGCTAAATGTTCAGTCCTTCAGTGTGTATTCGTGAATGTCGCTCTGAATTCAACTCCACATATTGCCCTGCAGCATGTAAATAGTTGCATCTGGGCGCGCTCTTGCATCCAACACGTACCGGGTGTACTTGGACACCCACCCACCCTAGTGTGTCCTGGAGAACCCCAGGGGCAGGATGGATGCAGTGCAGATTGCCCTTTTCAAAAGCCTGAGAAACAAATACCTATTTGCTTTTCATTAGTCTGAGTTGTGAAAGTACCTTGATAAAGTCTTCTCCAGGCTATCGAGTTTGGAGTAAAGCTCTTTATCAGAAAGTGGATTGACAAGATACAAACAAAATGAGAGCGAAACGCATTCTATACCCCTATGTACATTCAACCAAGAGCCCAGGCGCTCTGCCCGAGTTTCAGATCTATGTATAAGCATCTCCATGCATACACACACTTCCCTAACTTTATCGAATACACACACACACACACACACACACACACACACACACACACACCTGTTTTCTTTACGCGTAAACACATAGACACAGCTACAGATCTATACGATCTGGCATGTTTGGAGCACATTCCTTGATTTTCTGCGCGCGAGCCCAGTATAAATAACTGTAGGACAGAGGTACCAAGTTAACATTTTTTTTCGGCGCTCAGACTGGCTGCACCCCGATGGGAAAGGGGAACTGTTCGATTTGTTCGGATGTTACTTCTCTATTCTGGGGGCGAAGGGGGCAGACAGATCGCAACTGCCTAGCCTGATTGTATTTCTCTCTCTCCTGTCTCCTGTGTTTCTCTACCTCATCTTCTGCCATTTCCAGAAGCAGGAGAAAGGTGTCGAAGGACTTGACCCCTAAATCAGAGCTGCCTGCGGCTGGACCTAGCTCTGGGAAGAATGCTGCCCCTTCCTCTAGCTTTGCAGCTTAACCCTTTAGACTCCTCGCAGCAAAGGGCAAGAGCAATGGTGCCTCTGACCCTAGCCGTGCAACCAGCCCCCCCCTCCACGCCTCGGCTCTTTGGATCACTTTAAGAGCCCACAAAAGAACAAGAATGGGAGAGCAATGATCGAGTGACACGGGACGGGGGAGCTCCTAGAGCCAGAGGAATAACAGGGAGTTGCCGAAATGAGAGATGTTTGGTTTGTGTTAACTACCCAGACAGATGCACTTCGGCATGTTTGCATTTATGGAATCCATATGTTGTCTTTGGGGAAAGAACAGTCACACATACACACATACAATAGATTTAAGATAACAATGCAAATTCAAAAAGGTACAAGGTAATGTTTTATATGTAACCACTCCGAGATCTAGCTATGTCTAGTTGTATAGAACAGGGACTTTCCACCCCTTCCTGCTTCCGTGTGTGTATGTATGTGTGTGTGTGTGTGTGTGTGTGTGTGTGTGTGTGTGTGTTTCCTGCCCCCTGCGGAAGAAAGCTCAGGGCCCAAGAGGTAGGATCTTTCTTTCCCTCGACCTCCCCCTTCCTTTTCTTCCCCCTTTTTCAGACTGACCCATCACATCTTCAGCCTTTGGACCCAATGATCTCCCCTCTCCCCTACTGCAGTACATACCCTGAAGATTACAGGGGAGCAGATTATTATTCAGTATCTGCCATTATTCAAATCTTCATTACTAAACCGAACATTTCTATTTTATACTTTCAGGGAATGGAAGCTACAAACATATATATATATATATATATATATATATATATATATATATATATATATATATATATATATATACATATATATACATATAAATACAAATAGTCACACATGGATGTTAGATATAACCAGGTACCATACCTTTATTTATACATACCTTGTATGTGTAGATGTTTACATATATGTATACACACATAAAGCTTATATATCCATCTAAAGACATACATATGTATATACATTTTCTTTTTGGTGTATCCCTCTTCATGCTTCTGTCCATACATTCATTCGAGAAATAGGTTGAGAAATATACAAATGAATGTAACATTTAATATACACACCACATTTCCTACATTCTGTGAACATTTAAAAAACTGATTTGCCTAAAATACCCTTCCCACTTGCCAGATAAATACAAGATTTAAATTCTGAATTCCTTTTTTCCTTTTTCCATTTTTAAAAGTAAATTAATCTCCATATATGCTGTATGATCACCTAAGCATTATTCAATCATATAAGCTTGGTACCTCACCTCAATATAACAAATTCATTCAGTAAAATTAGCATAAGTATTTACCAGATCAAGCTGGAATTTTCCTATATTGCAACATGACATACATTTATGTCCAGATTTCTCAAAATAACCAACACCAATGGAGACACTAGCTTTCTATGGTTCTTTTTGTATAAGAAAACAAAATGCAAGTTCAGTCCTAGTTAGCACTGCTTTCTTGGTAGATACTATTTACATATTAAATCGAAAATAAATAAATGATATTTAAGAGATTTTCTAGCCCTAAAAACAGAGATTTAATTCTGCTACATCCTTAAAAAAATCAAAAGACAAAATCCTAGCAGATTTATGAAGGTTCCTGAAGACAGATAAATATGAAAAATATATGTAATATACATACTCCTGAGGTTCTGAACAGTTTTCCTTACCTGATGTATTACGAAAAATTTCAGACACACCAGGCTCCCTTCATTCAGCTACATTTTACACTGACCTGCACTTTGGGCTGAAAGAAAAAAACGATTAGCTGTTGCAAATAAAAATTTTAAATAATAATCAGAAACCGGGTATAAACTAAAGATAAAATATACAGTGGTTAGAATAAAGATAAATATTTATTTAATCAAAGTAGAGGTTGTGTTTGGACTGGAGGAATGTTTCATCCTTCCCTTAAAAAAAAAAAGCCAAGAAAAGAAAAAAGGCAGAGGCTTGGCAGCCTCCTGGAGATCCCCATTGTCCAGGGCTATAGAAAGTCCCAGAATGGCATTAACCTCACAAAAGGCACATTGTACGGGGGACAAAAAAAGCCCCTTCTTCTACAATAACTTTTAGCTTTTTTATTTTTAGAAAATGACAAAGGTTTTGCAAGCAATGACTGGTGAAACCTGTAGCAAGACAGGCTGGACTTGGCTTTATTGATCAGCTGTCCCGCATGGAAAAGCAGCTAGGAAAGTTTGAATGGTAAACTCAGATTTGGCTCATAGAGGGGAAACCCTCAATTTTTCTAAACGTATTTTTTTCCCTAAATAAAAACAGTATTATTCCCAGAGTGAGTTCAGAAGGGCTAGATGAGGTAACCCTGAAAACTCCTATACCTCCCCCCTCCCCCCCAGGCTTTAATGAGAGGCTTCATGCTCTTAAGATCACTAGGAAATCTCATAAAATTAAGCATCAGATTCTAATCAAACAGGTTTCACTATTAATCCCCCAAATTCATTATAAAATAGGGTAGCAATAAAACTAGACTATGGCCAAAAAAAAAATACCAAGAAAAGTTAGTTGTAAAGCTTTCTTTCCCTAACCAATGTTACATGGTTTACTAATAAAGCCTTTAATAGCACAAATTTTGTTTTTATGTTTGTTTGCAGTCCACTTAAAGTGTAAATTGCATTTTATTTTATTCCGGACATTGTAATTTCAATGTTACTAATTCATATTTAGGACTTACATAAATACATACTTGTCATTAAAAATCTATTGCAGCAGCAGTGACGCTAAGACTAGGGGAAAAGAGAGAAAGAGAGGGAGAGAGGGAAAGAAAGGGGGGAGAGAAGGGGAGGGAGAGGGAGAGAGAGAGAGAGAGAGAGAGAGAGAGAGAGAGAGAGAGAGAGAGAGAGAGAGAGAGAGAGAGAGAGGAGTTTCTTGTTCTTCGTTTGTTTGCTTGCTTTTTTTGGAGGTACTGTACACCAGTCTAAGTGATGGCTTTGATGTGCTGGGAGCAGGTACAGTAGCAGTATCCCTGGCTACTGCCTTTGATTTCAGAGATCTCCTTTGGGTTCTGTTGGGATGTGCAGCTCCTAGTCTTTATCTGAAATCTATCCCTTCATTTCAAGCCCTTTGGCTTCCAGACTGCTCCAAACTCTTGGAGGTAGCTGTAAGACTTTTTTTTTTTGGTGGGATGGGGTGGGATGAGGGGGAGGGGAAAGAGATTAGAGGAGGGGGATGTTATTCCCCCCCTTCTATACTACAGACCTTTCCTCACTACTTAAATACATTGGCTTTCCTTTCTTAAAAATTTAGTCTAAAATCATTTTTCACTGCCTTCACTACATCCCTGCTTTTGATGGCAAAATAGCTCTGTGCTCTGAAAACATCTGCTTTCCAGGCTTTACACACGAAAATTGATTTTACTTTTCTCCTAAGTCCAGAAAGGTTTAAAAAAAGAAGTTGTGCTTGTTTCCAACTGCAACTTTTCCCCTTCTTCTCCCCTTTTTTCTACTTCCTCCCTCTTTACTCACCCCCTTTTCCCACTAACTCCATTTAGTTCTTATTTACTTCTCTCTTTTTATTTCTTCAAATCATCACCAACCCCCTCACTCTCTCTCCAAAGAGCTAGAGAAGATTTCATCTTATTTCTGAAGGCAAGCTTGACATCTTTTTTTTTTTTGGTCCATTCTATGGAATATGTTAAAGTTGCTTCATTAAGAAAAAAAAATACATCCTCTTCTGGTTTTTTTTTTGGGGGGGGACGGAGATTTTCCTCACACTTTCCTAAGAGAAAATTTCCGAGATTTGCAATTTAAAGTGTCTCCATCTACGTCTCGGATACTTCATTTAAACCCAGGCATTTAACTGTCCCCCCCCCCGTCTGAATTCCCTCCCCCCCTTTCACTCTTGCCTTCTGTGACTTTCTTCCTATTTAATTTAAACACCCGCAGCTGCATTTTGCCGGGGGGGAAGAAAAGGAAGGAAAAAGAAAGAAAAAAAAGAAAAGAGAAAAAAAAGAAAGAAAAGGGGAAAAGAAAAAAAAACAAAAAAAAATCTTGTTATAAAAAATCCCAGGCTGGCTCCCATTGTTGCTTCTCTGCATCTCAGTCCTGTGTGTGTGTGTGTGTGTGTGTGTGTGTGTGTGTGTGTGTGTGTGTGTGTGTGTGAGTGTGTGTGTGTTTTTAATACATGCATAAACTTTTGGTGCCTCTCTCCCTCTTCCTGGTCTCTTCTCCCATCCTCTCTTCCTGCTCTCCTTGCCCTGCTCATCACTTTCCCCTGGTTTTTTTTTTTCCCTTCCTCCCCTCTGCCTCCCTCCACCTCCCCCTTTTCTTTTTTGCTGAATCTTATTGATCCAGAAGGTGGCTAATTAGCCCTTCCCGTCGTGCCTGGGTAATGAAGCACATGCGCACTGAATTAATCACAGCCATTTTTTGCAGGAAACTAATTAGCAGAATAAAGATCCAAAGACTTTTTTTTCTTTTCACTCATCAGCTCCCACTTCCAGCGCGTCCCCTCCGACCGCTGCAGCCACCGCCGCCACCGCCGCCACCGCCGCCGCCGCCTCCTCCTCCCGGCAGCCGCCGCCGCCGCCGCCGCCGCCGCCTGCTTTGCATCCCAATTACCGCCTAGAGCCGCCGCCGCTCCTCGTCGGCGGCCCCTGCCCGCTCGGGGGGCTGCCAACTCCCCACCGACCATGCTGCTCGGCGGCAGCGGCGGCGGCGGCTCGGGCTCCCAGGCTGAGGCTGCCTCCCGCCCCGGGCTCCGCCGAGCGCGCTCCCCCGCCGCCGCCGCCGCCGCCGCCGCCTCTGCCTCGTCCGCCTCCGCCGCCGCCCCCCGCCAGCCGCTGCCGCTGCCGCTGCTGCCTTGATGGGATCTGCAGCCCGAGCGCCTCTGGTCGGGATTCCGAGCGCCCCCAGCTCCCGCCGCCGCCGCCGCCCGCGCTGCAGCCGCCGCCGCCGCCGCCGGACAACCAGCCGCGTAAGTGCCAACTTTTCCCGTGTCCTCGTGCCGGAGCCCCCGGCCGGCTCCCGCGAGCCCGGGCTCCTCCGCCGCCACAACCGCCGCTGCTCGTCCCGCGCCCGCCGCGCTCGGCGCCCGCCCCCCGCGCCCGCGCCCGCCCCGCGCTCCTCCCCGGCCCGGCTCCGCGGGCTGCGGCTGCCCCGGCCGGCCGGCTCGGCCCTGGGCCGGCGGCCGCCCCGCGCCGCCGCCCGCTCCCCCTCCGCTCTGCTCGCTGCCTGCTCCTTCCCCCCCCCCCCACTGCCCGCCCTGCAAACTTTCTCTTTCTCTTCTTCCTCCTCCTGCAGCTCCCGCTCCCTCCCCTCCCCCCCGCCGCCCAGTTGCCCGAGACCCCCGGGGCCGGCCCCGGGCCGAGCGGAGCCCGGGCGGCGAAGCGGCCCGGGAGCAAAGCCCGAGCCCGAGCCGAGCCCGCCGCCGCAGCCGCAGCCGGCCGGCCGCACGCTGCCTCGGCCGGGCTCGGGCTCGGGCTCGGGGGGCCCGCGGGGAGGAGGGCTGGGCTGGGCAGGGCTGGGCTGGGCAGGGCGCTCCGGCCACCGGCCGGCCCGGCGGGCGCCCAGACAAAGGCCCCGGCGGCCGGCAGGGGGGTCCGGGGCCCCCGCCCCCTCCCCCAGGGCCCCGGGACGAGCCGGGCGCCTGCAGGGGCTCGGGGGACGCTCTACCCAGCCGGCCCCCTCCCCCCCCTACGCTCAGGGGCTGACTCGTGAGGATGGGGCCGGCCCCGAGCCGGGAGCCCCGAGCCCGGAGCCCTGAGCCGAGCGGAGCGGAGCGGGGAGCAGCGGCGCAGCGAGCAGCGGCCCTGGGCACGGCCGGCCGGACCTCTCTACCTGCAGCTGCAGCCGCCGCTGCCGCCGCCGCCGCCGCTCCTGCTGCTGCTGCTGCTCCTGCTGTTGCTGCTGCTGCTGCTGCTGCTCTCTGCGCTGCCCCGTGGGCAGGCAGGGCTACCAGCCCCCAGAGGGGGGCCCTTCCCTGGACACTGGGGGCTCCGGGGGCTGCGCTCTCCGGCCAGGGGGAGACACTCCCTCCTACGCCTGGGCTCGCCTGCCCAGCGGAGTTGATAGACATCGGAGGAGCCCTCTTGTTTCCTTCTCATGCGAATATGAGATTGTTCATGTTCTTTCTACTTTTCTCCCTTCTGCTCTTTACCTGCATTTTATACATTGGATGCAAGATGATATTTCGTGATTTTTAGGCTCTGCATTTTAATGTGTCCTCTTTTGCTTACTATATTTGAGGGCAGCTATAAACGTATAATGTTTACAGGTGTATTTAAATTGTATATTGACACCTTACTGCTACCTCTTATACGTGGATGTTATTCTACGGAGATAATAGATTTTTAATATTTTTTAATCTCTTATCTACAAAATGAAATCTGATGCCTCTGGTCTGAACTGTGTAAAGTGTTGAAATTCCACCTATTGTACAAATTGCTTTAAAGAAGGTTTATAAGGGTTTCCAAGACCACAAAAAGTCTTGACGCTTCCCACCCTTAACCCCCCCCCCCCAAGTTAGGTCAAATAGGACAATTTTTATTGATCTCGATTATTGGGACATGGTCTAAGTAATATGTGAAGGAAATAGTATGGCTGCTTTTTCTTTGCAGTTTTAGAGACTTTTTTTTATTAAGGGCCTTGTTAAGGGAATTTTAAGAAAGTGACAGAAAATGAGCGCTTAGCTTGTGGTGCCAATTCCAAAATCTAAATTCACTTTGGAAAATTGTAATTCTCAAACCTTTGAGTAGAAAGATTTTGAGGTTTATTGCGGGTTTTTAAAAAGTCTTTCTTTTTTTTTTTTTTTTGCCCTCATCTTTTGAAAAGTGGCCAGTAACAGGCTAACTTGTTTTCTGAGCGTCTTAAAGCAGAGCCTTGCCGATGGAAAAGGGGGAAAGATTGATCAGAATCTGCATAATCAATAGGGCAATGTGCTGAAATCGTGTACCTACATTTACTGTAAATTTATACAGTATCTGCAGGGTGGGTGCTCAAGTGGCTTTTCCTTCTCCCCCTCAAGTGGATTTAATTGCAATATAGCAAACTCTAGCATTTACTGCCCAAGCCTCTGGAACTGTTATAGAGGAAGTAGACTGTATTGTCTCATTTTAAAAATTACTTTATTTTACTGCTAGGTTTGGTGTCTGTATGTGAGCTAGCTAATATGTTAGTGTCTGCAGGTTTCTTAGGTATTTAACATCAAAACGCCCCGGAACTTGATGGCTTAGAAAGAGAGTAGTGTGGGGAGGGTCGTATATTGGGAGGAGAGGTGCTTGTATGTTCAATTAATTGCACTTTATGGGCCTTCCTGTAAGGTCAGACTACATTTCTTGGGCCGGTGTAACTAACTTAGAGACGGTATAGGAGGGAGGATAATACACCAGAGGCTATAAAGCCTTATAACGAGAAGATGGTCTCCTTCTCCCCACTCCTTTCTTGCTGCCCCCCCCCCCACCCCAGTGTGTGCATGTTAGGATACAGTGTTGTAGTCAGTCCTGAGATCTTGGTGGGTGAATTCCTGTTTCGAGATGGCTTTTGAAAGAGAAAAGCAAATGGTGCATGAGCAGTATTTCGTAAAAAGTGTGCACTTGGTCAGTTTTGAAAGGATTTCAATGGGGGGTGGGGGTGGGAGAAGAGTGGATTAAAAAAAAACCCTCCTGCAGGCAGGCCAGTAACCTTTCCTTCTGTGTCCGTGCCCCTCCCTTACCAGTCTATCCCCACCCTCGGGTTTAGGTTTTAATTACTTAATGCTAAAATGCACAATGCTTATCTAAATATTTGCAAATGCTCTTTCCTATTGATTCCTCTGAATAAACTGTTCTGCTCCTACTTCAGACAGTAGACAATTCATGAACTTTTAAAACATTGACAATCTCCTGAGTAGTATTCTTGTGTGCATTTGTGTTTATTTGTGTGCATAGAGAGTTACAATAATTTTTTTTTTTTGAGGGAGGGGTGATGGTGGTGGATGAGAATCTTCATTATCTGTGAGTTCTCCTTCCTGGGGCCAGAAAAGGGTATTTCTTTAGTGCTGTGATTGAAGCAGCTCTTCTGGATGTGTGTCTGTCCACATATGCACAAGGTAGTATGTCTGGATGCATATGCAATTATATTTCTTCCTCTCACCCTTGTTTAATATGGAGTAGTTTTTCAGGGGTTGGTGACTCCCTCCTTAGGGTCACATTGAGTTCGAATCTGACTGAAGGTACAGGAATCCTGCAATGGGGAAATAAAAGAAAAGAGAGAATGGGGTCAAGTCAGCTGCTTGGAGGCCAAAACCCCTACAGCTGCTTTCATTTTATTTTTTGTGTGTGTTTATTTTTGGCTCCCCCAACCATGTTACAAATTGCAGCCTGTCTTCTCAGGTGTGTTCTCTGTAGTTTAAAGCACCCGTGCCCTGGCACCCACAATTTATTCCTAACAACAACAAGCACATCCCCCCCCCCCAACACACACACACAATACAATATCCAAAACAACAGAGGAGGAGGGGGTGAAAACCCCCTACTGAGTTCAGGCAAATAAGGTTGGGTCTCCATATCCTATTACAAAGCAGCTTTGAATATGCAAGACATCACACAAGACCAGTTATTCCAGTTACAACAAACTATTAAAAAAAAGAAAAGAAAAGGCATGTTTAGATGGTAATTTGTTAGTACAAGAAAAGGGATACCCCATAAAGCTGCCTTTTTCCTTTGCTCGGCTTAGGCTTCACCAACCCTTTTCAGATTGGTCCAGAATATTTTAAAAAATGAAAATCTTTTGAGTTTGCAAGCTCACTGCAAGCAACACATTTTCTGTATTTTTTCCTTTATCTTGGAGGAGAGTTGGCAGGGATTCTGTGGTTTGCAGTTACACAATGTGTTATCATGTTTTTAATCACTAAATCATTGCAGTGGTTATAGATTTACAGTCTTGGGGTATTACAGAGAGGAGCAACGGCGGCTATATCTCTCTCTATATATACTTTTAAATTATACCAATGTAAACTGAGTGTAGCAGCTGTGAATATGGTCAACAGATTTCATTTTCCTCTTTGTATGTTTCAGCTTTCTCTCCCTTGGATAATTGTCTTTCTTCTAATTGCTTAAAGTAAAGAAAGTTGATTTCATATTTTTTTGGTCCTTTTCTATCTAGCTTCCTTCCAAGCCCAGTGTTCTCTTCTGACCCCCCCACCCCAAGTATATGGGTTGGGGGGGGCGGAGATTGAGACACTGAATTGGTTGACTATAACCCTAGTTGAAACTTCAAACTGCTGAAATAAAATTGGGGATCAAATACTGTAACAATCCCACACTCACTTTAAAAAAAATCAAGCTTCTCTGATTTACAGACTGACCCCTTGTATTAGGGATTCAACAGTGATTTGCAAATGAGAAAGGGGGTGGGGAGAGAGAAGAGGACAAACTTAGGGTCCTTACTAGTAGTAACCTACCTAGTGTGCCCTGTCCACTAGACCACTTTTCAGCTTCTGTTTTTCATATTATTATGTAACAGAATCCTTGGCAGCATTAAAAATTCAGTATTACAAGCTGATTGTAATGCTGCTTCATTAGGGAGCGCTGTCTGGTCCGGTATTAAGTGAAGCCCAGAGCACGGCTTTTAGGTTATAAACACCAATAAATATTAAGTATCAGCAAAGGGGAGAAATGTCAGCTGAGCTTTTGGCCTCTTTCTAGGCCCCTTTCTCCCCTTCCCCCCAACTGTCATCTGTTTTCTTGTTGTGATTCTGATGTGTCGACTTTTCAGTGACGTTTTAGGAAGGCTGTTTATAGAGTTATCTTGTATACACAAAGGGCTAGGAGTTTGTTTTGTTTTGATCTGTCTTAAACAGGTCCTTTGCTTTGCTGATGTCATTTCCGTTCATATTTGAGTGACTTATTACTTATTCTTCATGACCCCTACCCCCACCTTGGTTTTCAGCTGGAGCCTGTGATCCCTTGGGGGAGGGGGGAAGTCCACTCCGGAGGAAAGTCCTGGGTTCAAAGGCTGAGGGTCGAGTGGCTTTTTCTTCCTTCTCTGTTTTGCCAGCTCTGGAAGGGGCTCCCCATCTTAGGATCCAGTTAAACCCTCAGACAGCAACTTTCTGTGGCCTGCCCGTGGAACTGCACTGATTCATCTAGGTTTCCTTTTCTTCTCTCCTCCCTCCCCCACCACCCTCTATCATCTTTTTTGTTGTTGTTGTTGTTGAATTTTTGGTGCCTCTAATATTTCCCCTCTTGTCCATCTCCTCCCCCTACCCCCAAAGTTCTAATGACCACCGCGATTCACTTGCAAATCCAAAGCTGGCATTAGTGGACAGCATGCTGTGAAAAGAAGAAAATATTTCAAGGCAACCCCCCTGCCCCCAAACTCCTATTCCTGGGCTGCATCTCTACTTTAACATTTTTCTAAATGTTTTTCCTATCCCTGGGTCAATTGACTGTCCTTTGTAGCTATAGAGCCAATTCTGATGTTACTAAAAATGACTGCAAAATGCCCATTCCCCCCCCAAACACACACACACACACACACACACACACACACACCACCCCTCCTCTTGTTCTCCTGTAATTTGCAACTGGAAACCAAAACAGAAAATTCAGTGAGAAAATAATAGAAGCAAAAGTAGATTTGGAGGCCTAGAGGTTTTAGCTTAAAAGGGGACTTTTTTTTCCCCTTCTTCTCCTGAATCGGCTCGTAATAAGGAGAAAGGGAATATCAATAATTAGGAAGTTCACTTAGCTAGCTTCTCCCCAACCAAGACGGGGTGAAAAATGAACCAGCGTTGACACTTGGCTTGATGTGAAAACCCAGGGTGACCTTTCCCCCCTTCCATGGCACTGGTCTTTTGTTCCTGGAGAACTGAGCTAAGGTGCTTTTTTGCTCAGACCAAAGGCATCTCGAAAGAAGTCCCCTCGTGTGCTTCATCCCCTTTGGATGGTCTTCTCATGGTTATTGTCAGGGCAGACTCTCCCAAACAATTGCTTCAGGGAGACACAAAAGCAAAAACATTTGTCCTGGGTTTTTTTTTTTTTTTAACCCCTTTGTTTTTAGAGGGGTTTTTCAATCCATTCTTTAAATTTCACAGTTCCTATTTGTCTACAAAGAGACAAACGAAACTGCATTGAAACAGATTTACCGTAGGCCTGGCTCACAACAGAAACCGAAATCCCAAATTATTGACTTGAAATTTTAGCTCGGTGTTTTTACGTCTGCTCTTTTAAAAAGTGAAGCATTCCTATTGTAAAAAGGTGGCAGGGAGATGATCCGCTTTGGGAGGGAGTGGAGGTGGGGGTGGGTGGAGGAAGAGTGGATATAGCTTTTTGTGTCATTTCTTTCCCACTCCCCCCAAATCCTGGTCTTGGCTGTTTGGCAGCAAAGAATTACCAAGCAACTAGAGCTTAGATCAGATTCCTGATTTTACTGTTCATATGAATCGTGCTTCTGGTATTTAATTATGAATGTGTTAACCCATGTTTCATGTAAGGTAGAATGGTTGGTACACATTAGGAAAGAGGTAAAATTTCTGATCTCGTGTTTTGATTTTTAAATAGGATATATTTAAAGAGTTAATAACTCCCTCCCACTTCTGGGCTGCATTTCCCCTTTCCACTCCCTCCAAGCTTCCTTCTCTCCACCTAGTCAGGCCAAGTGTAAATAGATGTCAGACAGGGGAGATGGGCCATGAACAAAGCAGAAGCCCAACTCGGTTTCCCCTTGCCCTAAACTACTCCAGTAACAAATAGGTGCCCATTGTAATGCTGCACTTAGGGCTCTTGACTGCTTTGTCATTAAAAATTCCTCATTGGAAGGTTTTGTAACACAAATGTAAAAATGCCCCAATGGGTAGAAAATTAGGGGTCTGAAATCTTGCATGGATAATTCTGTTTTCCCTCCACCATGTCAGAAACATTTAACCCACATGTATGCATACATATATACATGCATGTTTATATATGTATACAATGAATGTACATGTATATACATCTGTGTATGTACGTACACATGCATATGTAGACATATTTTTTCACTTCTTAAATCTTTTAAGACTCATTTTTCTTTGTATGTTCCTAATTCTTGGGCCTCATTATGCAAAAAAATTGTTCTGAAAACACTTCAAGATCGAATAACATCTTCTTTCTGGGGGTCTTGTCTTTGTTTTGAAGAAGGGTTGAGGGGGGTCAGTGTGGGTAAATAAACCAGATGACAATATTCTTTTGTAGTGAATTATGGTTTTCAACACCTAAAATCATCTCCAATTTGGACGGGGAAAAATTTAACCCATGGAATTAATATGGCCACAGTAGATGGAGACATTGAAGTTTGTTGTGTCAGGGGATTGTGAATCAAAACATCTGTATGTAGGCCTTGGCATACCAGCCCTTAATGGTTCTGAAGGAGCTGTTGTGGTCTGCTGTGTGGAAAATCTGCATTCTGTAAAAGGACTTGAGTATGTAGACCATACGAGGTCCCTAAATATAACTGCCTGGGCATAATGGGGTGAGCTGAGGGCAAGGAGGGGAACCTTAGCATTAAGGGTTTGGGGGTGGGGTGGGTTGATTTGGGGTTTGTCTGTTTGTTTGTTTTTTTCACCTGTTTCTGGCTTTTTCTTTATTAGAACCCTGGTGCTTATTTAGGCAGTTGTTTTAAAATCTATGTGCACATATAATTCGAGAAAAGATTTGCAAGAATAAATATGTAGAAACCCAGTTATATTGAAAATACAAGGTTCATATGTCAGAAAGCAGGCAACTGTGTCGTTTAGACATCACACTTGCCTTTGTTAAAAGTGAAAGAATATGGAGAGGGGTACATTGTGCACATATGTGTGTGTATATATTTACACCATGCATACATATGTATGTGGAGAGAGGCAGGTCTGGTGTTATAGTTAGGATCAGTGTGATTTAGCAACCACCTAAGCTTCTAAAGCTTTCCTTTGGGTTTGGGAATTGGAAGAGGGTAGGAGTAGAAGTTTTGGGGGATGGGGAGACTCCCTTATTTATTTTTAAATATTTATATTCCTGGCTTTTGTCTATTATGATTTCCAGATGAGGCTAGAATAGCTATAGAGAGCTGGGAAAGGAGGATTTGCCCTTTCTAGCTGAGAATTTTTGTCAGTTTTAGGACAGAGCTCTGAGAATGTCAGTCTGTCAATGCAGGGTAGACCAGGAGGTGTTTTCTATATCACACCTGGTCTCAGGAGATCTGAATGTGGAACATGTCATTGTGGGGTAGGGTGGGGGGTGGAAAAGGGAAGGTTTTCTATTTCATAGAAAATGGTCATTCTTCATGTGATAGCTAAAGGTACAAGTCACCTTCACATGGGTGCCTTTTCTGATGAAAAGGAGTGTGGTACCATACATTGGGACAGGCTAATGTGATAAATAGAGCATCCCTGGACCTGTTTGATTTTTTCACAAGGCCTTGCTTGCCCTGGGCTCAGGCCAGCTCCCAGTTAGGCGATTGGGGCAGGTGACCCCTCAGTATGTCTAGGCCTCTGAGGCCGAGGAGAATGCTGTCTTGGACAGCAGGCCCCTGTTGAAGAGCCTGCCTCTGCTCTGGCCCCCCTCAGGGCCGCCTTGAGAGCACAGAGCACCTCATGGAGCGTTGTACCTTGATCTTTGGTTGTCTTGGCTTATTTTATTCAAGATTTTTAACTATTGCTCCGTCTCCCTCCTGGCATCATATTACAAGGATACCTCTTATTAATAAAAAGTGGAAGCCAAGCAGCAAAATTAGATTTGCCTGGGAGTCCAAACATTTTCTTTTTGTCTCTAATTAATGTGACAGCTTGTGTGTTCCTTGTAGGTAGAGTGCAGACCTGGAGTCGGCTTCATTTTCCTGAAGGGACTTTTGTGCGTAGTATCATCCCTGGAGTGGGGACGGTCTCTCAGTCCCACTTGCTATTTTTATCACCCTCATCATCACCATCTAGGATTCATAGTCACTTTTACAATTGAATTATTTAATGATTTTCTTTAAGGTTTTCCTACCCCGTTCAGGATCATAGTATGGCTAGTTAGCATTGAAATGTAAATATTCTTCTTATGTCTGGCCTACAGTCAGTGTCTCTAGAAACCAGGGTACTTAAAAAAATAATAATAATACATACTCTGGTTTTAAAAGTCATTCACCACTTTTCATGCTTTTGGGTTTTCTTTTCTTGTTTGTTTGTTTGTTTATTTTTCTGCCGCCTCTGCCTCCCCTGCCTCCCCTCTTCCCAGGTTCTCCCATGCTGGAACGTATAACTTGTTCTGGCTGTCTTCTGGGTTTCTTAGAGCCTTGTTCTCTAGGAGAGGCCTTGCTTCCTAAAGTATTAACTGAGCTTTTTGTTCTTCTTTTTTTGTTAGACAATCCAGGCATTTCCTTGATTACTAGCCTCCTGCCAAAAGACTAGGCCCCTGGATGGTTCGGAACCTCAGATTTCCTGTAAATGGGGCAAAATAGTCTTTGTAAATGGAACGTTCCTTGCTCTCACCCAAGATGAGAATGTTCCTCTATACATGCAGCTCTTTGCTTTGTTTATTTCTAGGATGCAAATGATTTCCTGATACATTTTTATTCTACTCAAGATGGGAGAGCAGGTGCCTCTTTCAGAGGAAAATAGTTGACTTCAGAGGTTGTCGGTGGACCTCCAGCCCTTAAGAACTCCCCCTTGTTCCTCCCCCTCCCCCTCTCGGTGATTTTTCTGGCTTTTTGATATTTATAATAAAGGTTAAATTTAGGATATGTAAAGTTGACTGATAATGCTATGCTCTTTATGAGTCAGTGGGGCAGTAGTATTCAGTTTGACCCAGCTAAGAGAAATTCTCTCTCTCTGTCTCTCTCTCTTTCTCTCTCTTTGTTTCTCTCTGTGTCTCTCTCTTTAAAAAAATATAGAATGTTATACAGCATGTGTGAAATGATGTAGCTGTTACCCAGTCTGGTTGAGGGAAAGGCAGGCCCAATGCAGGCTCCTGCTTCATTTCTGCCTTGAAGGAGTGGTATAAACTTGAGCCTTTGGACTGGGAGAAGGGGATGTTTTTATAAGTTTCTGCAGCTGAAAAACAGAAGTGTTCTGTAAAGCAGTTAATAGGATGGGTGTGTGTTTAAAAGAAATTCCTGTCCACATTGGCTAACGCACCCAGGCAAGTGGTTTGGCTGTGACGTGGCCAAGGCTGGGAGACTAATGGATAAGATTCTGAAGTGACAGGCTCTTAAAAAAAAAAAAAAGAAAGAAAGAAAGAAAAGGAAAGCGGGGGGGCAGGAAGGCCAGCTTTCCTTTCTTGAAGACTACAACAAATTCTAGGCAGGCCTCTGTGACTTCTGGGGGGGGGTGTCAGTGCCCTCCAGGGATGCCCTGCTTTTGTTCTCACTTGACCTTTTCACAATGGGTGCAAAAGGCAGTTTGGGAGGAGAGGGCTAATGGTAGGACGTCCACAGCAATGCCCACCCCTGCCTGTTGGCATCCCTTGGGCCAGTGGCTGGCCCTCCCCAGCCGTAGTGACTTATTGCTCTGGCCTGTTTGTGGAAACCCTGCCGGGTGCTGGCCGGCCCAGCGGCCTGGAGGAAGGCGCTCCAGAGCTCCTGCCCACTGGAGCCGGCGTCCCTCTCGAGCGCTTCCGATGAGCAGCCCCTGACTGTGCCAGACAGAACTGTAGATGTCAGGCTTTGCACAGAGAGAAGGAGAGCCAGGCACAGACAAGCAGCAGGGCTGTGAGTTTCAAATTAACCTTCCGCTTTGTTGATGTGTAATGTGGATTTCCACCCGCCCCCCTTCCCCTTCCCCCTAGCTAGTGCAGTGCACACTGGCAAATTGTGAGAGTTGGACTTCATTTACATAAAGCTATTACTGGAATCTGGTCAGCAGGCAGACTGCATTCAGGCCCCTGGCCTCCTGGGGGGAGGGGAGTGGAATGCCTGGTGCCGGCTGATGGGTAAAGCCCAGCAGCTCTCTCCAGGGAGTTTGCCTTCCTGAGAAGGGTGGGAGGGGATGGGCAAACATAGGAATGAATCCATGCTCCCACATCTCCCAGGATGAAAACTCTGCTGTTCCCCTCCTTTGCCTCCCTCCTGCCCCCCAGCCCCCAGATCCCACCACATGGGAGGCGCTGTGGGCACAGGGGATGGGGAGAGGATGCCTCCTAGGGTTGGCTAGATGGGGGGCTTAGTAACGATGAGCTTTCCCAGGCTCCTGTAGAGAGGCTGGCCAGAGAGCTGCCAATGGACCTGTCATCTGTGGCATCTCCTCCTTCCTGAGGTGTATGGAGGCTTTGTACTCCAGGTGAGTTAACTCCTCCCCTCCCTCCTGCTGTCTGTCACCTCCATTACACGTAGGCTTTTCCCCGATTCAGACTTAATTCAGTGACTGCAGGCAGGTGCTCAGGTGCTCCCAGCCTTGGCTGCCTTAACCATTCTCCTGGTAGGTGGGGGAAGGGGAAGTTGTCTCCAGAGGCCTTGCTAGATTCCAGTTGGACCACACTGGTATTTAATGTTTTTTGAACTCATTTGGGCCAAGGGAGCAGAAGACTTTTGGGCTTGAGATATGGGTTCTAAATGCTCATAACGCTACAACCGTTTGGAGGTTTTGGTTCTGTCATCTGAACCCAATGGCACACTTCACTACAAATCCAACTAGGTTAAGATGTGTTTCAGTGTGATTAGAGAGGGAAGTCATCAAACTATGGAGAAGCCAGAGTAACATTATTTGATAAAAACAGCTGCATGGCATGGGGCCAGACTCAGGTGGCAGGGAGATTTGAGTTCGAATCCTAACTAATATGTATTGTTCATGTGGCCCATAGCAAGCGGCTTAGCTTTTTGGTGTCCTGGCAGTTCTAAGGCTATAAGTTATAGAAAGGTTTCCAGAGGGTGGAAGAAATCTCTGCATGGGGAGTTCCTGTACCTCTGAAATCAAAGGTCTACATTTCTCAGACAAACAACAGCCCAAAACAAACAAACAAAAAACCCTTGACATTCATTTTTCTGTCTAAAGATGGCTTAACTTCATTAGATCAGTACCAAAGCAAATGGTCATCGTGTATTGGTCAGAAGAAAGCTCTCTTCTGAAAATAGAGCCTTTTCTGTCTTAAACCACTGAGTTCAGATCCAAAAAAGGGAGGAAAGCTGCCACTTGTTTCCTTTAGCTGGCCTTGAATACTCATTAAGAAGTTCTGAAAGGTGGCTGTAGGGAGGGCAGGCCACACCTGGGATTTAGACTTAGGCCTACTTGTGCTCTCTCTACCAAGGAGGGACCATTGAGCCAGGCAGATGGAACCCCCAGACAGGTACTGGGTCCTCATTTTTTCCTTAGTGTTTTGAGATCCTTGGATGCAAGTGATTATTTTAATACTGTCTACTTTACAGCTCACCAAGACATATAACTGTTACTTTGCCATCAGGCAGCAGGTGCAAGCTGTAGAGTTGGTCCCTGGGGTCCCTTCATTCTTGAATTCAGAAGGTGTCAAACTCTCATGTTCTTTTAACTGCTGTGGTTTCTGGATAAGTTTCAAGGGAAACCCTACAAGGCAGGAGTTCCAATAGTTTAGTGTGGAGATGATGGAACCATGTACGGCAACAGCAGAGACTCTATATGATAGGAAAAGGTGGCCTTCTAAAGTCAGTGGAGGTAGAAAGACCTCTGCAGCAACCTGGGATTCTTTGTTGTGAGAACTTTGAGGGTGAATTGACTTTGTTATCCCAGTGAAAGCTTGGGACTGGTGGGTGCAAAAATATGTCTTGTTATTTTTAAGTGTCCCAGATTTTTAAAGGATGTATATGTATGAAAGTCTACAGATGTGCTTGTTTTCTTTAGGAGTGAGTCCCTCACAACATACTTTTAGATGATGTTCTAGGACTTCTTAAAAGCTATTTCTTCCTAAATAACAGGTCTAAGTAGACTTGGCATTCATTCATTCAACCAGCAACTGGTTTGTTTATAGTTTCCCCCCCTTCTTCTTAAGTACTTTAAAAACATACACACACACACACACACACACACACACATACATACATACATACATACATATACATACACATATACAGAGATACAGAATTGTGCTTGGTTCTGGGGGAGATAGAAATGTAATTTAGTCCCCCTTCTTTAGCCTGCTTTACAAAAGTATCAATCCTCAAATGGGCTAGGTCCATACTTTTGTACTTCTCTCTAATTATACAACTAGCCTTAAGTAACTGTGGGTTACAAAGAAAGAAGTAAGCATTTCTAAACTTAGTCAGCTTCTTTGAAATCAAGAGGAATTGAAAGGAATCTGCTTTTTTTTCCTAACTTTAATTATAGATAAATATATAAAATATGTTATAAATATACATGGATATTATAATTGACTTTTAGAACTTTTTTTTTTACGATGATGCAGATCGCACCTGAGAAAGTTGCCAGTTATTTCTGAATTACCCTGAGACTATTTTTATTGACTGGGAATAGTTAAGAAAATATTTGCCATG
This sequence comes from Gymnobelideus leadbeateri, assembly GCA_011680675.1. Classification (NCBI taxonomy): domain Eukaryota; kingdom Metazoa; phylum Chordata; class Mammalia; order Diprotodontia; family Petauridae; genus Gymnobelideus; species Gymnobelideus leadbeateri. Next base: position 489,524 of record WOXC01006572.1, read on the forward strand.
TCCACATCAGTGTCTAAGTTTCCATAGTTTTATGGAAACAAGACCCCGAAGTATTCATTTTCTTCTTACCCTACCCCCCCTTTGCATTAGTTAATTCAAATGAATGAATGCTAAAATATCACAGGAGGGAGATATAATAATAAATAGAGGTTTCACCCGTCATCTGTTTGATTAGTGAAGTTGAGTTGTTTTATGATTAAACAGAGAGAGTATGCAGGGCCCTGTTGTGCCTGATGCTGAGCCCTGAGACGAGAAGATGAATAAGACAGACCTTGGCCTCAAGGAACTTACAGAGTAGTTCCAAACACTCTTTGAAGTTCTTCTCCACGATTGCCTGTTAATTACATGTGGTGTTCGATCTGCCAATTTTGCTGCCTTCCTTGGACAATCCAGTGGCCAGGAGCTAGTTAGAATTTCACTTTTCATCTTGACCATTTTGAATGCTAATAGTAGGCCTAGACCACATAAGGTGGGAACAAAGACTTCTCAGTTCCCAGTTCGTTAGAATAAATGTCTGCAAAATGCTGGGAAGTTACCTGCTGGTATTTCATTTTCAGCTTGGGATCTTCTGGATGGCACCAGCCTTTTTCTTAGGGTGCTCTGTCCCTTAGTCTCACCCTAGTGTTCATACTTGGTTTTTGTTGTGGTAGTGGGGTGAGGGGGTGGGGATGTCTGCTCAGCTTTTGGGCTTGTAAACACCTTGAAAGTACACTTGATACTGAAGCGTTCCCTTGCCTGAGAAACTCCTTTTCTTGCAGAATTTCAGTGGCTACATCCTAAATGAAAAATATAGAAGCCACTATGTGAAATTTTAGAAAATACTGTAGAATTGCTCGAGTTGTTCTGGGCAGGGCAAGTATCTTTTCAGTTTGGGAGCCAAATGTCTTGGTTTAATTTTTTGAGTTTAGAACTGGTCTTGGAGAAGAGGGGTGGGGGTGGGGGGGCAGTTGGCTGGAAGAAACTTATGCTAGTACATCTCCTTGGTAAATATTATAATATGTATTTGGTGTTGAGCATTTTCCTTATGCCTAGATTGGATTGTGTCAGCCCAGTATAAACAATCTTAGTTGACAGTAATGTCTGTTAAGAAAATCGAAACTTATCTGTGTTATATTCAAGGTCATCCACAGTCTGGGGATGGCCCACCTTAGCCTTACCTCCTTTGCTCTGGGCCTAGACTCCTTGGTCCCTCAGACACTTTTTGTTCTTTCCCCTTGCTTTTGATCATAGCGTTTCCCAGGCCTAGAGCACTCTCCTGCCCTCTCTTCACCTGCAGAATTACTGCCCATTCTCTTGGAGCCCTCCATGAAATCTTCCCTGATTCTTCTCACCAAGACATCCTCTTCCCCCTCCCCATCACAAAACATTTTCATTTCATAATTTGCTAGTGTACTTGTGTTCATTTTATTTTATAGTTATCTATATACGTATCATCCCCCTACTAGCCTGTCTTCTTATCCATTTTGCATATGGTAGGGCTTAATAAATTAAATGTTTGTTTGAGTTGAATTGAACATCAGTGGCCTCAAGAAATTTGTATTTTGAGGTGATATTCACATTACTTCCCTTTAAACTTGTCCAATCCCTGTTAAAGCTCTTGTCTTCTATTTTAATTTTGAAGACTGGCTTATAGTACATGTGAGGGATAAGGGCCCATCATTAATTTTTTTTAAATGTAGGTGTTTTTTTTCCTGTCTTAATGATTTTGCCTACAGTTTGATAATGGTTATTGTTCACAATCACATCTTCAATATTACCATATAACCTGAGTTTGCTACCCCCAGGTCCTAAGGGATAAGACCCAATTAAGTGCTACTTCCTACATCAGTTTTTTCTTCCCATCAGGGACCATGTCAGGTATTTTTTTTCATCTTAGGTTTGTCAGTGCCTTGCACATAGAAGGCACTTACAAATGCTTACAAGATGAAAAGAGTTGACCATCTAGTCTCCTTCCAGCAGATCCAGGCATGGAGATCAAAGGCAGACATTGTCTTTCAGGAGCCAGACTCGATGGATCACGTATTTTATTTGGGTGCCCACAATGGGCAAGAGCTTATCTTCCTGGGCCATTGAAATTGATAAACAGTAATGAGGGCAGTCTTCCTAGTCGTGGACACAGATGCAGGTTTATTAGGATTCTAGGTTATAGGCACTGGAAGAGACCCTTGAGGTCACCTAGTCCAAACCCCTGAGGTTACAATTCGAAACTATAACTGAGACCCAGTGAGATTGATACTTTGCTAAACACACAGTGGTAGGCACCACTTCATGTATTGGGTTCCATTATTGTAACTGCCTCCCAGAATCAAATGAGACAATGTATGTAAAACACTTTGCAATCCGTAGTGCTCTCCACAGCTGCCTCACTTGTTATAAGCTTTCAAAACCCTCTTGATAGGAATACAAGGAATGAATGTGGTTAAGTTGGTTTTGCTTCTTTAGTGCAGCAAGTGACCATCTTATGGACGGGGACTGAGGGTGTGTTACAATAGCGAATTCCACAAAACATGTAATCAACTCTGGGTCATGGGCTGGGCTTAGAAATATTTTGGTAATAATGAAGTATTGTGATGGCCTTTTTGTGGATATTTTTCCTGTCCTTTTAAAAATCTTCACTGGTTACATCTACCTCTCTCGTCATTTAAAAATAACCTCCCAGAAATCTCTTGCTTGTGATAGGGATGAAGAATATTTTTGGAGGCATGAGAATGTGATGGCGGGGGGTGGGGGAGAGTCCTCAGGACCCTGCTCTGTGGTAGCAAGGTCCCCCTTAGGAAACTGGTGTTTGTTTTGTTTCAGCGTGGGGGGAAGAGGGGAGAATCCCTTAGCAAAATACCTCCAGTTTGTCCTTGAATTCATGCAACTGGCTAGTGGAGAATTCTGGGGAGCGTCTGCCTTTTCTGTACCACTCTTCTCCTTTCCCAAGGACTGTAAACAGGCAGATTAATGAATGGAGAGTTTGATGTGAACCTTTCCAGAGAGGCCTTCCAGATCCTTTTGTCTCTCGGGCATCGAACAGTGGAGTTGCTCATTCTTGGGGTTTTGGTATTAACAGGTAGGTTGCGTCTAAGATCTGGTGTGCCCCATCTTCTCTGGCCCCTCCATCAACTTCTCAATCAATATAGTTCCTAGGCTCCTAATAGGGTTATTAAGGCAACTGCAAAGGTAGGAGAGGACCTCTGGCCTCCTTTTCCTGTCCTATGCCCAGGCCTCTGACAAAAACAGGCTAAAAGTTTTTGTGACCATCTTAGTAAAAAACCAGTGATGTTTTCTCTACTTCTGTTCTATTTAGGGAAGGAAACTATTTCTATAATGGCATTACTGACTTTCTAAACTATCATCTTGCCTTTAACTTTTACGTGTCTCCAGGGAAATAGGGAGATGGGAGCAGCTACAGTTTGGGGTTATTTTCTGTCACAAAGGGAAATGACTAGAACCAAGAGAATAGGCTCATTAAAATATTGGACAGTGGCATTTTTATCTGCTGCTGATTTCACATTCTCCTCTGAAAGTGTTTCTGCCACAAACCTTGTAATTCTGATAGTGAAATCTGCCTCCCCCATTCCTTTTTTTTCTTTTCTGACTTTCTGTAACCACTTTGACCTCTAATATACACCATAGGAGGGTTTTGAAGGAGAACTCTGAAATTTGGAGTGAGGGTATAAAATTGGTAGGAAAGGGGGACCAAATTTCTGTATATCTTCCAAGGTGTGCAGTATTTTGGGACTGGAGTGAGTTAAGGATAGAGACCATCAGGTAACCTGAAAGTAGGAAAACACTTTTTTCCTGGAGCTCTCCGTAGACCAGCAGGGTTCTGATGAAGACTTTGAATTCTGGGTGCCAGTGTGTGTGTGTGTGTGTGTGTGTGTGTGTGTGTGTTTTCATCTCTTTATAGTTATCTTATTTTTATTTTAATAGCATCAGATTGAAGTCAGAGGCAGACTGCATAGCTTCCCTCCTCAATCTATTGATGGGAATGACTGGATTGACTTAGTAAAAGATAGAGGCCTTGTTTGGCGTTTGGTTTTGGGTCCTTTCTGTTACTCTCTATTTAGAGAGTGTGTGTACTCAAGCTGTTTTGGAAAAGGAAGTCTTTTTTAGCTTTTCTTCATTTCTTTTGGTATATAAACAATCATTGAGCATATGTGCCCACTTAGACCTAGACTGGCTTCCATAGTACCTCCCCACCACCTCTACCTTCAAGAGGCCAGAGGCCTGTCCTGAATCTCACTCTCCTTAATACCTTGTCTGTTGTAAGCATTTTGAGGAACATCTATGTTGCCCTTTCAGCAACATTTTAAAAAACATTTTCTCTTAACTGCTTAAAAAAAAAATCCACCCCTCTCTCCTTCCACTGTCTCAGGCTCCACTTTCTAAAATGCTCTTTGGCTGAGGGCCTTGGTTCTTAATGTACCCTCAGCATGCTGGGATGGTTTTTCCTTTCTTTGAAGCAGTCTGACTGTTACTTTGTCGAACATCTGCATTATCATTAAGGCTGCTGGACAGCACTTGGCTGTACTCACTATGAAGGGGCTGGGGTATGTGTCTGACTGTATTATCAACCAGAGGTCAGTGCTTAAATAAAACCTGCTTTACATCTCCGTCCCCTGGCCTCTGTGAGGTTCTTAGCTGGTATTATTGGGCACCTAGGGACAAGTGAATTCTGTCAAGTGCCCTTTAAGTGATGTGTTTCAACAACTGTACCTGAGGATCTGCAAAGCATGTGAGGGGTATCACATGGCTTACATTTGCTTGTAAATATTTCACTATCTTAAATGTAGGGCATAATGGATGGGGAAAGGAGGGTATCTGCCCACAGATTTTTTGGGGGAAGGAATTTGTTGAGCTCAGATTAAGAACTTTGGGGTTAGAATATCCTCTGCCAGGATAAAATAAAGAACTCTCTGGATGGTGGAGGCAAGTCCAGAGACAGTGCAGAAGCACTGGATGCTTCCCAGCCTGGTGCTGCAGCTTCTGTGGGCTTGCCCCAGAACGCCTCTATGGGAGGGACCAGCCAGTGGGAAGCCAGAACGCTAACTTGGGACGGTGCCTTTGATTGCAGCCCTGCCTCTGCTGTTGGCGTTGAAGCTGGAGATTGTGACCTGATAGATCCCTCCACTGCTCACTCGGGCTGGGCAAAGCTGTCCTTTGGCGTCACCGTGGGTCTCTAATAACCCTGTCTTCTTCTTCCCTTCGGATGGCTTCTTCCTGTCTTTCTCACCACCCCACTTGCTCCTTCTGGCCCCGCTGCCCTTTCTTCCCTGTACCTTTAAAAAAAAAATCTCTCTTGTTCCGCTCTCCCCAGTGAGCTGGGAAGAAAGCCAGCTTGTCGAGATCCTGCCATTGGATTCGGTGGTTAAAGAGTTTGAAACGTGTCCATTTCCGTGTACCCCCATCGTCTCCCCTTCTCTCCACTCAGCCCCCAGTCCACAAAGGCCGTTGGTGGGCAGCCTTCCGAAGTGAGCGGCTTCTCTTGATGACCCACCTAAAGGGGCCACAGAAGGCTGCCTTGTATATGCTAATAGGCCTGGCTTGTCCTAGCTTGTTTGTAGTGATTTGTGTCGGCATTTATATGCAAATACTATCAACTTGCTGAGTTAATTATCGTGTGCCTGCCCCCCCTCCCCAGCCTTTGCCTCCTTGCCAGCCTTAGAAGGGGGCTCTTCTTCCTGGGCATCCCGGTGCCCTTAATGCCTTTGCTCTGTTCTTTACCATCCTTCCATCTCCTTGGGGGGCAGGGGTAGATCCCCATCCTCTGGGACTTCTAGCCTTTGCCTGTGCTGGGGCACATAGCAGGAGCGGGGAGCCAGCAATCCAGGCCTCTCTCTGGGTTGGGCATGGAAAAAAAAAAAGAACAACTCAGAGCCTTCCTTTTTTCAATTTGAGCCCTTGATTAGAGGAGTCAGGTTACAGACAGACAGGTCATCCTCATGTTGCACCTGAGCCGCCCTTGAGGCCCTCCCAGCCAGTCACTTTAAATTCCATTTTTCCTTAGTTTTAAAACATGGCTGTACAGATGTACTATGTGCTGAAACTTGGCCATCAATTCACTGGGGAAGAGAGCAGAGTTTTCCCCTTTCTCTCCATTCCCCACAATGTTTAAAGTAGATGTGGGAAACAATGGGATCAGTCCTCACCAAGCTAAAGTTTTCAAAGCCCTTTTTCTTCCCCCTTCCCCCCATTACCCCCCCTGCCCCTGTAGTTTCACTGAACATTCCCAGGAATCTTTTCAGTGGCCTGCAAGAACCGTAGGCTGGATGGGGGTCATTAGAGCTCAGAAAAATCACTTTGGAAGAATTTCCATACATTCCATACATTCTCCTTTGATTCTCCCAGCAGCCCTGAGAATTAGACGAGTGGGTATACCACCAAAGCCCAGCACATAGTGAACACTTAGCACAGGGTTGTTGGCCGAATGACTGTCCCTGTAAGTGCCAAGACTTTATGATTACTTTGAGAATATCTATACAAACTGTCTTCATCAATACCATTTACAGCAAAATCTTTACATGATACAAACCACTACCACACGACAAATGGCTTCCACACCCCCATGGCCCGAAGCATGCACCTATTTAAGGTGATACTTTGGAGAACAAAATGCTTTTGGGGCACCTAAGTCAGATCCACTAATCAGATCTGTGAGCTTTGCCAAGCCACTTCTCCCTTTCCAGGCCTTACATCCTCTGTGAAAATGAGAACTGCATTAAGCCATTCCTGACGTCTCTTGTCACTCCCAGGTTCCAGAAGCAGAGTGGAAATGGAAGATTTGGGTTTGAGTCCTATCCCTAAGGCAGGGGGACAGCAAGACCTACATCCCTAACATGGCGATAAAGATATTTCTGCTACTGACCCCATGGGATTATGGGGAGCAAGTCAATGTGTGGAATGTAGAGCACTGTGTATGAGCTATGTAGGAGGCATTTGGTCCATGAGCATACTTCACAAACTGTATCATCTCTAGTTCTTAGTGGAGTAATTCCATGGTCATCTTTCTTATGGAGTTCTGTTTACAAAACATTTTCTCTCAGTAGTTTGATGAGTTCAGCCTTACCAATGACAATATGGCCACTTCACAGATTAGGAAATGAAGTATCAAGAGCCATGAGGTGATTTTCCTGGAGTTCTACAGTTAGTAGGCTTCCTTTCATTTTCAATGCAGCACATTTGTTATGGGTCTGCCATGTTTAGGGTGCTGTGCCAGATGCTTAGACACAAAAACCAACCCCCAGCCCCTACCTCCAAATAGTCCCTCTGCCCTCAAGGACTTCATATTCAACTCAGGGGAATACTATATTTATACAAATATGTGTAAATAGAAGGGTAATTTAAGAAGGGGGTGAGCTTGAAGCTAACAACTGGGGGGGGGGGTCAGGGAAGACTTCTTATAAGAGGTAGCACCTGAGCTGATCCGTAAAGCTAGAGAAGGATTCTGAGAAACAGAAGGATATGGAGGGAGAGTGGATAATAGCCATGGGGGACAGAATTTGTGCAAATTTAAGTTCAGGAAATAGCCAATAGGCCAGTTTGATTAAAACATAGACCTTATGAAAGGGGATAATGTGAAATGAACCAGGTTGGAGCCACACTGTGGAGCTCACCTGATGGAGTCATGGAAAGTTTAAGTGGGACTGTGACCAAGGTGGACTGGTAGCTTTGATCATTTTAGGGCAGGTTGGAGAGAGGAGAGACTAGATAGAGAGGCCATGTGATCACAATGGTCCAGAAGAGGGGTGATGAGGGTCTGAATGAGAGAGGTGGCTATGTGAGTGGAGAAGCGACTGAGAAGTCCTAGGATAGTGGATTTAGAGCTGGAAGGAAGTTTAAAGGTCATCTGGGCCAAGCCACCCCCCCCCCCCCCCACACACACACACACACTTTATGGATGGAGAAAGGGATGCACTGGAGAGTGTAGGCCATTCAGGTATAATTAGCAGCTGAAAACAGAACCCAAGTCTTGTCTCCCCTCAGGGTTAAAGGTAGAACTGACCAGGCCAAAGACTGGATGTAGGGAGTGAAGGAGAAGGTAGAGTCTGGGCTATTTGTGAGGTTAGGAACCTGTGTGACTTGGAGAATCATGGTGCCTTCAGGAGAACCAGGCAGGTTTGGAAGAGGGACAATTTAGAGGGAAGATTAGTTCAGTTTTGGACATGGGGACTTTGAGATTCTGATGGGACTTTCAGGCAAGGCTATTCCACGTGCAAGATGGAGGGGCATGGATAGAATTCGGGAGAGATGCATAGATTGTTGTGGTTCAGTTGTTTTCAGACATGTTTGGCTCTTTGTGACCCCATTTGGGGTTTTCTTGGCAAAGATACTGGAGAGATTTGCCATTTGCTTCTCTAGCTCATTTTACTGATGAGGAAACTGAAGCAAACAGGCTTAAGTGACTTGCCCAGGGTCACACAGCTAGGAAATATCTGAGGCCAGATTTGAACTCAGGGAAATGAGTCTTCCTGACTCCAGGCTTGGCACTCTACTATAGCTATAACTGCTTCTATACATAGATTGGGGAATTATATATATTGAGATAGTTGAACCTCTCAGGAGCTGATTAGAATCAGAGAAGACAGCATTGTTCAGTGGAAAGAGTGATTAGGTTTGGAGTCCAACCATTTGGGTTTGAACGTGGGTTTTTGTCACCTACTATCACCTTGAGGCAGCTAGATCCTGGGTCTAGTCAGAAAGCCTTGAATTCTAATCCAGCTTCAGACATGTAGTAGCTGTGTGACCCTGGGTGAGTCACTTAAACTTCTGTTTGCTTTAATCCCCTGGAGAAGGAAATGGCAAACTACTCTAGTATACCTGCCAAACCCTCCCCAGGGATAGCACTGGTGTGCTATGGTCCCTAGGGTCACAAAGAGTTGGACACAACTGAATAATGACAACCTGTCACCTTAGTGGTCAAGTCACTAAGGTGATCTCTGGGTCTCAGGCTCCCTATCTGGAAAAAAGGATGGGGGTGAACTAGGTCCCTGCTGTGTCTAAACCTATGACTCTTGAATCAGCAGAGAAAAAGAAAGGTGCCTTGAACAGAGTTTTTGGGGAGCAAGAGATAAAGGATGATCCATCTGAGGATCAGTCACATAGACAGATAGGAAGAGAACCAGGAGAGAACAGTGTCTCAGAAGCCAAAGCAGTGGGGCTTCTGCAAGAGAGAAGAGTGTTTCCACCGTGTTGGAAACTGCAGAGGTCAGGAAGCCTGAGCGATGAGAAAAGACCTTTGGATTAGCATTCTGGAGGATTGAAAATCCTTTAAGAGAGTAGTGTCTGAAGAGTGGAGGGTAGGGAGCCAGACTCCTACAGAAGTAGCTGAGTAATGAGTGGATGGGAAGGAAGTAGAGGCATCGGGTAAAGATGGGTCTCGGAGTTTGTCTGCGAAAATGAGAGCCATTGTTGTATGATAGCCTGAGGAGACGGCAGTCTTGGTAAGGCTTAAAGGCTAAGGGAGACCTGAGATGTTTTTAAAGTGAATAAGGAAGAATTCCTCTGAGAGAGATTGATGTTGACAAGGAGGGAATGATTGAAAAGCAAAGAGATCCAGATTCTAGCCCAAAGAGAAGATTATGGGGTAGAGGGTTCATGAGCTGGAGGTTGGAGGGGAAGGAAAGGAATTCACGGTGGTTGACTTTTCCTCAGAAAAGTTGGAATTTGGATAGCTTTCTCTCAGAGTAGGTCTGGAACACCTTGGGGATGGGAGAGAGGCGGCAGGGAAATCTAAAAAGATTGCTGTGCAGCAGTGAGAGCCCAGTTGAGATTAGACACTATGGATTTGTAGAGGATCCAGTAACTGTGTTTTCATGATTTCATTCAGTAGCATGAGAGTAATAACAGAGAAGGTCAAATGGAAAGACTGCTGGAACATAGGATTGAGGATTGTCAAAGCCTAGATAGTGATAAGGACCAGGGAGGGAGCCAAGGGTAGAGGACCATTCTGAGCCAGGCAGTAGGGTCAGGACTTTGGTGGAGTGAAAATGGGTTCAGAGCTCATCTGGAGGCTAGAGTAAAGGCTAAAAGGAGACTTAGGAGACGTGAGGCAGAAGGAGAAGATCTAGAAGGAAGTTTCCAAGTTCAAGGTCATGGAGGTGTTTTAGTTCAGACACTGGTGAGGTCACAGGTGTGAACACCTTTCTGTGACTGAGGAGACTGAGGGAGTGGAAGTTGATGAGCTAAATAAGTATTTGAAAGGACTTCAGTGACTATGGAAGTCCCTAAATTTAAGAGATGGTGTTTGGGCAGAGAGGAGGACTATGACCTAGGTACTGAAGTCCTTGAAAAAGCAGGGAAGGTGACCCCAAAGTCAGTATATGACAGCATCAAAGGCCTGGCTGGCATAAGCTAGCTAATGGAAGATAGGAGGATCTGGAACAGCTGTGGCAAGTAAGAAGTTCCTCCTTGTCTTTATCTCACCTCGGTATGTTGGATTATGGTGATGATGAAGAGGACTGGTGGTGACCAGGGCTAAGACTCCATGGGGAGAAAGGCAAGCTTCTCTGAGTTCAAGAAGATAGAAGAGGAAGAGATAGGCTGGGGCTGTGGGGGACTTGGAGGAGGAGGAGAAATAGTGGTGGGAGTGGTGGTAGTAGTAGTAGAAGAAGATTATGATTTCCTAGTAGCAGGGGAAAGTTTGTTCTGCAAACTTGTTCTGAATCTCTGGGATTTGAGGGGTGGGAGGTGACTAGCTAATGAACAGGGGGAGGACCAGCTGATTAAGTTGATCTGAATGAGCATGGGAAGGTCATTAGTAAGGTTAGTAAGGTCATTAGTAAGGACCACTGATCCCTGGCTGGAGTGACTGGAGATCTCTCTCTCTCTCTCTCTCTCTCTCTCTCTCTCTCTCTCTCTCTCTCTCTCTCTCTCTCTCTCTCTCTCTCTTCCTCCCTCAGTCTCTCTGTGTTTCCTCTGTGTCTCTCTCTCCTTTTCCCTCTCCCTCGCCCCCTCTCCCCCTCTTTCCCTTTCTCTCCCTCCCCTCCCCCCAGGCCTCTATCTCTCATCCTCAGTCCTTGGGAGGTGTTGGTGTGGGGGATGTTTTCCATCATGGCAGCAAGCCACAACGGGGACCTGGGCAATGAGGGATGTAGGCAGTGTTGTGAACTGCCTGAGTGAGGGAGGGTGGTGAGTGAGTGCCTGTGGCAAGGGGCCCAGGAGCAGAGAGCATGTGACCTCTCTTGAGGCTGCTTTAAGCCCCCGGGACCAGGGCCTCAGCACTTACCTGTCAGACAAAGCCAGTTCTTCTGATGTGGAGCCCAGTTGCCCCAGACCACCTCTTGATTTCTGATTGTTAAAAAGAGCGATTTTTCTGAGTGTGACCTAAGGTAAACCTTACATGGAAGACTCAGCTGGAACAATTGCTGTCATCACTTCCTGTGGCTGTGGCCGAGCCTCTGATTTTGATCTGCCTCCATGTGCTACCCAGGAATTGGGAATTTTAAAACCTTTTTTCCTTTCTATAAAAGGAGTGGCCTTTCACACTACTCCCCTCCAGCCCCTTTTCTTTTTCACTCCCCTCAGGAGGAATATGATGGGGACCTTGTTAGAACATTAAGGAGATGATCATGTAGATAGTGTGTGTGTTGGATTTGGTGGGGGAGAAGGAGGCAAGGGCCAGGGGAAGGAAGGCTGGCCCTGGATTTTCCTTAAGACAGATAGTTCTGTGCAGTGTGTACAAATTTCAGCCCAGGACTGAGAATTCCCAACCTCACAACAAAATGCTTTCACATGAGATGATCTATTTCTCCCTTAAAAAGCACTCACTTCCTTCGCTCCTCCCTCCTCCTGCCCTAAAGCCACCTCTTTTTTTCCCTTCTCACTGTTACTGAGTCAGTGAGAAGAGTTTTCTTTCTGTCTTTCTTTCCTTTTCTTTTTTAAGTCTTTGTTTTTATTCTTGGGGAAGTAGGGCCCTGGATGCACAGCTTCAGTCCTGGAGCAGAGACTGACTGAGCTCATAAAAGCTTCTAATCTCTGCTCCAGCTTCCACCCCTCTGCCTCTTGTGTGGGAGGGAGATAGCTCCCCTGCACACTTGGGCCTGTCCAGGAAGGGGGAGAGTAAATATTCCAAGGGCTCTCTGTTCTCTCTCACCACACACAAGTTTGCAGTAGACCAACAGTTCAGGTTAATTTTATGTACAAGGTCCCTTTTGTTGGAGAAGGGGGTGAAAGTCCACAGCTGTGACCGGAAAGAGGGGAAGGGACTGCTGGGATGACCTTGTTTTAAGAAGTTTAAAAGGAATTCTAATGTCAGAGATCTAAGCATGGTGACGTGTGTATGTGTGTCTTGTGTTTGTGTTTGACTCAGTCTGCAGATAAGGTGGAGTATTTTAAAAGTTGCATTTAAAGTAACCTCCTAGATAGACCAGGGCCCATAATGAATTATGGCAAACAGGTAGTGAGGTGTGTGTGTGTGTGTGTGTGTGTCCTATTGTTGCAGTCTTTTTATAGCACAGGCTCCATAGCCTCAGGGGAGGGTGGAATTGTGGGTTAAAACAAAATGTTTCAGGCTAACCAAATTTTGAGGTTCTTTTTAAGTTCATGGCTGCCAAACTGGGCCTTGAAGGGAAAGCAGAACTTGACAGAAAGAGGTGCCATTTTGGGCCAGGGAGATGCAGTGTAAGCTAAGCTATGGAGGTAGGAAAGGCCAGCAAGAACAAGGGATGGGGAAGAATGCAGGCTAGCCAGGAGTTTTGTGGATGTGAAGGGAGCTAGGAGAGGAAGAGCTTTGAGTGTGATGAGACAAACTCTGCAGCGAGGCTGGGGCCAGATGTCCAGGCAGGGGTGTAGATTTTATTGTGTAGTAGAGGGGTGACATGGACTTTGGGGATGGGGAAGATCTAGAGTTAGGAAGACCAGAGGAGGAGCCTTTTAAATAGTGTAGGTGAGAGGAGATGAAGGCCTGAACTAGGGTGGTACCCCATATGGAATAGGACTTGACACCTCACTGGACATGTAGGGTCAGGGAGAAGGAAGAGCTTGGGGTTTGCCATGGGAAGACCTGGGCCTACATTCTGGCTCTGCTGTTTCTGGTATGAATGAGCAAGCTGACTCATCCAGGGTGATGAAGGCAAATGAGGAGGTTGGACGGTGATCTCCAGAGGCCTTCTGAAACCTACCTTATTGCTTCTTCATATGTCATAGGCACTTAATAAGTGTTTGAATTGGAATTTTAACAATCTGGTTTTTATTGATTTCTTTTGTTTTTATATCACCTTAATGTCTGAACACATTCCTCCATCTCCTACCCATCTGTGAAGGAGATATGGCACAGTGGAAAGAGCACAGGCTCTGGAGTTCTTGCCTCTGATTCTTCCTACCTGTGTGACCTTAGACAAGTCATATGACTTTCCAGGCCTCAAGTTTACTCATCTGTAAGATGAGTGGGACTAGATGGTCCATCCTTGAGGTTCTTTCCAGATGCTTATGATAAAAGCTGTTAGAAGAATGAAGAATCATGTAGCAAAATCAACCAGCATACCAAACACATCTGATGGCACATGCAACACCCTCCACCCCTCTTCTGCCAAGAAAGGAGGGAATTGCTTTATTCTGAATGCTTTTCTATGGCCCTACTTGGTCATCATACTTACCCTATGCTCCGTCTTAGACTTAGTGGTTAGACTGTGCTCAGTCTCTTTTATTGTTCTTTCCATTTATAGTGCTGTCATTTACAGTATGTTTTCCTGGTTCTGCTTACTTCAGTCTACATCAGTTCATACAAGTCTTCCCCTGCTTCTCTGAATTCTTTATATTCCTTGTTCCTTAAAGTGCAGTGATATTGCACTCCGTGTACTATCACCACCACCAGACACCTGCTTTGTTTTCCAGTTTTTTGCTGCCCCCAATAAACTGCTGCCATGGATATTTTGGTATATATGGTACTTTTCTCTTTGTATCTGACCTCTTTGGGGTATATGCCTAACAGTGGGAACTCTGTCTAGGTCAAAGGGTATGGACGTTTTAGATCTCTTCATAGCATACATTTCAGATTGTTCCCCAGAATGGTTGAACCAGAACTACATCCCAGTGTTGAGCATTTCCCTCTAATGTCACCTTTGCCAAATTTTCTGGCTATGGGGAGAAACCATCGAATTGTTTTGATTTGCATTTCTTTTACTTGTTATTTGGAAGTATTTCTATGATGGTTGCTCCTCTCTTTTAGAGCACTTTTAAAATTCTTTGACAATTTATCCATTGGGGAATGACTCTCGGACTTATGTATTTATGTTAATTCCCTATGTATCCCGGATAGCAGACCTCAAGGCATTTTTCACCTTCTGATGTCTGACCCTACCTATTGCCTTTCCACCACTGAAACTGCTTTGTGGTCCTGGAATCACACTGGACATGCTCAGTAAGCAAAACAATTTTGAGCAATAAATTCTTAAGCCTTTTTTTAGAACAGTGGAGTCTATCAGAAGTCTAGTTTAGTGGAACTTGTAGGGAGGGTTACAAATTGAAAAATACAATTTCAATCAACCCCTAATGGTGATTTTTTTTTTTCATAAAGCCATTTAAACTCTGTCCCTCCCACCTGAAAAGTGATGTAGGAATGATCTTGCATTTAAAAATACAGTCACAAGTTTTGACTTGGCAAAGTCCCACACCAAGGCACTTTTGGTCGTCATTAAAATTTTAGATTAGAAAGAGAGGACTAAGTGCTGGGCATAGGATAGCCCTTTATCTCATCATTTGCAAATGTAGAGTTTGCAGGATACCAGTCTTAAGTTTTGGTTGTTCTGTACATTGAAGTTTTGTTTTTCACCCCTTTTGTGAAAGTAGAACTTCTCTTGACCTTGTCATTATCTGGCAAGAAGAAGAAAATGGGCTTTCACTGTCCTGAGACCTGGCAGTTTTTAAAGGTTATATTTTGGTCTCTGCAATGGCATGTATTGGTGTGTTTGTTTTTTGGTGGGGGGAGTTAGCTGAGGCTACCTTTCTTGACCCTTTGCTTTACCTAGACACACACCCCACCCCCCTCTTCATTTTTTTTTTTTTTTTCATTTCAATTTCTCAAAGACAAAGGACCTGGAAGCTCAGACCTGTCCTGCCACATTCCTGAGTAATTTGGTTTTGATTAACCCAAGGAGAACTAAGTTGGTTTCTCATAGCGACTGAAGGGATCAAAGCAGGGCAGGCAGTTCCCCTAATGCACTAGGTTTTCTCCCCTGTTCTGGCCCCTCCTCCTCCTCCTCCTCTTCTTTCCCCTCCTCCACCCCGTCACTTTTCTCCCCTCCCCATCCCTTTCAACCTTACCCTCTTTAGAAAGTTAGAGCAGGAGTCATTTTCATTTTCTGATTCTCATGAAAGTGGAAGTGTATCATAGAGTGTTGGCTGGAAAGACACAAGGAGAAATATCCCCCATTCCCCCCTCCTTGCCGTTCTTTTCTCCTTTCCCCCCACAAAGCTGCAAAGCGCATTCCAGGGCTAATCCTGCTCCAGGAGGAATGCAGATGGCTGTAATTGTGTGACCCAGGATGGGCCTTCCACATCTGGGCAGCTTTTCTTCTTCGGGGAGATGGTTAGAAAGGTCATTTACATAAAGAACCAGGCCATTTTCTTCTGCCCTGCCAGAAATCACACTTATGCCATATCTCTTGGTAGGCTGAAGGGGTTCTAAGAGAACAGGGACCCTTAGGTTTTCCTTCCTTCTTTCTCCCATTCCAGTTTAAAGGTGTTTTTTGTTTGTTTTTATCATTTTCCTGGTGGTGCACATTATGGGAAGAGCAATTAAAAGGAAACATCAAATAAAGCAGAGGTTTGAGACAAACTTTAGCTGACTAGTGAGTGATACTAATTTTTTGTATTAAAAATAATTTAACTTTCTATTAACTATTCTATATATAGTTAGAAGTTTATATAAATTTACATATATATGTAAAATTATTTTAATCATTATTATTTAGAAAAGTCAACCCTTAGGCCCGGAGCAGTAATTAGTTCTATCTACAGAAAGGTTTCCTCCATTTTCCTGAGTTTTCCAAATTGCTAGAACAAGATCACACATCCTTGTACTTTCCTTTACTAAATTACCAAGCCGTGAGTGAAGAATTCTATTTGGATGTGAAGATGTTGAAATTGGTGGTGTCGAATGGGAGTCTGAACATTTTGAAATAATAACTGCAGGCAGTTAAAATAATGACTATAGGCACTTTTTCCAAGTTAGGGGCATGAGAGACCTGAACCAAGAGAACCGTCTTAATCATATACAAAAACTTCCCTTCTCTTGCTAAATTCCGTGTTGGAAGACAACTTGCTGGAGGGACCCGTGTGAGAATCTGACAGTAATGATGTGCTTTGTCCTTTGTGTGAGATGATGAGGCCACTGATACAAAGTCCGAAGAACTTCAGTTGTTTCAGTAATGGTGATGGATTTGTGCCGAGGCACCCATCCCTTGTGACCAGGGGCTTTCAATTAGAAGGGATCAGGGGTAGAGTCAGAGACAGTTTTCTCGGTAGAAACTAACTGTTGGGGAATTGGGCATGAGCACTTGGCCAGTAATTTAGCCTTTGGAGAGAAGAGATAAAGACGCCTACAAACAAAAACTTCTGCATCCCAGAGAACCCTGTCCCCTTCAAAATGTGCACCTTGGGGAGGTTACCTATTTCTATTTAATAGCCATGCTGTTCATGGCGCGATTTGAAACACCTCCCTTGTAATTTGGCTCAAAGACTGCTTCCTGTCGTTCTGAAGCTTCAGCCATGGGCCAAATCTGCATTCATCCTTTAAAGATGGATTTGATTTTTTGATGGTAGCCCAAAGAGTTCCCTAGCCATTTCTGGCAAATGAAGTGGGTCAGAAACCTAAATCTCCTCCTGTAGGAATTACTACGTGAAATTGTTCATGAAACTGGCCTGGCTGGGTCTGCAACAAGCTTGTGCTGTCTAGGCCAATCAAGCCCATCCCTCTAAATAGTAGTCCCCCTTATTCATCTTCAGTGGAATTCCCATTACATCCTCCTTGACCCTGAAGCCTCCAGTTCTGCCTCGCCCCCTGTCTCTCAGCAGATGATCTGCCTTCCACTTTACTGAAAAGGTTCATGCCCTTGGTGGGAGTAGCCTCAGCTTGTCCTTTGCTCCCTGTCTCCCAGCTTGGAGGCTGGGGTAAGCCTTTCGCACATCTATGTCCTCCCTGACTTGTCGGTCATTTCCTCTCTTTTTTTTCAGTCCCTCCCTTCTGCTGAGGAACATTCTCAGTTCTCTTGCCTCTGAGGTCTGTGATGCTGTCTGGGTGTAGTTCTCCAGGAACCACTCTGAAACATGCAGCCTGGGCGCAATCTCCTTCAACCTTATTGAAGCTAGTTCTGGGATAGCAGACAGAGATAGCCCCTCACCAGGGCAGCACTTGGAACCTTATGTCATGTTGGTGGACCTGCCCGAGCCTGGGCTGTGCTGGCAAACCTTTGGGCATATCAGATTGGAGTAAGCTTGAAGGGTCTGCTTCCCTTTCAGAGAGGTAAAAACCCCCCAAACCTCAACCTCCCACATTTCTTTGACCCTGAAATCTCAGCCCCGCCCCAAGCTGTTGTGTTACTTGTATTCTTCACCTTTTCGTTTTGAAACTCAAGGGAAGAGCTGCTTCTCCTTCACCCCTCCCCCCTTTTCAATGCCCTATGACCTTCCTTCATACCTACCACTTTACTGAAACAGCTCAAAGGTCACCAGTGATCTAATTACCCAATCTAATGGTCTTTTCTCAGGCATCCTCCTTGACCTTTTGGTTTTGCTGACCAGTCCCTTTGTCTTATACCCTCTTCTTCCTTGAGGGAGTTCACGTGATATGGTCTCAACCATGAATGGCATTTCCATCTGTCTGACTGCCCCTCCAACCTTCCAGCGTAGGTCATCTTCCCTCTTCTCTCCCATGTCCCAGTTTTTGCCTTCTTCTTTTCTTTCTCCACACTCTTTCCATTGGCGATATTTTCCACTCCTGAAGTTTCCATTATCTCCTCTGTGTTCTGCAGGATCTCACTCAGACTCCAGCTCACCCAGACCAGGTTTATTCTTTGTGGGCCTCTCAGCAATAACTCTATGATGACTTAGAAGCCCCTCGCCAGGGTTCACAGCTTCCAAGAACATCAAAAGACAGCTTGTGTTTCAGTTAAGGCACTGCTTCTTGCTTTCCTATTATGTCCTGTAAGTAGTAAGGCACACAAGCATTATATAAGGAATGGCATTATTGATAGGCAAGAACAAAATGGGAGGAGGGGAAGAATAGAAAGAACTCCCTTTCCTCGAATTCCCTTCCCCTCACCAGGAGTCCTCCCAGTGTATTCTACTGTGGGGCCTCTAGGAGAGGCCTCAAACTCACTTGCTTTGCCTTTTTCCGTTGCCATTGCTGGGATGGATGAGATTCTCCATCTGCATCCTCTTTCTCTTTTGGCACTGTGATAACTGTCCCCATTGTTAATGCAAACTAGATGGAGTTAGATGGTCCCTTTCTCCAAGTACTGATATTCAGGTGCCAGGCCCAAAGAAAAGCTTCAGGATTATGCAGCCAAAGGGAAGGCCTCTTTGGGGTTTTGAGGCCTCTGGCACTAAAGGGTTTTTGGCCTTCACCCTCCCAAGAGCCTTCGGGGGAAGAGAAAGCATTGACTGATTCGCCAGTTAGATTCTTTCCACTCCCTTCCTGACTGGCAGAGATCACCCGTGTCTTAGTGCATCGAGGGAGCTGTTCTCCTTACCTTCCCGTCATTGCCTGTTGACATTCAAGGCCCAGTGCAGCTGCCACCTCCGCCACCTTGCCTTCTCTGATCGCCTTCCAGCTAGATGTGATTCATCTCCTTGGAATCCCTCGTGACATTCTTACGTCTCTTATAAGTTCGAAAAATCCTTGTATTATTGTCTGCAGTCGTTGGCTGTTTATGACTAACGCTTCTCAGTATGAAAATGTGCTTTTTGAAGGCAAGGGCCATGTTGTTCATTTTTACATTGAGAATACCTAGTTTAGTAGCTTCTGGAGTGTTTACTAAATGTTTGTTGGTTTTGGGGGTGGGGTGGGGAGGCAGAGGCAATGTCACTATAAGTAATGACACTTAGGTTTGCTCATCCAGATTTTTTCTAGAGCTGATGCACTCTCCTCTGCAGGGGCTCCATGTTTGGGGGTGGAGTAGGGCAGGGGGCAGGCAGTGTGCCCCAAGTATCAGAGCTGCTGGCCGGACTTCTTGTGGAGCTAGCTGACGTGACTGGTGAACAAAGGGTGCCTTTTAGGTGGATGGCAGGCCTTTATTTAAAGACCTCATCTTGGTGGGTGAACATTGTTTATTTGAATAACTGATTTCTTACCTTTCTTAATTCTATGGTTTAAAAAACACACACACACGCCCAAGAACAGTATTTATTTGGCTCCCTGGATCCAAAAACTAGTAGTAGTTGATACTTTAAAACGTGTGTGTGTGTGTGTGTGTGTGTGTGTGTGTGTGTGTGTGTATGTGTGTGAGAGAGACAGACAGAAGGGGGGGGGGAATGAGAAATAAGAAAA
Source organism: Gymnobelideus leadbeateri (assembly GCA_011680675.1). NCBI lineage: Eukaryota > Metazoa > Chordata > Mammalia > Diprotodontia > Petauridae > Gymnobelideus > Gymnobelideus leadbeateri. The sequence goes on from WOXC01006572.1 coordinate 508,995, forward strand.
ATAAGTCAGAGAAAAGATTGGGGAAAAAAACAACCAAGGAACTCCTAATATTTTGTTGTCCATTAAATAACTCTTCCTTAGAGCCAGGTAAGCTGTTCTACCCAAAGAGTGAAACAACCTGTTGATGCTGGATCCTAGCCCTTCAATTACATTATTAGTTAAAATGGCAGATTATTGCCCACTCAGATGCTGTTTTGCCCTGGTCACTCTCGGAGCTGCTATGTGTTTTTTCTAGTTGTCCAATAGAAGGATGCTTTTCCTTTTAAAGGTATAGTTGGGTATTTGGACAGGAATCATTCTGTTGAATGTGGTAAGAAGAATCTTCCTTAACTCTTGCCTTTCCCAATTTATTCATCCAGCCCCTCCACTCTGAGGTAGATCTGGAGAGACTGGTGGGGTAGGGGGAGTGATAACTCCAAGGAAATTTGGCCAGGAGGTGGGGGAGACAGAGAGAGAGAAGTTAGGGATTGGGGGAGGTCTGTAATGTCCTTTCCTGAGCCTTCCTCCCTCCCAAGCTGGGAAGAAGAAGAAGAAAACAAAAAAACCTGGTGTGGGTCATGGCGCCTGGTCTCTGCTGGGGATGGGAGTGTTGCAGCTGCTGACCTCCGGGTGAAAAGTTCAAATCTGCATTTAAAAGGGGAGCCAGGACCCTTTTCTCCAGTCAAGTTGAAACAGTTAATGTTTTAAAGGCCCAAATGAAGCTTTTTCCCCTGGACCGAGTTGGACCCTGCTCCCCTTGGCCATATCCCCAAGCTGGGGATGCCTCCCTCCTCTGGAAACGTTTCAGCAGTTGGAACAGCCCATGCATTAGGGAGATGTATCGGCCTGGCAATGGGGGCAGATGACACCAAGGAAACTTGCAGCTCCAAGTCCCTGTTTCTTGCTAATTAGCTGTAGGAGGCCCCGTCAAGTTCGAAGAGATTGCCCACAGCCCTTGCATGTCTAACCTTCCTCCTCACAAACCATGCGGATCCAATAACCTCCCTTTTCCCTTCCAAGCCAACCACACATGGTATGGAAACTGCTGGAGGAGCTCAGTTGGTAATCCTTCATTGCACCTAATATTCGCCAATCAGCCATGGCATGGAGTAACATTTGTGTGGCAAGAAGGCCTGTCTCCATGGAGATGGAGATCCAGCCCATCTCTCCTCTTTACCCCTGGTGGGAGTGGGAGGCTCCACTTTGTTAGAGCCTATGGTTTGAAATGAGCTATGAGCTTCTGGGTCTTAAAGGGAAAAGGATGAACAAGAAAAAAAAGAAAGAGGCAGAAAAGACTACCGTATTTTCCCCATTTCCACCTCCTCTCTCCTTCTGCCTAGAGGACCAGCTCTTTGACCTCTTTCAGTCCCCACCCCCACCCATCCCCCCCTCCTGCTGCTTCTTGACTGTCCTAATAAGGAGGAGGCTAACTCTTTCTCCTTAAACTGCTTTAACATGTGAGATAACTGAGAGGTAGGCCCCGGGGAAGCGTCTGCTTCCAGAGCTGACCAGTTTTCTCTCTTTCTTAAGTAGAACCTGGGAAGGGGAGGGGCCAGGGGTGAGGATGGCCCTTGGATTTTCTTTCCCTATTTGTCCACTTTCTCTCTCCGAAGAACTTGCTAGAATACCCAGAGTCCTTCTAACACCTCCATGTAAGCTTTGATTTGTTTACTGGGGCATTAGGTGAATGTAAACAGTTCAACCTCTCTGATTTTATATCCCTTAAAGGGTATGAGCGTGAATACAAATGGGTATTAGGCCCCTGGGGTTTCAATTACTTTCTCCACCCCCTCTGGTTGCTAACTAGCTGGTCTTTAACCTGCCAGGAGGAAGATAAAGTTCTTCAGAAAATTGTCTGCGGGGCACCCACCCGTTGTTTGTGCTGGGTAGCTTTAAAGAGTGATTTGTGTGAACGAGGTGGCTCCAGTCCCACCACAGAAGAGCCGAGGAATGGGGTGGGGGAAGGATTCTGGCCTACTTCTTTCTGTTTTGATGGTATTGGAGGAAGGAGCTTGGGATTTGCTCCACTGCCTGATCCCGGATCTGCTGGGCTTGTTGAGTATATGCCTTTGTGTTTGTGCCTGTGAAATGGCCTACAGGGCCCATTTTTGTATTGACCTGGCAGTGGCCTCCAGGACCATTTTGTATTTACCTGGTAAAGGAGTTTTGATCCTTGAAACTTTTTTTTTCTTCCAGAATAATGGCAGGTAACCCCATATCTGCTTTTTATTTCCTCAAAGCTCAGTGGTAAACGTGGACCTGTTTGATTATCTGCCATGACTCGTGTTCTCATTTTTCACTAGGGATAGGTTTCCCCCTTCTAGAATAGGGGCTCTAGAACATGTGTGTATTGGACCCCTTTAGCAGTCTGGTGAAGCTTATGGACCCCCTTTCTTAGAGTAATGAGTGTAAATGCATAAAATGCATAGGATTTCCAAGGAAACCATTCCTATTGAAATACAGTTGTCAGATTACTCAGATCAAATCAAATTCATGGCTGTCAGGTTAAGGAGCACTGTGCTAGCATTTGGTGTAGAGGCCAACAGGAATGCCATTGGATGGTTCAGCCCTGTTCAGTTAATACTCCATACAAAGAATTCCCCCAAAACTGCTTCCCAGTAGAGAGTGTGTCCTTTTTGAAGTCAAAGAGCCTTTCTTTAAGCATCTTTCCATATGAAACAGGTCTCTTTTCTTGAGCTGGAGAAAGTCTTGATATAGACCAGAGAGAGGCCAGGAGCTCTAAGTGGCCCCACTCTCTCAGCTCTCAGTCTGATAGCATGTCGTGGCCCCTCTGGGGCAGCATCACCTCCCTTCAGATCCTGAGGACCAGGGCAGTTGGGTTCCTTGTGGTGTCTGTGAGGTCAGTCACGCCATCACGGGGGCATTTTAATTAGCAGTGCCTTAGTCATTAGTGAGTTATTGTTTTTGTCTGGAAACACTTAAGTACTGTTTACTTGATGTCTCAACGAAATGCAAAGCAGCAATTAAGCAGAAATTTGTTGGTATGAGGCAGGGACCAAAAAAGATCATCAAAAGCAGATCGGCCTCTTCCAAATGGAATAAAACTTGCTCTTCTTTTAGCCCTCCTCAGATAACTGGGATGCTCCAAACCTTCTGTGCCCTCCTGCCTGTCCCAAGCTCACTGGAGCTAGTTGGTGAAAATGCTATTAAGCCCCTTCCCGTAATTCTTCCCCCTCTCGTTTATAAACAAACTGGTGCTCAGTGAAGTGTTAAAAAATTCCCCAGGCCAGGTGCCTGGGGGATGTCAAAGCCTTTCAGGAAGGAGAATCTGTGAAACACTTTGAGATCTTTGAATGGAAAAGTCTGTAGAACCAGCATGTTATTTTAAATCGTCCTGAGACTGTTGTAATGCTAGTCTCATAGATTCTTCATGGTCCCCCGGGAATGTTGGGATGCTGGAATAGATACCCCTTTTACTTTTAAGAATCTTTTTATGGATTGGTAAAAGGAAAGCCCAAATGACGAATCCCTGCTTTGGGTGAACTGGGGCTTGGTCTTGGAATTACTTGTAGGAAATCGGAACTGTCTTCCAGACTCAAGTCATGTTGAACCTAAGGGTAAGGGTTATTCCTGGCTGGTGGGCCCCACTCTGTCCTGGTCTGTCTGTGGAAGGCACTGGAAAAGCCTGGATGTGGCATTCAAGGAGGCAAGTTAGCTCTTAATCATATCATATTAGCCTCCTTTGCAGTAGATATGTTAGCTGGAAAACACTTAGCTGAGTTTCTGATTGGGCATCCCATGCTTTCTCACTGGTCTAGGTCTTGTCTGTCTGTCTGTCTGTCTGTCTGTCTGTCTCTCTCTCTCTCTCTCTTTCCCTTCAAACAATATCTTCTGACTCCCAGATTTCTGATAAATTGATAAGAGGAATTTCGTGAGTCAATAGAGTTGTAGACACTTTGCCAATATAACCCCGGCACTATTGATCTGCCAGTAAATTAAAGTCTTACTTAGAGGCTGCCGATATTTCTAATCTCCTGCCTCACCAATTACATCCTTCCACCTACCTGGAAGGGAGACATAGGCTTTTGAACCTTTTTTGTTAAGAGAAGGGTCCTTCCAAAGGGTCGAGGGACAATTACTTTTTTTTCTAACTGGTGGCCAAAAGGGAAAATAGAAGGAAAAACAGGATCTGAATAAACTTTTAAAATGCTATTTTCATTCTTGGATCATCAGTAAATATTATGGAGAAACAGATTCCATAATGGTGATATTAGACATTTTAGTTTATCTTTAGATCACACAAATTAATAGAGGATGACAGTCAATTATTTGAAGTTTTTTTTTTTTTTTAAAGCAAGACCTTACACATTAATTCCTTCCTTCCCTTTCTGATCTGTGACAAACCATTTCCCTTCAGTATGCTTACCTTTTATTTTTATCTATTCACAGTGTATGGTCATGGTGTGTATACTTCTGGTTTCTTTGATTTTGATGATTTCCTAGTCATTCCATAGCTTTTTAAAAAAAATATATTTAATGGTCCTTTGGAAATTTGGTGTGTGTGTGTGTGTGTGTGTGTGAGAGAGAGAGAGAGAGAGAGAGAGAGAGAGAGAGAGAGAGAGAGAGAGAGAGAGAGTGAGAGTATCTTGTAGAGTAGGAGTAAGGGGCCTTTTTGATTTCAGCTTTGTATTTCTTCCAGTGCCTCCAACAGCACTTGGTACCTGGAAGGTACTTAATAAGTAAAGTGACTGATATCAATAGCTTCACTGTAGCTAGTCCCCCCACCCCCACTACCTTTTTATAGCATCCTAAGGATAGATCCTAGTGATAGATTCCCAGTGGATGGGGTTCTTAGGCCAAAGGTCTTTAGAATGTCCTATCTATTGCCAAATTGATCCCCAAATGGATCGGAACTGTTTGCAATCAGCAGTGAATATAATGGTCTTTCCCAGCAGCATCACTACTATTGAATTTTGTTACTTTTTTCTTTTTGGCAACCTGCTTAGTGTAGCTAAGTCCTTCTTTTGTTTTAATTTGTATTTCTTTAGGGAAGTTTTAAATAATGATTTTTTGGGGGAAAAATCCAACAACTTTTATATTTATCTTTTGCCAGCGAAGACATTCCATTTTCAAGTCTTAAGCCATTGTTGACGTGACCTGTTATTTTTGGGGTCCTCCAAGTACTGGGGTGGACATCTAGGTTTAAGGGTGACTGTCCACATTTAGTGTCAGTTAATTTTCCGTGGCTTGCCATCAAAGTTTCAAAGAAAGGAAGAGAGGGTTACTGAAGGTACTTACTTCATTAAGACCCTTATGGGATTGTTGTAAAGGGAAAAAATTCCTATTATTGGGGGAAGGGGGAGGGAGGGAGGGAGGGGGGAGGGGGGGAGGGAGGAAGGGAGGGAGGGAGAGAGAGAGAGAGAGAGAGAGAGAGAGAGAGAGAGAGAGAGAGAGAGAGAGAGAGAGAGAGAAAGGGAGAAAGAAAGGGAGAAAGGGAAACGGAACAGAGAGAGATGCTTGTGAAGAGTGTTTGGGGATTAAAGAGTGCCTATGCAGAAAATGAGTTTTTCCTGCATTTCCCTCATTTGAGGGCAGGAGAATTCTTTTCTTTGTCCATTGTAACTTTTGCCGTGGTCTTTCTTGTCTGGCTATTCCCCCTCCCCTTTGCTTACTTGTTTGAAGTTGGGTAACAATAACAACTACTTAAAGATGTCCGAGGAGGGACAATGGGATCACAGAGCTCCCTGCTGGGGCTCCCACTTTCGGTGGTGACGGTTTGAGCGGATCGTTTGTCTGATAAGCTCCTTTCAAGGCTCGTTTATGTGGTCGGCTTTGGGGAAGAAATCTCCAGATAAATGCCGTGTTCTTTCTAATACCCCAGAGCGAAAATCAATGGGAGGGATAATTCCTTCCCTTGTCCTACACACACTTTCATGTGTTTCTCTACCTCTAGCATCACTTAAAAATTATTAGAAGACCAGCTCTGCCTCCTCAGTGGTGTTTGAAGGACCAAGAGGCAGGGGGAATCAAGACCCTTGGGTGGAGAGACTCCAGAGACATAGGCAGCAGCCAGCTAACCACAGGTGTACCTTAAAAGTTTTGACTTTTGCCCTTCTCCCCACCTTCCTTCTGTAATTCCCTCCCCCTCCCCCAGTGGAAGAATTGGATGGGGCTTGACTAGATTCGATAGCATAGTTCTGAGACCTAAGAGGGTAGTGGGTATTATTAGCAAAAGAATAAATGGGGAGGAAATTGGATGCTACAGTTAAGGCTTCAGAAGATGGACCCAGGGTTACCTCCATGAAAGAAGAGCTAGCCATTGCTTCCACCAAGGTGGACCTTCTGAGAAACCAAAGGCCCTGAAGGAAGTACTGACCCCCTCATTCATTGCCGTGTCTACAGCCAGGGAAGGAGGAAGCAGGGGTCCTGTCTCTCCCTTGCCCACTTGAGCCAACCACCTGAAAGTGGGGGAGGCTGTGGTCCCCTTTGAGCTTCTCCCCTTTTATCACTGAGGAGATCCCTTGCAGGGGGAGATGAGAGCATGCCCCACTGTGGGGGTGGAGGGCCAGGGCTGGAATCTTGGAATGCTCTTTGGGACCGTGAAGTTGATGGGACCAAGTCTCTCTTCTTGGGTCTGTTAGTAGGGAGTGATTGGATGGATGGTAGCGAAGTTTATGAGGTGAAGGACAACCTCGTTGAGTGAGACAGACTTAAGCTGCTGGGAAGGCAGTCAACTTCTGTCTAGGCTTCTCGTTTGGTTTCCTTGGGCTAAGAGTGAGTGAAGACTTATGTTAAACAAGAAGAAACCCCAGGAGGCTGGGATTGACTTTCTCCTTTGTTTGGGTTGTATTGTATGTTGGAGGAGGTGCTTAAATCTTGTTCACACCTGTCAGGGCTGAAGCCTGGCAGAGGAAGCAGTTTGTAACAAGACTTCTGTTGTTGCCGAAAAAGGGTTCTCACTAAAAACAGAAGAACTTTATTGTAGCAACTTGTTAATGTTCAATTAGGCAGATTCTGGGTGCCCTGAAGGGGTGGAAAGCAGCTCTCACATTCCAAATGCTACTCACCCTACCACCCTGTCTATGCTCCCCCACACATGAGGCACACTGGGGTTTGTTGGTATTGGTCGGGCGGGAGGATTGGGTCCCGGGCTCTTAGGAGTTTAAAGAAATGGGTTTAGTGCTGCCTGCAGCCTAGGTTAGAAGCAGATCCTTTGGTGTTTGGTCCTAGCTGTAGTAGTAAACTGTGTGTTGGTGCTTGTTGGTTTTCCCCACCCTTGGGTGTGGCTCTCTGGCTGTGTGTGTGTGTGTGTGTGTGTGTGTGTGTGTGTGTGTGATGCACAACTAGCCCCCAGGCTTGGAGAAAAACCAAGTTTGTGGTTGGTTCAGCAGCATTGCCCCCAAGCTATGCAACTTTTGTACTTGGGAAACAGATCATCGCTTTAGAATCAAAACCAGAATTTGGACAGGCTCCCATGCCTGGGATGAGAGCTTTCTTTTCTGTATTGGGATCCTCCTTTTTAAAAATTCCTAGAGCTGCTGCCATCAGTTGGCCCCTTAATTGTCCCATGTTTTATACCCAGCATTAGCTTATGGCACGAGTAATTGGAAAATAAAAATAAATTAATTTTGGAAAAGGAATAAAATTGGGGAACAGGGATTCAAGTTTGAGCTTTGCAAATGCTAAACATTTTCAAGGGGTAATTTTCAAATCACAATCAAGGTCTGATTTGACATTTGTCTCTTTAGGTAAATAAATAAATAAGTAAATATATATATATATATATATATATATATTTTTTTTTTTTTTTTGAAATGGACTATGAGTGGAGTTGGTGTGGGGTGAGAGTCTGAGGGCTGTAGGACTGTAATAAGCTAATAAGAGATAACTTCTTTTCCATCTCTTCCCCAATGCAATTTTAAAAGATGTTTAAAGATAGAGAATTTTTATGAAAGGCCTTGGAGTTTGGAAGACTCAAGTTCAGATTCTCCCTCCTTAGCCATGTGACCATGGGCAAGAAACTTTACTGATCAGGTGCCCTCAGGCATTTCTTTTAAGAGTGTAAATTTTGGGTGAGTTGACTGCCAACATTGATGGAGGGAGTTTCCACACTGGGAGTGTTTCTTACACTGATCTGATCCCAGATTTAGGACAGCAACAAAAGTTTCATGGGGAGTCCAGAAGGGGAGAAACCCAAGTGTGGGAGCCAGTCTATCCATTCAATGTGTCTCTTCCTGGTTGTCTGTGCTGGCAAGGCCTGGCCTGTAAAATATTTCCCCCTGTGGCAGGCTTTTGCTGTAGTGTTGAGCGATGAAGAGTACAAGGCCCTGGCAGTGTATTAAACACTAGTTGAGTACAGGAGGGGCAGTATATCACAGGAGAGAGATAAGCAAAGTTCTCTGATTGTGGATCAATAAAGGTTAGTGACATCATATCTCAAAGTGAGAGAACCTGCTTTCTGCAGAGCCATTTATCAGATCACAGACTGGAAGGGGGAATTAACCCTTTTCTGTCCAGATTTCTGTTTGTGGAACATGGATGAAGAACATTTCCATTTTCTTTTCCACTTTTTGCTTAAGGAAGAATCTATATCAGTATGGGAATGTTTGCTAAGCCTGGAATGGCTTTAAGATGTAGTGCAAGATGTGGAAGAATTCTTAGGTTGGTGTTTTGGTTTTGTTTGTTTTTGGTGTAAATTTGTACTGAAAATTCACATTTGATATGGTAACCTCTTCTTTTTCTGTAGTAGATTGGGCCAGGCAGCACCAAGGTCCCTTCCAACTCTCAAATTTTGAGATTCTCTACTTTGCTTTGTAGCCCTGAGCTCGTCTGTGAGCAGGTGTGGTGCGAATGGTGAGAATCAGTTTAGGACACCTGGGGGGATAGCTTTTTGTGTTCTGTCCTTGATAAATTATGATAAAATAGAGATTTGGTGTAGTTAGTTCTTCATCTCCCAGAGGCTAAGAGCAGCCTTGGGTATTTACCATTCATTTAATTCAACAAACATTTTCATATGTTGTCTATATGTTCTCTACTGTGGGTTAAATTGTTAGGAAGGAGGGAAATGAACAGATATTTAAAACTTAGGACTTGGCCCTTGCCCTTGGAACTGATCGTCTATTGGGCTATGACATATATAAATAACTTTTTAAAAATGACACACCAGTGTTTGAGAGGCATGAGGCAGAATGATATGGGTGAATTGAGGCTGAGGTCTTTGTTGATAAGTGCAGAAGGTCCAACCTGAGTTAGGCAGATGGCATATGTGATTCTGATTAGAGAGCTACCTCCAGCTGTCTGTGTGTTTTTGGCCATGGCCACCAACCTCTCTGTTTTATCATCTCTGAAATTTTTTTTTTTATTTATAAAAGCAATTGGGGTTAAGTAACTTGCTCAAGGTTACACGGCTAGTCATTTGATTTATGCGTGGGTGCTCATTTTCTGAGGCCGGATTTGATCTCGGGTCATCCAAACTCCGAGGCCGGCGCTCTTACTCACTGCGCCACCTAGCCGCCCCTTTAGGGCAATTGGGGTTAAGTAACTTGCCCAAGGTTACACGGCTAGGTTTTTGTTTGTGCGGACTAGGTGTCGGAGGCCGGCTCCGAACTCAGGTCCTTCTGATTCCAGGGCCGGCGCTCTATTCACTGCGCCACCTAGCCGCCCCAATCTCTGAAATTTTTAAACCACATTGAAGTATAGGAACCACCAATGCAAATAAATGCAAGATGCCATTATTATGACTGGATTAGCAGATTTTCTAATACACCAACACACCACAATGAAGATGAATTTTCAAACCCCCTTTCCACTCTGTTTTGGTTTTCAGTGTCATATTCCAAGATTTGGGGGGAATTGCATAATTTGCATTATTCCACCTGTCCACACTTAGTTCTATATAAATGAAGTTGGAGCTGGTCTGTCCAGTAATTGGAATGTATCTGGTTTTCTTTCCTGAGTGCACATCTCCTTAGCAAGGAAATATCCATTTTCTGAAAGACTTGGGAGATTTTTATTCCTAGAGTTGGATTGCTCTTCATTCCACCCCTCTAGTGATTTATGGATGGGAGAGAAGGCTTTTCCTGTAGGTCTCTGGCTGTTTATCTTTTGGTTTTGCCCTGATGATGTTCACATTGGCTGGGATGTTGGGGGGAGAGATGCCAGCCACACAGCCCAGGGATGGTGGGGGAGGGGATTGAAGCCAGTGCTTCCAGCCCAAGCTAATGGGCTGATGTCCAAGTGGAAAGTGTATTTTCATTGAGGAAGTGGAGGTATTAGTGGAGCCTGGATTACTGTGTGATTGTGCTGTCAATACCGCTGTATTGAGTCTGTGAGAGCTTGCACAATACAGGGAAACACTTAGCTCACTGCTGCTGCTTATTGAGAAGCCAATAGCAATTTACTTGCTGACACTTGACATCAAATCCATTCCCAGAGTTGCAGCTTTTACTAGACTGCCATGGACTTCTTTCTCAGAGGTACCCCCCATTCTGAGGGTGCAGCAGAGCCCCCCATGAGGCCCATGGGCTCCAGACTATGTCTGTGGGAGAAGGTTCTCACTGAATTACCTGGCTGAGATCTCCTCTCCTCCTTCTCCTCCTCCTCACACTAGCTTCCTATCAACAAGTGGTCCAGGGCGCTCCCTTCATTCCTCCATGGGAGTAGAATCTTCAGGACTTTGGGAAGTTTTCCTCCCTCCCATCCCTAAGAGGGGAAAATGTTTCAGGTTTGATGCAAGAAGAGGGAGCCTGTGGAGAGAAATCATGAAAACGAGTCTTCCTGTGTCTGGTAGGTTAGCAATCACCCCCCATCACCATCTAGGGAGAGGGAAACCCATGAAGCTAGGACAGAGAGCGGGAGGGGCCGAGCAGACAAGTCCCCTCCTGTCACTCCTGGGGTGGAAGCACGCCCATACCTTCACAAAACTGCTGCAGGGAGATGTGCCCTCACATGCCCACTCGTGGGGGAACATTTAACTCCTGAACTTCCAGCCACGTCAGGTGCTGTTCCTTGTCCTCCCTTCCTCCTTTCTCAGTCTAGTGGCTTTTAAACTTTTTTCATGTGGTTGAGGCAAGTTGCCTGTACTTTCAGCCCCAGATCTTTCCTCACTATCTAGTGGCTAGCCCATGGACAGCATAAACACACCAGGATTGGAGAGTGTCTGTCTGCCCTAGACTGACATTCCCATTGAATTCCCAGTACTAATTTAGTTTTTATCTCTGCCTTTCCCTGCCTTGGGATACAGTCCAAAAAAAATTTTCCCCCAGTATATTTTACATGGATTCTACTATGGGGGAGGGAGGGAAGGGGAAAAAAATGAGGCCTGTGTTGGGAACAGCACATCATGATCTCCAGCTCAGTCATTTCCAGTGACTTCCTGAACTCAGTGGAAGGTGGGGGAAAGGGAATGGGTTGCAGTCTTTTGCATGAGAAATAATGTGACTCTGTAGTCTGGCAGCCAGATAGGGATCTGTTGTCTTCTCAAAGTCACTTCCCTGTTGGTGGAACTGTCCCCTCCTAATTCAAGCTTGTCCTTAGTTCATTTACCTCCCCAGCCTGTTTCTTTCCTCCTACCAAGGCCAAATTACTTCATATCAAGAAAAGCAAAACGGTATGGGGGTCAGACTAGCCCATCTATGACTCTCAAGAACTTACCTTTTCCCCAACGACCTTGACCTAGAGTCAAGATATAAAGCAAATACAGATTTAAACGCCTGATGTCTACTGTATTTACTTTTAACAGGAGACTAACATATTTAATTATGATAATGCTAGCGCCTTTTATTTATAGAGTATCTTTTTTTTTTCCTGAAAAAAAATCAAAGGACCCGAAGGTACTGATTGAATACTTTGGGGGGAATTGCCCATCAATGCTTCCCAATTCATGGATAGGAACACAGAAGTTACCCATTTGTACAGCAGATTGATGTAGAGCTACAAACAGTTTCTGAACTTTCCCCCCTCCCTATTGTAGTGCTAAACGCATTGGCTTGCATTGCTTCCTTTGATCAGTAACTGGGTTGACATCTTTGTGGATGAGTAGGTTTAACTGGTGTCTTGTTTTCTAGACATTCTAGATTTATGTCTCAAATAGGGTAGGAACTTTCTTTCTAGTGTAGGATGGTAAGACAGGCTGAGAGACCCACAATCACTAGATTTTTAGTTGGAAGTTCTGGATTCTAGGTTCAGCTCTACAACTAGCTAACTCTGTGACCTTTATTCACCTCTTGGTTCTTCATCTGTAAAACAAGAGTTGCATCTTAAAGGAAAGGTCTTTTCCAGTGTTTTTGGTTCTGTGTAAATTCCAGATTGTTTGGGGAATATACTTCAGCAAAAATGCTAGACTCATATTCTCTTCCATCTTTCCATGTGAACAGGGACTTTTAATTGTTGTAAGGGAAGTCTAACACTAATGTGAATCCTTTTATTCTTTTTAGATCATCTACTCTCTGGGGAGAGGATCGGTTGGCATCTGGCTATTCCTTCGGGGAAAAGGTCCAGATTAAGATGGGATTGGGGATAGTACTGGTTCATATGAAACTATAGGTTGGACCATGGGATGATACAGAAATCTTGAATTTGCTCTAAGGCAAGCCTCCATGGTTGGGTAGGGTCAACCTATAGACAACCCAGCCTCAGCATTGAACTTGGAATAGACCAGAAGTTCTGCTGGATGCCCTGGGGCAATTTTGGTCTTAGAGTGAGTCTCTCAGGTCCACACCTCCATTCTTGATTTGGTGCTTTGCCTAGCATCTAGCTCTTAAGTGAAATTTGGGAAGTTTCCTTGGTGTCTACTTTCCCCTCCTCACTTCCTTCACAGTGTTTCTTGGATTCATGCCTTCCTGTTCTTTCTTTGAACCATTACCCTCGTCTAGTCTTGATCATCTCATAACCTCATTATGAAACAGCTTCCCAATTCGTCTCATGACCTCTATTGCCTCTTTCCTCCATACTACCAGTAGACTAATTCTCCTAAAATAATGTCTTCATCCTCTCACCCAACATCCCATTGACATCCAAGATTCATCCATCCAACACCTGGAAATGAGGCTGGGGAGGGGGCCCCCTTCATTCTCTGCCTTTACTTCTGTTTCATGCCAGTCCTTCAGGGTCCTCTTCCGTGAAACTTTCTCCTTAGTGGACATACTGGTGACCTGTGGGCCAGGAATAGGAAGGACCCTTATGGGATGCTGCTAGCAATGGAGGATTTCACCTTGGAGCAGGGATGAAGGCTGGGGATGACCCTTGAAGTAGCTGTAAGTGTAACTCAGTAATTTGCACAGACTGGCTCCTCTGTGCAGAGGCTCAAGGTTCTAGGATAGGGCCCTGACAGAGTCAGAGAGAATAAAAAGAAAAGGTCTTCTGCATGCTCTGCCAGAGATGTCAGAGATCTCCCTCATTTTTCTTCTTACCGACTGGCTAAAATAAACATGAAGCGGTGGGTGGTCAGAAGAGGAAATCTTTAAAAAAAAGGCCAAAGGGAGGAGGGGGGTTTGTGTTGAGTGGCCTTTAAGAGGTAAGGAGAGTGAGAAGAATACAGAATCTCTCTAGGAATTGGCTCAACCTTTCGATTGAGAGGTTATTTCCTGAGTCTAATGATGACTCATACTCTTAAGGTTCATGTCCTCTGCAAGAAGGTCTACACAGGGAAAAATGCTAATCTAAGGGTGTAAATGCAAACACTGGGGAGCACAGTTAAGTAGCAGTCAGGTTCAGACTGGTAGAGGACTGCTCCCTCTGTGCACAAACAGGAGTGGGAGGAGCCTGGAGGGATGTAGGATGGGAAGTCCTTGATCATCAGATGTTGGTAGCAAAGGGTACGTATTGGACAGGTCTTGTTGGGAGGGGATGGATGGCAGTTTGGAAGGAGCTGAATGCGCACGTGTGTGTGGGGGGGGGGGGTAAAGGATGTGAGCTGCTTTCACAGTCCTCTCTGGGGTTTGGAATTGTGCCTCAGGCAGCTTTCCTCAGTGTCTGATGGAGAAAGTGAGAGTCGATCAAACCCTTCATTGGCTGCTGGGGACTGGAATGGGCGACCAGACTCCTCACAGACCTGGGATTCTTAGCTAAGATGGTTTTATAAAGCCACACAAGAGTTTTTCAGCACAACTCTTACATGAGGCAGGATTAGGGGAAACGTGATTCTTTCCCTCCCCCCTGTTGTGGTAGTATATTAGCCAATCAGATCTACAAGAACTCTTCAACTGATGCACCTGAGGAAATAGATTTGTAGAAGGGTTAGGGCTCATGTTCTTAGAAGGAGCATGTTCTTAGAAAACTAGACAGGCCAGTGTCTGGATGCAGCTAGAGATTGTTAACCAGGACTCCTTGGCTGTAGCAAACTGTGCTTTGTATTCTTCCCTCCCATCCTCCCTCCCTTCCTTCCTTCCTGTGAAGCTAGGGAAACCTAGATAGTGTCTCTCTGACAAGAAAAGGAAGGTGACCATGGGTATTGGAGTCTGGCAGTAAGTGAAGGAAAGGGAGTGTGAAAGACCAAATCTTGCATCAGGTTACCAAGGTCAGCTTTGAAAAGTATTAGAGTAATCTTGACTTAATGTTTTTCTCCTCCCCTGCCCCTCTTTCAGGCCAGCTCTTTGATCTCCTTGGTATAAGGGACTCTCAGATGGGTAATCTCCCTCTGCTAATGCAGAACTGGCTACTGCCCTGGGACACTGAGAGGTTAAGCTGTTGGTCAGGGTCACACAGCTGCTGTATTCCAGAGGCAGGATTGGAACCCAGGTCTTCTAGGCAGACTGCTCTACTATCCACATGAAATCATGCTGCCCCTCTTAAGACGTTCCCACACCTGTGACAGGCAAGAGGAAAGTCCATAGTTCACAAAGGGGTCACAGTAAGCAGAAATGAAAATTCACATAAAACAGGGAAAATTGTTAGTGTTTCTTGTGTTCAAGACCTTTAAGATGAAGCCATACATTACTCATGAGATAAGGACAAAGGGGAATAAGTCTGGTACTGAATCATCTTAGTGGAAACCAGGAGGAAGCAACAATTGGGACAGTGACCAGCCTGGGAAGATTAGAGAACATGAGATAGGGCAAAAAGGAATTCTTTTCTTCTCAACAGCCACTTGTTCTCTGGCTCTTGTGTTTGAAGATGTATTTTATTCGAGCTGGAATCGTACTACTCCTGAAATAAGGATCAGAACTCTGCCGCAGAGAATGTCCATGACCCTTTTTGACCCTTTATATAGGGAATACAGGGCAGGCAGGTGGCACTGTGGGTGGAACAGACCTGGTGTCTTCCTGAGTTCAGATCTGGCCTCAGATACTTTCTAGCTGTGTGACCCTGGGCAAGTCATTTAACCCTGTTTGCCTCAGTTTCCTCATCAGTAAAATGAGCTGGAGGAGGAAATGGCAGACCAGTCTGGTGTCTTTGCCAAGAAAACTCCAAATGGGGTCATGAAGAGTCAGAAATGATTGAAAAATGACTCGTGTGCTTTGAACTCACAAAGTGTGTAAGAATCATGTAACTGGGAGTGGGGGGGGGGAACCATAAAACTAGGGAGCCCAGTGGAGCAGGACAGGAAGTAGCAGAATTTCATTACTTGATCTTTCAAAAGGGGCTTTGGTGCAAGGGGGATTGGGACATGTAAAAAGCCTTCGGGTGTACCTTAGCATAGTAGTTCTTGGTCTCAGGATCCCTTTACACTCTTAAAAATCTTGTAAGACCTCCCTCCCAAAGTGCTTTTATGTGGGTTGTATCTGTTGATTAGAAAAGAAGATGTCTTTGTATTATTGTGAAAACAGCTTTGACCTCAAAGACCCTCTGTAAGGGAGGAGTCCCTGGATCACACATGGAGAACCTTAGCATGTAGGTAAATGGAAATCTGAAGACCGATTTGTGTGTGCTGTCTCAGGACAGGCATGCAGCATCCAGTGGGTTTTGCATTAATATCTCTGCTGTAGGTGAGATGACCCTCCTTTCTCTTCCTTACCTCCTTCAATTCGGTTGGATCTGTACAAGGAATCCAGTCCTGGAAAGCTGAGCACTCCCAAGGTGTCAGGAAACTTGAGCAGGCGTTCAGCCAGCTTCTGATGTGGTTGGCAGCCTGGATTACCCATTCTCAGGTGCTGCGAAGATTGAAGAGACTGATGGCCTGGGGCTACCACAGAGGTGGGCAGGATGCCACTGCCTTTCAGATCTTGCCTGGCCTCTTTGTCTTGGAGCAGCCCTGTGTGCAGGGCTTGGGTTTGCCAGGCCTGGAAGCTGACCTGGACGGTGGTTGCCGTCCTGCCCACTGGTGCTTAGGGCAGAAAGCTGGCTTTGGTTCTGGCTTCATTCCTGTTGGTTCTCCAATTCAAGACTTGGAGTCTAGTATTTCGTCCTTGATAAAATGGAGGCACTGTGCTGCATGCTCTTTTCCTTTGGCCCACCCCTTGCTTTTCCAGTTCTTTCTGGAAGGGCGATATTTGCTGGACATTCTTCCCAACATGTCAATAAAGTTTTCTCCCGGTGTCTGTGCAGGTGAAGCCTCGTTGGGGGGGGGGGGGTCTAGGTAGTTCTTTCTTGAAACTGGGAAATTGTGTTTCACTTTACACACTAACTCTACTCCATTTTGGGTGCACAAGGGAACGCTAAACGTAGGTCTCAGGTTAAGTAGCTTATAAACCAATCACATCTGAAGAACCAGGTTTTGCATCTTCACGAAAGCCGACTCAAGTCCTTTGGACTTTTCTCCCAAATCATGTTCTCTTGGAAATAGAATGAGTTTTGATGTTCAGATATTGTTTGGGGTTTGCCAAAATTAGCATTGGGTCACATATTAGAAGCGCACGGATTCTGTTATTTTGTTTTGTTTTTGGAAGCAACAACTTAGCCTTGGCAGAAATAATTCTTTAAAGTGAAAGTGATGAAACTACCCACATGAGAGGGGAAATCAGAGCTCTGTAGAAGGAGGATGTCAAGACCAAGTTGATTTGTAAAATATTTTTTGTTGTTCAGTTGTGTCTGACTCTTCATGACCCCATGTGGAGTTTTCTTGACAAAGATACTGCAGTGGTTTGCCATTTCCTTCTCTGGTTTATTTTACAGATGAAGAAACTAAGGCAAACAGGGTTAAGTGACTTTGCCAAGGTCACATGGCTAGTGAGTGTCTGAGGCCAGGATTTGAATACAGGAAGATGAGTCTTTCTGAGTCTAAGTCCAATGCTCTACCCACTGGACCATCTAGCTGCCCTAGAAAATATTTTAGTGGGAGGCAGAGAAGTAGAAATGAGTTGGATTTGGGGAAAGCATCATGGGGACTTTTATATCATAGTTTAATGAATCTGTTAGTAGGAGAGAAGGGATATTTCCTCAAAGAAACTACCTTTTTGTTGTTGTCTTTTGGGTCATTTAATGTTATGTGCACATTGCAACTTATCGATATGTGTACAAAAGAGGCAGGAAGGCATCATGGATCCAGACTGGTGGACTTCAAACTAGGAAGATCTGAGTTCAAATTCTACCTTTCACACTAGCTGTGTGACCCTGGGCAAGTCATTTAAGGTCTATGTGCCTCTGGCAACTCCTTGTACGAATGGTTGGACCCTGCTCCTGTGTGTATGGGAAGCAGACATTATGATGATGGCACGTCTGTCTCCTCTCTCTGAGGTCTGGGGGGCTATAGGGGACTCTGAGATCGAGTGGCTAAAAGGCACCCTCAGGCTGCCAGTGTTTGTTTTTTAATTATTCAGAATACCTTTGCCAATGGAAACTGTTTTAAATGGTGACTGAGTCCCCATGCGAGTCCCATAATAGGATGGGTTAAATGGACCTGGGTGGTGTGATTGGGGAGCCTCTCCACCATGTCAGATATGCCTGCCACAAGAAGATATATTGGTCTTGGAATCATGCTCAGTGAACAGAGCCCCAGGCCTGCAGCCCAAAAGACCCGAGTTCAGATGTTGCCTCAGACACTCACTAGCCATGTTTCCCTGGACAAGCCACTTAACCTCTTTTTGACTCAGTTTCCTCATCTGTAAAATGGGGCTGATACTAGCACCTACCTGCCAGGACTGTTTTGAGGATCAAATTAAGTGATGCTTGTAAAGTTCTTAGCATGTGTCTGGCACAGGGCGCTATAGAAATGTTAGTCATCATCAACATCGCTGTCTCATACGCTAAGTTGGGGCCTCTCTGTAAAATGTCTTCTGCTAAAGGATCTGAAAAAATCAGGACCTAAATCAATCCAACGAGCATTTATTAGGCACCTTTTGTGTGCAAGGCACTGGGCCAGGTGCTGGGGAAATGAAATAAATAAAACAAATAAAAGACGTAAAGGAATCTGGGATTCCCTTCTCTTTTATGTACATAAATGTAGATGAAGAATTGGTGAGAGAGGCAGCCCCGGCTTCATGGTAGGAGGTGGTCTCCTGATAATTGAGAGCAGCACTCTGTAAGTGAGACATTTAAATGGGGAGCTGAATAGGGGACCACTTTCATTTAAATCAATAACCAACTTCCTGCAACCTGTGCAGTAATATTAGCAGCCCGGTACAGTGGGCAGCTAGGGGGTGCCATACTGCATATTGTGCTGGACCTGGAGTCAGGAAAAGTCATTCATTTTCCTGAGTTCAAATCCTGACACAAATACTTGTGTGCTTCAGGGCCTCCTTAGCTCTCTCCCGGACTCTCATTTTGGCCTCCTAAGGAAGTCTCCCTGCCTCCTCTCTGTCTTATCCGTTCTTCTTCTGAAGCATCTGTGATGCACAGAAGTGGCCTTGCCTCTCCTCTGCACTACATGATGCGGTACAGAAAGTGCAGTGTGGGTTTAGAGTCCCAGCTCTGTTACTACCCAAGCAGGTCACTCTGCTGTCCGGGGGCCTCAGCTCCCTCCTGCATCTTTGAAATGAGAAGAGGCTGGGTTAGCTTGGCCCTTCTAGCTCTGGAGCTACAGCTGAGGGGTCAACCTCTTGGCTTATGGCTTCTGTCTTAAAATTTCTCTTTTGTTGTTAATGTTACGTTCTATTTGGCTTTAATTTTCTTTTAGAGTTTATGGTGGGTAACATAGGTCATATAAGTGGTAACATTTCAGTACTAAAGATGGAAAGGCAATCCTTGAATCTCTAGGGAGGTCACCAGTTTACTTCTAGTCCCTGAGGCTGGATTTGAACTCAGGAAGCTAAGTCTTCCCCAACTCCAGGCCCTTGCACTCTATCTGCTGCACCATTGGACTGCTTCTAGCTCCTGGTGAACATTGTTTGACCTGATTGCCTCTAGAGTCAGGTGAAGTATTTATTGGCTTTTGTGAAAAACACTGGAGGGGTACCAACAAAACTGTCTTATGATTCCCCATTGTTAGGGTAGGAGAATTAAATTCTGCTTGGGTTGTGTACCAGATGATGCCTTTATTGTAGCTACACCTTTCCTAAAGGGTAGGGGAGGGGCTGAGAGAACATGCCTGTGATCCGAGCTTAAATCCCGGACCCTTGAAGTATTTGGTGAGGATTTATTCCCAGAAGTGTTTTCTCTGCACAGGTTTTCTTCCTCTCACATTTGCAAAATGCTCTCCCACACCTTCTGGTGTAAGATGTGTTAAAATGTCTTCTAGGCACTGAAAACAGATGAGCGTATAGTAGTGTGGAAGCTCCTGCCCAGAAATGATTTGGATCTGACCTGGATTGGTGGGTAGTGCTCCTTGAGTTGAGTGGCCTGGGAGAGACAGGTATAGGTGAGAGGCTTCATCTCTTGAAGGAGGGAGCTGGTAGATCACAGGCCAAAAGTCTGCCCTGCTGGCAACTGGAAGGTTGGGAGGGCATGATAATGAATCTTAAGGGTCAGCAGGGAAGGTTATGCCCTGGAGCTCGGCTAACTTCTCTGATAATGCTGCCTTTTGGATTTAATGCATCTTAAATGTGGAGTATACTATTAATTACTGCCCCCAACAAAAAGGGATTAATGCAGCTGAACTGCTTGCTTTCTCACTTTGAGTACCTCCCATTATCTAGTGTGTAGGAGAACAGGTCATATACTTACTTTCTTTCTTCCTTCCTTCTTTCCTTCCTTCCTTCCTTCCTTCCTTCCTTCCTTCCTTCCTTCCTTCCTTCCTTCCTTCCTTCCTTTCTTTCTTTCTTTCTTTCTTTCTTCCTTCCTTCCTTCCTTCCTTCCTTCCTTCCCTCCCTCCTTCCCTCCTTCCCTCCTTCCTTCCTTCCTCTCTCCTTCCTCTTTCTCTTTTCTCTCTCCTTCCTTCCTTATTTCTTTACTTCTTTTTCTTCCTTCCTTTCTTTTTTCTTTTCTTTTCTACAAATTTCAGGAATTCAGTGAATACTGGAAAAACCTGGTTCTTGCGCTTTGTTCAGTCTTATCCTATTAGGACATCTTGCAAGGGTTATTTTCCAAAAGCTTATTAGCCTTCTGGGCACTGGTTCACTGTACTTCGTCAGAATTTGCCGTCCATTGGGTCCTGACAATGTCTTCTGCCCTCCCTTCAAGGAACATGGAGAAAAGAACAATATAGACAATTGTGGCAATCATGTACTAGTTGGAATGATGAAGCTGCCAAGCCCCCAGCAAATACAGAGCATTTTGGTGTTCTACCATACCTATGTGGAGAGAAGAAGCATCCTTTCTTTAAAGAATTTGTTTTGGAGGTGAAATGACTTTAATTTTCAAAATCTGGATTTGGAGGACTTGGACAGAGGGACTAGGCTGATAATTTCATTGGTATAGGGCTGGGATGGGGAACCTGGAGCTTGGAGGCCACACGTGGCCTTCAAGGTCCTCAAAAGCAACCTCCACAGAACAAATCCCGACAAGTCAGGGACTTGCCACCGATAACATTGCCAGCTGTGTCAGAGGCAGGGCTAGAACCTAGGCCTTCCTGGCTTCCAGGCTAGTTCTCTGCTGTACTCTCCCTTTAACTGAAGAATAAAAAGAAAATGCTTTTATCAGATATGCAGAATCAAGCAAAACACATCCCTGGTTAGTCCTGTCCTGACATATTTTTGTTCCACTCTGCACCCTGAGTTCCAGGGCTGGCCATCTGCTGATGGTGGCTGTGTTTTCAAACCATTCCTCAGGAATTGTGGTTCCTCATTTCATTGGTCAGAGTTCCTAAGTCTTTCCTAGTTGTTTGTCTTCTACAATGCTAATTATTGTATCAATTATTCTGAGTTCTACTCACTTCACTCTGCAACAGTTCATACAGCTCTTCCCAAGTTTCTGTGAAACTGTCCCTTTTGTCTTCTTTTTATGTTGCAATAATATTCTGCTACCTTTATGTGTACCATAATTTTTAAATTAATTTTTTTTCAATTAGCAGGCATTTAAATTCCCTAATGGGCCATGTCTAAAATTGGGTGGCTCATTTTTCATAGTTAGTCTCTTTACCTCTCTGTCAGGAGACAGGTAGCCTTCTTCATCATGGTCCTCCAGAATCATGATTGATCATTGAATTGAGCAGAGCTCTTGAATCTTTCAGAATGGTTTGTTTCTACAATATTGATGATTTGGTAGAAGTCAGTCTTCTGGTCTTGCATACTTCATCTTGCATCAGTCCATATAAGTCTTCCCAGATTTCACTGAAACTGGCCCTGAAATAACATCTATGCATCATCATTTGTTTAGCCTCTCCCCAGTTGGCGGGCGCCATCTTTATTTGCAGTTCTTTGCCACTACAAAAAGAGCTGCTAGAAATATTTTTGTACATATGTGTCCTTTTCCTCTTTCTTAGATCTCTTTGGGGTATAGGCTTAGTAGTTAGTTGTATGAAAGAGTTGAGGAGTATACAGTTTACGTGACTTTTGGTTTAGTTCCAATTGCTTTCCAAAAATGACTAGACCACTTCACAGCTCCATCAATAGCATATCAGGGTGCCTGGCTTTCCATAGTTCTTTCAACATTGTCTTTTTGGGGGAGTCATTTTTGACAATCCAATAAGAATGAAGTAGAACCTCAAAATTGTTTTAATTTGGATTTCTCTGATTATTAGTGATTTGGAGCATTTTCCCATATCTATTTATAGTTTTGATCTCTTCCTTTGAGAAATAGCAGTTCATACTCTTTGACTGTGTATCACTGGGGAACGGGAATATGTTTTCTCAAGGAGTTTGGGAAATATATTGTTGTGTTAAAATGCATTGCTGTATACATAAAAGTAGAAGAACAAAAGCAAAGATTAGATGTGAGGTATAGTATTGTGATAGTAAGTGGAGCTTGTTTCCATCTGTGAGTTTCTTTGGTTGGGTTCTTAGGCTGGGTTCCACTGACCTGCAAGGAGTCCATAGTTACATTTTAGGGCAGTTTATTAATTTTTGGGGGAAAGTTACATTTTAATTTTCACTAACCTCTAACTAAAACTTAACATTTCCTTCACTTTGGAATGTGGATAACAAACATTATTCTTTTTTTTTTCAACAAACATTATTCTAATAAGGGGTCCATAGGCTCCACCAGACTCCCAAAGAGATTCTTGATGCATGAAAAAAAGTTAACAATCCCTGCTCTGTAGGGATTAAAAGAATTTAATAGACTATTTAAAAAAAACTTTAAAAACTGATAGTTTAAAAGAATGTTTTTGGAATACCGGTTTATACTGTATTTGTAACTGCAAATACCAAGTGAATCTTCTTGTCTGGTGCCACCTGGGTTTAATCTTAGTATCACAGATTTAGAGCTGGAAAGGACTTTAGTCCAACCCGTCATTTTGTAGCCAAGGAAACAGAGCGTTGAAATGATTCTCTTGAGGACACATACAGACTAAGTGGTAGAGTCTAGATTCAAACCCAAGATCCTCTGACTTCGAGACCAAGAACTCTTTATCCCACACCACATTGCACAAGCTTGGTGCCAGTTAGTTTCTGGAAGTAAAAAATGAACTGGTCACTGTAAATTTTGAGGCTTGTTCTAACGGAATTGATGATGATACCTGTAGATATTTGGTATGAAATGTTATGCTTTTCAAAGTAATAATAGCTGACATTTATATAGTTTGCTGAGTGCTTTACATACATTATCTCATTTGTCATTTGATATTTCCACCTAGATCCAGGACACTATACTCTACTTGATCAATGTGCTCTTTTATGGATCAGGCATTAAATAACATGTCATTAATAACATCCCCAGGATTCCATACATAGGTGGCCTTTGCAGTTCTGTGCTGTGGCTTGGCATCTGGGGAGTTAGAGTGAGTGCTGGCCTGGGAGTTAAGAGGCCTGGTTTA
This sequence comes from Gymnobelideus leadbeateri, assembly GCA_011680675.1. Taxonomy (NCBI): domain Eukaryota; kingdom Metazoa; phylum Chordata; class Mammalia; order Diprotodontia; family Petauridae; genus Gymnobelideus; species Gymnobelideus leadbeateri. Next base: position 532,096 of record WOXC01006572.1, read on the forward strand.
GGTCCTAGCTCTTGCTGCCTACTGGCTGTATGACCTTGGGCAAGCTCCTTCACTGGGCTGGTCCTCAGTTTCCTCATTACTACAATAATCCAGTCTCCTGTTCTGATATGCTATGTATAGTCTGCTGGGTTAGAAGCTTGTTTTTTTCACATTGTACATCCACTTTCTATGGGATTTCCCACTGTAGATATTAAAAAGAAAGGGACAGGTTAGTTATATGCAGACTGAAGACGTGATTTATATGGAATTTTAATTGTACTTCATAAAATACTAGGGGAGGCAGATACATGAGGTACAAGAATTGACAGTGAATGCTCTGGGGCAAGGAGCATTGTTTGGAGATTGAAATGCACCTTGGGAGTTAGGAGTCTTGAGCTCTTACAAAAGAACCCCTCCTAAAATAGACTCCCTTCTGTTGGGGAGAGAAAGGGAATGGGGAAGTTATAACTCTTGGGAGCTGTATTTTTCAATATACGCTCTTCCTTACCCTAGAACATTCGTTTTTAGAGTTTTTAACTTGTAGCCTGGTGGAAACCCATTTGATGTTGCCTTTTAAAAAGGGCTTTTGTGGTTAACTTGCAGTTTCTGGAGAGACACCTCACTATTTTTGTGACCCACCAATCTGTCTCGGTCTCTCTTCTCTCTCCTGCATTGTATTTGTGTGTGTAAAGAAGCCATGTTTTCCCCTTAAAAATTCAATTTTCTAGTGAAAGTCAATGGGACATTTTGCTATATATAACTTTTTACTTTATAGATAATTTTTCAGTAACAATTCTGCCCAACATGGTGAGGGCCCCCTGACCATGGGACCATGTCTGCACCAAGAGCAATAAATTTGGTGGTTGAAAGGAGTGTTTGTTCCTGACAAGAGGCTCCTTTTGTTCTGGGGATGTGTTTATCTTTCATAGAGTACTTAATATCAGAAATTTTAGAAATTATTAGAAATTTGAATGCCACTGTTTGTGCACATTTCTGGAAATCTTTTGTAGATTATTGAACCATGAAAGTTATTGAGAACCCAGTTTAAAAAAAAATCAAGGACAGTACTTCACAAAACGTACTTAGGTTACTTAGTTTTAATTATTTATGATATTTACAGTAAGTGCCGAAGGTATGTATGTTTGAAAAAAAAAAAGTAATGGCAATTTTAATCAGTGATATATAGGGCTCGTGGAAGTTCGCCTGTAGATATATCTACGCTCTCTGCAGAATTTAGCTCCCTTCATGGAAATTTGTGTATGGTCTATGGTCATTGGATTTCAAAGTAAGTACATTGTTGAATAATGCTGAACTGCAATAATAAGGCAGAGTCAGTGACGAAGTTGAAATTTTAAAAATTGCCTCTGGCTCATCACTATCGCAGCAGGTTATAGGACAATGGAGGAAAGAGCTAGGCAGTGGGCTATAATAACTCCTTAACCCTTTGAGTGCCCACCTGGAAGGCTGATAGATTGAACTCTGCTGTCACTAACTGCCACAAGTAGGAGTCTGAATATCCAGTTCTACAAACATATCAGTAAATGCCTACTGTGTGTCAGATAGTATTCTAGGTACGAGGGGGAAAAAAAGACCAAAATGAAATAACCCCAGCCCTCAGGGAGCTCCATTTTACTGGCAAGATACTGTAGAAGCTTAGATAAATAAATGCATAGCACATAAAAAATAGTTATTTTTTATAAAAAATTATTTTATAAAAAATTATTTCAGGATGTAGGGGGTGAGGACAGCTGTGGAAGACCAGAAAAGATGCCCTTCAGGAGGAGGTGTCCAAGTGAAACTTTTCAGGGAGACTTATGTTCTCTCCAGATGCTGCTACTGAGCAGCTGTTTGACTTTGAATAAATCATTTCACCTCTCATCTGTGAAATGGTAGTGTTGGACTTTCATGTCTTCCTTCTTAACTCTCCAGTCGTTTTTTTCTTTGTCCCATTTGTTGGATTCTCACCCCCTTCCTGGCCTTAAATGTATTTCCCAAGTTCCCAGGCCCTCTTCTCTACAGTCTAGTCTTTGGTGATCTAATTCATTCACATGGCTTTAATGATCACTTGTATTGATGTTTCCACCATTTCTGTCTCTTCCCTCCATCTCTCCCTGGTGTTTTAATTCTCTGTTTCTGATGGATACCTCCACCTGGATAACCCATTAGTGCCTCAGAAGGACTGTTCAGATCTAGAACTGAGCCTGTCTGCTTCATGATCTCGATTACTGACACTGGGAGCTTTCTAGTCACTTATAGAACTAGAACAAGAACACTTGGCAGAACTGGATTTCAGCCCTGTCCCTTTCTCTGCTCAGCCCTCCCCATCTAGGCCAATCATCTCTTCCTAGAGTAGACCATTAGCATTGCCTCCTAACTGGTTACCTTGGTTTGTTCAGAACCCTCTCTGATCTGTCCTTCTCTGCTGCCTAAATAACCTTGCCAATGTACCAGTCTTAGCACAGCTGGTAGTGCTAGGTGGTACACTGGACAGAGCACTGGGCCCAGAGTCAGGAAAGCCTGAAGCCAAATTTTGCTTCAAATAATGCTTACTAGTTGTGTGACCCCCAGCAAATCACTTATCATCTGCCTGCCTCAGTCTCCTGGCTGTAAAGTGGGGGTAATAATAGCACTTAGCCCCCAGGGTTGTTGTGGAGCTCAAATGAGGTGAGATCTGTAAAGCACTGTGCCCGATATACAGTAGGTGCTTAATAAATGCTTCCTTCTTTCCTCCCTCTCTCGCTTTCTTCCTCCCTTCCTCCCTTTCCTTTTATCCCTTCTTTCCTTCCTTCCTTCCTTCCTTCCTTCCTTCCTCTTTCCTTCCTTCCTTCCTTCCTTTCTCTTTCCTTCCTTCCTTCCTTCCTTCCTTCCTTCCTTCCTTCCTTCCTTCCTTCCTTCCTTCCTTCCTTCCTTCCTTCCTTCCTTCCTTCCTTCCTCTCTGCTGACTAAAACATAGGTGTTAATTCCTGGCCATCTGTCCAAGGCCCTCTTCTGTCTGGATTTTGCCCACTCCAGCCTTAGCCTGTTGCTCGCTCCCTTTTACATCCCACCCAAACTTCTGTGCTTTTTTACCTTTCATTCTTGTCTTATCCTCTCCCACCTCTGGGCCTTTTTGTCCATATCTCCCCTGATGCTTGAAGTAGACTTACTTCATTTCTATCTGCAGCTTGTCCCTTGTGAGTTTGGCTGGGATGACCCCTCTTTGGGCTTGTCTAAGAAGGATTGCTCCTGCCTCAGATATTTGGTGGACCTCTAGCCTGGATGTCCTTTGTTCAGTTGCATTAGGGCAGATGTGTGTGTGTGTGTGTGTGTGTGTGTGTGTGTGTGTGTGTGTATGTGTGTGTGTACAGGGCACATCTTTTCCCTCCAATAGATTATAAGCTTCTTGGAGGCAGGGGCTATTATTATTATTATTATAAATAATTTTCCAATGCCTAGTGGACAGTGCTTTGCCCATAGTAACTGTGTAGTGAAGATGTATTTTATTCAGTTGTCCCAAGTCAAAAGGAGTTGGATTGTACAGTATGATTCGACTCTGAGTAAGGTTTTAATAGCTTTTTCTGTTCCTTGTTAGAATATCTATTTGTAGTCTTTATAGGCACATGACTGCTGGCCTTGTCTGCTGGGGCATGGCAGCTCTGGGCAGTATTAAGACCAAAATGTCTGTTTGATGAACAGTCACGGGTCTGGGGGGGGCGGGTAGCTATGGACAGGAGCTCCCAGAGGCTCCTTAGCTCCCTGGCTTTAGGTCTCTGAGAGACGCTTGCCCTTGTGTCTTCATCTCTGAATCCCATCCCTTAGGAAGTAAAGCAGATATGCTGGGAGGATCCTCTGATTGGCCCTCCATGGGCCAAGAAGCTGAAAGTTGCCAGGACACTAGGAAATGGTTGGGGAAAAAAAGAAGTTAAAACTGAACCCTCCCACTAGAACAAGCTCAGCTTTGTGTAGAGGAGGCTTAACATATGAAAAGACCATTGTTTCAGGATGACTTTTTAATTAATACTCATTCCTCACACCCATCAGCTTTCAGAAGAGCCTTCTAGCTTTCCTCAATGCCCTCCCCTCTGTTCTTACCCCAGCCCTTTCCCTTGGGTTCAGGCAGCAGGACACTGGATAAGTGGAAGGATCCCAAGAACAGTGTTGACAGAAGCTCCCCCCCGCTTCTTTTTTTTTTCTTCTCCCCCTGTCCAAGCCATTTGGGTAGGCGAATCTTCTACCTGTTGGAGAAGAGCCTTCTGTGTTTCCAGATTTAGGAGCCAGCACTGTCCCCCTTGGGGCTCTTGGAACAGGGCCCAGCCTCAGCATGTTCCAATCTCTCCCTCCAAAGCAGTATGTACACCTTCCCTTGCCTGAAGCCAAAACAACAAGCCAAGAATTAACTGTTTTCTATGTTTCCCTTTCCCCCTGGTGGTACCGCTGTTAAGAGTCGAATCTGGATTGATTTGGCCTGTGAAATCCTTTCCTTTCCCAGCGCTGCTTTCTAGGCTAATTCTGATACTCTCCTGGATAGAGACAATGTAAGTGTAGGGAAGAGAGAATGAAGTAAATATTTAAATACTGCATGAGGGAGATGGGCTAATTCAGAGGCCGCTGCTTTGATTTATATGTCTGGTGGGTTTGCTTTCGACTCCCCACTGCCCCTGGCATTAGGTATAATGTTAGTTTTAAAGGGAGTCTAATGCTAAATGTTCTTGTGCAGGCTGAACCACATAGCGTTGCATTGCCATAGAGGAAGGCTTGCTTGTTCGTGCCCGGAAGCATGGGGCTGCTGGGTTGTAGAACAAGTTTGCCCCCATGGGGAGGAGCTAACTTTGGGCGCTGGCCATGTGCTAGCAGCATAGGAGAAGTGTAGGGATGCAAATCTAGAAGGGCATCCCATTGGCTCCACCCTCACCTTCTCTCCATTCTGCTCTGGCACTCTGCAAAAGCTTCTTCTTGTAAAAAAACTTTCTTGTGTTCTTTCAGAAAAACCTTATCGCCCCCCTCCTCACAGTGGTTCTAGAGATGAAATCTCATTTCATACTCTTTGCAAGTAAGTGTCAGGGAGTGACATCTTGTAATTAGTTACTAGGCCAGTAATGATTAAGCATGAGGTCCCTTCTAGCTCCAAATCTACAACCGACTGTGTTTGAGATAGCCTCTCATCAGAGAAAACATATCAACACCACTGATTGACGTCATTGTAAAGTTCTTGGATTTTCATGTCATTCCTTAAGAAAAGGGATTTTTAAGGATTTTAGGAAATCAGGAGAGTCTGACAATAAAAGGACATGCATCTTCAAGAGAAATCCTGATGGAACAAATGATTCCTTTAAAAATCTATAAATGTCACTCCTGGTCAATGAATTACCCATTGATCATAGCAACGACTTAGGTAATTTCAAATGTCAGAGGGGAGGCTTTTTCTGAGATGGGAGTTTTATAACGTCTCTGGAATAATCCATTTCTTCTCCACTTAGTGAGGCCAAACTAGGAGAGTGTTCTAGTTCCTGGTCAGAGATAAAACCATAGAGCAATTGTTTACAACTAGGCATTCACCCAGTAAGCATTTACTGAGTGCCTAGTGTGTGCCAGGCAATGAATTAGGCAGAATGGACGCAAAGGCAGAAATGACATAGTCCCTGCCCTCAAGGCGCTTACAATCACCCTATTGTAAGAGCCATATTGGTTTTGGCTATCAGACTGGAAAAGCATCCAGAAGAGTATCTCCCTAGATGAGGTGAGAGGTAAACAAGCTCACATATCCAAGATCTGTATTTGTTTTTCTTGGTGCCAATCTTGATTTTTTTTTCTTATTTAGATTATACCACAGTCATTTTTGTTTCATCTTCTCTCAGATGCTAAGAAATGAAAGATGCTGTAATGTCTTAACGGGAACAGCAGTGGAACTGGGTGTCATGGACATGCAGGTTCCTAGGGAGTTCTGCTGTGTGGAGTCCTACCATAAAGTCGTGAAGTCCATTTCTTACGTGGCTCGTGGAGTCGGCCTCATGTTTGTTGTACGTGCAGTGAGATTAGGCGAATGACCACAGACCTCATTAGAGGAAGCCCTGAGGAAAAAAAGCTCTTCTTACTCAACCACTGGAGTCTTGAAGGGGGGAAATAACTGTATTGCTCAACTTGGAGAGACTTTGAGGGAAGCCAACGATTGCTCAAACAAAGCTTTGAATCTTCAGAAAGTAATAGTACATGGTACTGTATCTTAACTTGCAGTCGTGGTGAGGAAGGCTGCTTTTTATTCCACTCTAAGGTGAACCAAAGTGACCTCTTTAGTTTCACAGTTGACCTTTCAGAGCAAGAACAGCTATGTGGTGTGATTGCATATGAGATATCAGGGCATAATTGTCTTATTCCAGATTGGGTTTGGGATGGGTTTCTTTAGTTCCTCTTTCTGAGCAAAGATCCAGATGTGGGGACGCCACTGAGAGGTCCCCCACAATGTGGAAGGAACCTTGATTTGGCAATACGAAGCGTGCGGCCTCTTCATTGGCTTTACCAGCTGAGTGTGTAGAAGGGTCACCCTGCCGGGCGTCAGCGGTGATATGTAGAATGTTAGCACAACCGGACTGACCTTAAGATTCTTTCACTTTTTTCCTGCTTTTTTTCTTTGCTCTGATCCTGCACTCAGGGTTCTGGTCAAACCAGTCTGTATTTGGCTGATGATTATCAGGAAGGTAAACTTAACCCTCCATGGCCAGAAACTCTCTTTAGCATGTGGCAGCCTAGATTTACCAGCTTAACAGCTATCACTTTACACCATTACTGTGGTTTGCGTTTCATGAAGGGCTCAGCCTTCATGTGCACAAAAAGTTTATGCCGATTCCAGCACACTTTTAAGAGATCTGAGTCACCTGGCTCATTAAAGGCTTAGATAAATAGTAAAGATGATAATTGTGACAATAGCAATGGCGACAGCTAGTGTTTAGGTGGACTTTGAGTTTTGCAGAACCCTTTATAGATGTTATTTCATGTAACCTTGGGAGGGAGATGCTCTTATTATCCCCATTTTACATATGAGGAAACCAAGGCAGACAGTTTAAGTGACTTGTCCAGCATTATATAGCTAGTGAGTGTCTAAGGTCACATTTGAACTCATGTCTTTCTGATGCCAGCTCTCTCCACTGCGCCACCTGGCTGCCAGTCTGTGCCAAAGTTAAATGACTACTCTTTCCCCGTGATCATCTTGTTTTAATGAGACAGCATTTCTTAGATTGATATAATTCAGTCAGTCTTATGGATGGGGCACCCAATGGTCTAGGAATTTTTTTTTTTAATCTTATTCTTACTGTATTAAAGGGAAAGTCTACCATTTTCACCTAGAGTTTAAATGTAGCCTGGTGCTTCCCCTTCTGCCCCCAGTCCTCCCTCATCCCTTTCTCTTTCTCTTAAACCATGGTCTCATGAATGGAAGACTGGCCTTGGAATCAGGAAGACCTAGGTTCAGATACTGCTTTCAGACATTTCCTGCTATGTGACCCTGGAAGAGGAAACCTCTTTTGCCTTTAATTTCTTCACTTGTACGATGGGAATGTTAAGATAACGTTCATAAAGCATCTTCCTTTATATGCTACATCAATGTTATTATTTGAGGAGGTAGCAAAAACTGCTGGGGAATTTTCATTTGCCATGGAGATGAGGAAAGGCAGTGGTGGATGTATCCATCAACGCCTCTTTCAGTGCATCAGTCTAGGGGCTCCTTTGAATGAGGTATTGAGATTCTTGACTTAGCCAACTTTTGGGTGTCTTATTCAGCTGATTCCCATGAAAGGCCAAAGCAGGGTAAGGGCTACTGAGGATGTGGTGTCATGTTCATTGGAAGGAGAGAGTGGTTCAGTTGGGTGAGGGATGAAGAAGCATTTGGACATTGCCTTGTAGAAGGAGTAGAATTTCAGTAGGCAGATATGGGCAGAACATCCCGGACAGAGAAGTTGTTATGGAAGAAAGCACAGAACATGTTTGAAGAACAGGAGTTGAGCAACCTAGTGTTTACACAGAAGGAATGTGTAGGAGGCCTAGTGGGAGCTGAGACTTGAAAGGTTATATCTAATAGCTGATATTTCTGTAGGGCTTTAGGGCTTGAACAACTCTTTCCATACTTGATCTCTTTGGAAGTCAGGTTGGCCATATTTTGGCATGTCTTGAATTCTTGGCAGGCATTATTTGCTAGATAGTGGGAAACCACTGAGGGGTTTATAAGTAGGAGAGTGATTTGACCAGAGCTGGATTTTAGGAAGATTAATCTGGAAGCAGGGAGTTGGAGTGGAGAAGGCAATAGTCCAAGAAGAGGGATGGCTGCCTAACTTAGAATAGTGGGAATGAAGAGACACATTTGAGTGACACTGATTAAAGAGGTTGGGAAGGTAGAAAGAATACAAGGTCCTACTGTGCTTGTTAAATATTAAAAACAAACAAACCAAAAAACCCAAAACCATGATCCATAAAGGCTCTCTTCCCGAAGGGCATCTTCCTTGCATGTGGTAGAGTCATACAGAATCCCTTGACACAACAGAACACTTTGTTTGACCCCTTTATTAGTGTCCAGGGAGGCATTTACCATGGAGCTGTGTGCTTGCCAGAAGGGTTTGCCACTGTCCTGGTAGATGTCTTGTGCAGGGTACAAATGGAAGAGGAATTCCCTATGAAACAGGGAAGTTCTGCCGATCTGTTCTACAGATGACGTTGGAACATTTCAGAGCTTCCTCAATGACATCCATAATCACTCGAGAATTTGGCTGTGCTATCCACACAGGAAAAAGGAAGTGGAAGGATCCTTTTTATTTTTTGGTCCAGGCTATGAATACAGTTGGATGAACTCTGTAGAGCTAATCCAACAGTATATAGATCTTGGAAAGATTGCAGAGGGAAGCAGACTGGGCCCAGAATTGCAGAGGAGGAGAGCAAGCTGGGTTGCATTTGAACTGTTGCTCAGGACTTCTAAAAACCTGGTGTTTCTTTGTGAAACAACCGGTACTCTTCAGGGGATGCCATAAGGCTGCTTCAGAGAGTACACATTCTCTTGAGAATTAGAATTGTGGGTCAGTCATTCAGAGGACAATGGAGAGACACATGGTGGATAGAAATAGGTGACAAATTAACAGGGAAGAATTATGTAGGAGAAACAGCATAAAGGGTGCCATTAAAGACTTGTATGAACAGCAGAGGAGGTTATGGTAGGAATGAGTTTATGCTCCATTGGTGCCCAATATGATGTCATTCGAATGAGTACAAGGTCCCTAGCACATCCTTCTCAGGAAGATACAGGCAAGTGTTGCACAGAATGAGAAGGCAGGGATGGGCTGAGGTTTATACCGTTCAAAGGGCTGCCCCTAGCAGTGAAGCCATGTTCATTGAGGTATGTAGAGCTTGGAGGCTGACTCTTGGGGATGAAGGAGAAGGAGGGATTAAATTATTCAGGCTTGCCATTTGAGGGGCTATGTAGTAATTCTCTTAAAAGAAATAAAGTATGGAGGAGGAGTATATTTTTTGGGGGAAGATTGAGTTCAGTTTTCATTAGGTAGATTCTGAGGAGCTGAAAATCCCAAGTGGAAATGCCTAAAAGATAATCAGTTGGAAATGCAGTGCTATATCTTGGGAAAGTTTTAGGGACTGGGGAAATAGATTGATTTGGGAGTTGTCCGTGTAAGGGATCGTTGTTTTAGAGACAAAAAGGATGTCAGCAGACTTTCGTGGACCTCTTTCTTTTTTGTAGATGGAGAAGCAGAAGATAAATCACCTGCCCAGCACCACAGAGGTCATAGGCAACAGAAGGAGGATAACTGGAACCAAGTCCAGTGCTTTTATCAACTAATCCACTCTAGTTGAAAGTTGAAATTGTGGAAATGAATAAAACCACAAAGGAGGAAAGTCTATAGAGTGAAGAGGTCCAAGGGCAGAAGTTTTGGGAACATCTACATTTGGAGGGCAGTAGGAGAAGGAGCCAGGAGAAGGAGAAGGAGAGGTGGTAGGTGAATTGGGATGGTGCAGTGATTAGTGTCAGATGCTTCAGAGACAGGTCAAGGAGAATGACTATGTGGTCATTCTATGCCTTAGTGGTTTTTGTATGTGCAGGGAATCCCTAGACCAGGGCTGGGGAACCTTCAGCCTTGTCTTCTAGGTCCTCAAGTGTGGCCAAACTTTGTATTCAGTCAAAGGGCCTCACTTGAGAACCCAGAGGGCCACATGTGGCTTCGAGGCCACAGATTTCCCCACCCCTGCCTTAGACTCAGGAAGATTTGGAGAGAGGTAGAAGGTAAACCCCATGTTTAAATGTGAAGTGGATTTGGAGGAAAACTGCATGAAATAAAGCGATATGTGCCATTTGCCTTCCTTCCCTTTGAATTGCAAGTGATCAGTTGCTTTACCAGTTTCCTGTTTACTCACCTCCTTCCCTTCCCCCACCTTCTAAAAATCTGAAATATTACCTTACTGGAATGGAGTGATCTGGCTTACAGTTTCCATCAATCTCCCAGTGGAGTTCGTACCTGAGATGTGAGCACTGGGACTGAGAATGGAGAATAACCTTGCCTTTTCCAGGAGCCATTGTGGTCAAATTATCAAGGCTTTTAATGGATGTGCTCTTTTGGCTTGGTACTGGTAAATGATTGCCCCAAGGAGTCTACTTTCATTTTGTTGACTTTATTTTTTGAACTTGTTAATGTCACTGCTGTGATATTAAGCTGATATTGGGGAAGGATTTGCATGGTTTCCCCAAGAGATTTGGTAATGGTAATCTCACAAATATGGGGGTGGGGGCGGGGTTGGAGTGATTGCATAAAGTGGGACTAGTAGGAATTGAAGGGGTATAATGTGCAGTTCCTGGGACATAGTGGGTGCTTGATAAATGCTCGTCAAATAAAATGAAGGTTGACAATTCTCAGGTTAGTAGCATTGGATTATATTGACCATCTATCTTACTTGGCCTGAATACATCACATCAGGCAGGAATTCCAGAATAGCACTGAAGTGTTTGAACCTTGCCCGAAGGCATCTCTTCAAGGAATATCCATTTAACTAGGTGATTTACCTTTAAACCTGCCAAGAAAATCATTTTGAAGGACTAGAAACCCCCACTTTGTACATCTTTAATTGTTCCATCAGGAGGAAAACCTGCCCCAGAGCTCAGGGCTGAGTCTGCTGCAAAGTGCTAATTAAAAATAATAGCAGCAAGGAAACAGGTGTTACCAGGAGAAAGAAAGGGTGTCCAAATATCAGCAAGCTGGCCTACGCTCCCTGCAGGTAGGGGGCAGTTGGCGACGTTGGCACATTCCCTCTCCCACCTACCCGTGGGAAGGTGAGGAAGTTAGCAGTCAGATGTGATGTCCTTCGGGCATATGTCTTGCTCAACGATGGGTACCTTGAAAAAAGCCTTCCTGACAGGCAGCCAATACTTAGGGTGCATGTGCATGTTGGGGTAAGTGAATGAAAGAATGAATAAATAAAAGAATTGTTAAGCATGCACTATGTGTAGAGTGCTGGGCATAGCAGTAGCAAAGTAAGGCAGCCCCTGTTCTCTGGGAGCTCACGTTCACTGTTCTGATGGTGGATTCCACACCTGTAGTGGCTTCAGTGGAGTGATGGGAGGCCTGGGAATTAGGATGCTGTTTAAAAAATGGAGGGGGGCGGTGCAGAACTGGAGTTGGAAAAGCATAATTGGCACCATTGTATGGAAGTTTGACCAAGATCAACTCAGTCATGTTGAGAGCCATGATACTAGAACTACTGGAAATCCCAGGAGTTATTGTAGTAAACTGACCTTTCTCTTAGGGAAATTGAGTAATGCTCTTCTAAGGACGAGGTAGTATGGTCCCTTCCATGTAGCTCGAGTCTCCAGCATACATGAGAGAACAGTCTTTTAAAAACTCATTAAAATATTAAAATAGGTAATTTCTTTGGGGAAAAAAGTTTCTAAAATAATAAAAATGACCTAGTGGGCACCATTTACTTGTGTTTTCTAAAAGCTTTTGATAAGGTCCCTCATAAAAGATTAAGAGGGAATAAAACCACAGGGTGGAGTGGAGTCCTTGTTGTGGATTAAAAAAACAATTAAGTGATAGGAAGCTGAAGAATCCCAGCACAGGCCTACTGCTGCAGCAGCTGCTGGTGGGGAGAGGTTAATAGAAGGTGCCTTCGGATTCTGTCTCGGGGTCAGAGTTATTAAATGTATTAATTGTTTAGAGAAGGAAGCGGATGGCGAATGGGCACAGTTTGCCAATGATACCTGGGTGTTTGGGACTCTAATCAATCTGGGAGTTGTAGGTGGCTGGGAATGCCCCAGGGGATTAGAGACCTCCGAGGAAGCAGAAATTCATTTTGAGTAAAAGTGTAAAGTGTAATCCAAAGTAGACTAATGTTTTCTGAATTCCCACATCTATCTACTGATATCTTCTGAATTTAGCGAATTCTCTGAGGAAAGAGACTTGGGAGTCAGGGACCAAAAGCAGCTTTCAGTGAAGGCATCTCTTGGGGGACCCAGGAGGAGTCAGAGGTTTGAGGGTGAAGCAGAGTTGATAGTGGGATGAGAACTGGACATAGAACCAGAAGGTCTTGGCTCTAGTCCTTTTGTTCCTATTGACTCCATGACCTTGGGCAGATCATCTCCTCTCTTGGGGCCCTAGTTTCTCCCCTTGTAAAATGAGGGCTGGCAGGGAGTGTGGGAGATGGAGCTGGCCAAGGTGGTCTCTGAGGTTTCTCCTAGTTCTGTGACATTCCGAGCCTGATGTAAAAGACCAAATCCCACATGCCTTCTGGGTTGGGAAAGACTCTTCACTTACCCCTCCCTCCTCGGCTCTCTTTACCATTAACACTCACCCCAAAGAGGTTCTAAGGATACTTAAATGAGAAGGAATGGCTGACCAGAAGAGTCCCAGAAAGGAGAGTGAATGGAAATTATGGTATTTGGCGGAAAAGATTTAATTTAGCAGTCTGATGCCTGTTTTGGAATGGTTTATAAGACATTGTTTTGCAATAGAAAAATAATTATTTTGAGTTGTTTACAACTGTTTATTAAGCACCTGCTATGTTTAAGGCAGCTTTTGGGAGGATTAGGGAAAGCTTCATAAAGAAGGTGGTACCTGAATTAGACCATGAAGGAGGGAATAAATATTTCATTAACCACATATGGCTATATTATTAGGATATAGTATTGACTGCTTAAAATTATAATCTCAGGCAGTTGATGCTGTGACTTATTGGACTAATTTTGAGATTCTTAAAAAAATGTCAGAAGTAGTCCAATTTCTACAGCTTTATTTGCCTTCAGAAGGACGAGTAGTCTACAAAGAGTACATTTCACAAGAGCTCTCTCTGGTGGAGTGACAGAATGGAATGAATGTTGGACTTCAAATTAGAATGGACATGGACTCAGATCCCACCTCAGACATGTTTCCATGGATCATTTGGCCATTCCAACTGTGCTTGAAGAGTTGGAATGAGGGAGAGCCCATCACTTCCCAAGGCCACCTTCAGCTCCAGTTTTAGGAAGATTTTCCTCTATGAAAGCCTAGAATGGCTGTCCTCCACCCTCCCATCCACTGCTTCTGGTTCTGTCCCTTGGGGCTTACAAGACTATTTAGCAACTCTTGCACAAGGGGGCCCTTTACATATTTGAAGAAAGCTGTCTTGTCCCTTCTAGGTATGCCCTTCTCCAGGCTAAATCTCCCCTGGCTATTTAGTGGACCCTAAGAATGAGTAAGAATGTAGTATTTGGGCAGATGTCAAACATGATAACCAGGTCAAGCAAATGCACGGAGGTGGGAAAAAGACTATGTAAGGGGGATTGTGAGTCTTTTGGTTTAGCTGTAGATAGAATGCTGTGGGGAAGGAGTAGGAGATTCAGAGGCACCATGTTGAGGAGGGCTTGGGGATATCTGACTGACTTGGATCTGTGGGCAGTAGGGAGCTATTGAGAGATTTTGAGTAGAGAAGTGGCAAAGCAGGTGATGTGGTCTAGGAGGAAGAATGTTAGACTTGGATTCAGGCTTTGGAAAATTACTTGAATTTCTGTAAGGCCCAGTTTCTTTATTTATAAAGAAATACAAATGGGATTGGACCAGGTGGCATCCAAATTCACTCACAGCTTCAAAATTATGATCCTATGGCCAGATTAATAATAATTTTTTAAAAAGCTCACACTAATATGACATGTTAAGAATTGCAAAATGCTTAGAAGAGATGATTTAATTTTGTGCATCAGAAAGATTCATCTTGCATCTTTGCAAAAGATGAATTGAGGTAGGGAGAAGAATAAAGATGGAAAGACCTATTAGGAAGATATTGAGACAGGGGAGTAGTATAGGAGATTTTTTGCGGGGGAATTCTCAAATAGTGTTCCTTGAGAATCTGGGGAGGGGAGGGTGGCAGGACCAATGGTGGTCATATGGAGAGATATTGGGGATTAAGAAGAAATTGAAAATATATGGAAGTTGTACCATAACTTGGTAACTGACTAGGAGAGAGGGCAGGTGAGTTTTCAGAAGGGGAGATAAAGAAATAGAGACATCAGAAAGAGGGGAGCAAATCTCTGAGGGAAGGTAAGCCTGACAGGTGAGGATGTCCTCTAGGAAGCTGGAGATGACTCGTTCATTCCTTTTCTGTAACTCTGTCTCCTTTCCCTTCCTCCCACTTTAACCAAAACCTAGAAAAGTGGTGGCATCCCTCAGAAAGGTAGAGTCCTTCCTTTGGTAAGTGAACTTGGATGCAGACAGATGCCTCTGTGTGGGTTTGGGACCCCAGCAGGAGCCCTGGGGGAATTTGTGCAGGTGAAGTCCAGAGTCCTTGGAAGAGGCAATCACTCTTCTCTGCTAGTTGCCCTGCCTAGCTTTATGCAGTTGAGAAGTTGGATCTTGTCTGTAGAGATCAGCTTGAGGTCCAGCCCTCTCTCTAAACAGCACACTTTGGATAGCCATACCACAGAAGGAAAAAGGCACCAAGCAGGGAAAGTTTGTGGGGTCTGCTGGGGGTAACACTAACTTCTCCTGGCAGTAGCAGGGGGAGAGTGGGTTGACTTCAGTATATGTATTTATATATGTTATGTATAGACACATACTATACACACCCATACCCACATATGTGTTTCTAGATACCTAAATAGCTACATTAACATCATGCTTTGGTTTGCAAAGTGCCTTGTTTTTATCTCATTTCTATCCCCACAACAATCCTGGTAGATAACAGGGAGATTATCTCTACTTAACAGATGAAGCTGAGGCAGGTAGAGGTTAAGTGGCCTGTCCAGGGTCACACAGCTAGCCAGTGTCTCCAGTGGAATTTTATATAACGGGGTATATTTGTGTATATGTATGTATATATGTATATACACACATATATGAATACACACATACATAGGTGTGAATATCTAGATGTTTGTAGATGTATATATGTGTGTGTATCTTTAGATCATATACATATACATCTATGTGTGTACATCTATAAAACAATCCAGGGGGAGCTATTCCTTGACATCCTCCCCAGCAATCCTTTTTCCCCATCCAACTAATCCCTCTGCCAGGTTTCTTCATTGACCTGTTTGGAAGTCTTAGTTCTAGTCTGTCTTCAGTGTCCAGTTATTGGAGGGGGGGATGTATTTCATCTCTCCCTACAGATGAGGAAGTGGGCCTTGGGAATACACCTTAAATTCTTTGGCCCTTAAACATTTAGTAAGTAGTAAGAATTGGGATTTGGGGGTGGCTAGGTGGCTCAGTGAATAGAGCGCTGGCCCTGGAGTCAGAAGGACCTGAGTTCAGATCCGGCCTCAGACATTTAACACACACAAACAAAAACCTAGCCGTGTGACCTTGGGCAAGTTACTTAACCCCAATCACCCTCCAAAAAGAAAAAAAAAAGAATTGGGATTTGAACTCAGGGCTTCAGACTCCAAAGCCAGCATTCATCTATTCTTTCCCATCTCTATGGAAAAAGCAATGACCTTTGACAAGGGCAAAATCTGGACATCATAGATTAAGGAGAAAGAAGGAGTGTGATGTATGGTCCATAAAATGCTTGTTATTTGAGACATGGACTTTGGGGTGGGGGGTGGAAGTCTTGTAGGATCTCTTACCAAGCACAGCTTGCTTCCTGGATACAGGAAATTCTGAGCCTGGAAGGGTCCAGAATGTTGGCTAACTTAAGGAAGGGACAGAAACTGAAGAGCCATTTGCTGGCATTCAGGGAATGTCATGATCAGAACAGATTACTCTTTAAATTGTCCAAGATGTGGCAGAACGTTTTCCTCCAGATCCTTCCCCTTTTAAAAGCACACTTTAAATATCCTTTCCTAAGTTGCTGATAAGGGATTAGAAGCATAAAGTTCCAGCACTGATTTCTGGGTTACCCTTGTTAAAATGTCTATGTCCGGCTTGTCTGAAGTAGGTAAAAATTCACAATTGTTGATTCCTATATCCTAGAATGTCAAGGCAGAAGGGACTTTAGAGCAGAACTTCGTCACCTTTGTGTCATGGACCCCCTTGGGAAGTCTGGTGAAGTCTGTGTTATCTATCCCTTCCCAAAATAATGCTTTCAGACACTTAAAGTACATTAAAAAAAAGAAAACCAGTTGTGTTGAAATATCATTATCAACATATTTTAAAACAAATTCACAAGCCCCAGGTTAAGTCCAACCTTCTTTTTTTTATAAAGGAAGAGATTGAGGGTCAGATAAGTTTTGACTTACCTCAAAATTACCCCCCTAGTTAGTTGAGGAGTGAGACTCAGACCTCTGGACTTGAAATTCTGCCCAGCTGACTTTCTTTCCAGAACCCAGGGAGGCTGAGGCTGAACCCTGTGTTCAGGATCACGGAAGTGGACATTTTTAGATAGGCCAATCAAGTAACAGGCGTTTGTGTGCTAGGCACTGGGGATACAGAGACAAAAATAAAGTCTCTGCCCCTCAGGTAGTTTATATTCTACCTGGGGAAATATACAACTAGGTAAGCAAGTATAAAATAAACAGAAGGTAAATTTGGGAGATTGCTAGGTGGCACAGGGGATAAAGTGCTGGACCTATAGTCAAGAAGATTCATCTTCCTGAGTTCAAATCAGACTTCAGGCACTAGCTGTGTGACCCTGGACAAGTCCCTTAACTTTGTCTGCCTCAGTTTCCTCATCTGCATAATGAGCTGGAGAAGGCAATGGCCAACCACTCCAGTATCTTTACCAAGAAAACCCCAGATGAAAGAGTTGGACATGACTGAGCAACAAGTTTTGGGCACAGGGGTATGAAGATGCTCCTTGAATGGAATTTTGAATAAGGGATTCTAGGTTTTTGTCCTTGAAGAGGGAGGGAATATAATCTTAACCCTCTGATTAAATTTTTATGCATGTTGTTCCCTCTAGCCACCATCATTGACCTAAAAATTTGTGCAAAGTAGAATTAGAATTACCCAGAGCTGAGTAGTTCAAGCAGTATATGCCTTTTAGTTGCTGCTGACTTGGTATTGTCATGGTGCTTATATCTTGTTCCTTCCTACTAGATGATGTTTTCCCCCTCTGGAAACACTAAAAGGCTGAAATATTTTAGAAGATTACTATGCCTGTATTACAAACACAATTCTTTATTCAACCATTCTTAACTCCAGTCTCTTTCGTTGTTCTGTTAGCTCTTCCAAGTTGACTCCCGATGGAACTTGACCACATCTTCTGCCTCTGCATTGAGCCAATGCTGTCAGAACAGGAAGGCAAACATTTGTGTCGAAGAAGTTTTAAAATGAAAAGAAAAATGATAAATTTAGATTCATAATTTTATATTCAATTTTGACCATAAATTTTGTTGGAAAAATATTTATTATTTTGAAGTGTAATAATTGTCTTTAATGTAGGTTAAACCTTATCAGTTGCAGATAGAATGACTAGATGGCCCCAACCAAGTGCTGAGAATCATTTAGGGCAATTTATAATTAATCAAAATACTGCCACGCTTTTTAAAAAGGATATATATAAAAATGCAAATGTGAAGTTACATATGACTTAAGAACTAAAGAAAGCAGTAAACTCTTTGGAAGATGCTCAGAACAGTCAGATTGGGGGAGCTTCTAGACTCTAGAAGGTAGAGAAATGAATTCCCAGTAGGCAGGCGTTTGTTCCATTGAACACAAATCAGAGCTAATGGCCTGACTGACTTAGAATGTTCCCAAATGGTTCTTAGGACTTGGACAGTGTTCATCTGGCCTTTATGGGTAGATCTCTTGAGTATGGCTCATCACATGTGACTGTAGCATGTGTATACTTATGATACAGACCCAACTGGTTAAGAGGACAAGGCATGTGTGATGTATAATGGGAGGTTAAAGGGACAGGAGTTATTCTCTCCATTTAATATTAACCTGATTATATCATAAACTCTAGGACAAGTTATTAAAATAGGCTTTCTTTGTGGAAGAAAAATTTCTTTTTTTTTTTTAGGAGTTTAAAAGTTCATTTTTTTTCCATTTTCCATTTTAGAATTCTTTACTTTAAAAATTACGGAAATAGAGAAGCATCTGACTTACTAGGGACGTTTTTGGTTGCTGAGGAACTCCTATAAGAGCAGGTAACTGAGTTAAAACTAATCCCTGGGTGCATCCCCTCCAGCCATGCTCTGGCATTTGTGAGTTCATAGCGAGGTCTTTGGCAGCCAGGTTGATCTCTGTGTAAAACTGGCTCCAGTCTCTTGATTTCTCTGTGATTGGGAGGAGGAGGAGCACAACCAGTTGTCTGCAGAAAGAACCTCATGTTTCTACTGGCCCAAGAAATTGAACTGTGCATGCAAACACACAGACGTGCGTCTTGTCTGCCTGGCTAATTTGTAGGTCTGTTGTGTAAAGCTGAAAGTGAGGTTTGGGATCTGAGGGGCTGAGGCATAGGTTGTTTATTTGCTCATTTGTTTTTTCCCCTTTCTGTTCTTTTGGTGTGAAATATCGCCAAAGAGAGAGGGATTTGGAGAGTGGGGCAAGGACCTGCCTCAGTGACTGGTTCTCTTTCCACTTGCTCTTTTACTTCTGGCTTGTCCTTCCCCTTTGTAAGTGAGCTATAAAGAAGAACTTTAAGTTATTCATTCTCCATTCTTATGGAAAACCATCCCCCCCTACCACAGGTAGTTCTGGAGTTTTACTGTTCTAATATCTGAGGTCAATAGATGGACCAGTTTGAGAACAGGTCCAGCCTTCTCATTGTGAAGGTGAGGATACTGGGGCTAGCCAAGAAAGCTTGTATCTTGTCCTAGGTCGCCTGAGTAGGAAGAAGCAAAGCTGGGGTTTCAGTTAGGGTTCCTTGCCTTCAGATCCAGGATTTTTTACCATTGGTGCCTCTATTCTACTATCCACCTTTGAGCTCTTTGGAACACTGTTTGATAATGCTGTAAATCTAGGCAATTTTGGTCAGGAGTGTGGCAGCTTGGTTTATACCAATACTTTGTTTATACCAATACTTGGTTTATTAAAAAAAAAAAAGCCAGGACTTCGGGCACCCTTTCTCTGTTCTCAAGGGTTCCCCAGCAGCAGAGATCCCGGGGAGATAGCTTGGCAGAACAACCTTGGAGAATCAGGGCATAGCTACAGTTCTTTCTTTCTTTCTTTCTTTTTTTTTTTTTTTTGAGTGGATGTCCCTCAAGTCCACGGGACCAAGTTCTCAAGAGAAGTTTTAATTACAAACCAAGGTGATGTGGTTTCTTGAATGCATTGTAACAAATGGATGTCAGTTGGAGCAAGTAGCCTTGAGAAGAGCTTCCAGTAATAAAACACTGTAGTTATTCTATGGTGCATTCTCAGTAGGAAATGTGAAAGCTGAGTTGTCTGCTTTACTTCCTTCCTTATGAAGTGGGCTCGGGAGCAGGGTGTTGAAGGATGCTTCCTTAGAGGGTCCAGGAAGAAGGTTTCATAAAATACATCACCTCCCAAGTTGGCATGATCTCAGATGACATTTCTATAGCTATCACATGGCAAAAGAGGGTATGATTGTGATGTCTGGGGGTGGGTAAGGGGGCAGGGGGTTAAAATAGAAGATCTTGGACTGGCAAATCTTTATTAGTTTTGTAAACAGCTTTAGGAAGCGCTGGGAGCATCTTGCAGGGACCCTGCAATTATCATAATAAACAGTTTTATCATCTGCTTGGCAATCAATAATGTGGCTTATGCTGCTTTAGTATCTCAGTAGTATTGATTACCTTAACAACTGTGCTGCGGTCAGCTTCCATTAACCCCTGCTCTGCCAATGGGGCCTGTATCTCCAACTGGCAGAGGGAGAAGCTCCCATTGCAGCTTAGGCAAGTGTGGGAATTTGACAGCTGGCCAGGCCAGTGAGTCAAATACAGCTTTTATCCCAAGGCACCCAGCAGAAAGAGGGGTTTTAAACAAGGAATCTGGAAGCTAATGCAACTTTTAAAGGCATCTTTTAGTCAAGGCAGTGTTTAAAACAATTATGGCAAAGGAGATTGAAATGTGACTCAGGAGTTTAGAGCTTAAAAGCTAAAATGTCTTCTCTCCCAGCCTTTCTTCTGCTTGTATCCCCTTTCTCCATCTATCCCCACTCAAAAGAAACCCACAAACTCTTTTTTTTTTTTTTGGAGGGCAATTGGGGTTAAGTAACTTGCCCAAGGTCACACAGCTAGGTTTTTATTTGTGTGTGCATTAAGTGTCTGAGGCCAGATCCGAACTCAGGTCCTTCTGACTTCAGGGCTGATGCTCTACTTACGGCACCACCTTGCCGCCCCACCCACAAACTCTTACTGGGATTTTCGTAGGAGTATTATAGATCTTGTGCTCTTATGCAACAGGCTTCCTTGGGATATATTTTTGTTTGTTTGTTTGGGACCTGCATCTTAATTCTGGGGAGAAAGTATTTGTAGGAGCTTTTGGTCCTAGGATTAAAGAAAAACCCAATTTTAGTGTCTCTGAAATTGTCATTGATGTTTCTAAGCTACAAGATGCTAGAAGCTGAATTGTACAATGTCAGATTGCCCCCTCCTCATTAACTTTTCCATGTCTGCTTAATGTTTCTTGGTGAAATGAATGATATGGTAGTGGTTGACTGAAGTGGAATCCTGCCTCCCCAGATTCATTTTTTTTAAAGTTACTAAAATCAACTCTCTAACTATGACTTGTAGGCCCTGTAATTTTAGGGGGTACACTGTTGGCAATATCTGGTGATAGCACCTTCTTTTCCCCCTCTGTTTTCTTTTTGTGATCTCATCAATTCCTTTGAGTTCAGTGATAATCTCTAGGCAAATGACTGTCCTGCCTGTGAGCTGTTCATTATAGTCCTGAATTACCACCTGCCTACTGGACATTTTCACTTGGATATCCCATAGGCAACTCAAACTCAATGTATCCATAACAGAACTTATCATCTTTCCTCCCAACCCCTCCTCCCCCTTCTAACTAAGCTATTTCTCTTTACCTTAGTCTCTTTCCTCTCAAATTCATCCTCCACCCATGTGCCCAAGGGATCTTCCTATAGCTAATGTCTGACCATGGTCTTCTCCTGCCCTAGAAGCTTCAGTAGCCTGGGATACAATATGGACTCCTGGCTCTTAGCTAAAGCATGGTACTTCCATTCAGGCTCTATATAACTGCTAGTTGGTCTGTTCTCACACTGGCCATTCACACTCCCTCCCATCTCATATTTCTTTCCTTTGCCTGGGCTGTGTTCCCCACTCCTGCCTTCTCACCTCCACCGGTTAGAATCCTAGGCCCCTTCAGAGCCCAGCTCCAGCGCTACCTCTTCCATGAAGCCTTTCCCAGTCATCACCAGCTATTTCCTCCTGAGATGACTTCTTATTTACTTTATACATATTTTGTATCTGCATATGTGTAGAATTTAAGCTCCTTGAGGGCAGGGACAGTTTCATTTCCTAAATGCATCCCCTGTGTCTTCAGAAACTAGCACCAGGCCTGGCACATAGTAGGTGTTTTTAAAAAAGATTTTTTGATTGATAGCCTGTACAGAAATTGCCTAGATGGGCTCCTACACAACTGGGGAGATTTAGGTACAGGATTATATCAGGAAATAGTTGTTGCTGTGGCTGCTGTTATTACTACTACAACTGCTGCTGCTGCTGCTGCTGCTGCTGCTACTACTACTACTACTACTACACAGCTGGTGGCTCAGTGAACAGAACACTGGGCTGGAATCAGGAAAATCCAAGTTCAAATCCAGCTTCAGACATTTCCTAGTTTTGTGAACCTGGGCAAGTCACTTGGCCTCTGATTGCTTAACAAAATGCATCTACTGGATCCATCGGAGAAGGAAGCGGCAAACCGCTGCAGTGTCTTTGCCAAGAAAACTCCAAGTGGGGTCACTAAGGGTCAGGCATAACTGAACAATAATACTGCTGGCTTACATTTATATAGTGCCTACTATGGGTCAGCACTATGCTAAGTACTTTACAAATATAACAAATATATTTGATCCTAGCAATGACCCTGGTAGGTAGGTGCTATTATTACCCCCATTTTATAGGTGAAAACACTGAGGCAGATGGAGATTAAGTGACTTGCCCAGGGTCATACAGCTATAAGTATCTGAGGAGGGATTTGAACTCAGCTCTTCTTGACCCAAGTCCTGGTACTCTAGCCGCTGCTCTATCCATAGGATTTATTGAGTACTATAAAAATCATGTGGACTCGCATTATTGTGTCCTTTATGTATGAGTGAGTAGGCTCACTTCCCCTTGACTGCCATGCTAATGATCCTTATATATGTCTGGCCAGATGAAATGAAACTTCACGTGTAACTCTTCTCAGGAAGTCAGCTCTATCTGAGGCCCAGCCTGCCCCATAGATGATCCACAGATGTTAGGGGTTAAGTGTCTCAGAACTGGATGCCTTATTCTTGGGTGAGCAAACCCCAGCTGTCTTCGAATACTCATGAGTATTGTGGAAATTCATCAGCCACTCTAGTTCTAAACCCCTCTTTCTTGTCCTAAGGGAGGGACTGGATGTTGCTGGCTTACATCCCTGGCTTTGCCATACTTTGCTGCCTTAGACTTGATGGCCACCATATTTTAAGTCATTGCATGACCATGAAATTTACTGCTCCCGTGGCACTCGTGGCTCCATACCTGAGCCGTTCCTTTTGGCCCACAGGCGGTGAAGCCTTTGCAGAGCAGGATTTTCTCCTCTTTTTTTTTCCCCTGGTTTTTCCCAGGGCTTTCTTTACTAATGTGAGCTCTGTTAAACAAAGACTCTTCATGCTAGTGTGACTTAACGTTGATAGAAGGCTCTCCCACTGCACTTCATTAACCAGTGTGTTAAAGTTTAGGGTGAGCAAGTCCCACGAAACGACTCATCAGGCAGCACACATTGAAGTAAGTGCCTTAGGAGAAGGAGGATGGTCTGAATGGACATAGCCAGCCTCCTGCCTTCTTCCTTCTCTCCCTTGAGATGAGGCAGCCTGTCCATGCAGTGCACCACTGTGGCATGGACAGGTACAAACACCTTCTCATCTTTCTCCCTATCTTCGCCTTTCCTGGGGCCCTGGTCACAGCTTAGCTCACAAAGGAGCTGATACCTCCTTGTTATCCTCCCTACTAAATAGCAGCATGAAAAGAAAAGGAGAATGTGTGTGAAAATATTCTAGAAAAAAGTCTAAAACCATACACAGATGTGAAGTTGAGGCTGCTGGTTGCCACCTTGTTTGATTTGGTCAGAGGGCTGCACTTAAGGATCTAGAAGGCCACATGAGACCTCAAGGCCTCAGGTCCCCTAGCCCTACAGTCTAAACCCTTCTCTGTAGACCTAAAAGTGTTAGATACTGAGTTATTAAGAGTCTTTCTAGAGATTCTCTAGTAGTATTTATTAGGGGAATTGCATTAGTGGAAATGAGTTGAAGGCCCAAGTTCAGAATTTTTTGTTGAACAACAAAAGTCATGTCTGACTCTTCTTGCCCCCATTTGGGGTTTTGTTGGCAAAAATGCTGGAGTGGTTTTCCATTTCCTCCTCCAGCTTGTTCTACAGATGAGGAAACTGAGACAAACAGACTGAAGTGACTTGCCCAGAGTCACACAGCTAGGATGTGTCTGAGGCCAGATTTGAACTTGGGTCTTCCTGACTGCAGGCCAGCCACTCCTTCCACTGTGCCACCTGGCTGCCCTGGAAGTTCAGAATTTAGTCTACTTGAAAATGGAACTTTAACCCAAAAATTGGCAAATAAGCTCCCCTCTTGATTTAAGAGAAGCTGGATTCAGGTTTTAGGAAATGAGGCAATTTTAAAGTATTTTTATTAAGTTAAAAACAACCACCATGAACTAGACAAAGGGTCATAGGGTCACTAGTGCCCATGGGCAAGTTTTGAGAGCTATGGAAGATAGCTTGGATTCTGATGAAGGACCTTGGAAAGGAAAGCAGAACCAATATTTGGTGAGCTGCCCTTCACTGGGAAAGTGGTATGTGGTCCTCTCAACTCAAAATCTGACTCCTTGGTCACCTATAATGGACTTATTCACAGCAGTCTCTCTGATGTAATGATTCTTAATGTAAAGTAATTTAAAGGTAAAACTTCCAAAAGTGATTAATTTATAAGCTGTATGGGGTGGAGAGAAGGAAATATTCCTTGACTACTTCATATAGTATGAATACTGACTTAGTAGTGGCCTATAATATGTCTTATGACTAGCCTAGCTCAATTCAGGGAGGCCAGTTACCACCTTGGCCACATAAGGGGGATGGATTTTTTTGGGCAACAGAAGACCATCTTCTAAGGCAAGAAAGGGTATCATTCTGCATCAGTGGGAGAAGTACCTGCCCTGACAAAAATCATATACAGAGGAGGCCTTTTTATCTGTGAAGGTCTTAACCCACATAGAGGCTATTTTGAGGGGAGGAAGGAGATAGGAGGCTGGCCATCTCCTTCTTGACTCTGGTTTTTCCTGGGATATCTACATGGAAATTGCTTTCTGTTAAGTTTTATCAAACTGGCTGATGAATTGTAATGCCAGAAACATCTTATAACTGGTAACTTTCACTTTACGTTAATTTTTTTTTAAAGTAATGGTTGCATCGATGCTTTAAGACTTTGGGGAAGTACTCATGAGAAAAATCTTGGAACTTAGGTATCAGGAAAGACCTACTGTGAGGAGAACTTGCCTGTGAGGTTTAGGCTTTTAGATTAGGTGGTGAAAAATCCGTAAGTTTATCTTCTTTGGAGCCAGTGGAAGCTAATTCACATAAGCTGTCATCAACATTAGAGCATCCTGGCACTACAAGGCTGTACTGAATCAGCTGAAGTTCATCAGACCTATTGTTTTAGAAAGGAAGAGAAAGATGTTTACAGGGTCGGCAAGGTAAAAAAAAAATCAATGACTTTTTTTTTAAATTTTGAAGAGATTGTGAATGCTTAATTCTAAATATTATTAGTTTACCTTTAATTGTAGGGAGACTCTGTTGGGGCACTTATGAATTATAATTCTGTGTCGATGAGAATCATTAGAATAGTAAGAGTGACAAGGTGTTGGGCCCACGGTGTTTACCAGGTATGGGCATCCACCATGCGCAGCACTGGACAGGACGTAGGTCCTGCTGATTGTTTTGGCCTGGATCTGGGAGCGCCTAGCTGCCCATCCTGGATGTTTTATTCATCAGCAGCCCCGAGCTTTGCTTTATTTTCCAGTGGTGTTAATGGGTTGTTCAGAGACATCACTGCTCCCTCTGACGTGGTTTCCATCTTGCCAGGCGTCTGTTTGCCAAGTCAGCCGTTTCTGTCTGGCAGGGATGTGGGTGAGCACGACGTTGGCTATCGGTTTTGTTGTCTGGTGTTCTGTTCTAGAGCTCCCATCCCATGCCTCCAACTGCCTCTTTGACGTTTTGAACTGCATGTCCCAAAGGGCTTCTCAAATTCACCATGTCCAAAACAGACCTAATTCACTGGTTCCCCCGCTCCCCACCAAAGCCAAAGGTACCCCTTCTTTTGACTCTTCCAGCCATTCACAGGCTTCCAGACGCCATGTTGTCCTTGACTCAGCTCACTCTCAGCCCCTGGGTCCAGTCAGTTGTCAGAGTTTATCTTTCCTGAATCTTCTGCTTTTCCTGTAGTCATTGCCCTGGTTCAGGGCCCCATCCCCTCTCACCTAGATGAGCCTTTTAGTTGGTTACTTTCCTTGCCTTATGTTTCTGCCCATAACACGTATCTTCCCCATAGCTGCCAGGCCTACCCAGGCCACCCCCTTGGTCAGTAAATTGGTCAAATTAAACTCCCCTGGCATTTTAAACTCTTCTCCACCTGGACCCTTCCTGCCTTTCTAGCCTGATTTCACATCATTCCCTCCCAACACTATGGTCCAGCCAAATTGGGCTTCATGCTGTTCCTTGGTCCTCTCCCTATATGGAGGGAATACATTGTTTTCTTCATCTCTCCTTCAAGCCACCTTCTGGCATGAGGCTCTTCTTGGATCCCCAGCCGTTGGTGCTTCCTTCCTTCCCCTGAAACAATTCCTATGTACTTATTTCTATTTATTTTGTATCCCTTGTGTTTTGCTTAGTACTTGGCATATAGTAGGTGCTTAATAAGATACTTGGTGATTTGAGACACAGCATGGTCTGTTAGAAAGATCACTGGACTTGAAACCCCGTCTTTGAATCCCGGCTCTGATGGGCTCTGATGCTTTTCTAGGCCTTGGTTTCCTTACCTCTAAAATGGGGATAATTGTTTTTACAGGGTTTTTAGGAAAACACTGTACAAATGTGAGCTTAGGATATGCATTGGGTGAGAGTGTTACTCATATCTGCAAAGCAAGTAGTTGAAGGTCACCTGGGAGCTGGTGAATCTGTACATACGGATAAAGAATTTCACTAGCTTTAGATCTGCCTGGTGTACCTTGAGGTACAGAGGACCTTTTCTGGGCAGCTTTAAGATGATAGGTATTTCTGAATCACCGAGTCTGTCCTCATCAACTCTGGGGACACAAGGGCCAAGTGATGAGATGTGATGTTCTCTGCAGCCCAAGCATCTGAGCAAGCTCCCACTGTCCGTGGTTGTCTCGCCTGAGCCTAGCCTTCTATAAGGCAGCTGCTTGTCACCATTGAATCATCTGGGGCTTCATAATAGCGAGAGGACCTTGAGAAATTCTTGTGGAAACCATTGCTCCTTCGTTCAGATCATTGGTGATTCATCTGAAAGGTATCCTGTCATATTTTGTCTTTGAATCTTTGGTGCCTAACAATGTTCTGTATATGTTAGGTACCTAATAAAATTTTGCTTTTGAATGAGAGGTTAGGATTTGCTTACTTGTAGCATTAAAGTTCAACTCCCACCCCCTCCCAGTACTTGAAAAGTGTCATTAAATTACATCCACTATGTCCTAGGATATTCAGAGATAGCATGGTACAGTCAGAGATGTAATTCTGGCTGGGACACTGATTAGCTGTGTGACTTTGGACAAGTCACTTAACCCCTCTGAGTCTTAGCTCCCTCACCTGTAAAAAAAGGGAGTTGGATGAGAGGCTTTTGAACTCTGTGATCTCTGGTTTCATGCAGGATCAGTTCACCCGTGAGATCAGACTTGGGGCTGTGAGTGCCTTTCTCAGGGCACTCACAGACAGGAGCAACAGAAGCCTTTTGGGGCTCCCGTGGACCGTGCACTTCTTGCGGTGGGGTCCGGGCTGACTGGGCTCTCCTTTGGACCCCAGGGTGGTGGTGCTGTCCTGCTTCTCCCCATTTGAGCCTCTGACAAAGTCTGGAGGAAGACGAGGCCTTTGGGAGGCCCTGGGTGTGGCGAGGAAGTTGGGGCTCGTGGCCTGTGAGTTTTCTTCTAATGGAATTTCCCATCACTTACTGCCCTGCTGATTTCTGATCAATGAAAATGAAATTGCCTCACCTCCTCCGAGGCTCCACGTATGCCGGCTGCTTCCAGCTCTGTCAGTTCCGGTAAAATAATCTCATCAGGCGTGCGAGAGGGTAATAGGAAATAAAAATAAAAACCCACAATTAGCAAGAGACCATGCAGCTGAGTAACACTTTCCGTCCTGGAGGTGAAGGGGCCCAGTTAGTGAATGCCTAAGGAAGGAAAGAGACTCCTTTGGATCAGCCCCACCCCCCTTTTCTCTTTTCTACCCACCACACTTTCTCTCTTCTATTTCTCTGGTACCCTGAAGTTTTGTGAGCATCTCTTGAAGGATCTGTGCCAGGATCAATGTCATTCATATGCTAGAAACTCATCTTCCTTGTGACTTTTCCATTGTCGGCCCCTCTGCTTGTAGGGGATGCAGACTTTCCTGCTGCTCTTTTGGTCTGGTCTGGGACTGCTACTGAAGATGCCTGGTAGGACAGAAGATAGAGAAGATATGGCAGGAGAATGACTGCAGCTTGGACCCGACTGGAGGACTCTGCTCTGGAATAGGCCTCCTAGTCTGCCTTTGATTCCCTGGCTGGGATTTGGAATGTGAGCTTTCAAGAGCCAGACTGGGCGTTTAGAATTTAATCTGTGTGTCAAGCTTAGCACAGGGTCATCCAGAACAGGGATCTTAAGTGAGACCAAGGGGAAATGATGAACCACCTGCTTGAGGTGGAGTCTGGGAACCGTCCCCATGTCCTTGTAGCTCTCCAGAGGCTAGGTATGACGATTACCTTGGAAACACTGTTCCTTTTGTGTGTGGGATTTCTATGGGCATCAAAGAACATCTTTGAGAGGGAAATATCTATGCAAGAAGCCAATGGAAGGAAAATGTTTTTAAGATGTTTAGAATAAGGTGGAAGTGAAAAACCCCATCAAGTATCCTAGTCTCAGAAACCCAGAGTAATTAAGTCATTGGTAACCAATATGAGGGGCAACTAGATGGCCCCGTGGTGGATAGAGTGCCAGCCCTGCAGTCAGGAAGATCTGAGTTCAAATGTGGCCTCTGAAACTTACTAGCTGTATGACCCTGAGCAAGTCACTTCAGCCTGTTTGCCTCAGTTTCCTCATCAGTAAATGAGCTGGAATAGGAAATGGCAAGCTACTCCAGTATCTTTTCCAAGAAAACCCCAGATGAGGTCATGAGAAGTTGGGTATCACTGAACAACAACAACAACAAACTAATATGAACATCATAAACCTTGTGGTTCGAGGTATTGTTACAGTGGGTCAGATGGTTCCTCACACCTACAATTGTGTCAGATAGAAACACTAATGAGGGTGTGGTAGTTCCTCAAAGATTAGGTACAGGCAGTCCAAAATATCATTCATTTTTAATTTACCGAGCCTTAGTGGTCCACTGCTGAGTTAGGATTCAGTATCCATGAAAGTCATTAGAACAATGTGAAGAATAAAATGCTGTTGCATTTACAGTATTTCCCTAGCATGATATTTGAAACATACCGGGTGCTCAATAAATGATTCACACTAAATTGGAAGCTGCCATTCATCAGTAGGACATTGGAGGAGCACACTGCATGTGACCTAGGCCTTGAAGGATGAGTAGAATTTTGACAGGCAGAAATGAGGGAAATGAAAGAAGTTTCTAGTTGTGAAGAAAGTATGAGCCAAGACCCAGGAGCAAGAAGCCATCAGACACATTTAAAAGCTTGTTGAATTGAGTGTTTGAAGAATGCTGGGTCATCTAGTCTGGCAAGAGCATAGGGTACTTGATGGAAGACAATGAAAAGTAGGTCGAGACAGTATTGTGGGGGGCCTTGAATGCCATGCTGAGTACCAAGTTGGTACTATTGGGGCAGCTAGGTGGTGCAGTGAATTGAGCACCATTCCTGGAATCAGGAGGACCTGAGTTCAAATCCGGCCTCAGACACTTAACACAAAACTAGCCATGTGACCTTGGGCAAGTCACTTAACCCTACCTTCCCCTCTCCAAGAAGCAAAAAGAAAAATCTAAAAAAAAGAAAATAGAAGTTGGTACTATTTATTTCTTTTAGGATGCTATATTAAATTTTTTTGAGCAAAGGAATAACATTGGCTGGATATCCGTATTCATATTTTTTAATTGTTCGCGTGCTCTCTTACCAATTCCCAGTTACTTGGTGTCCTGTATTTAATTATCTATGTACTTCCTACCAGTAAACTCCCTGCACGTAAGATTTGCTGCTTGAGTTGTATTGGTATCCCTGGGGGTTGGCATATAGTAGGCACTTAATAAATACTTGTTAATTGCTTAATGCTCAACGAATGCTTGCAAAAGTGAATAAGAACTATAATTTGATGCAGATTATGCTGGTTATAATGGACGGGGGAGATTTGAAGAGCCAAGGAAACCAGAAGGGATTCTATTAGAGTTATTTAGGCAAGAGTTAGAGAAAGGATGGTGATGCTGAGAAATAGAAATGCTCCTTCCCTCTTCTCTCCCATCTCCCCCAACAAAATTGGGATGCCCCATTGGCTTTGATTCTCCTGTGCAGTTTTTGGATAAGCAGCAGGAAAAGGAGTCTTTAAAAATGGAAGTGAAATTGTCCTGGTTGGCTGGTCAGAGTTCTTTCAGTCTTAGCTTTGAATCTTCATAGAACTTGCAGGAACAATGCTGAAGCCTTTGTCCTGTTTCTAAGCTATGTGAGATTGGAATTGCTCAGAGGAAGGTCTTAGTGAACTGCAAGTGAACTGGAGGTGGAAAGGTGGAGGTGTCCCCAGTAGAGAAGCACATTTCTTTTTCGGTGTATAATATGTCTCTGTCTCTCTCTCCCTGTTTGGTCAGCCTGTGAGCCCATCCTCATCCTCTCCTCATTTTAAACGTTCACCACAGGACCTTGATCGAAATTGATCAGATTTTATGACTCGAACCAGCAATTTTTCTCCTGGGACCAGGGTGTGCAGGAAGTCATTAAAGGAAAATATGTAGAGATGCTAGTTCTCAAACTAAGTTGTTAGGCCTAAGTAGCATTTGAATAGGTGACTTTAAAGCATAATTAATGCTAAAGTCCTTTAATGCCAATATGGAGTATTGAACCAAATTTATTGTCATTAGACATCTTATCAAAATTGTCTTGTGTGCATGGTTTAAAATGGAGGATCTTACTTTCAGTCCTTAAAGGACTTTCCATGAGATTAGGGAAATATTAACTCTTCAGTTCTTCATATCTTAGACTGTCAAGGAATTTTATTTTGTTCTATGGCTTAATTAGTTGAGCAGCTATTTTTAAGGGGCCCAAAGCTAAATATTTCTTGTTGGTATTTTGCATTGATTGAAAGGAACAATGCAAATACTGGGCATCCTAATTACCATAAGAAATGTGTGGTCAGTGCAATTGATTATATGCTTCTGGGATCTGGAAACCTTTCTTTAAAAAAAAAATATATATATATATATATATATATATGTATATATATGTATGTATGTATGTTTTACATTTCCATCCTTTCCAGACCCTTGTAACAAAGATGAAAAAAAGGGAGAGGGGAAGCAGTTCAGCAAAATGAATCAACCTATCAATCAAATTTGACACTATATGGAATGTTTCACACCCATAATGTGCCATCCCCCTACCTCCCCACTCTCTGAAGAAGGAAGGGTGGTCCATCTTTTCTCCAGGGCCAAACTTGGTTATCATAATTGGAGTGTATTTAATTTAATTTCTGGAAACATTTCAGATAGGAACAAAGAGTCTTAACAGAAACAGTGTCCTGAGATCTACCTTCAAAATCTTTGAGAGGTTTTTTTTTTTTCTGCATTGTGGCAGAGAGAGTAATAGAAACCTGAGTTAACTCTGTCTCCAGATTTTGAGAACAAGAAGATTTTTCAGATCCTTTAGAAACTCAAGTGGGTGGGAAAAGGAGTTGTTTAGATGATCTAGGTATCCCAAGGATGACCTCTGAGTAGGAGCTAATGAGGTGAACCGTGAATGGAGTTGGAAGCAGTGATGGAAGGGCCAATGTTGGAAGCCTGTTCTGGAGGCATGTGGGAGATGCTGTGTGGTTGTCCCTTTTCAAGTGATGATCCTCTCTGTTTCTATGCCTGTGACTCAGCCTCAGGCTTCCACTCCAGTTTTGTTTAGCATGTCCTTTTGTTCCCTGTTGCTTGAAAAGCTGTTTATGCTAATAAGCTAATGAAGATCTGAAGAACTTGCTGTGCTGATGTGTGTGTGTGTGTGTGTGTGTGTGTGTGTGTGTGTGTGTGTGTGTGTATGTTGCCCTATTAATGAGCCTTCACAGGGCAACCCGTGTTTGTATTGTCACTGTGCCAATTCCGGGACCCTGTGCCAGACTGAGCTGCCAATGGTGAGCTCTATGCGTAGTTTTCTTCCTGCTGATTTTACAAAGAGGGTCATTTTGAAGTTGCCTGCTGAGTGAACCCTTCCTTTGCCCAAAGTCATCTCTCACCTTGCCTTCTGCTGGCTGTTTTCCCCGTTAATAACCATAATAATAATAACTCTTATTTACCTAGTGTTTTGTTTATAAAATACTTTGCTTGTCTCTCTGAGGTAGGCCTTATAGGAAGTATCCCCAGTTTTACAGGTGAGGAAAAGGAAGCTTCATCAAGGTCATAAAACTCTTTAAAGGGGCCCAATAGAGGACTTTTCCTCAATTGACAAGAACAATACAAAGAAAGGGTGTGTTATCTAATAATTATTTGAGCCAAAATTCGGTTCCCTTGACTCCAGGTCCAGTGATCCTTATACTTAGAACTTACTGCCTTACAACTTTTTAAAGAAATTGAAGGACTTATTGGTTAGAGGAATTTAAGAGCCACATGGGAAGCACACTAATGCTGTGGCATGGCATGGCATTGGGGTGACCCTAAGCTCCCAAAGCTGATGAGTCTAGGCCTTTACAGCATGAGCTCTGGCAGGTTGGTTGGAAGGGCTTCAAGTATGCACCTGGCAGTGAACTACTTTCCATGTTAGGACCAGTTTGTTACCAGAACATTCACAAGATAATGAATCTTTAGTGTTACTGCAACTCACAAAGGCCATCTCTCAGAGCAGAGAGTGGTTGTTATATTGAAAGAGAATCATGAGACCAAGTCCCATTAATTTTTGGAACCATTAAATGTTATGTAAGCATTTGCTATTGATGATAATAATCCTGATCATCACAATAATTATATAAGAACTAGAGAATGTATGGCATACTTCCTTTCTTGTCCCAGATCCCTCTTAAATGTGTCCCCAAAAGAGCTAGCATGGAGAAAGGAAGCCAAGTTCAACTCTCTCTCCAGTCGATAAGACCTTGAAACAGCCGCAATTAAACATACTCTACAAATGCAATTTTCTGCCAATTTGGAAGTGCCTGATAAGAATTCCAGGAGTCTAATCAACTCATCTTCTTACTTTTGACCAAGCAAATGTTCTCAGGCTTCCACTCCAGTTTTGTTTAGCATGTCCTTTTGTTCCCTGTTGCTTGAAAATCTGTTTATGCTAATAAGCTAATGAAGATCTGAAGAACTTGCTGTGCTGATGTGTGTGGTGTGTGTGTGTGTGTGTGTGTGTGTGTGTGTGTGGTCCTGTTAATGAGCCTCCACAGGGCAACCCGTGTTTGTATTGTCCCTGTGCCAATTCATTTTACAGATGAGGAAACTGAGGCAGATAGGGTTCAGTGACTCGCCCAAGGTCACACAACTTCTAAGTGTCTGAGGCCAGATTTGAACTCACAAAGATGAGTCTTCCTGAAGCACTGGGCCACCTAGGTAATGGAATAGCATTGTATGTTATGAAGATATACTGATGTACAGAAATTTACAAGCTGGGGGTGGGGGAAGGCATAAAAAATCAGTGGAAGTAGACATTTTTTTTAAATTGCTGAAATATACTACAAACTACCTGGGCAGAATGGGAATGGTCAAGGAGTTTGGGAAACAGATCATGATCCTGGTCCAGAAAATATAGAGTGGTGATGAGTATGTTAGTTTTCCAGACCTCCACAGTCATATTTTCTGTAAAGAGTAGAATAAGATATATAATTATAGATAATTAATATATTAATAACAAAGAATAAATAAATATAATAAATAAAACAATAATTATATAAAATAACAATATAACCATATTATATCAATTATCATAATATAATATCTAATTATAATATGTAATATTATATAATAATATATATTAGTTTCCCAAATAACATTTTCATCCTTAAAAGGGTGGAGAAACTAAAAAGGATTGCCCTCCCCACCCCCCCCCCACCCCCAATGTGATTATCACCAACAAAAAGGAATTGGTTGCTAGGTTGGACATGATGGCTCCCTTAGAGGAAAACAACCACTCCATCTCACAAAACAGGGCATAATTGGATATGAACCCAAAAAGTCCCGGTGGGGGGCAGGCGGGAGGAGCATAGATTTCATTAATTGTAGAGAAAGGCTAGTTAGGATCCTATGAATTAAAATTCTTCCAGGGAAGCCAACTCTGTAGGGAAGGATGGCTCTCATGTATGACATACTGTAGCCACAAAAAGAAACAATTCCAAGGAAGAGGAAATTGGGAAGTTGTCTGAAGAGCTCTATAGGACTAGATTAGAAAATTTACATTTTTTAAAAGACTGGTGTAGAGAGGAAAAGGAGGGCAGGTAATAGGAGGAATACAAAAAACTTTGTGAAGTCCTTTAAGATGAGGGTTGGTCATGATAGAAAGATGAAGACAACTAAAAGGTTGTAGTGGGGAGGGAGAGGGAGACAGGGACAGACAGAGACAAAGAGAGGAGAGGAAAGAGTGTAGAGAGAGATAGAGAAAATAAATTCGAGAATGAGCCCCTGCTCAGGGTAAACGGGACAGTAACAGCCAGTAGAAGGCTGAGCTGCCTAACTCTTATTTTTATCTTGTTTTCTCTGATAAGCAGAATGATTTTTGGACCAGGAAAGGCACACCACAAATGACTGATAGGGAGTTAATACCCAAGATGAGTCATTTGAGAGTAAGAAAGCACATTCTTGCCTTTGAAGAATTCAAGTTACCAGGCTCCTCTGGTACTGACAGAAGAGGCATGTTAGAGGACTGGTGATATTTGACAGATCATGGACAATGGGCACATACCAGAGGGTTGGAGGAGGGCAAAGACCCCGATTTTCAAAGAAGTCAAGAGAATGGAGGCTGCAAACTGTAGGCCAGTGAGCTTGACTTGGATTCCTTAAAAAAAAAAATCCTTTTGTTGCTGTTCAGTCTTGTTTAATACTTTGTGACCCCATTTGGGGTTTTCTTTGTAAAGACACTGGAGTGGTTTGCCATTTCCTTCTCCAGCTCATTTTACAGATGAGGAAACTGAGGCACACAGGGTTCAGTGAGTTTCCCAGGGTCACATGGTTAATAAGTGTCGGAGACCAGATTTGAACTCTGGGTTTCCAGACTCCAGACCTGATGTACTGTCCACTGTGCCACCTAGCTGCCCAGGGGAAGAGGTAGAGGGCATTACTTTTCAAGCAAGATTTGGACTGTTCGGTCACTGAGCCTTCCAACTCAAATTTAGGGATGCTGATTCCATGGATGAAATGGGCAAGATGGAGTGATTCATAGCCTTGGTATAGAGGTGGGAAAGGGAGTAATGGAGTGAAAGCTTGGGAAATTGTGACAAGGGGGAACCTGTCAGCTGAAGGTCCCCGAGGTATGACAGGGCCATGCCATAATAAGGCTGGGGGGTCAGTAGGGAGTTGAGATGGGGGTGAGGTGGGCTCAGGCGGGGACCATGAGGCTTTGCTTCCTGAGCGCTGTGGGCAGAATCTGAGAGCAGAGCAACCCTGTTTGTTATTGAACATTGTACTAATCGAGCTTTCATTTGGGTGGTTCTGAAACTTTTACCGTGTGTGGAGGGGCAGGGTGGTGATGGAGGTCACTTCGCCACCTCCAGCTACATCTAGCCGTGCCCAGCCCGTCTGCTCAGCCCACTTCTGCTTTTCATCTCACTGCTTCCTCCTCTCCTCCATGACACTGTTGTAACCACAATGCTGAGGTTATTGCAGATTCCTCACAGATTGGACTGAGCAAGCAGTTTTCACTTCCAGACTGATTTATGTTTGTGCTGTAAATAGCACAGATGAAATGATTAGCCAACAGGAGGCAAGTGGGCCTGGACGGCTCAACTCTTCCTTCAGAGACTCTTCCTTAGCATGAAGAAGCCATTAAATCATGCATGTGTTTTCTGGCTGTGCCCCATGAAAGGAATCCATGTGCAGACTTGCTGGAAAATCTTGGCCACTGGCACTGGATCTTACCTCCAGATTGTGTGGTGGTGAAAGCATGTAGTAGCCATATGCTAAGCTATAGTTTGGCAGAATGGGGAAATGGGTAGGAGCCTAGGCTTGGAGCAGGAGTGCCTAGGTTTAGATCTGGTTCATATGAACATAGGTGTGTTAACTTTTTTGAACCTCACCTGGTTTGTGAAAATAGGGACAACAATTCTCACATGGCGGGGTGGGGCTGTGGATATCACACAAGAAAATGTATGTAAAGTGCTTCAAAATCCTTAAAACATTGTTATTAATCATCTCTATTTGGGGCACGGAATTGGACATGATGCCTCCACAGGGTGCCCACAGAATTGAACCAGTGGGTGAACATGATTTCTCTCCCCTTGGATGAACTGGTAGCCCCCAGAATCTGTTTTGTTAGCCTAACTCAGAGATGTCATGGCCTTCTTCCTTTCCTCAAGGCCCTGATTATTCTGGATTTTGTTTTCATGCTTTGCAGAGTCAAGGAAATTCATTCTTTCTATGGTGGTACCTGACCCCCTTTCATGTATTTATCATCAATGGGAGCACCTCCTTATTAGAACAAGGGCTGGTTCTCATTTATTTAATGAAATATGCTGTTCAAATTCAGATGCCTAATAGTATCTCAGAGAAATGCCTGTCAGCGTTGTTGAATTTCTTGGAATTCTGCCCAATTTAGAATGGTATTTAATTCAGCCATTCCAGAGGGGGAGATACCCACCTGTAAGCTGCTAGATTGCC
This sequence comes from Gymnobelideus leadbeateri, assembly GCA_011680675.1. Taxonomy (NCBI): domain Eukaryota; kingdom Metazoa; phylum Chordata; class Mammalia; order Diprotodontia; family Petauridae; genus Gymnobelideus; species Gymnobelideus leadbeateri. Next base: position 568,830 of record WOXC01006572.1, read on the forward strand.
TTTGGCCACAGAGGACTTCAAGGTTAACAAGTTGTTTTCATCACAACAGCCCTATGAGGAGGGAGACAAGGATCACTGCACATCTTTTTACAAGGAGGAAGTTGGACCTCAGAGAAGTGAAGTGATTTGTCCAGAGTCACACAGCTGGTATATGGCAGAGCTGGGATTCTTGTCTCTTTACATCCCATGATCTTTCTTTCTTTCTTTCTCTCTCTCTCTCTCACTTTCCTCCTTTCCACCTTCCTTCCTTCCTTCCTGCCTGCCTGCCTGCCTTCCTCTTTTTGGAGGGCAATTGGGGCTAAGTGGCTTGCCCAAGGTCACAGGCTAGTTTTGGGGTTAAGTATCTGAGGCCAGATTTGAACTCAGGTCCTCCTGACTCCAGGTCTGGTGCTTTATTCACTGCTCCATCTAGCCGCCCCCCATGATCTTTCTTTCATACCTTGCTGCAGGCCTTGGATATGGAGACATGCTTGGATACCCTGATGGAACTATGGTTTTATCAGTTTGGGATTCTCCCTCCAATGGTATGCCTCCAACTCATTCTATCCATTGTGACTCTTGTCCATGACCTCCCATAAATCCTCTTTGGGAAGCTAACCTACACTGCTGGCGGGCTTTCCCTTAGAAGTCTCCTTACTCTGCTTGGATTGGGGCAGGGGATCCTGGCTTTTCATGGGTCTTCTTTCAGTCTCCACGAACATCTAGTCCATATTTTTTTTGCAATCATCCCATTGTCCATACTCCTTTCCTAGGTCACCGCCCTTGCTTTTGTGGGTTACCCCCTGTTTTCCAGAATGCCTTCCATATGTTGTCTTCCCTATTTGAATATGAGCTTCTTGAGGGCAAGGATTGCTTGCTTGTATCCCCAGTGTTTAGCACAGTGCCTGGCCTGTACTGAGCACTTAATAAATGTTCCATCTACTGGCACCTCTCTGTTGTTTTCAAAAGCACACACCTTGGTGTGTACCTGACAGAATTAGCTCATCTTGAGCAATCATTTTGTTGTGACTTCATTGGCGAAGGAAGTGATTCTACTCTGCAATCTTAAACTGTAGCTTGGGGGAGGGGTTTCATTGATAAATTGAGACTTGCCCAGAGTGACATGACCTGAGCTGGGGCCATCTTGATTTATGGACCACCTCTCTAGCCACCATGTCAGCAGCTTAAACAGTGGAGAAGGCTGACAGGTTGGAAGCTGCATTAAGAGAGCATAGCAGAGAGCACAGTTTTCCTCTTTTCACAAACTCGGGCATCTTCTTTGGCGTCATTCTTGGGAGTACTTTTTTCTTGGGTGAGGGAGGATGGCCCCATTGTCCTCGTGCCTTCCCTATCCCAGGTTCTTCTCCCACCTGCACACATGCTCACTCAGAGACCCACTTCTAGGATACAGAGTTGGAAACTCTGGAGTGACTAGCATTTCCCTTCTTCAGGGCTCGGCATTTCCGGTTACTTGACTGCACGTGTGTATGTGAGATTGCCAACTCTGCGTAACCTTGCAGTGTATCGAAATATCCACTGGGTGCTGTGGAGCCCACTTTCTGCTTCCGGGACGAGCACTTGGCTGCCAGAGTGCTGACGCTGGGAGGGAGGCTTCCCAGGAGAGGAGCATTTTTAATAGATGGAACCTCAGGGGTTCTTTCCTTGAGAAACAGTTGAGAAATTTCTTTCCTGCCTGTTTAGCTCTTTTTTTTTTTCATGATGCCACATGGGTTATTAACAGAGGGGACCGTTTCTCACTGTCTCTCTTCCCTTTGTTTTTCCTTCCTTCCCATTGCTTCCAGTCTTGGTTTACTGCCAAACAGCCTCTTGTGAAAGGACCGCCTAATTAACCCTGCGCTAATTAACAATTTAAAATTACACACTACGACTGTTCATATTTAATTCTCAGGATGCCTGGGCAACAGCAGGACTAACTACTCCCCACCCACCCTCCCAATCCCCTTCCCTCTACCATTCTGTTTCCTTGTGCTTCTGTATTTGAACACTTTTTAGGAAAGATCTGAAATGTGTAATGTTGCATTTGAAAGCCCTGGACTTCTAGTTTTGTCATTTGCTGAGCCAGGAAGGCTTCCTAACTGTATCAAATTTTAGGAGTATTGATTGACTATGTTGGGTAGTAAACAAGGTGATGGGTGTTGGCTTCTGGTCCCAAACCTCAGATGAATGAAAAATAAAGACTGATATTTGCTAAAAGTGCATTGAACAAGGAGATAGCATCCAAGAGCTAGAAATGCCTTAGGGCGGCTCTTTCTGGGTGAAAGTATTAGACCCCCTTTTGGGGAGACATCCGTTTGCTGTTCTTGGGCACTCTTCTGAAGGGGGTGCCTTTGGAGGTATAGAGAGATAAGGGCCTGCTCCCGAACCCCCTATTTTAACAGTCCTGTTTAAGTGATGCTCTCTGTAGGACTCGAACTTGCCATACTCAAATCTTTTTTTGGTTTTGACAAGTGTTCTGGAGTAGGGGAGGCTTTGAAGGACATTTAAAGTAAAAGAAGCAGGCCAGGAGATGGTAATGAGGGAGCGAACTGAAAGGTAATGAAAGGAGAAAAAAGGGGCTAAGAGGCTGGAGGAGTGGGTGAACAAAAGGGGCTCTTAACTCCAGCTGACTCTGTAGCCCGTGGAAGCCCAGGGACTCTGGGTTCTCAGACTGCTCTCTGTAACTGACGATCATTGATTTTACGGGAAACCGTGTTTACAGACAGAGTGCTGATCGACCTGACGAGTTGACTCCTGCCTCCTTAAGTAAGAACTACCTTTTTCTTATTGACTGGCTGATAAACAGAGCAGGGGAGCCAAGAGACACTGTGGGATGAGGGAGAGGATGGGAAAGTGTTAGATGCACAAAGGTGTTGGCATCAAAAGATGGATGTCTTCATAGTTTGGGGTTCTCTCTCTCTCTCTGACTCCCCCCGACGACTATACCTTCTGGCAATCTCCCTTTCTTTCCCCCCTCAAAGAATACAAAGAGTATTGAAATAATGCCACCTGCCTGTTAACTTAGATAAATAGTTTTCTCTAAGTAATGTAGGTGTTATAAAAAGTTACAGATTTAATAGTTTGGGACCCAGAATGGGAGCATCCCCTCCCGATTTTTGAGCCAACTAGAAAGAGCTCCCGATGATGCTGGGATCACTGGATATCATAGCATCACACTATTTTAGGCTTGGTGGCTATTGGAGCTGTCAATGTAGCTAATAATCCAACTTGGGAGAACTTGTTTTCTTCTGTTATTAATGTAATTCAGCCAACCCTTGGATGTCTCTTGGTGTTTCTGAGTGGCGTGTTAGGTGCTCAGTGTACCCAGATAAAAAACTTGTCAGCCTTGGGAGGAAGCTGTATTCCCAGGAGCCCATAGATCTGTCCTAAAAAGAGGAAGGAGAGGTCTGAGAGAGAGAGAGGGAGGAGAGATTGGGGAGGAAGTGAGGAGAGGTTAGGAGGGGTTCTCCTACTTGGGCAATATTTTTAAAGTCATATCTCTTTCACTGGATAGTTTGTTGAGGGGTGGGGGGGAAGAGAGAAGCAGAGGAAGAAAAGCCCACCAATTAATTGGTAAACGCTTGCAGGTTTCTCTGGCCTGGCCTGGCCTGGAGAGGAGATTGGCTTTCCTGTCAATAAACAAGTCCCCAGTGCAGCATCAAAGCTGTACTCCTTTATCAATCGTGGCCTCCCTTTCCCGCATGTTCCTGTAACTTACCAAGCATTTATGACATTGATTTTACAATCAGGCTGTTAACCCTCCCGCCCCTTCAGCCCTACCAACCTTTTTGGCCCGAGCTGTCAATCAAGGGCTTTTCAGCCAATCACGTCCAGGCTGAAAGGGAGTCACCCTCCAGCTCCTCACTTGCCTGGGAGTTGAGCCCCGTAGGAAGTCCTTCCTTCGTCTGGATTTCTCTTTTGATCAGAGAGCATCCCTGTTTAAAACCAGGAACAATGTGATGTCTTTTTATAAGAGACAATGATCTTCTGTTGTCCTGGAGCTGGAGAGAGCCCCAATAAATAGACGTGGTGGCTCTGTGCATGTGTGTGTTTAGATAAATAAAGCCTGTCACTTTATTGCAAAAAAAGTTCTTTCCCTAGAGACTCTTAAACTGTGTTCCCAATCCTTTCCCGAGGGGGAGCTGTTGGCTTACTCTATAGGCCAGGATCAGATTTGGAAAAAACGAAGGGGGAATAACACACACACACACACACACACACACACACACACACACACACACAACCAAGCAACCCAGAGTCACCACGAATCAAATCCAAACCTCCCTCCAAATTTTCCCTTCTGGGGATGAAAGAATTTTGTGCAGAGATAGAGTAGCAACCACTGGTACCCAGGGAGGGGGGCAGGAGGGCTGTGGAAGCAGTGACTTGGGATCTCTCCGTTCAGCAGGTCAGGGCTGTGCTGGGAGCATTTGCTCTCAGGAGCACTGGGGCTGCTGAATGAATGCACCTGTGATGCAGATGCCATAGGAGAGATGGAGTGATGGAGGGGAATCTGATGCCGCTCTCCCTAGGGAGGCCTGGTTCTCAAAGGGCAAATTCACTTCAATGATACTCTCCTCTCTGAAATGGAAAAGCCTCGGGGTTGAAGGACAGCTGCCTGGTTATTGTATGAGAACTGAGAGGCAGGTGTGGAAGGGAATGATTGCTGAGCACAGCTGGTGTCTCTGGGTCAGCAAAGACCCTCGACAGAAAAGCAGCCAAATGATACTGGGATGTCTGAATCAAAGTTTTTCACTAAGAGTACAGGGGTGTATACAGTCGGGAAAGGGGCGTCACCGATTAAACCGTAGTATGTTCTCTCCAGAAATGGGAATGTTTCATCCTTCTCAAATGTTTTCATAGTTCAGCTGTCTGGCAGAGACAGCAGGGATGGACAGAGAGGAAAGGGCAGGTTGTCATCTAGCAAATGGTTCAATTTGGTGCCTCAATTTTCCCCATTTGGTCAGTGGGGCCATGCTATTTTGATTTTGAGAGAATAAGGGTTCATCAAGTTGTTGAGTTTGAATTAGGGGGTAGTAGCTGCCATACAGAGCTAAGTAAGTAAAGAATACCTAAGTAAGGTGCCTTGTACCTAGACCCTTTCTGTTAAGACCTCAAAATAGAAATGTGACTATTAAAATCGTTTTAAAACAGTTAGCTAAAAGTATTTGGTTTCTAGGGATCATCCATATATACACAGTCTCATTCTGGACTTCCTAGATTGAAATATTGTGTTTTTTGACTTAGTGAGTGGGCTTTTATTCCTATTAACTTTTGATTTGGGGTTTGAATGAAGTCTTTTTTCTCCACTGGTACTTATCGTCTTGTTCTTATGCTAACAGTATGCCCTTGAAGAACTGAAATTCTGTTAGGGACAATCTTTAGGGGGTAATGGAAGCATAAGAGCTATTTCTTGTATTTCTTTCCTCCGACCCTTGGCTACGTGTCACAACACAGACACCTGTAGGAACATGCCCTGTTATTATCGCCTTTGGAAGTTTTAATAGAATAAAGTGTGGTTTGGGGTTTATTAGGGTCTTTGCTCCTCTCTAGGCCTATTCTGTGAGGTTTAGCTACTATATTGGGTATAGTTAGAAACATCTTAAAAGTGCTCTGTGTGGAATCTTAGCCTTTGTCCTCCTAACATCTTTCCTTTCTCTCTTCCTTTTCTCTCTTTCTCTCTTTCTCTCTCTCTCTCCTTTCCCCCTCTCTGCTCTCTTCAGGTCCGAACCGTACTGGGTGCAATGAAAGCTCCATGCAGGCCTTACCATGGAAGGCTGTGACTCGCCTGTCATCCCTGGGAAGGACAATGGGTGTAGTATCCCTCAGCACCAGCAATGGACTGAACTCAACAGCACCCACCTCCCTGACAAACCCAGTAGTATGGAGCAGTCCACCACAGAAAACCACGGGCCCCTAGACAGCCTGAGGGCCCCCTTCAATGAGCGCATCCCGGACAGCACCAACTCGGCTGGCCCCACCGCCGAGCCCGCTGGCAAAGAGGTCAGCTGCAACGAATGCTCGGCCTCCTTTGCCAGTTTACAGACCTATATGGAGCACCACTGCCCCAGCGCCCGCCCCCCTCTACCCCTGAGGGAGGAAAGTGGGAGTGACACCAGTGAGGAGGGGGATGAGGAGAGTGATGTGGAGAATCTAGCTGGAGAGATAGTCTACCAGCCAGATGGCTCGGCGTACATTGTGGAAAGCGTCAGCCAGTTGATCCAAAGTGGGGGAGCCTGCAGCAGCGGCAGTGGGGCTCTCCCGTCGCTCTTTCTGAACTCTCTACCCAGTGCTGGGGGTAAACAGGGGGAGCCCTCTTCCGCTGCACCAGTCTACCCACAGATCATCAATACTTTCCACATAGCCTCATCCTTCGGGAAATGGTTTGAGGGCTCAGACCAGTCCTTCCCGAATACCTCAGCCCTGACGGGCATCAGCCCCGTCCTGCACAGCTTCCGCGTTTTTGATGTGCGACATAAAAGCAGCAAGGATTACCTGAACAGCGATGGTTCTGCCAAAAGCTCCTGTGTATCCAAAGATGTCCCCAACAATGTGGACCTGTCCAAGTTTGACGGCTTTGTGCTCTACGGGAAGAGGAAGCCCATTCTCATGTGTTTCTTGTGTAAGCTCTCCTTTGGGTACGTGCGCTCTTTTGTGACCCATGCAGTGCATGACCATCGAATGACCCTGAGTGAAGAAGAGCGGAAAATTCTTAGCAATAAGAACATTTCCGCTATCATCCAAGGAATAGGCAAAGACAAGGAACCCCTTGTAAGTTTTCTGGAACCAAAAAACAAAAACTTTCAACACCCTTTAGTTTCTGCAGCTAACCTCATAGGCCCTGGACACAGCTTTTATGGTAAATTTAGCGGCATTCGGATGGAAGGGGAGGAGGCGCTCCCGGGCGCCTCAGCCAGTGCCGCAGAGCAGCCCCAGTCAGGCCTCTTGACGCCTGGGACCCTCTTGAACCTTGGCGGGCTGACCAGCTCGGCTCTGAAGACCCCAATTACCTCAGTCCCCCTGGGCCCCCTGGCTTCCAGTCCTACCAAATCCTCAGAGGGCAAGGACCCTGGGGTAGCAGAGGGTGAGAAGCAAGAAGTGGGTGACCAGGATAGCCTCTCAGAGAAGGCAGAGCCAGCTGAGGATGTGGAGGAGGAGGAAGAGGAGGAGGAGGAAGATGCAGAGGAGGAGGAGGAAGAGGAGGAAGAAGAGGAGGAGGAGGAGGAGGAAGATGAGGGTTGCAAAGGACTCTTTCCAAGTGAGTTGGAGGATGAATTAGAGGACAGGCCCCATGAGGAGTCTGGGGCCATGGCGGGTGGCAGCAGCAAAAATGACCTTGCTCTCTCAAACCAAAGCATTTCTAACTCTCCCTTAATGCCTAACATGCTCCAGACTTTGTCGAGGAGCACAGCTTCTACTAGTTCTAATTCTCCTTCTTCCTTTGTTGTCTTTGATGGTGCAAACAGGAGGAATCGGTTAAGCTTTAACAGTGAGGGTGTCAGGGCCAGTGTGGCAGAGGGCAGCAGGAGGTTGGACTTCATTGATGAAAGTGCCAATAAAGACAATGCCACAGCACCAGAACCAAATGAAAGCGCAGAGGGGGAAGATGGGGGCTACCTCTCCCATCACCAGCACGCTGGAGCCCTCTGTGAGCTTGGGGTGGGGGAGTGCCCCTCGGGGAGTGGTGTGGAGTGCCCCAAGTGTGACACGGTCCTGGGCTCCTCGCGCTCCCTAGGGGGGCACATGACCATGATGCATTCTCGGAACTCGTGTAAGACACTCAAGTGTCCCAAGTGCAATTGGCACTACAAGTACCAGCAGACGCTCGAGGCGCACATGAAAGAGAAGCATCCAGAGCCCGGCGGCTCGTGTGTCTACTGCAAGAGTGGGCAGCCTCACCCACGCCTGGCACGCGGAGAGAGCTACACGTGTGGCTACAAGCCTTTCCGCTGCGAGGTCTGTAACTACTCCACTACTACCAAAGGCAACCTCAGTATTCACATGCAGTCGGACAAGCATCTCAACAACATGCAGAACCTACAGAACGGAGGGGGGGAGCAAGTGTTCAGCCACAGTGCCGGGGCCGCGGCCGCCGCTGCAGCCGCTGCGGCCGCGGCCGCCAACATAGGCACAAGCTGTGGGGCCCCCTCCCCCACCAAACCAAAAACCAAGCCCACCTGGCGCTGTGAGGTATGCGACTACGAGACCAACGTGGCCAGGAACCTGCGCATCCACATGACCAGCGAAAAGCACATGCACAACATGATGCTGCTGCAGCAGAACATGTCCCAGATGCAGCACAGCCGGCACCTGGGCCTGGGGGCGCTGCCCTCCCCGGCTGAGGCCGAGCTCTACCAGTACTACCTGGCGCAGAACATGACCCTGCCCAACCTCAAGATGGACAGCCCCGCTGCCGACGCCCCGTTCATGATGAGCGGTTTTCAGCTGGACCCCAGCAGCCCCATGACGGCCATGGCGACTCCGGCTCTAGGTGAGGCAGCCTTTTAATTTTTCACTCTGCGGGTCGGTTGGGAGAGGGGAAGATGAGGTCATTCTGTGGATTTCCTTTTTCTCCCCCTTCTCAAGTTCCTCTGTGGACAGCTGAGCGCCCCTAGCCTAGCCCCTTAGGTTTCACCAGGTATTTCCCGAAACCCCCTTGTATGCTGTAAATAGGCACCCGACAATTCATTCATTCATTCCATTTGTTCATCAAATAAACATCTGGGTAGTGCTTACTCAGTTTGGGCTGAGCCCAAAGCAGAAGGTTCCCTTCAGATCTCAGTGACTGTGATGCATCCTCTCCCATGATGGTTCTTAGTCTGGGGCTCTGGGGTCTTGGCCCATCACTCTTTCTGTCTCTACATCTCTGTCTCTGAGACATCCACAGTATTTGTGATCTCCCTCTTCCCTCCTTAGCACTGACTGGGAATGATTGGAAATTATAGTTAGCTGTTGTATGAGAAGGAGGAAGCATGGCATCAGCAGAGGGCTTGAAGTGGGCATGATCCATTGGGCATTGTTCCAAGGTTGTTGGGGATTCCCAAGAATTTTCACTATTGCCAATCAGATCCCCAAGCCCTCCTTGGGAAAAAAAAAAGATAAGGTGAGTATGGAATACATGGAAGTGGATTGGAGGTTGAGTTGCTTCATGCCATCTGAACGATACTGGATCAGTTAACAATTCAGTGTTCAAACACTGATGGGTGACTGCTTGGTTCAAATTAATAGGACAAGGTAGGTTAGGCTAACCTCGGTTAAACTCTTGGTAAACGTGCTTTTATCACCTTGAACATTGTGACTGTAGAAATGAGGATTAGCTGTAGTAATTGGAAGCTAAGCTGAGAGGGACTTGATGGCCATTTTTAGATTGGAGATAATTTTAGAAAAGTGAGGAATGTTGAATCAGAGTGCCATATACTCAGGGATTACCTACTAGGTCCTTCTCTTTATGCTTATCCTATCTAGAATTTATAGGTACTTCCTGTAGATTGGATGCCCCAAACCATGTTATTTAGAAGCAACCATTACTTCTTTTGGATTCCATTTTTTCAAACCAAGTTATTTCACTGGACCAGTTTTTAAAGCTAAACTTTCCCCCTTGTCTTTCCATCTATATCACTGGACCTTTGGTCTCTGACTTGCTCTCATTCTCTCTACCTTCTCTGATAACATTAGACCCTTGAGGTTAGGGATAGGATATCTTAAGCCATGGGGCCCATTCCTGATAGAGGGGTGGTAACTAAATGCCTTTGTCCTGTGGTATAGGTTCATGCCAGAAGAAACAAATCCACTTTTTCTCAAGTGTTGACACATACTCTTTTAATCCTCATTGATGTTGATGGATTGTTGTTATAACTTTCAATTTGTCTATTTCCTCGTGTGTGTTTAAATTTGTAGTATTTTCTAACTTCAAACATTTTAGGTGACTCTTAAATTCCAATGAATACTAGGATATTTTAATTTAAATTGCTTAATTATGTCAACATAGGTTTTCATCGACTCTCGAAATGAACAAACCATGACCATTGTCATCAGTATTAATTGTTGCAGCATTTTTGCAAAGATGGCTTGAAGTCAGGGGGTAGGTCTTCAAGGAAATGAAAGAAAGCTGTCTAGGTAGTAATGAGATGGTATTCTTTGTTCTGTGAATATGGGAAGGGGAATGGATTTCAGTTGGACCAGTAGAGACTTTAATCAACAGCAATTTCTGACGGAATTGGAAATAAGTAAGGTGGAACAATAGGCTTCTTGTATATATGTGTGTCTGTTACTCATTCCTACTTGAGATACCATCAAAAAAGGTAGGTGGTAAAGAAAACATTCTCTAGGAACTTGTAATTTAATTGTGTATTTAAGATGTATTCCTTCAAACATTTTCTAAGCACCATATGTAAAGCTTCTGTGCCAGGTGTAGGAGGAGATACCATGTTTAGGGAAGAAACAATTACTTGTCCATTTGGAGCTTATAGTCTATTTTTATAAAGCTCTAATTCATATATTGCATAAGTGAATTGGAGAGTTGCCAATGTTCTATATAAGTTCTGAGAAGGAGAAGTTAGCTGTTGTGGGACAGGAGGGAGATCAAAGAAGGCTTTGTGGAGGAAGTGGTGTTAGAGTTGGGTAGAGAGTCACAGTTGAAGGGAGAAGGCATTTCAGAAATAGGGAGCCAGATGAGGGAAACCAATAGATGTGGAGAGGGGAGTAGCTCCCGTCAGAGAGGCAAGAGGCGAAACAAGTAGAGAATGATGGCCAGGTGACACATCCCCGCCTTGTCTTTGGCCAAATGCCATTCTGACTAGAAGCAGAAGGTCAGTAGTAGATAACCCAGTCAGGCCTCATCTTACCCTACCTAATATGATGTGATTAATGGATCTAGCTGAAACTGGAGAAAGAGATTAGGAAGGCATAATATCAAAGCAGACTATTTTTATGACCTATAATGACAACAGATAATCTTTTAATCTAACATACAAATAATCTCTATCTCCATTTTGTTTCCAAAAAGAACAGACTTCTTAGTATTGTTGGAGGAACATTATCTCAATCCAGTTCAGGCAATAACAGCCTCTGTGTTCTCAGCACTGTGACTGGTATGACTGAGTGAACGTCAGGCCGCTTCCTAGCTCTTCATATGGGAGTTTTTTATCCAGGTGGGATAGTGTGACTGACATTTCAAATGGCAGCCCAAGGTGGGCACGGGAATAAAACATTGCCTTTACTGGGCTTCGATTGTATGGAACATTGAGAAAGCGAGTCTCTCATTCAATGTGAGGGCTTACAGTTTAGCTCAAACAGATCTCAGTAAGAGGAAGCAAATCTATATAAATAAAAATAGCTGTAATTTCCTACTTTGCCTTTGTGTGGCCTATAGTAGCTCTTAATCTGGAAAAAGTCTTCAGATATTACAGGTTATTGGATTGTGTTAGAAAAAGGAATCTTTTCTATTTTTATTTATGTACTTGTTTGTTGCAGAATTTACCTCGGTGCTTAAGGTTTGTTATTTTAGCCATTCTTTTGAAATAGCATTAACTTAAATGTTATTAAACAAAGGAACTCATTCCTTTCTAGTGTGGTTGTGGTATATCCTTTTCTGAAAATGGTTAAGAATAGCATCTTTAGTCCCATAGCAGCAGGAAAGTATAGATGAAATTCTGTCTAAAGGGAAGAATTGGACTTGACACATACTGTAGTTTTTTTTCCAACCTTTAACTCAAGGCCATTCATCTTTTTAAGTAGTGGTGTGAAGGGAATACATATTAAGGCAGTGCTTCAGAATCTTTGGGAACTCATTGAGGACAGGAACTGTCTTTTGCCTCCTTTTTTTTTTTTGTTCCCAGTGTTTAGTATAGTGCCTGGTACATAGTAGGCATTTAATAAATTTTTTTGATTGATTGGTAGATATGATTCCTAATGGCTGCAAGACTTGTTGACTTTGGGATAGGGATCCACTTTCTTTCTGGATGTTGGTCTCTGGCATTGGGGAACTTGGTATAAATTTGTTGTGTTAATACGATTTCCATTTGGCGACATTGGATGCCCAACACTTTGCCTGTATCAGACATTCACATCTGTTCCTCGAGATTTAGGACCTGAAGTCCATTTAGGCCAATACTGTTTTCTGAACTCATAGTTTCAAATCCATTTCTCTTTAACTTTTTTTTTTCATTGACTTTCATTTTGGGTCAAGAACTTGGGGAGTGGGAAAGAGATTTATAGCTTCTTGGTTGACAACTGGACTTAGCTTTTTAATTAAACATCCGGCATCTGAGGGCTTAAATCCCTTTTAGAGAAATACTGAGGTTGTTTAAAAAAAAAAAAAAGATGAGATTGAATGCTGCTGGCCGTGGATGGGAAGGAAGCAAATGTTTATTTGTTTCTTGTTTTATGCTCTCCCCAGGCAGATTTTTTGGGGGGGGGGCGGGGCTGGATTTTGTATGTATTTTTGTGGATAGTAATCTCTGTTTAGGTGACCTATTATATATTGAAGAGTGAGAGAGTAGTTTTTTTTTTTCATTCTTTTCTCTCTCATCCTAAAAAGAATGCCATTTCCCTGATGAGAGCAACCATACCTAGCAAAAGAGATGCCAAAAGTGAGCTTCTAAAGTCTTCTGAAATTTGTGCAGATAAGAGATTTGGGTGGATTTTTAGATTTTTTTCCCTAGCCTTCAGAAACACAGTCAGGATGTTGAAAAGAGCCCATAGAAATGCCTTCTCAGTTGTGATGCTTCCTAATAGAACATTGCTAGGCCAAATATTTAAAACCTTAAATGATAACATCTCTCTCAGATTGGTTACCAGCAAGGAGACAGATCAGACACAAGCCACAAAATCCAGACCAGCAAAGAGACAAGTCTAGTTGAAATATCAGAAGGGAGAAAAACACAAACTGGCTGATGTGTGTCTGTGTGTGTGTCTGTGTATATCTTAGGAGGTGGGGGTGAGGACCCAGAAATGAAATTCTGGAGACAGATTGTTGTACGATTCCAGGTAATGGAGGCAGGTTTTGACATGTCATTTGTAGTAACACAAATGAGAACCCCCTACATTAATTCACTGTAAATGAGTGGAGATTTACTCTTTGTTTAGCCAGGTCAGAGGTGCACCGGAGATTGATGAGAACATATGTAAGAAGGGGAAAAGACTTTCTCTGGCCCCTTTCTTTAAAATGAATGAATACTACTTTTCTTGTACTTAGCTGCCCATCATTCCCCAAATGTAGAGCCCCTTTACAGGGGTGTCTGCAATCCTGGGATCTTCAGTTTAGGTAGATCCTAGGACTTCACCCTGGCTTGAAGTCTGACAAAGGAGGGAGGAGATTGTTGTGGACCAACTTGCTGCCCATTTTTCTGCCCACCAGACTCTGCTGAGGTGCTCATGTCGACTTGTGCCCCCAGATTCAGCAGCTAAATCTAGATGGCTGCCTGGCTGTCCCTTACCCCGACTCAACAGTCATATGCAAGATATCCCCAAAAGTTTTAGTGCATCAGTTTTAAGCTATTAAACCTTAAAAACTGTCCTAAGACTTTTGGGACACCCTGTATTAATCATCTCTCCTCAAGTACTTAATAATTGTGTGACTCTCAGGTTACTTAAACTCTGCTGGCCTCTTGCTTTCCTCATCTTTTCAGTGAGGGGGGTGGTGTGTGACTCAATGACATTTAAGGGCCTGTCCAGCTCTAAATGTATGATCCTATTACCCAGTATGTAGAGAATCCCTGCTGTCTGGGAGTTTATAATCTGGGGAGGCCTTCCCTTTCAAAAGACACTTTCTGCAATGTCAGACTGCCTTGCAGGGTTGAGACAGCTGCATTTAGGGGAATCCTAGGCTTTGAAACATTTCTGTATTGTGGAGCACACCTTGCAAAGTTTGGTTTCCCTTCATGTTTGAAACAGACCCCGGTGTGATTCGTGCCTTCCTCTCTTTGCTTGAATTAAAGAGAGAATGTTTTACCCTGGATGAAGGCTTGGCCCTTCCACCTGATTCAACCAGCTGTTGCAAACAAGATCCTCCCTTTCTGACTTGTTTCTCTCTCTCTCTCTCTCCTTTATGCAGTGGGCGGTGAAATACCCCTAGACATGCGGCTGGGGGGCGGGCAGTTGGTGTCTGAGGAACTGATGAACTTAGGAGAGAGCTTCACGCAGACCAATGACCCGTCCCTCAAGCTTTTCCAGTGTGCGGTGTGTAACAAATTCACCACGGACAGCCTGGACCTGCTGGGACTGCACATGAACATGGAACGTGGCCTCCCTGAGGAGGAATGGAAGGCAGTGATGGGGGACTCCTATCAGTGCAAGCTTTGCCGGTACAATACCCAGCTCAAGGCCAATTTTCAACTCCATTGCAAGACAGACAAGCACGTACAGAAGTACCAGCTGGTGGCCCACATCAAGGAAGGTGGGAAGGCCAACGAGTGGAGATTGAAGTGTGTGGCCATTGGAAACCCTGTACATTTGAAATGCAATGCCTGTGACTACTATACTAATAGCCTAGAGAAACTACGGCTCCACACAGTTAACTCCAGGCATGAAGCGAGCCTGAAGCTGTATAAGGTAAGACAAGCTCATTTGTTCTCTCTTTCTTGGGAGTGGGTGCCTCTGAGCTTCCCAGGAGAGTGAGGGGGCATTCTGCCCAGTAGAAGACATTAGAGTAGCAGGGGAAGAAGTCAACTGTTCTTCCCACCTCCAGAAGCTCTCAGGATCATGGAAGCAAGCCCGTCTGAGAGAAAGTTGATTTTTTTTTTTTGCGTTTAAGTATGTTTGATTATGTAAAAGAAATGCACTTAACTGACATTTGGAGTTTGAGAGCTTACAAACAGGCCTTTCATTTGCAACCTAAGGTGTGTTTGTTATGTTGCCAGTTCCTGAGTTTCGGCTCCTTCCCTTCCAGTTGCTTTCTTCCCTTGCATTTTCCCTCTCACACCCACTCTCTTTTCTTCCTCTCTCCTTTACCTTCCTTCTGTTTGCTTTCTTCTTCCTTTGTTCCCGGTGTTTTTTCTCCCTTCTCTTTTTCAATCTCCTTTTCTCCATTTTGCTCTTCTGTCCTTTTCCTTCTTCCTACCCTACTGGCTCCTTCCATTTTTTTTTTTTTTGGTCTTTTCTGCTATTATTTTCTTCACTGTCCTCCAGCTACCAAGCCCCTTTTCTTTGCCTTTCCTCCATCTTCTTTCCTCTTCCCCCCTTTCCTTCTCTCAACTCTGTAGGCTGTAACCCAAGAGGAGCTCCGGATACTGTAAATAGTCCTTCCACTCGAGTGGCAGAATTGCTCCAGACGTTTCTATTGATTTTCACTGGACTTAAAGCTTCACCTTTTTCTCTAATCATTCCATAATGGCTTTAGTATGAACAATCAGGTACAAATCGCCATAAATCTAACTAGCCTCATTTCACATATCTTCTCCATGCACATGCGCGTGCGTGTGCACAGACACATGCACACAAGCATCTTCTTTCTCTCTCTCTTCCCATTTTCCTCCATTTTATTTTTCATCTCTTCTCTTTCCTACCACATTCTTAACTCTGTCCTGTATCAGTTGTGGTGCTGAGTATTCTGTATGGGAATTTTAATTATGCTCAGATTAACTGGTTAACCAATTTCACTTTTAATTCCTTGTTTGTTCTTGTTTTAAACTGAGAGTTCAAATAGATGAAATCTCTTAATCTCTAGATTGGTTGAGGAACCAACCAATATGGCTAATCCAAATCGATTTTGTGATTTTTGGAGTTCCTCTCTATAGGATGTTAACATTGAGCTCCTTTTTTTTTTTTAAGGGGCAGGGTGGAGGGGGAGAGGAAAAATAAATACAGGGTTGAAACCTCCTTTGAGCTGCTATGTTTAAGAGTGAGGCATGACTAAAGCATTCTCCATTTTATTGGAGTTGGTTGGGATATATCAAGTTAGCAAAAATTGCCAAGTGATTTGTGCTCCATTCTCCTTCCTAAAATGGGGCTCCTTTACCAGTGCTTTTAAGTGGAAACTCAAAGGAATATATCTTAATTGTATTTAAGTGGTGATAGTATTTCTAATTGTTCTTCCCAAATGAAGATAATTCAAAAGAGATTCAGTCCAGGCATCTCAAATTTATTCTGGTGCTTTCAAGTTGCAGTTAGGAGGAAGTCCAAAGGACCCCTACATTAGAGCTGAGGGAGAAGGTTTGAGAGGGAGTGGGCCTTAGACTTGGACCCTGCTGTGACTCCATCTCCATCCCCCCTAGGGGTTTTATGTCATCGAACTAATAGTCATAAGGCAGCTGACATTTTTAGAATTAGTCCATTATCAAGCATGGATTAAGCACTTACTACCCACCAAGCCCTGTGCCAGGCTTTGGGGATGCAAAGAATAAAATAATCCCTGCCTTCAAGAAGCTTATAGTTTAATGCAGAGGCAACCCAAATATCTACATATATGTGTGTGTGTGTGTGTGTGTGTGTGTGTGTGTGTGTGTATATGTATGCACAGCTGTAAAGCAGATATACAAAGTAGTTAGAGACAGCATAGTTTGGGAGGGTCAGGCAGGGCTTCATGCAGGAGATGGCACTTGGGTTGTGTCTTAAAGGAAGAGAAGGACTGTTCTAGACAGAGATAAAAAAGGATTACATTCTAGCCACCATGGCCAAACAGTGCAAAGACCCAGAGATGGGAACAGGCCAGTGTGGCTGGCTCCCAGAATGTGGAGAGGCGGTAGTATCCATTAAAGCTGGAAAGATAGGTTGAGGGCAGGTTGTGAAGAACTTTAAAAAAATCAAATAGTTGTTTATATTTTATTTTAGTATCAATAGAAGCCGCTCTAATTGAGTAGGGGAGTGACATAGTGTGTGATGTAGGGAGTGATTTAAAGTCTCCCATTTTTAAGATCCAAATCCATGATACTTTTAGAATTTTCAGTTCCAATACAATCATCTCCTTTCCCCATCAAAGTCACCCTTAAACATAGGACATCATGTCACATTTTATAGGACATGTATATGGTTGAAGAAAATTGCTTTGGCAACAGTTTCTTTGCAGAATGGGTGGTAGTGAGGGTAGAGAATCATGGCGGGGAAGACCAAGTAGGCAAAAGGAGATGAAGGCCTGAATTTAAGGAGGGGGCACTGAGTGGAAAGGAAGAGGTCAGATGCAAGAGATCTTGTAGGTAGAAATGTCAAGATTTGGTGATTGATTGACCCTGGGGGTTGAGAGGGAGAGGCCAGACAAGGATAATAATGAGGTTTTATGAACCAGGGAAGACAGAAGGATGGTGGGGTCGGCCACAGACGTAGTGAAGTGTGGAGGGGGCAGGGTTTGAGGAGAAAGGTCATGAGTTCAATCTTGGATGTGTTGAGTTTGGATGTCTCAAGAACATCCGCTTGGAAATGTACAATTGGCGATATGAGACTAATATATAGATTTGCAAATCATCTGTTTTGTGATGGTAATTCAATCCTTTAAAGAGCGTTGAACCTAAGGGACAGGTGGGGGACGGCAGGAGTGGAGTTTGAGGGGGCAAAAGGACAGTCAGTGCAAAGGCCCAGAGATGGTAGAGACATCATTTGTGAGGAAGGGGAAGAAGGCCAAATTACCTCCCCTGTGTGCAGGGAGAAATGGAGGCTGATAAGATAGGGTGGGACCAAGTTGTGAAGGACTTTAAGTGTCTAAGGAGGTCAGATAATGGGCACTGAGTTCTACAGGCCTAGGAGGAAGGCTGATGAAGGCCTGTGCTGGACAATGCATTCTCAAGATGGAATTCTTTGCAGTAAGGAGGACTCTTGTCCCTTAGGCCAGTTTCTCTGTCCCTTGGAGGAGGCCATGCAGTCTGATGGGAAGAGTCTTGGATTTGGAGACAAGATTCAAATCCTAGTTTGGATGATTACCAGCAGTGTGACCTAGAGTGGGCATCAGTTGCCTCAGCTGTAAAATGGGCATGATAATATTCAGATTAGGAGTGAAGTTATTTTGTAAGCCTGAGTGCTAACTGAAGGCAAATCATTTGGATTTCTTGCAGGCTGAGTGCCTTGAGGTTTACCAAGGCCCCTAACTCTGGCAGAGAGAGGTTCAGCAGAAGAAACTGTGTACCTTGAAGGAGTGTTCCAGCAGCAACTTTGTTTAATCCCTCGATCCTTTGCTGTGATTAAAAAGCACATCTCTCACCAGAGAGCACTGCCTGTCACAGGACAGCTTTGTTAGCCCTAGCATTTTGGGTCAGGGTGGAGGGAGTTCATGAACCAGTTTTTCTCTTAGGCCCTGGTGTGGTCTGTAGCAAATTGAGATTGATTGGATGTTATTTTTCCTCTTGCTAATGTAATCCATTAGCCTGGCACATGCATAATCAGTTTAGAGCACAGTTAACTGGATGTAATCGGGTTCTTTACTGTCTGCTGGAGAAAATCCTCTCCAGATGCTGCTGACCGGGCGAGAGAAAGCACTGGGCTTATCATGGGCATGCACACACACATACACACACACACACACACACATACACACACACACATACACACACACATACACACACACATACACACACATACACACACTCACACACACACACTCACACACACACACACACACACACACACACGCCTTAAAAAAATAGTGCTAGTTTCCTTTATTGAATACCTGGCCTGCATTAAAATTGTCGTCCAGTTCTGCTGATGACTAGTAAATAAGCATCCAGAATTGCCAGTAATGTACAGTCTTCATAGACTTTCTCTTTTCTTTTCCTTACTGTGAACTGGCAACCGTGGAGGCTGGAGGATCCAAGAAGAGAGTTGGTCCCTTATGGTAGTCCCAGTTTCTAAGTAGCTCATCATGGTGTCCTGTGTTTAACAGGGGAAGGAGATGATTGGATTGGAACTGACAATTCTGAAAGTCTCATGGGTTTGAATCTTAAAAATGGGACACTTTAAGACTCTGTTATTTTTTCCCTGTCAACCCAGACTTTTTCAGTTTGTTTTTAATGTCTGGAGTTTGGAGCTCACAATAAAATCATATAATGACAGAATGATTTCTTTTGAATTACTGATTCATTAATATCCACCCCCACCTGCTCAGGTTGATAGAGGGTGGCCACTGGAGCATGTGGGAGATCTTAAGAAATTGGTAATAGTATTGATTATCTTCTCCCAGCCATGCCACAGTCCAATTAGAGTTGAAAGAAAAACTTTAAGGGGCAGTTGTCCTTTAGATTCTGATATTGGGGCGATTATCACTTTCCTTTGAAGATGCCTCAGGCCATCAATATCCACAGCCATGATAGGATGAGTGTTCAGAAAATGTCTGAAAATTAGAGAAGTTATAATGAAGAGTAACAACAGCTTACATTTATTTGTCTGGGATTTCGCTCTTTTATTCTCACTTGGTCCTTTCAGCCTCCATGTAGGTTTGGCAGTTCGAATATTATTAGCCCCATTTTGTAGATAGGAAAGCCAAGATTGAAAGTTTCCTGTAATTCATGAAATTATGACAGCTCAATATTGGAAGGGACTTGAGAAGGAACCTAGTCCAGCCTGTCTTTGAATAGGAATCCCTTCAGCAATATCTCTGATGAGCGGTTCCCTAGCTTCTGCTCCAAGAATTCTAGTAATGGAGGGCCTCTCACCATATACCAAAGCAGTTCGTTCTGCTTTTAGAGGACTGAGAAACTTTATTGTGCATTTTGTCCTCATTCCTTCACTATGTTATTTAGTAATATTTGTTAAATTCGGGAAAATTATCTTAAAACAATTATAAACTTAATGCTAGGCTATGTAGCATTATGTAAAATAGACACTTTTAAAGTCACTTTTGTTTAACAATAAATCCTTCTCTCTACTACTCAGAAAGCATCCCTTTTAATGAAAGACCAATAATAATAATAGCTAATATTAATATAGCCCTTTAAAGTTTCAAAAGAATTTTATATATCTCATTTGATCCTCTCAGTTAACCCTATGGGTTCGACGCACGTATTCCTGTTTTACAGATCAGAACACTAGGACTGAGAGGTTAAATGATTTGCCCCAAGGTCACACATGAATCCAGATCTTCCTAACTCTTAAATACTACCAACACATTAAGAAAGTATGACTGTATCTTGTGTCCTGTACCCAGAGGGAGGGGTGTACATTTTCATGGGCCAAGCTTTGTCATTATCATTATATAAAATTTGGTTGCAATTTCTTTTTTGTTATTTCCACTGACACTCTTGCAGACATTTGTCTAGGCAGTTAGGTGACACAATGAATAGAGTGCTGGACCCGGAGGTGGGAATGTGGCCCATCTTCCTGAGTTCAAATCTGGCCTCAGACACTTACCCTGGGCAAGTCACTTAGCCATGTCTGCCTCAGTTTCCTCATCTGTAAAATGAGCTGGAGAAGAAAATGGCAAACCCCTCCTGTATTTTTGCCAAGAAAACCCTGAATTGGGGCCATGAAGAGGCGGACACAACTTAACAGCAAAAGACATCAGTGTGTTTCCCTGTTCTGCTAGCTTCACCCTGCATTGGTTCATAATCTTCCCATGTTTCCCTTCATTCATAGTCATAATTTCTTATGGCATAGTAATATTCCAAATGATATTTCAAATTATGTGACATTTCCTATGTTTGTTTAGTTTTTTAACCCCACATTTTTTTACTACCAAAAATACTTTTACACACACACACACACACACACACACACACACACACACATACACATGGGACCTTTCTGTCTTTGACCTTTGGTAGGGGTAGAGGTGGGCAGTATGTACCTGGCAAAGGGATGGCTGAGTAAAGGATACGGATCTCTTCATTAGTCTTAGCATGATTCCAAATAGCTTTCTAATCGTTGGACCAGTTCACAACTGCACCCACCACATATTATCGTGCTCATATTTCCACAGCCCTCCAGCATCTTCTATGCCCATCTCTCATCATCTTTGCCATTTTGCATTGGTAAAGATTCAGAATTGTTTTGATTTGTATTTCACTTAGTAGTAATTTGGGGTGGTCTTTCTTTACTTATTGATTTCAAAGTCTTTTCTGTTTGTTGGTTTGTTTTTTGTTTGTTGGGGATTTTTTTTTGAGCACTATTTGTTCATATAATCTGACTACTTATCTAAGCAATAAACATTTGGAAGAAGAAATCTTTCAAAGATTTTTAGTTCAAGGTATTGGCTATTGAGGGTGATGGATTTTACCACTGTAAAAAGTCTGAGTTTCCTCCTATTGCCCTGTTCCATCTGTGTTTGCTCTAATCCAGAGTTGAGACTTGTTTTAGAGAAAGCTTCTGTTGTTCCACTTGGGCCGTGGTCTTAGAGAACATTCTCTAATCTTGAGGCTTTCAATGACATGAAATCTCTCCTAACTTTCTAAATTTCTCATGAAATTCCTCCTAACTTTGCCCTTGCTCTCTCCACTTCTGTCTTAGATGTCAGAGTCCTTATATGCTTCCCTCTTATAGGCAGGGTCAGGCATGGGTAAACCCAAGTGGGTCCTTTATCCTTTCTTATGCCTAATTTGGGTCCTCAAGTCTAATGGATGATTTAGAGTCTGTGCAATCTTTACTCCCATTCCCTTTTCATATGGTGGTAACAAGTGAGCCCTCCTAAGTGTCTGATAGTGTCCAAAATACACCTCCCCCTCCCACTGGGAAAGAGACAGGAAGGACATTTGGAATCAGCGCCCACCTGCCAACTATTACAATCTGGCGTTCACTTTGATGTTTTTTTCTTCACCTGAGAGTCACTGGAACAGAAATCCATCAACTTTAACAGAGAGATTAAGACCCCACCAGAACCCATTACTCAAACAGTTCCCAGCTGAGGATTCTTTGACTCGGCCAGGAACAAAGACCTCATATTAATCTTAAATTATACCAGTATGAAAATTGTCAGTCACAGTGTAAGATCGAGGTCACATGTGAATTGACTTCTCTGGTCTCAATACGTGGCTTTTGAAGCTAATGTTCTAAAGGCACACTAGGATACCATCTGAATAGCCACAAATATCCTTATTCTGCAGAGGGGGAGCTCCCATTCCTATGAGCCATTTGGTTTGTTGTTTTTTTTTTTTTTTTGGTGAAGAAGAGTGAAACAATTTTGAGAAGAATGTAAGAAACTGTCCATGAAACTAACTTCTTAAATTTGGGGTTCTTATGTCCATCCTTTCTCTGGTGTGGTGGACAGCCCACCTCAGCTCTGCTCTGGGTCAGGCCAGTCCCTATGTGCTGGTGACAGATCTGAAGATTCAGGGAAGCTGGTTCTTGGCTCAGAGGACTTCACACTTTGAGCTGGACTGGGAGCTAAGCACGGGGGGAGTTTCAGAAACTGACTCCAAACATCATTCTCATACTTGGTCACTGATTGCCCATGTCTGCCTTAGAAGTCAAGGGTTGCAGATTCTTTTCTTCCCTTTTAATTTAGGAAAGATGGGGATAGTCACCTTCCCCCTCCCCCAGGTTGTTGGAGCAGGTGATGGATGCAGCATCTGATCCCTCCTTTTGGGGATGGTCTTCTTGGCCCTTGTTTTCTCATTAAGCAGGTGTGTTTTTTAAAATTATATTTCTACTCCCCCTTCTTTCTCACCTTTGCCCCCTCGACCAAAATTTAAAAAGGCAGAGAGGGCAGATTATTTACTAGAATTAATTTAGAAAGTGCAAAGGCGAGACTGTTTGTCTTCAAAGATCTAGCCTTTGTACCGGACCTTTTTCTTACAAAGCAACTGGAGCCCTTTTCGCCTTATTCTCCTTTAGCTGCTGTCCTCAGCACCACCTTGGATGCCCCTACCACTAAGGGCTGTGATAGAAATTGGCACGTGTTTACGTGGCAACTTACTTCTCCAAGTTCCCCCAAGTTCTCCACAGGCTTGAACCACAACTGCTGATGGGTGCTGCTCCAGAATCTACTCAGTCTCTCTAGCTGAAGGCTCTGGGGAGGAATTGAGAGAGCACACTGAAGCAGCCAACTTCACAGGGGGCTTTAGAGAGGCGGATTGCAGTCTTTTGAGTTAGGATCTGGTCAGTTTGGAGTTAAAACATTGCTGCTCTTTATAACGGCCTCTTTGTTGCCAACTGAAGTGTTTTAGAACCCAAAGGGCATTTTCATGCACCCCCCCCCCAGTTTTCCTCCTCATAACTCACTCTACCCCCTTTCCACCTGGATCCTCCCTTTTCTTCATGATTTATCCAACATGTGCCCTGGATTGATTTAAATTCAGCACAGTCTGTCAGTTCTCTTGTCTATCACCTTTATTTGAACATTCCTAGTTCTGTGACTCATTCCTGAGGATACGCCCTCCTCCATCAGTATGAACTGTGACCCATCCAAGGCTTTTCAGCCTGGGTGATTCTGGCTGCCATGCCCTCCCCCAGGTCTTCCACAGGGGAATCTAACCAGTGTCTAAGAGGTTGTTCTCTTAGAAATTTTTTTTTAGTACTAATTGGGTATTAATCAGGGCAACATTCAGAATACCTATAACCTTGATTCCTGCAGTCTGACCAGCTTTCTGCCTTTTCTGATTCTTATGTTGATCATTGATCTGACTAATCATAGTAAGATGGTGTCCTTCTTCTCTTCCCTCTCCCTTCCCACTTATAGCAGTGGGGGGGTAGGGAAGGAATGAACATTTATTAGGCACCCACTGTGTGCCAAAGACTGTGCTGAGCACTGTGCAAATATTATCTCATTTAATTCTCACAGCAACCCTGTGAGGTAGGTGCTCTGATCCACATTTTACAATTGAAGAAACTGAGGCAGTCAGAGGTTAAGTGACCTGCTGAGGTTACATAACTAGAAAGTGTCTGGATTTGAACTCAGGTCTTCTAGGCTCAGCATTCTATCCATTGTGTAATCTGGCTGCCTTTGAGTCCCAGGAGGAAATTGTAGGTGGAGAACAGACCAGAACTGGATCTTATCTGTATATAGGAGTTCTCGGTGGGAAACTCAGTGCACATTGGCGGGGGGGGGGTTGGCACTTCTGAAATCTATAGTCTTTGAGAGTGGCATAGGCATGTTTGGGGAGAGGTACACTGGGAGGGTAAATGTCCAAGGTCATCCAACCAGATATGTCAGATCTAGGATTAGAAAAAGTCTTCATGACTCAGACCAGCTGTCTCTCTCTCTAATGGGCTGCCTTTCCTCTTCCTCACACAGAAGAATTCAGCATTTTCTTCTATTCTTCCTTATATTATAGACATTGCAGAGATCTCTCTGGTATCTTTGTGTGTTCTAACATGAAAGAAGCCAGCTATTTTTGCTTGTAGCTGACTTAAAATTTTCCCTTATCAAACAAGTGTTCACAAAACAACCCTTTCAACAATACGTTTTAGAATTTTACCAGGAATTGAGGATATGCCATCACTGGCCTACAGTTTGTAACCTTCGTCCACTTCCTTTTTTTTTTGAGTTAGAACATTTGTCCTTTAGTCCCGTGGTACTTTTCTTGTTTTCCATGGTCTTTCAGAGGTCATTGATGGTGACTCTGACCACTTCTTCACATTGTCAGGAATGAAAAGTCAGCTGTGATCATAAAGAACCAGCATGACTTCATCAGGAACATTTGTGCCACACTTCCTTTTTTGACAGGATTACTAGATTAGTAGATGGGATAGCAGGGGGCAGAGGAGCACATAAATATACATAATTCACCTAGATTGCCACAAAGCATTGGACAGAATTTCTCATGATCCTCCTGTGGGTGAGAAGGAGAGGTAAGAACTTTTCAGTAGGACGATTAAGTGGATTAAGAACCAGCCTAAAGATGAGTCATTAGTGGTGTAATGTCACCTTCGAAGGAGGCCTTTAGTACAGAGTGCCCCAGGGATCTGTGCTTAACCCTGTGATGTTTGACACTTTTATGCAGATTTGGAGAAAGGCACAGATGGCTTGCGTGTCCCACTTACAGATGACACAAACCTTTGAGACATAGCTACATATTGGATTGCCATAGAGGAGTCGGGATCCAAAAAGATCTCGACAGGCCAGAAGACTGGAATGAATCTAATAAGGATAGGATTTAATAGAGATGCATGGGAAGTCTTACACTTGAGTTTCAGAAAATTAACTTCACAAATACACAGTGGTGGGGGGGGAGGATGAATGGAGCAGTTTTCTTTTTTAAGTCTAGAGATTGTAGTAGACTACAAGGAGACTAATATTAACCATCAGCATGAAATGACAGCTAATACAAGCGAGGCAAGCTTAGCCTACGTTAAAGCAAGCCATAGGTACTGGCACCAGAAAGGTGAGAGTCCTAATGTAGAATTCGTATTGGATTAGACATTGTGTTGTAGGTGCCACATTTTAAGAGAGACCTTGATAGACTGGGGAGGAAAGTGCAAAATAGCCCTCATGACCTCCTTCCACTTCTACTGGAATGATGTCCAAACAAAGGGACAGAGGGCACAAAGACCCGTGACTTACAGACTGTTTGTAAATAAACAGCTTTTAAAATTCTGAACGCAATATCCTTGTCCTGTGGCCAAGTGGACATTGCCACAGGACAAAAGGAGCCATGTTAATCTTGATGTGCTCATTAAAAATAAAACTAGAAGACAAAGGGAAGTTGTAGTTAGATGGAAGTATGGAGCATTCCTCTCCCTGGAGAGTCAGAAAACAGTTGGTGGTGCCAGTTTTCTCCTTCTGGGGGCAATAAGAATGATAATTTCACTGGGAATTGAGTTATCCCAAACTGCAATATACATGACAATATTTAATGACCACCATGGGGGAAAAATCCAGCTTGTGTGCCAGTATTTATTGTGGAGGAGAGTCTCTGAATTAAACATGCATGTCATACTTGTATGACTTTAATGCAAAAGTGAACAAAGATGAAAATATGTAGGAAAAAGTGCTTCCGGAACAAGAAAATGCAGGGACTAACTGGTTACCAACATAGGACTCAACACTTTCTCTGATCAGAATAGACTTGTTTGAGTAAAGATCAGATTCATCATCAAGCTAGAAAACCAACAGTGAGAAGACTGAGCATGCAATGAAGACAACTCTTTAACTTGACCCATGTAACAAAACTGTTAGAGCTGTAAAAATTAATAAAGGAATGGACATTGGCACAGACTACCATTTCCTGAGAAAGTTTATTTGATAAAAATTAATTGCCCCAGCCAAAATAATCTAGTGATCTACCTCATCCAGTAACCACTTGATCGTACTAAGAGAAATGGCAGCCTTAGACAATACCTACTATAAACTCATTTGTAGTCTTAAGAAATGGAAGGATTGAAAATTGAACTTTATTGTTTAATAAACAATAAAGAGGACTTTACAGGAAACTTATTAAAAAGCCTTATTAATAAACAAATCATCCTGAGAGAATTAAAGAAAGAAACTGAAAAGAGGACCAAAAAATGGGATAGATTTGTAAGGATTACCATAACAAATTTATTTTCTTCATCAGTAATCGCAAAATGATTACAGACATATCACATATTACAGACCTCACAGGCCTGCCATATATTATATTTGGACAAAGTTTTAATGATACCATTTTTGATGAATTGCATGAAGTAGAAATGATACTAAAGAGGATAATGATGGGAAGAGTACTTAGACTAAAGCAAATCCCATATGGAAGAAGACAACAGAATTTGAGGACATGGAAGGACGGATTCTCAGTTGATCTTACAAGGTCATTGAAAGAAGTGGTAATACCAAAGATTTTTTAAAAGTAACAGAAAATATCCATAGCTACCGACTCATATACCTGCTTTCCTATTTTTACATTTTTATGTATACAATCTACATGTGCACTGAAGGCACTCTTAAAGGAGGTATAAGGAAGCGGTAGACAGACTTTCATCATCTGTGTCAGTGAATTCCCCCTTCCATGTACTCCCATGGTGTTAAGGCAATGTCAAGAAAACTCTGGGATGGCTCCCAGCATGTTGCCCTGCAGAAGATTTGCTGAAGGACATGAATGAGAGTTGTAAAGGATGAGATAAAGTGACTGGATTGCAATCTGGACCATTGTATCTACATCAGACATCATAGATCCATCTAATTATTGATAAAGCAAAGAGAATAAAAATTTGTGTCACTGGGGAGGTGAAAGACCTTACAGACCTGCCATATATAATCTAAGATCGGCTGAAGGAACTGGGTTTGTACTACCCAAAGATTAGAAGTCATAGGAAATAATAATTATCCTCAAGTATCCTAGGGCTTGGCATTATGAAAGAAGTCTTAGATTTGTTCTGCCTGGTCCTACTAGGCAGAATTTGCAAAGACATAATGCAGAGACTTAATAAGAAGGAAAAGGAGGGAACTTCTCAAGAATTCCCCAAATTTAAACTGCCTCAAGAATTAATAAAGATAATCTCAGAGCCAAGATGGCATCTTGGTCGAGTAAAAGCAGGGACTTTCTTGAGCTCTCTCCTAAACCCCTTCAAATACCTGTAAAAATGACCAAATCAATTCTAGAGCAACAGAACCCACAGAATGACAGAGTAAAACACATTCCTAGCCCAAGACAACCTGGAAGGTCAAGAGGAAAGGTCTGTTGTATTAGTCTGAGAGAAGAGTGCAATCCAGTCCAGCACAAATGGGGCTGGAGCCAGAACAAACCTGGAGCAGGTCTCAGGGGACTAAATCAGTGTTAGATGTGGCAGTTTCCAGACTTCTCAACCCACAAATGCCAAAGACATATTAGGAGGTCAGTAGGAAAGGTCTGTTGGATCTGGGTGAGAGGAGCCTGATTTGGTCCCAGCCCAGGGTGGCAGTGGTAGCAGTGGCTGCTTCCCCCACAGATGGTGGGGGGATCAAGTGGCTAATCACAGGGGGATGTCAGGGATCTCTTTTCTGGTATTGAGGCAGTATTCTCTTGCTTTGTCCATGCTTGGATCTGGATAGTGGTCCTGGGGCAAGGAAGAGCTCTAGTAGGGTGGAGCTTGTGGTGACAGTGGAGGGGGAATCCTCCTCACAGTTCTAAGGCAGAAAAGAGTTCTTGTGGTCACTCACAGACCAGATGACAGATAGGAGAAGAGAAATACTTCTCCTTTGATCATACAACCTTGGAAGAACTGAAAATTTGCAGGTCCCTAGAAATATCTCTGAAAACAGCTGCACAAATCCCTGAAGTTTGGGAAAATACACCTCTACACTGGAAGCAGTCCTACCTTAATAAAGAACTAAGTTCAAGTAATTGTCTGGGAAAATGAGCATATAGTGGGAGTAAAAGCAGGCTATAGAATCTTGCTTTGATGACAAGGAAGATCAAAACATACAACCAGAAGAAGATAACAAAGTCAAAGCCCCTACATCCAAAGTCTCCAAGAAAAATATGAATTTGGTGCAGGCCATTGAAGAGCTCAAAAAGGATTTTGAAAATCAAGTAAGAGAAGTAGAGGAAAAATTGGAAAGAGAAATGAGAGTGATGCAAGAAAATCATGAAATATGAGTCAACAGCTTGCTAAAGGAGACCCAAAAAATGCTGAAGAAAACAGCACCTTAGAATATAGACTAACCCAAATGGCAAAAGAGGCCCAAAAAGCAGAATTGACCAAATGGAAAAGGTGAGCAAAAGCTCACTGAAGAAAATAATTCCTTAAAATTTAGAATGGAACAAATGGAATCTAATGACTTTATGAAAAATCAAGAAATTATAAAACAAAACCAAAAGAATAAAAAAATAGAAGACAATGTGAAACATCTCATTGGAAAACAACTGACCTAGAAAATAGATCTAGGAGAGATAATTTAAAAATTATTGGATTACCTGAAAGACACGATCAAAAAAGAACCTAGACACCATCTTTCAAGAAATTATCAAGAAAAACTTCCCTGATATTCTAGAACCAGAGGAGAAAATAGATGTTGAAAGAATCCACTGATGACCTCCTGAAAGAGATCCCAAAAGCAAAGCTACTAGGAATATTATAGCCAAATTCCAGAGTTTCCAGGCCAGGAGGAAAATATTGTAAGCAACCAGAAACAAACAATTCAAGTATTATGAAAACACAATCAGGATAACATAGGATTTAGCAGCTTCTACATTAAGGGATCAGAGGTCTTGGAATATGATATTCAGGAGGTCAAAGCAGCTAGGATTAAAACCAAGAGTCACCTACCCAGCAAAACTGAGTATAATACTTTAGGGGGGAAATGGCCATTCAATGAAATATAGGACTTTCAGGCTTTCTTGATGAAAAGGCCAGAGCTGAATAGAAAATTTGGTTTTCAAATACAAGAATCAAGAGAAGCATGAAAAGGTAAACAGGAAAGAGAAATCATAAGGGACTTAGTAAAGTTGAACTGTTTATATCCCTACATGGAAATATGATATTTGTAACTCATGAGACCTTTCACATTATTAGGGTGAGGGGAGGGACTAGATTGATAGATAGATAGATAGATAGATAGATACACAGAGGCTACAGGGTGAGTTGAATATGAAGAAATAATATAAAAAAATAAAATTAAAGAGTGAGAGAGGAGTGTACTGAGAGAAGGAGAAAGGGAGAGGGGAAATGGGGTAAATTATCTCACATAAAAGAGGCAAGAAAAAACTTTGACAATGGAGGTGGGAAGAGAGGGAATGAATGAACCTTACTCTCATTGTATTTGGCTTAAGGAGGGAATAACATGCACACTCAATTGTGTATGAAAATCTATCTTACCCTATAGGAAAATTGGGGGGGAGGGGATAACAGGGGGAGATAATAAAAAGGAGGACAAATGGGAGGAGGGGGGGATAAGAAACAAACACTTTTGAGGAGGGACAGGGTCAAAGAACATAATAGAATAAATGGGGGGGTGAGATAGAATGGAGGGAAATATAGTTAAATCTTTTACAACATGACTGTTTATGGAAGTGTTTTGCATGACTACACATGTATAACCTGTATTGAATTGCTATTGAATTGCTTGCCTTCTTGATAAGGATGGGTGGGGAGGGAGGAAGGGGGAGAACTTGAAACTCAAGGTTTTGAAAAGGAATGTTAAAAATTGTTTTTACATGCAGCTGGGAAATAAGATATACAGGCAATGGAGTATAGAAATGGAAGGGAAGGAGATAAGAGAAGGGGAGGGGGGCCTGCGATATAAGGGAGGGCAGATCGGGGGAAGGAGTAATCAGAATGCATGCCATCTTGGAGTGGGAGGAGGGGAGAGAGGTGGAAAAACTTTGGAACTCAAAATCTTGTGGAAGAGAATGTTGAAGACTAAAAATAAATTAATGAAAAAAAAGAAAAAAAAGAATTAATGAAGACTAGAGCAATGTTTTATGTTAAAGCATAGGTTAAATTAAATGTCTCCTGAGGTCCATTCCAACTCTGAGATTCTGCAAATTGGTTTATGATGTAGTGATAAAAGTAATAGAAACATGTTACAGTTCAGTAGTCTTATCAGTTGTTTCCTAGATAGTTAACATTTCCTTTTAGTTGTGAATATTTAGTTTTTTATAAATCATCAACTATTTATTGAGCACCTACTAGATACCAAGCACTTTGTTAATGGGAATTTTAAAAAAATTACTCTTCACTGCCCTAAAGAAGTTTATAATTTAGTTGAGGATAAACTTTTTCCAAGAATTTGTAATTAACCAGTTTTTGAAAAATAAATAAACAAAATATGTTTCCCCATATTTTGCCTGAATGCAAACTTGTTTAGAGGATTAATGACTGACATTAAGCTCAGCAACAGTTCTGGGGTTTGTTTCTTCAATAACTGAAAACCTCAGTGATGTTACAGTGACTGTGTAATTTAAGTGGACACTTCTCCATTTGGATTAAAGGAACTTCAACTGTATTGATATCTGTTATCTACTGAAAATAAATGTTTTAAAGTATTAAAATTTTTCCCTTGTGGAGAAGAGCTTGTGCTGTAGTATTCAACATAACATGAGTATTTTTGTTGTCCTTTTAAGTTACCCTCTGAAAATTCGTCATTTATCATTGAAAAGTTTGTTAGATGGACAAACTGTGCTTGAGGGGAAGTTTAGAACTATCTCCTCCTTCTTGAAAGAATCTAATAAGCATCACTTCGAAACATGTTTCTTGCCTGCTAAAATCCTCTTTCTTAAAGTACCCCACTTTAATGTGAGATGTGCAGAAAAACACTGTAATTTTAGAGCCTTTCTCTCCCCCCCACCCCCACTGGCATGTGCTGTTTTGGTGCCCACTCTGTCAGTTTCTGGAAAATGTAGTTCTGAGGTTGCATCTGCATTCCAAACAGCCATTACAAAAGTATGATGAAGTCCTAGGTAAACCCAGTCTAGCAGAAAACTGGAGCTAAATAATGACAAAAAGAAGGGGAACTCATTTCCCCTCTTTTCATTTTGATGATGAAGGCTTAACTTCAAAGGCCAAATTTGAATACATTAAACACCAACAGGTGTTCCTGGTTTTGTTTTTGAAAGGGAAATTTTAAATGAATAATTAGGCTTTGTTAAGATTACTCCAAGTTTTAACACAATCCTGAAACAGTAAGGAGGTGAAGTTCTTTATGGGAACATAAATGTATTCCTTTCACATACCAAATTTGGTATCCTAGTTTAAATATAGCTCGTGACTGAAAATACTTTTTAAGTGCAGGGTGGGAGAATCAATGTTGCTATGAACATCGTTTTGTTAGTGCTGACTGCATAAATTTATACTTTAATATCTCGTAAATTTAGTTTCTGGTCTTTTTTTAAAAATGCATTCTGCATCTTGGTATTTTTTTAAAGTTACATGCATTGAAGAAGAATAGCTTATATAAATGGTGGGAATTTGAAAAACCATGGATTCTGCCTGGTATGGCCTGATTAACAGCTTCGGCTTTTAGTAACACTAGAGAAAATGTTTCATGGAAGACCTCTGGGGTCATTGGTACTAGAGGAATCTTCTTTTACTGACCTGCTAAACGGTTTTGAAACCAGGCCAGGAAATATAAAGCAAGATAAATTGTTTCCCTGTTGCTTAATTCTCATTTTTTTTCTCCCAGTATTTCCCACCAAAAATACAAAACTACAAATGCTTCTAATGATGGTTTCCAATTTTTGTTATTTATAGAAAACTATCATATCAAGTTTTCATATTTTATACATTAAATAAAATGCTTTTCCTATAATGAAATCTGAAATTCTCTCCAGAGCTATTTGTTAAAATTCAGTTTTCAATATTTTTTCATTATTCTTGTTATTGAAATGCTTTTGTAGCAGGCAGTAAGATAACTGTCAGGATCAGCATCACAGCTTCTAGTAGGTTTCCCATAAGCTCAGATTTTCTTTTGCTTCATTTGGGCTGTTTGTACCTTGCTCTGTAATAATTGACTATATGAAGACAAAAATTCAAATCACTTAGGAGTTAATTATTATGTATCATACTGCTGAAATGACAGGGCAAAAGATGACACATAGATGAAACTAGCAAGGAGGAAAGGAAGGGATGCGGGAATCGGGGCCAACCATGATGAAGAATGATTTCAGAAATCTCTGAGTTCTAAAATCTCTTACTTCAGAAGTAAATTACAGATGATCCTCTTGTTGAAAATGCTTGTTTTGTGAACTATTATTTGAAAGGCCAAACTCTCTCATTTTTGTTTTGTTTTCTTCTTATCGATATTTGTTTGGACCATATATAAATCGCAACCATTAGATTTGATGATTAAGAGATCATTGGTTATTTCGGAAAGAGCCATTTTAGTTGAATGATGAGGTCAGAAGCCAAGATAAAAAGGATTTTAGAAGGCATTTAGAGGAGAGAGAGTAGACACACTGAAAGAAGATTTCTTTCTCAAGGATGGACCACTAAAGAAGAAGGGAAATATAGAATGATAGTTATCTGGGTTGGTCAAACCAGATGAGGGTTTTTTTGTTTGTTTGTTTTTTAAGAATGGGGGAGATATAGATATATTTGTTGGTGGAAGGGAAAGAGCCAGTAGAGAGAAAAGGGTAAGACAGAAGGATCATGGGCCCATGATGGAAAAGGATTAAACATCTTTTGATTTGCTCCCACTTATAGAGCTAGATACAGCAACTTTTAGGAGCTAAGCAAGTAAACCATGGAGCTGGATGAGCAGAATCACTCCACCAGGGTGAGCCCTTGTGTTGTTTGGATTCTTGTTCCTCTGAGGACAGGAAAGGGAATAGAGTTTTCACTTGAAAACTATGTTTACTGATTTCTTGTTCTGAGTTAGTGCTGTACTATACTCAAAAGATTTTTCTGAGGCTTACATGAATAATTTGTCAAGTCTGGCATTCTAGAAAGGGGTATTTGAAGAAGGAACTGGATTAACTGCCCTTGCCTGTTCTATTTGTGACTTGGAACACTCCTGATGATGAATATGACAATTGAAATACAAGCCTCCCCCACCTTTTAGCCATTCTCCATCTGTCCTCCTGGTTTCTGGTTCACCAGCATCTCCTCTGCTTGAAGGATACATTTGACCAAGCAAATATCAGACCAAGGCTGTTTTATTTTTCCATATTATGGGGTAATTGGTTTTCCTTTTCTGTTTTGACCTTGCCTGGATTGGGGGTGGGTCATTAATCATCAGATTTTCATGCCCTTTCTCATCCCTCAGAACCCATCTACTTCTTTTTCCCCATTTGTGCCAGTTGGAGTATGAAGAAGCCCTTCTTCTCTTCAAGGTCAGTTCCTTTACTTATGCCCTTTATGACATACCCTTCAGCTCCTCTGGGATCTTGCCCCATCAGCTAGGCCCCCTTGTTCTTTTATGTCTCTTCCCATCCATTGCCTTGTTCTTTACTGCCCATAGACATGCCCAGTTCTTCCCCAGTTAAAAATTAATAATAAAAGAAAAACCAGAATCTTCACTTTACTCACCTTTTTTTTTCATTGTCAAGGTCTTAGAGTTGTATGTATTCATTCCACCCATTGAAATGTGGCTTCAGACCCTCCCACACTATTTAAAACCACTTCCTCTAGTCCAGAGCATACAAGTGATCTCTCAAGTACCAAATCCTTTTCTCAGATCCTCTGCAGCATTCAATACTGTTGATCATTCCTTCCTTCTGGATGCAGTCTCATTCCCTGGTTGCCATGAAACCCCTATCTCCTGGTTCTTCTGCTCACCTGTTGCTGGATTGTCATCCCTTACGGCTCCATCCTTAGCTCTCTTCTCTTTTTCTCTCTTCTCTAGTTATTCCATTACAACAAAGCTGAACTGCTCAGTTGTTTCTTCCCTTGGCACTCCCATCTTCCACCTTTTGAGTGTTTGTATAAGTCATCCAGAATGCCTGAAATACATCCCTTACTCCCGTCATCTTCCTTCAAACCACAGCTAAGGGATTTTCTCCTCTGCAAGGCCTTCTCAGATTCTTCTTGAGGTGGTTTCTCTCTCTCTCTCTCTCTCTCTCTCTCTCTCTCTCTCTCTCTCTCTCTCTTTCTCTTTCTTTTTCTCTCTTCCCTCTCTCTCTCTCTCCTTCTCTCTCTTCCCCCCCCCTTTTCTCTCTCCTCTTCTCTCTCCCTCTCTCCCTCCCTCCCTCTCCCACAATTCCTTCTGTTTACTCATCTATATAGATATTATAATTTTGTCTTTGTAGCACATGTTTAGCACATGGTAGGCCTTGATAAATGTTAGATTGAATTTATTTGAATTAAATTAATTTTTAAAAATCACCTAAATTGAGGTTAAATTTAAAAGTAATATTCAAATGATGGTTTCATTTTCTTGCTCATAGTTGCTGTTAAGTGTTATAATTGAATTGACTTCTCCCTCCTCTCTCACTCCTTCTAGCTAAGATCTTTTTTTAGTGCCACTTAAAACATTTTGACACCATGAAAAAGATTTTGAATCTTTATTTCTTATCCATCTTGTCCAGAAAGCTCATTAGGATCTCAAGACCATTCTGTCTGGCTAAATTCTTTTTTTTTTTTTTTTTTTTTTGCCTTTTGGAGGGCAATTGGGGTTAAATAACTTGCCCAAGGTCACACGGCTAGGTTTTTGTTTGTGTGTGCGTTAAGTGGCTGAGGCTGGATCTGAACTCAGGTCCTTCTGACTCCAGGGCCAACACTCTGCTCACTGCACCACCTAGCTGCCCCTCTCCCTAAATTCTTAACACTGGTACAAAAGTATTATTGAAAAGATGGACAATACTGTGGGGTTTGAACTCATTTTAGATTGCCTTAAAGCAGCAGATACAAATCTAGCTTAATGCACTTGACACTAAGTTTCAGCCTCTTTATAAACAGGACCCTGGTAGTCCCAGAAAGATACTCTGAGTCACTATGTTTCCTTAGTTGTGTCTGAAGTATGCAGTGTTTGGTAGTAGTGAATATTTTACCACAAAATCTGCTTCTACCCATGGAATAGATTTTTTCCCCTTCATAGTTAATATGTTGTACATAGACCTGTTATTTCCCCCAGACAGACTATTATTTTGGAATACTCCCCTCACCCCCCTCTCCCCTTCTGAACAAGGAAAGGGAGAGGAGAATTTGTGGGACACTAGGCTAGGCTTTTTAGTCAAGCCAAGTGGATTTGGTCCCAGATCTGTGGTTTCCTCACCATCCTAGACATTAGTCAGAACGTGTTACTTTGCAGCCAGCTGTGGTTTAAGAAGCATTGTGTGTAATGAGTTGGCTAGAGACGAGGATTCACAAGTGTTTGTTCTTTTTCTGTTTTTCTGAATATGCTTTGACCATTTTTATATTTCCCTGCCCTTACTATGTTCCCGTTAGCGTAGGAAGACTGAATGATTGTTCCAGAGAAAGCAATTCTGTCTTCCATCCAGTTTTACCAAGCCCAAGTTTGGAACCCACCCTTCCCTTCCTACTTCAATGTTATTTCCCTATAAAATCATATAATTTTAATAATTGGGGAGTTTCTGGTCAAAGTTGTGTCCAAGTAGTCACTAAGTCATATTCTAGCCAATGTCAAAGGTTTTTGTTTGTTTGTTTGTTTGTTTTTTATAAGTAGCCTTAAAAAAAAAAAACCTGGAAGGGGGGCAGTGAGAGAGGAGGGAAGAGTAGAGTAGTCGATCCCATTCAGCCATTAATCACCCGCTATGTGCAAGGTACTTTCCCATTAAATTGAGGCCTTTCTGAGGTTTCGTAGTATTCAGGACATGTGTCTAAATACAACTTCTCTTCTCTTTAGCTTTATCCTATAAAGTACTCTAAGATGGCCTTTACTTAAAAAACAATCCTGACCACTTCCCTCAATGACACCCTTTCTTCTTTGTTCCATTCATTTTTTTTTCCTTTTTCTCCTAAGAAAATGGCAGGGGGTGGGTGGAGAGGAAGAACTTCACCTGGGGAAGATTTAGACAGCAGCAACAAAGCCTAACTCCACAGAGGGGAAACTAATTATGCAGCTAATTAATCGAACAGATGTCATTTTAAGTACTTGTTTCTTCATGCTTTGGTTGCACACGTGACATGCTGGTGTTAGACTCTTCAGAGCCTTTTGGGGAAAAATGCCATCACACTAGACTTGAAGGTGAACCCCATTTTCTTAGTCTTCATTCTTCCAGGGTCAACTAGAATCCTGCCTTTTCTACTCTGTTTCCCCCAATTATTCTGGCCTATAATGGTTTCTGCTCTTGTTCCTTAGTAAGCAAAATGAAAGCTTTTTGATGGCAGGGAATGTATCCTACTAGTTAGGGTCCATTAGACCCTGAGGTCCTTGAGAGCAGGGACTGTTTGTGTTGCTGTCCTTCTTGGGTTTTGTTTGCTTGGCCTTCCTTTGTATCCCCAGCACTTAGCATGGTGTAGGCATTTGATAAACGCCTGTGGGTTTGAATTGACTTGTATCTCTTTCATCATCTAAGTATGGTGTAGTGGAAAGAGTCCTAGATTTGATTCAGAATATCTGAGATAAGTTCAGCTTCACCACTTGAAAGTGGCACAACTTTAGAGAAAGTTTCCTCTTGCAATCAGTTTCTTCTGATGCAAATTGTGATAATAATGGCACTGCTTGTTCCATAGAGTGCTTGTAAGAATTAAAAGGGACATTAATAATAATCATTAGCACTCAATACATAACTCTTAATTGGTCTGTTTGCTTTTTTCTCCATTTACTTTTCTATTCTTTCTTAGAAAAACAAATGTCCTTATAGGTAGGAAATACAATGGAATGATATTTTCAGAAGTGAATTTTGTTGTTATCTTTTGTTTTTATATCACCTACATTTCACAAGATTTCCCTTTCCCTTCTTTCTCCCCCAGAACCATTTCTTATAACAAAGAACAAAAAAGGCTGGAAAAAGAGTTCAGCAAAACTAAACAACACATAAAAAAAAATCAGAGTAATCTGCAGTATTCTCTTGCCAGAGTCTAACATTTCCATAAATAAGCAGGGGTTGGGGCCTTTTCCTGTCTCTTGTTTATGACTGATAAGTTCCCACAATTTTATCTCATCCAATTTCAAATGTTTTGTTGTCATTTTTCTTTACATTGTTTTTGTCATTGTGTATATCGAATTTTTTCATACTACCCACTTCACTTTGCATCTTCCCATGCTTCTCTGTATTCATCTAGTTGAATAATATTTTAAAAATCACTCCTAACATAGGCACCCCCTCTACTAATGCATGTTACAACGTCTGTAACTAAGTAGATGGCCTTCAAAAGGTGTAATGGCACAGGAAAATCCATCAACCTGGTGCCAACCTAGTAAGTCATTTTTGTCTATTCAAGTAAAAATGAATGCATTGCCCCTTAATAGAATTGCCATTCTCATCCCCCACCCCCCAAATACCTTGCTGAGGAGGAAAAAAGCAATCTCTTTCTTTCTCTCCCCCTCCCTTTCTCACCTTCTCCCTCCCTCTCCCTATCTCTCCCCCCTCTCTCCATCTCCCTTCCTTCTGCCGTCTCCTTCCTTCCCCTCCCCTCCTCTCTCCCCTCCTCTCCCCTCCCCTCCCTTCCCCTCTCCCCTCCCCTCCCCTCCTCTCTTCTCCTCTCCTCCTCTCCTCTCCTCTCCTTTACTCTCTCTTCCCCTCCTCTCCCCTCCCCTCTTCCTCTCTTTGCTCCTCTCTTTAAAGTCTTAACAGCTTCAGCTTTTAGTGACACCAATGTAAATGTCATCTACCCTTGATTAAGCCTAACTCTTCTGCTAACTTTTGCTTCAGTGGAAAGCTGGTCAGGTAAACTAGGTGCTTGAGGCAGCACCTTTTCCCACTTGTTTGACTGAGGAAGGTTATCCTGACTGAAGGGGTGGGAGAAGTTACAGTTTGAAGTGAAGACCACTTG
This sequence comes from Gymnobelideus leadbeateri, assembly GCA_011680675.1. NCBI lineage: Eukaryota > Metazoa > Chordata > Mammalia > Diprotodontia > Petauridae > Gymnobelideus > Gymnobelideus leadbeateri. Next base: position 606,885 of record WOXC01006572.1, read on the forward strand.
AGGGATGGGGGTGAGGGGAGGGGAAAAGATATTAAAATAATCTGGATGGGGAGTGCCAGGGGCCTCTTTGTTGTTGTTCACTCATTTCAGTCATGTCCAATTCTTGGTGACCCCATTTGGGGTTTTCTTGGCAGAGTTACTGGAGTGGTTTGCCATGCCTTCTCCGGGTCATTTTACAGATGAGGAAACTGAGGCAAACCGGGTGAAGTGACTTGCCCAGAGTCACACAGCCAGGAATTGTCTGAGGCCACATTTGGTCTTCCTGATTCCAAGCCCAGCACTATATCCACTTCACCATCTAGCTACTCTATCTTGTTTATAGTTTGTCACAAATAAAGGAGATGGTAAAACCTAAGGAATGTCATGATGTGGAAGAAGTAGAGTGGAAGCTGCCATTAATGTTGAGTAATTGTGTGGTCTTGTTCTTAGGGTCTTTGTTCTTAATTGTCTTTGTGACAGACCTTTGTGAAAAGGTATCAGCAAGGATATTCCTGTCTCAGCGGATGATGAGGGAAGAGGGGAGGGGAGTCAGGTAGAAGAGAACACCAGGAGCCAGGCTCTGAAATCAAAGAAGTTAGAAGAATGCACCAGAGGTCAGTAGACAGGAGCAGTAAGGACGGTGAGCAGCTGTGGTGTAAGTGGATGGGGTGGACTGCAGAGGAAGGGCCTTTAAGGGTGTGGAGAGAAGACTGATCTGGAAATAAAGACCTTAGGAATTAGAGAAGGTCCTAGTTGGGCGGGGCCCTCGACACCTGCCACAACCAAACCAACAAGTCATCGTCTCGACTTCTTGCAAAGCGCCAGGGAAGGCAAGCCCAGCTTCTTTCCAGACAGACCATTTTTTAAGCTTTTCCTTTCATCAGACCTAAGGCTACCACTCTGTGCTACATTCCAGTTATTCTTGTTCTGCCCACCCTCTGAAGGAAGAGCAGAGTCAATAGTGCGTTAGGAAAGTCAGTTCCTTTTTCTCTTTCACATGACAGCTCTTCAGATACCTGCCAGCGACCATTCTCTCCATCCCCCAAGTCTTTTCTTCCCCCAGTTCCCACAAGTAGTCCTCCTTTGGTGTAGTCTCAAGGCCCCTCACCCATCCTCTTCGTCTTTCTCTGGGTACTTTTCACCTTATCAGTTTTCTTACAGTGACATGCCTAGAACTCAACATAGTATTCAAGATATGATCTAGCCACAGTACCTGGCACATAGTGATCACCTAATAGTTTTTGATGGACTGACCTGTACAGTAGGGCCATTGCCTACCTAGCTATGTCCAGACCCTGAGCTTTCCTTAATGCAGCCCAAGCTGACTCTAGTTATCTTAGCTTGATTCAATTGACCTTGCAGTTAGCTAAACCCCCAGATATTTTTTTTCAGATGAAGTGCTATGTAGCCATGCATCTCCCATCTTGTACTTGTGACATCCATTTTTAAAACCCAAATAGAAGACCATGTTTATCCCTAAGGGGCACTTGGGGCCCAAAAGGGGGTTCCATTCTCTTCTTGCTGCATGACTTTGGTTTGGTCCTTTCTTCCCTCTTGGCCTCAGTTTCCTCATTGGTAAAATTGGCAGATTATGTTAGATGATCTCTAAGAACCCGTCCAGTTCTGTCCTCTGCTCTCTCATACCTTCCTGGTGACTTTCTCATCTTATCAGTTCTATGCTGACAACTACCAGCTCTGGATAGCCAATCATAGTCTCTCCTGAGCTCCAATTTTGCAACAATAACTGTCTTTTGGACGTATTGAACAGCAGGCCCTAGAGGCACCTAGAGGCACAAACTTGTTTGCGTCAAAAAAAAAAAAGTTTCTCAACCCACCCTTCCTTTCTGACCTCTTTTTGCCAACTCTACCTTCCTGCTTGACTGTACCTGAGAACAGGTCTCCTTGCCTCATCTTCAAACCATCCTCAAACAATCAGCAAAGAAACATTTTAAAAGTGCCTACTATGTGCCAGGTAGTGGGGCTACAGCTACAAAGACTCTGAAAAATGTCTACTCAGTAAGAGCCTACATTCTGATGGGGAAGACAGCAAGCACATGTTTAAGTAGATAGATCTAAGGTGAAGCTGTGGAAATGGCAAAGTAGTTAACTAGGAGGCAACTTGGGAGGAGAGGAGGACGTTAGCAGCTGCCTGAGGAATCAGGAAAAGCTTCATGCAGAAGATGGGGCCCAAGTCGTACCTGAAAAGATGAAATGTCAGATGTGGAGTTGACTTAATAACAAAATTGACATGTAGCATTTGTAAAGCACTTTCATGCCTCAAATGTGCTTTACAAATATTATCTCAAAGCAACCCTGGGAGTTATGTGGTGTGAATATCCCCATTTTACAGATGGGGAAGTTGAGGTAGAATTGAGTGACTTGCCCAGAGACACACAGCTCATAAGTGTCTGAGGCTGGATTTGAGGTGAGGTCTTCCTGATTAGACCCAGTCCATCCACTGTGGTGTCACCAGCTACGTAATTTCTTGACATTTTTGGCATGAAAAATGAATCACAAGTAGATTCGGGGCCTGTAAGTGGACGTTGAACAACATCTTTAGGAAGGAGATTATTCTTGCAGTATGGCTCTTATCCTAGAGAGTTAAGAGACTGATGTCCAAAATGGAGTTTGGGGAGACTTTTGTGCCAGAAGGGAGGCTCTGTTGAGTGTTGAACACAATGTATTTGGCTCCTTGTCTGTTTGATAAGTGTCCCTCCCCAAGAACTTCAGGTTGTGTGTTTGGGGCTGTTTACATTTGTATCCCTGACAATATCATAGCCTTCATAAAGGGGGTGGGAGAAACAGAACATAGCAGTGAAATGGTAACATAGAAAGGCTGGGGAATTCACTTAACATCGAGGCGTTCGCAGCACGGATGAGTTAATCTTGTCTCTGAAAGCTTCCTTCACCGTTTACTTTGTAACATCAGTTGTTCCTTTGAGATCCCTTTCTCATCCCGGGAGGCCTGCTTGTTGGGATGCAGAACGGTTTCTGTGGTGACCTTTGGTTTTCAGTTATCCATAAATGTTCCAGATTTCAAGAGATGAACCTTTTGCTAGTAGGTTACAGCACAAAGGTTCTCATTTTCCCCCATTGAACATAGGAAGGAAGTCTACTCAGACACTTAAATTATCATTGATGTTTGCTGTCTTCTGTCCATTAGAGGGGTGCAGACTTGAGGGTGAGGGTTCCCCTCCCCTGAATTAGACTGAGCTCCTTGAGAGAGGAGACTAGACCATTTCTTGCTTTTCTTTGTACCCCCCAGCATACAAAAAGTGTCTAATGAATGTTTGTTGACTTGATTTTTCCCCTGTCCATTTAGTGTAGAGAGCACAGGACAGAAGACATACGGTTGAGTTGTAGCTAGCTGTGTTTGCCAATGGGAGTAGATGTCATTTTCCTCTCCATTTAAAGAAACAAATGTGGAACAGATTTTAACATCTGAAACCACTGTCAAAGAGCATATGCAATAGAAAATCTTCCTATTGCATGATTGATGACTTATCCTTATGGGCCGATCTGGAAAGGATACTTGTGGATAACAAAACTCTTCTTTGTCACTGACCTGAATAGTTTGTCCATACTTGGAATGAAGAAGGAAAGCTTTGGTAAACTGAGTTCCGTGCTGGCGTTCAGTGCTGGCAAGCGCACAGGTGTCCCTGGAGAAGGGTCACTCTGGTTTTCTGTGATCTTTTGCTTTTTCTCCTCGTCTCTTTTTCTCAGCCTTCTGGAAACACTTATAGAATTAAATGCAAATTCATAACAACAAAATGGTAAGGTTGCAGATTTGAACATAAACCAGGAAATGCAATTTCCAACATACTCACTTCACAATTTGTAGGATCCAGCATGATATTGTGATGTGTCAGAAGTATGGAATCAGTGAAATATTCCTAGTCATGCTGAAATTTTCATTTTATTACATTGAATGAATATAGGTTAAAAAGTTGTTTTGGGTTTTTTGTATGTACTTTGGTTTTGGTAACCCAATTTTGGGTTTCTTTATGTTTTATTTTTGAAAAATTGAGTTTAGTCTGCTTGGAGCTTAGACACCCCCAAGCCAAGTGTCAAACATGCATGTGTGCATGTGTCCCTGCTTCTCTGATTCCCCCCACCCCCTTTAAGTCAGCAGGTTAAGTAAAGCATATAGTGTGTGTACCCAAATGGTAGCACCATTCTCTCCTTAATTCATCTTTTATTTAGTTATGTTTTTGTGCTGTATCTCCAAATAGAATATAAGCTTCTTGAGGGCAGGGGGCCATTTTCCTTCTGGTCTTTGTGTGCCCCAAGCCCAGCTCTGTCCTTCACTCCCAGAACTTGATTGGCAAAGAAAGAGAATTATGGTGTAAGATAAAGAATTGGAGGGATGGTATATTGGGGTGGCAGGGAGGGAAATGTGTTGTGAGGTGAAAGATATTAGGGGACCCCCTTCAGTGTGTGTGTGTGTGTGTGTGTGTGTGTGTGTGTGTGTGTGTGTGTGTGTGTGGATCTTAGGGTCTCAGAGCTCTCTGTAAATCACTGTTACTGCAGTTGATTCAGCATAATTGATGCGGCCTCATTTCCCACAGCTGATGAGGATTATATCAGCTTGGTTTAGCAGTCTCATTTTCTACTCCCAATGCACACTTGTTTTAATGTGTTTCAGTTAATGAGGTAGAAGAGAGAATGAGGTGTTACTGTTTATACACAGACCGTGAATCTGAGCAGAGCTCTTCTGTTAGAGCTCTCTTCTCCCTCTAAGGACGGTCCATGAGGGCATGAGTCACCTTCTTGGGCCATGTTTTCATTGACTAATGCTGAGACAACAGTTGTTAGCCCAGGGGTCCTGCCAAGGAAATAGGAATGCCTCAGTCTCTTCTGTAGTGGTTTTCCATCTATGGAGACCTATGGAATGTTGAGTGGCCATATCTTGAGCAGAATCTGGTTGCAGAGTAAGAAAGTGGGATTTGAGTTAGTTCAGCAAACATTTTCTAGACATTTACTGTGTGTGGGGTACTGGATGAGGGGCTGGAATTCAAAGAGGAACAAAAATTCTGTCTTTGCCCTCAAGGGACTTCCAGTCCTACTAAGTGTGGTCCCTTAGTTGCCCCCTGCAGGAAGAAGAGGATTCCAGTAATAATAAGAGCTAGCATTTCTATAGTATTTGAAAGTCTACGAAAGATTTTTCAAATATTATCTTACTTGACTTGCCCAGGGTTACACAGCTAGTAAATGTTGGAGGCTGAATTTGAACTCAGATCTTCCTGGCTCCAAAAAGGGCAGATGAGAAAGTATATTTCGGGCCTGGGGAACTGCCCACAGGAATGGAATTTGTGAGTCAGGAGAGAGGGCTGTGTGAGATCTGGGCATGGTTACTAGTCCAGTTGGATCAGAATATCTCAGGTGGGAAAGGGAGGATATGAAATTATGTTGAAAAGGAAGGTTGGGGCCAAATTGTTGAGAGGCAGACTGGAAAGGCTTTGTCAGTGAAAGTAAGAATTGAATATTTTGTCACCACTGCAGGTGAATCAGAGCCTAAGCTGTGTGTGGACCGGAGAGCCTGAGGTCAATTTCACTTTCTTAGCTTTGGTTTCACTCTCCCTAGAAAGTTTTTGAAATTACCCAGGGGTTAGTCTGGAGGCCAAGGAAGGGCCTACCCTCATTAACTGGACTGGAGTGTAACCTGGGGGACTGTCACCTCTGGGCATGAGTGTTCTCTAAGGTACTTGGGCAGACTGGAGCCTAGGGTGGTGGTTTTGCATATATTTAAATTATGAATCTCTGGGTTCATAAGAAATGAAGTATGTGCTTGAGTTTAGGGCGTGGGGGTAGAGCTATGCTTGGTGTTAGGGGACCAGTCAGTCCTCCAAAATGGCTTTAACTGTCTGAAAAGCTGCCCCCAAGATTTGGAAAGGGGAGAGACCTGCCATTCCACCCCACCCCACCCTGGTTTTTAGAGGAGGGCTTAATGAGAAGCAGCCATAAATAGTTAAACCTGTTATCTAACTTTTGGCCCAGTGCCAGGCCCGGCACGAGCTGGCTGAGAACGCTGCTCCACAGGCCCAGCACATCCCAGCATTCCTGAAGGCAAAGCTGCCGTTGGTTTAAGCAGGAATTAAACAATTACCAAGTCTTAGTTCTCTCTACCTTCTGTGGATTGCCTCTATAAATTGTCAGCCTGTTGACATTTTAATGCGAATTATGTCATGTGGTATCCCCTTTGATTTCGACATGCCTCAGTTTGTAAATACATGAGCCACTCAAAGGCTTGTGGTTAGTGTACACTCAGGAGGCCTCGGGGTTTTTGGTGGGGGAGTGAGTGAGGGAGGGAGAGAGAGAAGGCAACGCAGAGTGTGCCTGGCATGGAAAGCCTTTTACAGTCAGTTACCCAGTGAGGGTGAGGGCTCCAGACAGCAGCAGCAGGCTCCCAGGGCCTGTTTTAAAGGAGCAGGGTCCCACAAAGTTCAGGCTACTTTCTCCGCTCCTCTTCTGGAATGAGGAGGAAGCTTCTGAAGAGCAGGCCTTCTGCACACCAGGACTTTTGAGTTGACATCTGTTACAACAGTATAGTCATGCTTTCCTCTGGGTTAGCACTTAATCTCTCAGATCATTTCGCCACCTTTCGCCATTACAGAGCTTTGGTTTTTCTGCCAGTCTGTAAATTAGAGTTATGATCCACCTCTTTACCCGAGGCCAGGCATTCTTAACCATTTTCACATGTGTGTGTCACAGACCTCGGTGGCAATCTGGTGAAATTCATGGACCCTCTTCTTAGGATCATGTTTTTAAATGCATGAAAAAACACATAGGAGTATGAAGGAAACCGATTATACTGAAATACAGTTCTCCATATTTTGAGAAAACAAGTTCATGGACCCCAGATTAAGAACTTCTGTGCTAGTATGTCCTCATACATGGGAGCTTCAGGTATATTAAATGATATCTTCAACATTCAACCATCAGATGCACAATGGAGAATGTTCTTTAGGCATTTATTTAAACTTCCATTTGGGGATTCCCTGCAGGAGGCTGCTGTAATTCATATAAAAGATTGAGAATGAGGAGAGATTTAGAAACGAATGCAGTGAGGAGAGGGAATAAGTAGGGATTGGTAAGAATCTATTGGAGAGAGGGAAGAATTATTTTCATGGAAATCAAAAGGGTGGAAATGTTGGGAACTGGGGAAATTCAGGGAAACTGGGAGGAAAGTCCAAAGGGAGAAGAAACTTGGGGAAAGACATTTGGAAGGGAGTCGGTGAACTAGATCCTCAAAGAGACAGTTTTCCAATAGGAAGAATTGGGAAGTCCCTGAACCAGGACTCCTTACTGTCTTTGCCAGTTCTTGACTCCCTGTGCTAATTATGCTGAATAGTATTAGTATTTTAGTATTTTTATTAAGGACTAGCAAATGGGCAACAGCACCTGCTTCCTGGAATTCCTTTGTGTATGCTGCCAAGATTCCCACCTAATCTGGGGTTAACTTCTTAGACATGAAATGCTGTCCCCAAAGAAAATTGGCATTGCTGTTATATATCCAGACAATTTCATTCTAGAAAACTTGAGCATGGGGGTGAGTAATGGAAAGGATGGTCATTGATTTAGAGGGAAAGGGTGGAATCATGCGGCCTTCCTCTGTCTGACTACTAACTCTTGTGCTTCTCTGCCTGAATTGGAATTTGGCTGTCTTACAAAAATGTCATGGGATATTTAATGGCTACGGGTGGTCAGGACCTATTTCCCATGTGTTGAGTAATTCCAGTTTCATGTGTGAATAATACCCATATTAAAACAATTAGAGCTATATATAATCAGAAAAGGAAAGAGTGACCTAAAGCCCTGTGTTTTAGAGAAACCATTGAGTTCTCTTGGGAAAATATTGGCATCTCCCATGAAGACTTAAAATATATGAATCTTTTCAAAGCTTTTTGTTCCTATTCTCCCCCCCCCCCCACCCCGATTGTAACAGGAATTAACAGTTGAGAAGCTAAGAATCGATTCTTATTCTATCCATAGTTTCTTTGATTCTTTCGGAGTTAATTTGAAAGGATGTTATGTGTGTCAAACAATCTTTCTGGGGACCACTGGTGAGTTGTTTACTCTGAGAAATTTAGCAAAAGCCCTACAGCTAGGACTCCATATCTAGTCAGAACTTGTGCGTAAAAGGAAAGGGTAAGAAATAACCTTATACGTGATAATTATTATTCCTTGTTCATGTAAAAACCCCCACACTGAGGTGTGATATTCCTCTGAAAATACATAACAGGTGAGCCTTTTGTTGGTGGAATTGTGACATGTTTGTAACATGTAAGTTGGTTTCTTCTTTTCTAAAGAAGGCATAACTAATTTTGTGCCTGAAAATGTTTCTTAAACTTGTGATTTTTGACAAAGATGATAACCTTCAGATTATAGTAGTTAACAATAGCAATGAGTCATTAGTGATCTAGGGCACCCAAGAAAGCTACTGTCATCTCAGGCTGCATTGGGAGGCGTGGTATGCGGGAATAAGGAAGAGATGGTCTAACTTTATTCTCTGTTGGTCTGATCATATCTAGAATATTGAGTCCAGTTTCTCGATGACTTATTTTAGAAAAGGCATTGATGAGGTGGAAGGTATCCCACTGAAGACATCCAGCATGAGAAAGGGCCTGGGTTTCATGTCAAACAAGGGTCTGTTGAAAGAACAGGAGATGTTTAGCATGGGAAACAAGAACTTGGGTTGAGGGACAGGCTGCCATGTGGAGGATTGGTTCCACAGGGTGGGAATTACAAAGAAGGAAAATTTAAACTTAATTTCAGGAAAATATTGCTCCCAATTAGAGCCACACCAAAGTGTAAGAGACTGCTTCAGGAAGGAGGTGGGTTCCTTTCCATTGGAAATCTTGAAGCAGGGGCTGCAAGACCAATTGGGGGCCTGTTGGAAAGAGAATTCTTTTTCAAGCTGGAATTGGACTAGGTGGCCACAGAGGTCCCTTCCTGCCCTGAGATTCTGTGACTAGTTTAAGATCTTAATGGGAATTTGGGATAGGGGAGGGGGCTGGCAGCCCATGGCCCAGCTGAAGTAGCAGGTATGATTGTGCAGCAGATGGTGAGGCCACGGCATGGCCTTGAGAGAGGGCTGTGTTGAATGGCTGTGGTGTCCAGATCTGGGGAAGGTAGGTAGCATGCCCCTCATTGCCATGGGGCAAAACCCTGGCTGCCTTACAGGACCCGTCAGAGTTGCTGATATTGGAGTACAAACATGTTAATGGCAACAGCTGAGACAGCAACTCCCCTCTGTTAACTTGGGTCTGTCAATACATTTGTCTAGAGGGCAGGCAGAAAGGGGGATTAAAATGTTAGAGTAGTGCTGGGAGAAACATCTTGGAGGTTAGTTTAATAACAAAGAAAAAAAAAAGACTGAAGGTTGGTGGGGAGAAGAGACTATAGGGATTGAATGAGAAGGGTTTCTGACAATTAACTAATTCTCCTTGCTCTAACCCATGACAGAATTAATCACACATTAACACACTGACAGCAAAATTAATGTCATATGCAAATTAATGTCGTAGGCCGGGCATTCAACAGCTTGTTTTCCTTTTTAAGGCTAGTGCTAAGGCTCCTCCCCTTCAATGCTGGCTCATCAGTTGGTATAGGTACCATTCTAACTTTACCTGAGCATCTTCTGTTTTAACCAGCATCTCATTTACCAGCTTGAAATCACTTTCACTTTAATCAGTAGACACCTTTGCTTATGAATTCAAGAATAAATAACCAGAAACAAACCAAACCAAATAACCAACCTAAGGTTGCTGGTCTTTTTGGATTCTTTTTTGGGATCCTTTTTTTTTTTTTAAGCTGGGGTTAAGTAACTTGCTCAAAGTTACACAGCCAGTCATTATTTATGTGTGGGTGCTCATTTTCTGAGGCCAGGACCGATCCTGGGTCGTCCCAATTCCGAGGCCGGTGCTCTTACTCACCGCGCTACCTAAGCCACCCCTCTTTTTTGGGATCTTTTCAGATTCTGTACTGAATTTGAAAATGCCTGTAACCCAGTAACCAGTCCACCCCACTTCATACAATTAAATTAGAGTTTGCATATAGAGAATAATAGAAACTACAGATATCTTAACCTTGCAAAGGGTGCCATTCTCACATGGGAGTTGAGATTAGGGAGAGGCTGGATTAGTCTGGTTACATCTAAAATTGCTTCCAGAGTCAATGAAGACAGTGAGATGCCTTCCAAATGAGGGAATGGGGGCACTCTTTGAGAGTAGGGCATGCGTTTTAATTTTCATTTTGTAAGCTTTGTGGCTTCTAACTTCAGCAGCAGGAGGCAGGGTAGACCAGAAGCAATATTATAAAAAAATGACAAACCTCCTTTTGAATGGGCCATCCATGACTAGTGACATTTATTGACTAATGGCAGCATACTAGGCATGGTGCAAGATTTAAAGACAATCCATGTCCATAAGGCCCATGACTTGAAGCCATAGCCAAAACTGTCCAAGGTAGGAAGGAAAGGTGTACTTCCTGCACTGGGTGTGAATGATGAGTCCCAGCATTTCCTTTATTGAATTGGGTTCTTTGATACATGAGGTCCTACTTTATCTACTTCCAACTAGGATAGACTTAGGACTTAAAAGATGAGGGGAAAGTCTAGTTTCCCTGAACCTACCAGGGACACTAATGCCTCCTTATTGTGTTAATAAAACAACCTTGCAGATTAACCATGGGCCCAGGGTGAACGAATACTGCTTTTGTTTATTGTCTGTGTAAGATGACCTCATTCAAATATTTTGTGAGTTGATGCGATTGTTTGTACCTGTTTTCATGACTTATACATGGGGGAGGTGATTTGATCTAGTAGAAGGAATATTAGATTAGGAGTTAGAAAACCTCTGTTCTGGCACAGGTTCTGCCATGTGAACTTGAATGATTCATTTAAATGTTCTGATACTTCCTTTCTACACCAATGGGGATGATCCCTGCACTGGATGAAAGAGTGGACGTGAAGATACATTCATTTACCAAGGGTTGTTCTAAAATAAGGTGATGTTATTTGTGTCTGTTCAACTTCAAGATAATTATATGAGTGAAAACACCTCAAGAAATAAAAAAGCATCATAAAAATATGGGCTTATTTTAGTGACCAGTCAAATATACTTTGGCCCTGCTTATATTTGTCAATATTACAAGTTTTAGCCCCAGATCAGAGAATACATTGCATGGAGCAAGGCTAATTGTTCTCTTCATTGCTTGTCTAAAGCCATTTTTAAGCTTGGGTTGCTATGCCTCCCAATGAGCACTGGGGCAGATCAGCTCTGCTCCTGAGCTGCACACTGTAGTCCCCTCATAGACACAGAGCTGCACATTACCTTAGACTTTATTTGGTTCAACCTCCTCATTTTATGGATAAGGAAACGGAGGCCTGGGAAATTGACTTGTCCATAGTCACATAGCCAAGGAGGAGACTAGAAGTGGGGTCTCCTAATCAATTCCTGCCACAGTGTTCATTCTACCCTTCTGCCTTGGGGTTGGTGGAGAAGGTGCAGAGTTGGGGAGGTGGCAAATGAAAGGGGAATAAGAGAAATGAGGTGGGTGATAGTGTATAGTAGACTGATGGAGAGACGTGGAACCATGTATAAGTGATATATCAAGGTGATGGGAAAGTTTGGGGAAAGGGACCTGCCTGAGTAGCGATGACATCTTTAAGTGATTGCAATGAGGAGGCAAGGAAAGCAGTCAGAAGGTGATGGCAGGTCTGATGTCAGAGCTATCTGGCCTGCCCTAGTACTTATAAATGCAGGTGATATAAGTAATCAAAGTAAGCTGTGGTCTACTTGCCATCAGCTTAAGAGTAAACTTTATCTTGGTCTGTGCTGTCTGGGGCTACTTTCCCTTGAAGGTAAAAATGCCAGCCAGTGGGGTTCTGTATTATGCCTTCATTGCTGCTGATACCAGAGTTAGGTGGAGAGGCCTGTGGCTGAAAAGATGGAGGAGGAAACTAGGTCTGTAGCTGGCACCCCTAAATGCCTCCTTCAGGACAAAGAACTTATGTTGGAGGTGAACAGTGAAGAGCCAGAGGAGCCTATCTGTGCTGACTTTGGAAAGCCAGGTCTGCTCTGGTTGCACGTCTGTGCATGTGGTCATTTCTTTCTTTCTTTTTTTTAATCTGGCCCTGGCTAAGATGCTTCCTGCTGTCAATGGGGATTGCTAGGAGACCAACAGAGGCCTGCCTTCTGCTTCTTCCCCAGGGCAAGGTCCTGGCCACTTTCCTAGGTCAGCATAATAAAAAGAACACTAGAGGCAAGTCAGATGTACTGGTACCCCCTTCCCTGTCCTCATCCCTTATTCCTTTCCCCAAAATGCCTTGAATTCTTCCTTTAGGAGCTCCATCATGATTTTCTGCATAGAAACATTCAGGAGAGAAAATAATGTTATGTTAGCCAACTATTTCTGTTGCGCCGACCATCTTAGAACTTAGTTGTCTTGACAGGAGTGTGAAATGAGTGTAAATAAGGAATAAGATCCTTCAGAGTGTTTTCTTTTAGTCTCTTGGTATCTCATCTGAATAACTTCACTCTCCTCATCATTATCTTTGAACTCCCTTCCCTGCCAACACTCATCTCTGCCCATTGAGGGGGGGTGTTCAGCCTCAGAATACCTCCCATTCTCTATCATATCTGTCTGTTAATACTTTGTCCAGCTGTGTGACCATAGCCAAAGCAGTCTGCTTTTATAGAACCCCAGTTTCTTCCTCTATTAAATGGAGGTGATGATGCTTGTGCTTCCCACCTTACAGGGGTATTCATAATCATGTCCCATGCTTAAGGCACTACGTTAGGCACATGCTGTGCCCTCAAGAAGATTCCATTATACTGTTGTAAGGAAAATTCACTGTTTTGCCAAACTTTAAGTTACTTTGTTTATGCCCCCCGGAGCATCCTAGACATGATTGTTCTTGAAAGTCTCCTAGTTTTGTCTGATTTTGTTTCTTTCCTTCTCCTGAGGAAATTGTTATAAGAAACTTCCTTTATATTTTATACTTTAATCTCACCAAGCAATTGCTGTGAGAGTAGTGATGGGAAAGAAGGAATAAACAAGATTCAAGACACTTAGAGAGCATCTAACCCAGCCTCCTACTTATGGCAGGAATACTTTTCCAGTCCCTCCATACAGGTCACCTGGTCTCTGCCTAAGCATTTCTGGTTGTAGAGAACACGGGACTCTGACTCTTGAAATTCTGCCATCCAAGAAGAATTGGCTGATTGTAGATATGATCTGATCAGGACAAAGTACACCCTGACTCCCACTTGTTGCAGGTCCTAGGATTCTGTTATTGTCTCCTAAAGTCTTGATTAATCTTGAGCTTATAATGATTGTTCCCTAAAAAGCCCAGGTCTTTTTCATATGATCTTCTGGGGCACCATTTCTCTCTTAAGCAATCTTGGTTGAAGGACGGGTCTTACATATATAAAGCAAGAGGTGAATGGGGCAAAACAATAAAGTTTTACACAGTGTATAATCCAATGGCCAAATGTTTAGTGCAGACAGTACATCCTATAGTCTAAAAGGAACAGATCTCCCTAGATCTGTAAGACCGCTAAATGCCACACAGCATTTAGGTCTTTCATAGCGCCTCATAAGTATCTTCCTCTTTTAAAATCTCTTTTATTTTATATCAATTTGAATCCTCTTCAATTTTACTGTTTTAAAATCAACATTAGACTGAGGGATCTAGCTTGTGTGAATTTAAACCAAAGGGTCGGTGGTTTCTAATCATCCTTTTCCCCTGCTAGGGATTGCTTTGGAAGCATGAGACCTTCTTACTTTCTTGCTGTTACGTTTTTACAAAAAAATGTACTTTTTTTAAACCTTAATGTTATCTACATGTCCTCCTTTCGTTTGGCATATTCTGATTTATTCCACAAACTTGTTTAGCTGTGTTTAGCCAGAATGAGTTTTAGTTTTATTTTCTATTCCTTTTTCTAACCTCCCCAAGTGCATATTGTCTCTACCCTTGCCAGGGTTGGTTAAAACCTCCCAAATTAGCATCCTCAGAGAATTTTAATTAACTTGCTGTTTACCAGCCCTCTCCTTTCAAGATAATTAATGAGGATGTTAAATGACACTGGACCTGACACTGATGCTGCTCCCTGTGGCACCTTACGAGATGCCTCACTAGGACTCAGCCCTGTTGATCATTCTCCTTGTTTCCCCTTCATCCTGATTTGGGGCAGGTGGCCCAGTGCAGGGACTCCACTGGTGCTTGCATTTAATGGAGCCTTGATTGCTTTTTGGCCTTGCCACTGAAATAATTGACATGATTTCTTTGGAGAGTGACACTTTGTCTATCTTTTGCTTATTCCTTAAATCTTTTTATTACCTCATGATGATTAAAGTTGGCTTTTTGATGGAGTAGGAGATATTCCTGACCTTTCAGGAATTTCAGCAATAGAAAATTTCCCAGTATGGAAACTCTTTCTAGAGATTCGGATCAGCCACTCTTGTTGGGCTCTCAGTATTAAGTGATGTACTTATATGGGGTCACAGAACTGGTATGTATTGGAAATAATACATAGTCTTTCAATAGGAATACATAGTCTTATTGGAAATAATACATAGTCTTTCAATTGGAAATAAATAGTCCTTCAATTCTGAAGTTAGTTATGCCGTGCTTCCTAAAAATTAGATTTACTGGATAGCATAGCAAAGCACTAGGGAATCTCCCATTAACTTTAGCATCATCTTAGGCCCTTTTCTCCCCAAGTCTCTCAAAATTTCTGATTTCATACAGGATTCAAGAAACTGATGTTTGTTGCTGACATACAGTAAAGTGTTGGAATGAATGCTGGGGAGCTCTAAATATCTGTATTAGTTATCTGCTTTAGGGCATCGTGGCAATGCATTGAAAACCATCAGTCAGTTTCCTTCGTTGTGATGTCTGTAGTATAAAAAGTCCTGCATTTCACCCTTAGATCACAAAGACGTGGATTTGAATCCTGATTCTGATGCTTAGGATCAGGCTTTGAGTAGGGCTAGAAGGGACTTTAAAAACAGTCCAACAACTTTACCTGTTGTGTGACCCTGGGCAAGTCATTTCCCTGGCTCTCAGCTTCCTCAAATATAAAATGAAAGGGGTGAACTAGTTTATCTCTTAGTTCTTAGTTACAGATGTCAGACATACATGGCTACTGAACAGAGAGGAAAGCCAGATTAAAATGTAATTGGGAAATATTTAACAACAAATAAACTTTACAAATTTAATTAATCTAACTTAAGAAATAAATGAATTTATAAAGAATATCAATAATGTTAATATGTAGTTTTCTAAGTTATTACGTGGTCCATAGGGATCTTTCTATACGTTTTAGTTATTTTGTTGATGTTCACACATTTCAATTGTGTTTGTCTCTTCATCACTTCATTTAGGGTTTCCTTTCTTCCTTCCTTCCTTCCTTCCTTCCTTCCTTCCTTCCTTCCTTCCTTCCTTCCTTCCTTCCTTCCTTCTCTCCTTCCAGCAGAGTTAAGTGATTTGCCCAGGGTCACACAGCTAGTAAGTGTCTGAGGCCAGACTTGAACTGAGGTCCTCCTGACTGTAGGCCTGTTTCTTTATCCTCTGTGCATATTTAGGGTTTTCTTGGCAAAGATACTAGAGTGGTTTGCCATTTCCTTCTCCAGCTCAGTTTTACAGATTAGGAAATTGAGGCAAACACTGTTAAATGGCTTGCCCAGAGTCACACGTAGTAAGTGTCGGAGGTTGAATTTGAACTCAGAAGATGAGTCCTTGACTCCAGGCCTCACCCTCTCCACTGTAGCGCCAGGGGCCCTCATTTCTATTTGAATTCGACACCACTGCCTGCCTTAGAAAGCTAACTTCCATGGTCCTCTAGTTAGTTTATCAGAGGACCAGGATACCTGTCCCATCTCTTGAGCATGGGTAAGTGACCTACCCTCTGTGGGCCTTTACTTCTTCATTTGCACAAGGAGGGGATTAGACAAGAGCAGTAGGACCATTGATAGTTTCAGAGCTACAAAGGATCTCACAGGAAATCTAGACCAAGCTCTGCCTTTTACAGATCACCTTCCTGGTTAGTTTACATTCTAACCTTTCTTCTTAGTCCCCTTAAGTCGTTTGCCCAGAATCACAGATCGTCAATAAGAGAGTCAGGGTTTTAGTCCAGTTACTTTGACCTGAGATTTGACACTTTTTCTGCTGTAATATTCTGCCTTCCAGGTTATCCCTAGATAGCCCAGTGGAGAGAGCAATGGCTCTAGAGTCCAGAAGACCCGAATATTGGGCATGTCACTTAGCCTCTTTATCCATAAAATGGGGATAGTTGTAGCAATTAACTCCCAAGATTGTTGTGGGGATGAAAGGAGAGAATCCACAGACAAACACTACTGTGCAAACCCTTAAAGTGCTATGTAAATGTGTTCCCATCCTTTCCTTTCAACCTACCAACATGCATCTTCCCAAGGGAATACAAACATTTTAATATTGCACTAATTATGACATAATTAGGATGGTAAAATTTCTAAGTGTTTTTATGTCATATTATGCATTTTAAATCCAAATATAAATGACTTGGATTATCCGTGCGATTGAGCACTCCATTCATGCAGATAATTGAGAGTTGACAGCGTCATTTTCCCCCAATTACTTACTGATTGTTTCTTGTCTCTCTTTCTCGTTGTAACACATGGAGCTGCTTTTTAAATAGCTATGTTAATGTCCTCATTAATTTTACCTTTTCTTCCAATTAATAAATATTAACTCCTATGACAACATTAACTTGATGTTTTTTGTGACCCTATACATTATTAAATCCTATCTTCGCCCCTAATACAACTTTGTTTTTTGGCCCCTTTCCTCATTTGAAATCAAACTATCTTTTTTTCAGAGAGGGTTTTAGTTGATTCAGTAGTGTGCTATAGTGGGCATGCCCACAAAGTGGGCTTCAGAGGATTTGGGATCAAAAGCCCCATCTCTGACATGTACTAGCTGTGAGATCTTGGACACGTCATTTGAATTTTGAGTTTCAGCTTCCTCATTTGTAAATTTGTACCCTAGTATTATTGTGGAAAACAGTCATAGGATGTGAAAGTGCTTGGAAAATGCACATGCTCTGAGTGTGTGTGTGTGTGTGTGTGTGTGTGTGTGTGTGTGTGTGTGTGTGTGTGTGTAAGCTTAGGTTTACAAATCCAATACACTATCAGGAAGACATTAATTGTTAAATGAAAGAATATTTTCCTAAAGCTCAACTTCTTCACCAGCTGTCCATGTAGATGCTGAGATAAGATTAATGCAGATTTTATCATTTTCTAAGATGAAATTTGTCTTAGAGTTGAGAGTATGGAACATAGTAATCTTTATGGGGGTGATATACAGTGAACTGGTTTTTTCATCCTCTTGGTTCGGGGAATGTCAATGTCTAAATCGGAATCATTCCTTATTCCTGCAGGGCAGGAAAGGTGGATCATTTTTGTTAGCAGAGGTCTTGGTGATCTGCCACCTTTATAGCTTGTTGAATGTCCTGTAGGATGTGTGTGATTTGTCATCAGGGCTAACACTGTAGTTTTTCATCCCACTTTTGTATAGAAAATGTACCCTTTTTCATGTCATGCTACCAACTAGAATGCTATTACATAATATCTCATAGCTAAAAGCATAAATTAAAACAATGAAATTAATTGTTCCCAATTTACTTCCAACACTTTTGACATTTACTTTGCAATCATCCCCTTGAGTCAGGTTTCTACATTGCACTTCAGTCCGTGAACGTGACACAAAGACAAGGAGTTTCTTTTAATTTTCCTCTTGCTTAGAACAGGATATGGCAGCTGAAAGCAAAAATCTTCATAAAATTGTTGGGTGACACATGACTTGTCAGGAAGCCTTGTACTAGAATGTGTTAATATATTTGGGAATGGCTGTGAATCAGAAAGTGACTCTCTTTACTTTCCATTAAAAACATTTAGTGACTACCTACAAACTACAAGGCACCCTTAGGTGTGGGCCCTTTTGAGGATCTCATCAATGGAACTGTTCCCTCCATCACTGCAGTCAGTAACTCACCAGTGCCTTCTCATTCTGTTTAATTCATGTCTGTGGAGTCCTTCCTTTAAGGTCTTATAACATTCTCTGAGCATAAGTGGGACACTTGAACTTTCTGTCTTTACATACTCTGGGAACAGCCCATCTTCTTTGCTGACCATACATTTCTTAGATGTTGCCTTATTTACATCTTGTACGTACATCACCGTTAATAATAGCTGCAGTCTTCTTTACCTCTCCCACATGTCTCTTTGTTGCTTTGTGGGTCATTTACAGTTCTCCAGAGATGATTATAGTCCATGATTATCAACCATAATAGATTACTGGAGGAATAGTGGTGCATTTTTTGAAGGAGCAGCTTGGTACTAGAGAGAGCACTGGAAAGTTTTTTAAATGTAATCCAGCAAATTCTTTTCCTCCTGTTCAATTTTGAGCCCATTTCCATTGTCCATCTGTAATGTCTGGCAGAGATACAGGTGCTGATGGCCTAACTCACTGGCTGCCCATCCAACTGGATACAATAACCTGAACAGTAAACATTCCTTATCCATTTGTGATACCTATTAGGTCAGTCTCTTTTTTAGTGTCTGTGGATCTCATTTTAGGTACCCTGTAATATGTGGGCCTTGATCCATCAATGTACTAACAACCACAAATAGCATCTATCCTTTTCCATTTGGACTCTGTAGTGTATTCTCCAGAAAAGCTGTCAAAGTTGTTTTTTTTTAAACCTCCCCCTTTATGGCTTATATTTATAATTAGCATCATGATTGGTTATCTCTGTATTTGATGAAAACAAGACAAAACAACCTAATTCCTGCCTTCACAGAGTTTAGAGTCTAGTAAAGGAGGAATTGATTGATAAACAATTACTACAAGTTGTATTATAAGTAAGTAATAGAAGAACATTCATGATGACTTCTTTCTTTATCTTACAACCTCTCCCCCCATTTCCCACCACCTCTTGCTTTTTTTCTAGTTTCTGATGAAGAGGCATCTCTTTTCGCCAAGCCCAGTCCTCTCTGCTTAAACTTTCGATCCCTTCCTGCCTTCTCTAACACACTACCATCTGTCATTCTTTTTCTTTCTCTCCAGTCTTCAGTTTCTCCCTCTGGACTGATTCCTGCCCTAATGCCTGGAAATATGACCAACTCTCTGTCATACTTTAAAAGAGAAAAATAAAAAGACTTCTTATATCCTACCTTTCCATACTGTATCATACCACACTGGCTCTTATCCAATATTTATCTTCCCTTTCTCAACCAAACTTCTGGAAGAAACTGACTGTTCATTACTTCCTATTGGTCTGCTCCCTTTGAAATTCTCTGCTATCTGACTTCAGCTTCATCACTCAAATGAAACTCCTCTCTTTAAAGTTACCAGTGATCTATCTGTTCATTGACAGATCTGATGACCTTTTCTTAACCTTCATTCTTCTAGACCTCTGTGCTGTATTCCACAAGATTGACCACCCTCTTGTCAGGGATATTCTTTTTCTCTCTGGATTTTTGTTCTCCCCTCTCTCCCTCTCTCTCTCCTCCCCTTCTCCCCCATCTTCTCTCTCTCTGTCTCTCGCTGTCTCTCTCTCTCTGTCTCTCTGTTTCTCTGTCTCTGTCTCTCTCTCTCCCCCCCCCCTTCTCCCTCTCTCTCCCTCTTCTTCTCCCTTCCTTTCTTCCAGGATCTCTCTTTCTCTCTCTCCTTCCCTCCCCCTTTCTCCCTTCCTCCCTGCCTCTCTCCCCATTCCTTCACTCTCTCTTCCCCCCAGTACTAGATTATACCCCATATCACCCCCATAACTCTAGGGGTCCCCCAGGTCTTTGTTCTGGGTATTCTTCCCTTTTCTCTCTGCTTTGTTTTCTATGGCTGCCTTGCCAGTCCCCATGGGTTCAATCGTCATCTCCATGCAGATGATTCCCAGGTCTCTATTTCTAGCCTTAGTTTCCCATGTTCTAATCCTACATCACCAACTGCCTCCTGGAACTTTTAAACCGGCTGTCCTGTAGGCATAAAAAACCCACTGTATTCCGAACAGAACATAAATATTTTTCCCCCCAAGCCACTCTTCCTTTGAGCTTCCTTAGATCTTTCAGGGCCACTACCATCCTTCCCATCATCGAGTTTCACAGCCTTGGTACCATCTTTGACTCCTTACTCTCTCCCTCTACATCAGGTGCCAAATCTTGTCATCTGTAACTTCACAACACTCTTTATCTACCTCCCCTTCCTCCCTCCTTACACAGGATCCACCCTATAAGCTCTGCCCCAATTACTCCTTGTCCAGACAATTGTAGTAATCTCCTAATTGGCCTCCCTTAAGTCTCTGTTGTCCACAAGTGATTTTTCTAAAGTTCATGTTCACTTCTCCCTAGCACCCCCCCCCCCCAACTCACCAAACCCCAGAGACTCAGATTGTGACATAAACCTCTCTGTTTGGCTTTTAAGGCTTGGCCCAATCCTAGCCTTTCCTAAGTCTTTCCAGACTTAGTATACCCCACTGCCTTCCATGTACTCTTGTATCCAGCTGCATTGGCCTTCCTACTCCTCACACACAGCCCTCCATCTTTTCTCTCCTTATCTTTGTATTGGCTGTGCCACCATATTAGAAATGTTCTCTCTCCCTACTACTTCCTTGGGGAAGATTTAAATAGGAAGTGGTGAAGGGGCAGGGGATATGCAGAGATGAAAGTCCATTCTCTCCCCAGAGTGACAGGGAGAACCTGTGTGCAACTATATGTCAGGAAGAGTGAGGTTGGGGACAGAAGAGGACTCCAGTTTTTCTGGAATAAGTCTAGAAATATAGCTTGGAGCCAAACTGGTCAGCCTTGAATGCTAGGCTAAGAAGCTCATATTTAACCCTCCAAAAGTAATAATAGCTGACCCTTAGCATCTTAAGGTTTTCAAAGCACTTTACCTGTCTAATTTGGTCCTAACCAAAACCTTGGGGGTATACACACATACATACATTGTATGTATAAAAATATAATACAGGCATATACATCCATATACACAAATATGTATTTGCTTATCTGTATCTCTGTGTGTATGTATATACACACACATATAGGGAGACACAGACTTAGAAGACCTCTAGAGATACTCTACTTTCTTGTTTTACAAATGAGGAAACTGAGGCCAGTGTGACTAGAATTAGGGTCTCCTTATTCCCTCTCTACTGTTGTTCCCACTACACTAAATTTGTCATATGGAATTGTCTTAAGGTGGTTATTTCTTATTTTATTTAAAAGATTTCTGAAATTCTCCCCCCTGGTTTTAGTGACAACCTGCGCTACCCTCTCTTAAGTCACTGCCTGGCCCTTCAGAAGACTGAGTTGCTCTCAGCTCTTGTACGGGAAGGACACTGAGACCATTAGTGGATATATTCAATCTTCAGTTTAGCTAAAATTTAATTTTTTATCCCTGAAATGGTTGCTATTATTATAAATGTTAAGTAATATGGCACTCAGTAAAGTGCTTCATAATCATACTCGGTAATAACTTCTCACAATAACACTATAAAGTAGGTGCTTAGTATTGTTCACATTTCCTTAATGAAGTGTGGAAGGGAGAGGGGATTACCTTGTTGAAGGTCATACAGTAACAGCCGGTGCTAGAATTTATAGCCCAAATCTTAGTGATTTTTCAGGTGTGATGAATTATGTTGGTCTTCTTTTTATGGAATCTAAACCCACAAAACCAGTGAGTTCCCCTAATACTCTCTTCCCCAACAAAACCTGGAAGTTTTATCAGTAAGATAGTTTGGTCTGATCATCTACATGAGGAAAAAGGAATGGATGAGAAATGGAACTTTCCTAGACTGTGATAGTGCAGCTAGATAGGCAGCTTGTCGTGTGTGTGTGTGTGTGTGTGTGTGTGTGTGTGTGTGTGTGTGTGTGTGTATGTGTGTATACGTACTGTAAGTGGCAGAGTAGTTTCCAGTCTGCATTTAGGGATGAATTTTCTTTACCAGGGGTGCCAACACTAGTGAAATCACAGGTCCAAACAGAAATTAAAAAGTAAAATGTAGTATGTGTCTATGTATACATATACAATATGCATATATTGTGACAGGCTTCTGCTGGAAACCTATCAGTGTTATCTTGATCCTTGGCCTATTCTCTCCAGTTGACCCATTTCTCCACTATTCCTGTTAGCCTTTAGAAGGCCCAGTGGATAGAGTGGTGGACTTGGAATCAAGAAGAATTAAGGTCAATTTTTATCTGAGATATCAACTAGCTTTGTGACTCTGGTCACCTCTCTTGGACTTAGCTTCCTTAGTAACATAAGGGACTTGGATTTAATGGCCTCCAAGGTCCAATACAGTTTCAAATTGATGAGCCTATGAACTATGCACTGTTCATTCTAAAATTCATGCTATTTTATCTTCACATGAGACCATAAATAATAAATTAAAAAATAAACAAATTTAAGAGCGCTCAGAAACTTGAGCACATTAAAATGAAGACCAGACCAAATTCAAATAAATGACAAATTATTGTCTTTGAGAGTTTCAGTCCCTCTCTCTGTCTCCCTCCCTCCCTTCCTCCCTCTCCCCCCCACCTCTTGTTTTTTGATGAGCATCCACTGATTTCCATACATTATAGAGTTTATCCTGAAGCCAGGACAGCCATTGAGTCAAGCTATTAATATTTATGACTTCTTTATTCTCAAATTTTATTTAAACCAAACCAGGTAGTAAATGTAATTTTATGATTACGTATTATTTTATTTGTGTCCTATTCTTTAGTTTTGCATTGTATAGGATATCTGCTTATTTAAACTCTATGTCCAAGTTTCTATTTATATCAACGTATTGTCACTTTTTGAAAATTCAGTTATTATATGTTGGTAGGCCAAGCTATGATGCACTGACCGAACCAGATTTCTCCCAGTTTAATACAGTTTTTAGGTTTGTCACTCTTTGGTTTTATTACATACTGTGAGTCTTACCTTTCTTTTGGAGAAGGGGAGGACAAGAACGTGAATTCTGATCTGCCCTAATTGTTTCCTTTTAAGTGGATGTCATGTTTTAGCACTCTAGTTTCATTGAGAAAGGTTAGTCCTTTTTGAGCTCCTAAGAACTAAGTGAAAAAGTGATATCCAGCTGACCGAATATTCAATATACTGCCCAGGAGGAAGGCCTCGGCACATCAGCATGTCAAAGGAATTCCATATTCTGGTTGGAATGTTGGAGATACAGGACCAGCTTCTTTTCTTAAACTCATGTATAGATTTCCTGTCCTCATACATACACACATATATACATACATATACACACATGCATACACACATATATACACATGCACACATGCATATATACATACATATACACAACACACACACATATATACATACACACATACATATATACATACATATACACAACATGCACACATACACACATACATATATACATACACACATATACACACATACATATATACACATGCACACGCATATATACATACACATGCACACATACACATGCACACATGCATATATACATATATACACAACATGCACACATACATACACACATATATACATACACATACACACATGCATACATACACACATACATATATACACATGCACACATACATATATACATACACAATACACACATGCATGCATACATAGATACATACACAATATACACATACACACATACATACATACATACATACATACATACATACACACATACACACATACACACATACATACATTCCTCAAATCTGCTTGAGGCCAGCAGCTAGAGGCTTTAATGAACCCTTCAGGACAATGGTCCAGACTCCTTCTGGACAAGAACTTCTTGTTTCACGTGTGAGATTCTTGGATCATAGGCCCCTCCAATTCTTTGTTTCGTGCTGAGGCGCTAGATAGTATGTCTGTAGGAATTTCTGACTGCCTTGAGTAAATGGATTAAAAACTCTTTAAAAGTACAGAACTTTGGAAAATTTCTGTCTCATGACAAGCAAGGAAGCCAACCACAGACCCTAATCACTGGACCTTAGGACTGTCATTATTAGGGTTTTTGTTGTTGTTGTTATTTTTTTCCCTTTGGTTCTTGTTTTCTTTCATCCTTGGTTCATAGGGCTAGGGCAAGCCCTAGGCTGCTTTGGGATTCAAGGTTAGTGGAACACATCCCTCCTGCTTTAGGACCAGTGTTCCTTGTGGGCAGGGGGCAGGGGGAGAAGTGATTGATGTTGAGGATTAACTGGTGGTCTAAATGTAGAATAGCAAGGGAAGGTAGGATTTTGAGAAGACTTGGGTTTTGTTGTTCTTCCTGTAGGAGGTAGGACAGCTCCCAAGGTCTTCTTATACATTTTAACTTAAATGTTCATTCAGAATCTTCATAGCTCTCCATCACTAGAGTCTTCAGTAATGGATGATTAATTGATGTTTTCTCTTATCCTATGCAATTAGGAAGAGTGGGAGAAGGGTGTGAAAGTCTTAAGTTAGACCTAATTTGGCACTAACATATTTTCTGTTAATCTAGTTTGCTTTTTGTCCCCTTGTCCCAAGGGATGGGGGCCTTCCTACTTGCTGAAGCATGCATAAACAGCGTCCTCATTAAGAGCTGATCTGTTTATCAGGGCCATGAGAAGAAACCAGCCTGCCAAACATAGGCGAAAGCTGGGGGCTGTTACCTCCCTCTGGGCTTTAGCCCCACCTCATTAAGCTGGTCGGGGCTATTGATTGGGCGCTTGTGTTTGGAAGAGTCTTACTTACTCCATGCATTATCTTGACAGATTGATCAGACCTGATTGAGAACCTCTTAAAGGAACGAACAGCTGTAATGGGAAAGTTGGACTCTGTCATCCGTTAGGATGATTCTGGGAGCAAGAAGAACAAGGCTGACATCTTGGAGCAATTGTATTTACAATTAACATGGCTGAAAACGATTGCCTCTATTGATCCCCCCTTCCTGCAATTACAGCCCCATTGTTTACATTCCAGCACTTCGGTTATAAAAAGGAAATTCAATAATTATTGCATTATTTAAAGTTAAAGTGCCACAGAGTTTGCTGGCTACGCTTGCTGGTTGATTTAACGTTCAGTAAAATCCATGCTGAACTCTCCATCTTTAGGCTGAACAATATTGGCTTTTAATGAGACTTAAAAAGGGGGAAAAAGCAAAACCCAGTCTACAGGGTGTTTGTCTGGGTTATTTATGGGGGGACCCGAAAGCTGTTTGAGAGAAACCAGCAGCATCATCCTTCTGAAAACTAGAGCCTCTCTTTCCTTCCACATGAGGGTCTGTCCTTCACGTCGCCCTCTGATGGCCACACAAAGCAGCTCCTTCACCCCACTCAAGAGACATGCTTCAGCTTTGCCAAAGAACTTTGATTTCCTTTTGGTCTTTCCCTTCTCTTCCAATCTCCAGTGAAAATAGTTGACTTCTGCTTTTTCCTTTCAATTTCAAAGGGTCTTTAGTAAGGGGTACACTCTGTGTGTGTGTGTGTGTGTGTGTGTGTGTGTACCCGCCCACCCTAGGGGCTACTTGGAGTATTTGTGTACAAGGTTTTGAGTCACTAAAAAGTTTTAGTTCCTGGATCTTTGATTTCACTCTATTGTCTGTCTTTCTCAACACGTCCAAAAAAAATCAAATTCCCCTTGCAAAGGCAGCAATTCTGGCAATTGGCCCTTCTCTGCCACGTTGGCTATCTTTGTCCTTCCTCTTAATAACAGTGATTTGATCCTTGTGACCATTCATCCAAATCTGTGAGCAGTACAGTTGTTGGCTGCTACCACCAACATTGAGGAGACATGGCAGGATGTAAGTGAGAATGTCGTTGTCAGCAGTAGCCACAAAAACAGTTGAAGTGGATGGAAAGCATGCTAAAGACTGCTTCCTTTTTTTTTCCACCTCAGTTTCAAATCCTTCCACATGCCCAGCTCTAGCATAGCGAGGTATAGTCAGCAGAGTCCAAGACCCGCAAACAAAAAGGCTTCTGCCTCCCGTTATACCGTAGTGGATGAATTCTCCCCCCATTCAATGCTACTGCTGCTTAGGCAACTCCCAGAAATTCCAGAGGGCAGGTGAGAAAGGAGAAGAAGATGAATTAAGCCAGTTCTGACTTTTATGGACCAGCAGCTCCTTCCACATGATTTTTTCATTAAAGAGGTGAATTCCTGGCTACAGACATTGCATGATTTATCTAGGGTACTTGGCTAGAATCTGAAACAACTCCATGATGTAGCTGGTCAAAGGAGAGGGGAGTTCCAAACGTCCCAGGCCTTCTTTCTCACAGCCAGCTGTCGAAGTGACTAGTGGGCCATCTCTGGGTCCACTAGTCTCTTCAGCCCATTCTGAGTTGGTTATACTCCTTCTGAATGGCTCCCCTCTTCCAGTGCCAAACTTCTCCCTGTCATCTTAGCCAGGAAAGGAAAGAGGAACGTGGCAGGCTCTTGGTCTGTAGGAAGATCATAAGGGAGACAAGATAAGTCCATGACTCCTTTAGGCTGATTTTTACCATGCAGTATTAAGTACCTGTGTGCCTGGTATAGTTCTGGATGTCTAAGATTCAAAATTGAGGTTTGAAGAGGACTTTGCCCTCAGGAAATTTACAATAGAGTAGTGGGATGGTAGCCAGTAGATTGTAAAGTTTTGGAGGGCAGGGGCTGACTTTCTTTTTCACATTTGTATCCTCGGTGCTTATAACATACTCCCTGGCCATAATAGGCATTGAATGAACTCTCATTGAGTATTGACCATTCAGACAAATGTAAGCATACAAGATTAAAGGTTTGAGGGAGCAATCATTGCCATGGGGGGCAACCAGGGATGGCTGCTTGGAAGAAGTGGCATTTGAGCTAGGCTTTAAAGTTGACCTGGAATTTAATATTCAAAGGGAGGGATGGATGAACTTAATCTTTGTAATTAATCTACTTGACTCAAGAATTCCTCCTCTTCCATCCATCTTCTAGAAGTTGGGTTTGCTAAAGCACAGATCTGACCACGACACTATACTCAACAAACTGTAGTGTCTCTCTATTGACTCTTGAAGCAAACGTTGTTTCCTATTTGTCTCATCATTTTTATATTTCCATTTTTTGTGTAAGTTTTGTAATATTCACAATTATTAATAGATGAGTACATATATAACTTATTAATAAGTAAAGACATTGAGGGTGTGTGCTTAATTTTTTTAATGACGGGGTGCTCAATCAATAAATTTAGAGAACATTGGCTTGACAATAACAGACTTTTTTTGAAAATCTATATTGGTTACTATGTAACATTTGTTAAATAATTTACTCATTATGACTCAATAGTGTGCTATGGTAGCCAAAAAGAAAAAATCCCACAAACAACTAATTGACTCCGAGACTGTATTCATAGAAGTGTAGTATCCAGACAAGGGAAAATAGAGTGGCCTAGTCAGACTGCTTCTGGGGTAGAGTGCCCCATTCTGGATACCAAATTTTAGAGAGGAAATTGACAAGCAAGAGCCTGCCAGGACAGGGGCAGCCAGGATGGTGAGAGAGCTGAAAGCAGGGTTTTGGTCTTTAGCCCGTAGAAAAGAAGATTGGGGGAGAGAGATTAGGGGATCAGGGAATAGTAGTTGTCTGGAAGCGTTCTGAAGGTTATCATTTACAAACAGAATTAACACCTTTTTCTGCTTGGTCAGCTGTTGGTGCAAGTTGAACAAAGACAGAATTTGTCTGGATAGAAGGAAAATTTCCTGATACCTAGAGCTGTGCAAAAGTAAGATCAGAGGCCTCGGGAGGTAGGGCGCTCTCCATGGCAGCAGGCATAGAAGCAAAGGCTGCATGACCCCCTTGTCCAGAATGCCATAGAGGGGTTCCTGTTAAAGGATGAGCTCTGAGATCCTTCCAGTTCTGAATTTCTGTGACCCAGTGATTGCCCATCTTTGGAAGCTGTTTGACCTAGAACCACAGTATCAGCTCCTTAGATTATAGCTTCAGTCACACAGAAGAGTACAACAGGTAAACAGCGTTAGAGCGAACATAAAAAGATTTTCTTCAGAAGCTGTTGAAGTATGACTGTTATACAGTAAAAACATGATAAAAGTCAGAATGTTGCGGATTTTAATTGGCAAGCAGTTTGGTCATAGGCCTTTGCTGAGATGCTTCACTGTGGTGAGGACCCACCCACCCACTTGTCCTGTTTAGTGCCTGGCTTTGAATGAAGTGACAGCTGTTACTGAGTATAGAGTGCACTGGGTTCTCTGGTCCCCTCTGGAATCTAAGCCACCAGCTGCTGGAAGTCATTGATGGGCTTAATGAAGATGATCACTGTCTAGCTTTGTAGCTTCCTTCATTAAGGACCAGCCCTAAGTGTTTTACAAGCTTAGTAAAGAAGGAGAAATTAATTATAATTAGCTTTAGGATGTTTTTCCCCCTCCAAAGGCTATACAAATGTAATTCAAGAGTAAATAGATGCAACTAACAGTTTTTCAATTCTTTGGAAATAAAGTTGGGTAGAATGGATTTTTAGTTTCATGTTAAGATGCCTGCTTTATCAGGAGTCTCAGGTGGTGCTGTGCTAGGCAAGGAGAATGGGGCACAGCTGGCTGGGGAAATTGATGACATGCTGGGACCAGAATCAGAAGAACTTGAGTTCAAATCCAGCCTCAGATACTTTACAACTGTGTGATTCTGGGCAAGTCATTTAACCTCTCCAGCCTCGGTTTCCCCATCTGTAAAATGGGGATCTGCTTCCCAGGATGATGAGGATCAAGTGAGATGGTGTTTGTAAAAAGCTTTGCAAGCCTTTAAAGCACTATATAGATGATAGCTAGGTGGCATGGTGAATAGAGCACCAGGTCTGCAGTCAGGAGGACCTGAGTTCAAATCCCACCTTAGACAGTTACTAGCTATGTGACCATGGCAAGTCACTTACCCCTGATTGCCTCAGTTTCATCATATGTAAAATGAGCTGAAGAAGGAAATAGAAAACCACTGCAGTATCTTAGTCCAAAACCCCCCAAATGGGGTCACAGAATCCAACAACAATAATTTACTACTACTACTACTACTACTACTACTACTACTATAGTAGCAGTTATTATTTCTGCCCTCAGAAAGCTTGCATTGTTCTAGGATAAACAAGTAAGTAAATGCAAGTGTAATTTTCAGGACAGAGAAAAATGCTAACTACTAAGATAAGAAGGACATTGGCTGAATAATAAGTTTTTAAAACCTTAAGTGCTATATGAGTTTGAAGAAAAGCTCTAAGCACTTTCATTAGTTAAGTTAGGAAAAGTCTATCAAATGCCTCCTAAGTACAAGGCCCACTCTTTAGTCTTTATCTGAAATGTCTAGGAAAAATTATTGTCTCCACTTTTCAGATAAGAAGACTGAGGCTGAGTTTAGACCATTTCCAAGATAGGATAGAAATCTTTTCTCCTCTAGGTGTTTCCCTTATCTCTGCCCTTGATGATTTCTTATTGAAAGACCAGAGGAGTCTTTGGTGGAGGAGTCAACAGTTCTGGGGGAAAGATTGTTGGCATATATAAATTCCCTATAGTCTGGTTGTACCTTAACTTCTTTGGAAGAATTTGCAAGTCCTTGGTTTTATTGCAAGGCATTTGCATGTTACTGACTCCGAAGGGAAACATAATAGTTTAACACATAAAGAAATGCCAGAGAAGGCCAGGGTAGAGGCTGATATTATAATAAAAGCTATCAATAAAACATTTTTTTAAACTTTTAGATAATTTTTTTTGTTTTTACATGAGAGACGTTTCCAATATCCCTCTCATATTTACCTCATGAGCCTTCCTTTGTAACTAAAGTAAAAGAAAAAAAAAGTTAAACAAAACCAGCTGCCATTTTGTGCATGTCTGACAGTGTATGTCCTCTTCCAGACCCACAATCCCCTGCCTTCCCAGTGAAAGTAGGAAGGTGTTTTCAAGGAGGGCTTAGACTGGTCATTACTATTCATATCTTTTTTGTTTACATCTTTATAGCCATTGCCTGTGTTGTTCTACTCATTCTGAAGGCTGCATTGTGCATCAATTCATATGAGTCTTCCCACATTTCTCTGGGTTTCTCATGTTTATTGTTTCTTATAGCGCAGAAATGTTCCATGATGTTCATGTACCACTTAAGGGGCACCCACTTGGTTTCCAGATTTTTGCTGCCAAAAAAAGTACTTTCATATTCACATGCCCTCACAACAACCCTGGGAAGTAGGTCCTAGCTAGCCATTTCAAAAACGACTTCCTTTCCACCCCCCATTAATGACCAGTTGTTTTTTATGTTAAAATATCATTAAAATTTTTTTTATCATGCTTTTTGGCATTCATGCTATGTCGAACATCCTCTGCTGTCCTCAGTTAGTACTGATGATATATGGGCATGAGTAGATGAAAATCTGGGGCTAACGTTAATTTTTTTTTAAATCTCAAGTATTAGAGAGAGCTAAACGTATGGTAGAATTGTTTAACTATTGCTTAATGACTCTAACAAAACTTTAGTAATTCAGAGTCAGTGGATCCCAAAATTAGAATCATATAAACAGGGGCGGCTAGGTGGCGAAGTGAGTAGAGCGTCAGCCATGGAGTCAGAAGGACCTGAGTTTGGATCCGGCCTCAGACACTTAACACACACAGAAACAAAAGAAAACCTAGCCATGTGACCTTGGGCAAGTTACTTAATCCCAATTGCCCTCCAAAAAGCAAAAAAAATAAAAAATAGAATCATTTAAACACTATGTAACATAACTTGGTCAAAAGCTTGAAATTGTTGGGCCTGCAAAATTGTAGGCCCTCTTAGAATCTAGTCTCAGAGCATTAAAGTTTCAAATCAAATTTATATTTCTTCAATTTTTATCTCAGGCTCTTATGTTAAAGGACTCCCCAACAACCTTCCAAATCAGGAAGGCTTTATGATTTGTTTTGTTTTAATAATTTCATCAAAGAAAAGTCAGAGTCTTATTTCTTGGATTAAATGTGCCGGGTGTATTGATGCAGTGGGTGGTGTTCTCCTGCAGAGAGAAGGCAGACCAGATTACTTCTCTAGTCTATTGCCTACAGTTTTCATAGGATCACTTTCCAATACATGAAAACTCCAGAGATCCTTAATTCTGATCCTTACTGCCATTCGCTTCCATGTGCTGTCTCCTGATGGCTTTATGTCTTCATTGCAGCTCTAACCCAGAAGGTAAAGGCCTGCTGAGGTGTTTCCCTGCTGAACATCGGGAGGTGTTTGGTTGTTCCCTGGAGATGGCAGATTAGCTCTGTAGGGAGACCTCTGAACCAGCTTCTCTCTTCAAAGTGCCCAGTGGTTTTCATTTACTTTTGTAGGAGAGTTGATTTGTGTAAGGAGGAGGGTGTATTCTTGGTTCTGTGTGTGGGTGCATATATAGTAACAGGACCTATTCCCTGAGGAAACTTCACTTGTGAATCTTATGGTTTTTATCAGAATGTGTTTCTGTCCATTTTTGCTTTAAAGTAATGCTTTGACTAAACCTGATCGATATTTTGCATTCCATGCATGAAGAACCAGATGTTAGAAGTTTCCTGTTGTGAGGGGGAAAAGGGATACTTGGCCCCACCAGATTTATAGAAATCAATGTTCTTTTGACAGAAGTTGGTTAGTTTTCTTGGGAAACAAGTACCAGGAACATATCTTTAAAATTTCCAATATGAATTATTTTCTAACAAGAACCGTCTTGTACGTGTAGGGGCTTAAAAATTATTGTTGTTTTGTTGGTGTGGAGGGATACATGTTAAAAGGGAAAGGGGTCTGCAGAAAACCCCATATGTTTAATTTTTAATTTGCTTGTTTTACTTTTCTTTGATGCACTGGCTAAGTACTTAAGGTGTTTTCCTATTTCAAAAAAAGTGGGGGGTGGTTGGATTTTCCTTTGTCCAGTCTTTCCCTGAACCAAATCCAGAAGGGAAATCACAGAGCTAAAGTTAGGGTAGCAGTCATTTCCAGGTCATAAACATAGGATTGCATGATTCCAGCTGGACTAAGAGAGAATTAAGTACATTTAAAACATGAGAGTAGCTTTAGCAGGAACGAAGGAGGGCTGCAGAATACGAGTGTGTTCAGTAGAGACAAGGTAATCAGTTTGGTCTTTGGCTAGAGAGCATTACCACTGGATCCTCAGGACAGGGCCCTTATCTCCCAATATACCTCTGTCAGGTTCCATGGTGCCAAGAATTAGGGACATGTATCAAACCATAATATCTCTGCTGAGTTCCAGTCCCACAGTGACGATTCCCAGCTAGACAATTCCTCCTTTAATTTGGGTAGACCCCACCTTTCATCTTTCCTTCCTAAATTGAGCCCTCCTCCTAACTTCTTTGTTTCTTCTAAGGGTGGGATCATCCTTCCTTCCAGTCACCCACATTCACAAACTCAGTTACCCATTACTTTTACTCTCTTCCATGTCTAATTAAGAGCCACAGCATATATCAGATCTTCTCTCCTTTCATGCCGCCATCATGAAGCCTGAAGCAGGCCCTCCTCCTTTCTCATCTGGACTATGATGGTGGTTTCCTACTGGTCTCCTTGATTTCAGTCTCTAGCCTCTCCATCTCCCACACAGGTGCCAAAATGATCTTCCCAGGCCTAGGTTTGACCATGTCCCTAACCTGTTAAGGAGACTTCAGTGGATCCCTGTTGCCTCAAGGCAGACCCCTCAGCTTGGCATTTAAATCTCAGACTCTAACCCACCTTCCCAGATTAATTTAACATTATTCTCCTTCATGCTCTATATTTTTTATGTTCAATCATGGCCAACTCTCTGTGACCCCATTTAGGGTTTTCTTGGTAGAGATGGTGGACTGGTTTCCCATTTCCTTCTCCAGCTCAGTTTACAGATGAGGAGACTGGGGCAAACAGGGCAAAAACACAATCATTGAGGCCAGATTTGAACTCATGAGATGAGTCTTCCTGATGCCAAGCCCAGTGCTCTATTCACTGAGCTCCCTAGCTGCCCCATGCTTGATAGACATTCTGGCCAAACTAGTCTATTAGCCAGTCCCCAAGCAGGCCATCTCCCATGGCAGTGCGTTGTACAGGCTGTCCAGCATTTCTGCAATGCATCTCCTCTTCTCTTGGTCTCTTAGGATCCTTACCTTCCCCCAAAGGCAAGTGTGGTTGCTGCCTTCTGTGGAAGACTTGACAGAGCTCTTCCCCTCCCCTTCTCTAGTGAGCCCTTGCTGCTTCCTTAGAATATGCTGTGCATCCATAGCTATTGAAGTCCTGTGTCTTTCACCTACCCTCTCCCCAATAGAACAAAGGCGAGGATTCGTTTTCATTTGGTCATTGTGTCCTTAGCACTTTGGATCCTTATACATCAGTACTTAACAGTTGGATGTTTTGTTGATGTTGGTTGGTTCGTTGGTTGGTTTGGAAATAGGTCATAGGTCCATTAACTGGGGGGTGAGGCTTAGATTCTGCTCATCTGAGTTCTGAGGGGGAAGGGTGGTAATGAAATGTGGTCTGCCTTGAGTTCACTTTGAACTTTTGGAAACTTGACTTTATTTCCATGGAATCTGATTAAAATCCCTCTACAATTGGAGTCTCATCGTTTTCCTGTAGCTCTTTAAGCAAGGAATTCAGATGGAAGTAGATCTTGAGATGGGGCAGTGATGCCGACAGGGGAGCCCGACTAGGCTGAGGACATTGCCCAAGGTGCCCTGGATGACTCCTCTCCTTCTGCCAGGCTGGAGCAGGTGAATTTAGCATCTGGATGGGTCTGCCTTTGGGCAGGGTACAAATGGGTAGTGAAGCTTCAAATGTGAACTGCCAAGCCCACTTATCATGTGGGATAGCCACCATCCACACATGATAAGTTCACATAATTAATTGTTTGAGCCATAGTGAGGAGCACCCTAACAGTATATGCTTTTATAACCATGTCTCCTCCCAGCCACAGCCCTTGTAGGCCTGATCTCTTTTGGGTCTATAACTCTTCTAGAGAGTCAAGACCATTCATGCTTTGGATTGTTGGGTCTAGTACCCAACATTCCTTTCCCTTTCCCTTTTCCCCTCTCCCTTCTTCTCTCCCCTCCCTTTCTCTCCTCTCTTTTCCCTCTCCCTCCCTCCCTCCACTTCCTCTTCTCCTTTTCTCTATATATGCATAAATGAATATATATGTTCATGTATATGTATATATGTGCATGTTCAGGAAACATATTTAAGAGCTAAAAAAATAATACCCTCCCCAGATAATTCCCTAATATAATACCTACTTCACATAACCCAATATCTACTTTTTTAGAAGCACCACATGCCTCTGATTATTCTTGAACAACCTGCCTTTCCAGACCTTTCTTACATCCTTCTTCATGTCTCTCTACAGTCTAGGCCAATGGGACTCCTGTTCATTTCCCTTTCCAGTCTCAGGCCATTTGCCTGCCCATACACATCCCATACCTGAAGCTCTCCTTTCCTCCAGCCCCAAATCACCTTCTGTTGGAGTACTACCCTTTCGCTTAAGATCCTGTGCCTGCTGTATGTCCTCTGTGACGCCTTCCTCACCCCTTCCACCTACCTCTCCCCCTCCCCAAACCAGACAAAAGTGAACTTCTTGCTCCATAAAGGTTGCCTAGCCCCTCTCCCAGACGTCTCTGTTCTGCCTTACATTCTAGTTACTTGCGTCTATGGCTTCCCCACACCGTTACATTACCACCAAATTTGGAGTGAAAAGGGGTGTCAGTGGCCATCTTGTACCTCCCGTCTTTGAAAAAGACTGCCCACTATAACCTGCCTCATGAGTCCTTGTCCTTGGATTAGATAGTTAGCTCCTCTAGGGTAGGGTCCATGTTGCATTTCTCTACATATCCCCGGGGCCTAGAGCATTTTAGAAACTTAGTAAATATTTGTTGAATTAAAATTAAATTGAATTGCACATAATGCTTTTTTCCTCTGGGATTGGAGGGGAATCCTAGATTTTAGAATGAAAGGTAGAGAAATTCAAGATGATGGGGGAAGGGAGGGAGGAAGATTTTCTGACTTGTGAAAGGGAAGAAACTCTGAAAGAAAGCAGTTCCTTCATTGAGTGTACCATTGGGATTTGTGCCTTGGTGGATTCTTCATATATTACAGTGAATTTAATTAAATACATTGTGATCCCAATTGAGGGTATTCTAATTAGCTGGGTCAGGAACAAATTATTCTCTCTCTCCTACTGCAAATGAAAACATCTCCTATTCCCTTCTGAGCTTTGGAAGTGTCGTTGGCTGACTTACTCTGTTGGGATCAGATGTGCCTCTAGCCCCCTCCTGCTTTTTATTTAGTCCAGAGCAAAACCTGGAGGTGGCTGACAGGTGCACAAGTAAGACCAGGAGTATCTCAGGCTCCAAATATTGGAAGGATTGGGCAGACAGTATAGTAGGAAGAGGTGGGCAATGGTGTCAGACTCATATAGAAATACTCCTGCAGTCACATATTGATTTAGACAACCACAAATTAACATCTATATTTTATTGCATTTTCATTTCTTTTGTTAATCATTTTTTGATCAGGTTTGAGCAGCATTCAGAAGTTTTGTGGGCTGCTGTAGGCCCAGCAAGGCAGACAACTCTATTCCAGGGTACTTAAAGAAATAGCGAAGCTACAGTGGTTTAGGTCTTATATTCCTGGAGTTGGATTGGTTATGGGTATTTCTTTAGCTGTTGGAATTTTCATACACTAAAATGTGTGGATATTTCAGAACTTCCAGCTGGGCCATGGGAAGATGCAGATATATGGATCCATAGATTTAGAGTTGGAAGGGATTTTACACACCATCTAGTCCAAATCCTGCAAGAAGAAACTGAGGCAAAGAGAGGGTTTGCTCAGAGTCACAGAGATAATGAATGGTCAGGATGGGATTCAGAGCCAGGTCCTTTGATTCCAAATGCAGGGTTCTTTCTAGTACATTAGACTAGTTGAAAAAGGATGTGAGAGGCAAGATGATAGATACATTTGTGCATTCTTTAGCGGACTAGAAATTAATTGGTCTGAATTTTTCATCTAATACCTTAAGAGAATGAACTAACACCACCAGTCCCCAGTTCCTTTTTTTGCAAAATTTTGTGAGAACACAGAATATAGTCACCCTGTTTTGTTTTGCCCCCTTTCCTCCTTTTTTTACTCTTTTTCAGTAGTTGGCTTTATATAACCGTTTTTCCTAGAAATGGATCTGAAATAATAGACAAAATGATTTCTACTGCCCCAAGAGAATGCCTAATGACAGCGACACAAGAAGGCAGAGTGAATTGGCAGCATCTTCACTATGTTGCATTTTTAAAAGGAGGGTTTTTTGCAGGATGAGAGAGTTGTCCTGATTTAGAATTAGCCCAGGAATCCATAGATTCAGGAATGCATGACAGACATTTTAGTAAGCCCATTCGGACCCTTTGTGCTGTGTTTGTTACTCCCCGCCATCTCGTGGTGGGTGGAAATTCAAGCTTCTTTGGAGTAGACATAGCAGACCCATAATAGACTTTTATAGAAAAAAAATGTAGCACTTTATTACATGGAAATCCTGAGTGATGGTGGCAGGGAGAGATGGAGGTTATGGAGAATTGGCTTAGAGGCTAAGAGGGAATGATAATGGCTCCAGTTTCATGGTTTATGATGCCACCAGGGTCCCTTGACTGAAATTCTTGCCTCTGATTCCATGACTCTTTTTGTTGTTTTTAATTCATTCCGTTTTAGTGGTAGTTTTATTAAATGTAATTCTCCTGTCTCTGTGACCTAAGACTCCTACTCATCCATCCTATAGCTTTGTTCTCTCTAATTCCATGCCAAACCCTTATTCACACAGCTTGGTGGAGTTTTGACTTTAAGCAAATCTGCTAGGGAAAGTCCAGGAGAAGGGTGGCAACTGGAAAGAGAAGCTCCAATTGGGGTCCATTAGTCATTTCCTAAGTCAGCATTTATGAAGCACGTGCTGTGCCAGGCATTGTGGGTTACAAGGCACTAGAGATACAAGAAAAGGCAAAAGATAGGCCCTGCTCTCAAGGGGCTTACAGTCTAATGGGGGAAACATCATACAGATAGCTTCCTATAAACACTCTATAGAGAGGATAGATTGGGCCTTATGTCTCAGAGAAGGCACCAAGGTGGGAAAGGCTTCTTGTGAGATTATGCCTGAGACTTAAGGGAAGCCAGGAAGGGGATATGAGCAGGGAGAGGTCCAACCCTCTCGGATGGCTTTCCCTCCTTTTTACCAGCTATGGCTTCTCTACTGTCTGAGTTTAGGGTCCCTTAGAATATGGTGTCACATACAAATAGAAATGGGGACCACTACTTCATCCATAAGGATTCCCACAGCTGCATGTTGACTTAGAAAACAACACATTCACATTATCTGTGCTTGAGTGGATATTTGTTTTGTTAGATATTTCCCACTTACATTTAAGTTTGGTTTGAGCCTCTCTGAGAGAGTCCTGAACCACAGTTGTGTGGTTGATGTCTCGGTCTTAGAAGCCATTCACACAGTAGGTCACCTTTTCTCCCTGCTAAATCTCCTTCTAAACCCATGGGCGAAGGCAGTTAGGAAGTGAGTACTTAATGAAATCTGCTAAATTCTTCCAAGACACCTGCTTTATCCCAGCTGTAGCTCTTATAACATCAAGCATCACTCACTTCCCTCTTTGCAGCCTCCTCACATCGACACACTGGTCTAGAATGGTTGTTCCTGAAGGGATTTATTTTTTCCCAAGGTACCAAATGTGCAGGTGTTAATCCACCCATTTGGAAAGAGGGAATTTTCCTGTTGGGTGCACAGGAAAACTGTGTTACTCCTCACCCAGAATCTGAGAGTCTGTATTCCAGAGCAGGATTTTCCCTGGAATAATTTTGCTTGTGTGTATGACTAAGGGCTGAAGGCCTCAGAGCTCAATCCATAATAATTTTCTACATGGATTACCCAGGGCATTCATGTTCCAACTCCAAACAATGTGCAAACATGTCTCCAGATTTTTCACACCTTTTCAGTGAATTGAGGACATGTGTATGAACACATGAGTTTCAGGAGCAGTGCCATCAAACTGGAATTATCTTCACTCATAAGTTTACTTGTCTTTTTTTTTTAAACTGATGTTCTTCTGACTAGAGGGCATCCTAGAAGTACCTTAGGGGCTTGTCCAAAAGGACAACCTGTTCAAGGTTTTGTTCTAAGCTGTGCTTGCTGACGCCAACATGGTGTGCCAAAAGGAAGCAGAGATTCCACCGGATGTGGATCCCTTGTAGGGAAGCAAAGACTAGGGGGGTGAGCAGGGCAGGCAGCTAGCCGGCTTGGCTACAGTGTGCAAGGGAGGCACACTTTAAAATATTCTTTTTAAAAAAGGAACGTACTTTAGTGCCAGAAGATTCCATTCTCTGTGACTTCTAGTCTTTCTTTGGTGATAAATTACATGTGTCATAGGAAAGACTTAAAACCTCCAGTGGACAGTACCACTCATGGCACAGGCCTTACCTATAAAGAACTTAGGAGTAGAGAGAAATTAAACTCTTTAGACCCTTTAGAAATTGTATTTCCTCCTCAAAAAGGACGTTAGACATTGTGGTAAAGAGAGTACAAGATCAGAAGGCAAGCTATCTGGCTTTTGGAAAAGATCCGCCTCCATGTCCTGTATTTGCAGCCTCTTCCCATCGACACACTGGTCTAGAATGGTTGTTCCTGAAGGGATTTATTTTTTTCCCAAGATACCCAATGTGCAGGTGTTAATCCACCCATGTGGTAGTTTCCAATGGTAGTTTCCCTTCTAGGGGTTGACCTTATTGCTGGGATAGATCTTTAAATGATGCCAGGTCCATGCTTCCTAAAGTGGGTTATCATCCCTCCATCGTAAGGGATTTGGTATACTTGTATCCAGACTCTCTGGAGTAAGTAGAACTTAGCCCACTGGGTTAACCAATGAGCCTTATAGTCAGACGTACAGACAATACCTACAATGTGTCCATGAAGCAAAGCAAAAGAACAGTCCCTTTCCTTCAAGGAGCTCACAATCTAATTGTCACATCAGTAAGTTATTTAGGAAAAACCATTCTTCCTTTTGTCCCTGGGGAAGGGAGTCTCCAGTTCAGGGTTTCTACTGTCAGGCTATGGTTCTTGCTGAAAAGATTTTAATCAACCGTCTTACTGGCCTATCTTCCTGGGACAGTCTGTGCACTGCATTGACCTGAATTCATGGAGCACTGTTTAGGGGTGAATTGGGGAGATAGAAAAGTGAGAGGGAGCACCCAGGGGAGGCCCTACTGAGTGCTTAAAGCCTACTGGGAAGTTTATCCCCATGTGCCTGGGAATTTCCTGAATAATTGGAAATGGGGTGATCCCAGTCCGGAGGGAGGGAAGAGAGTTTGACTCAGGCCCCACTCACTCATCACCCCCATCTTCTGTTCACAGCACCTCCAGCAACATGAGACTGGGGTAGAGGGAGAGAGCTGCTACTATCACTGTGTGCTGTGTAGCTACTCCACCAAGGCCAAGCTTAACCTCATTCAGCATGTGCGCTCCATGAAGCATCAGCGGAGTGAGAGCCTGCGCAAGTTGCAGAGACTCCAGAAGGGCCTTCCTGAGGAAGAAGAAGACCTGGGCCAGATTTTCACCATCCGCAAGTGCCCGGCCACCGATGCAGGTGAGTGACCTCTCCAGCAGACAGTGACCCTCTCTCTGATACTGAGTGGTGGTAACACAAGAGTCTTGGGTTTTAGTTATGTTTTGGGGGAGTTTTTTGGTGGGGGCGGTGGTTGATATGTGGCTTTGGGGATTTTAACGCTTTAAAGGGATCCGGCTTTGTAGGTCTTCCCGAAGGATTGTTTTCATGTTTGGTTTGTTTTGTTTTGATTTAATTTACTGAAGAAAGTATTGGTGTATATAAACCACATATTTATAACTGAGCAATACATGAAGCCATAAAGATTACAAATATGTTTCGGAAGAAGTATTGATTGGTTGATTTGTAGGAATCTGCTTCTGCTTTAATTAAGAACTCTGGACACATGTACAGAATTAAATCTTTATAAAAAGGTAATGTACCAGGCAATTAAGATGGCCAACTCTAAGGAGATAAGTTTTGTTTTGAACTCAGTCAGTCCCTAAAATAGAGAATGTGCCTTCAATTTATTGCCACAATTAGCTTGAAACAAATGTCGTTGCATGCAGTATTAAATTAAAAAAAAAAAAAGAGATGGTTTGTGGTTTAAACAACTTTGAAGGGATTACCCCCTTTCTACTATTAAAAAAAAGCAACAACCCAGAAACACACATAAGAATTGGGTTATGAATATCTTAAGGAGTCTTTTTTTTAGTTATTTTCAATCATGTTTCTGATAATATAGGACTTAAATGAAAATCATTTATGATCTTGAAGAATCTCCAATTCTGGACTGACAGAGAAGTTAGCTGGAAAATCTTAATACTGAGATATTCAGGCCCTTGGGCACATGCAGTGATGTGTATTATGTATATTTTTCAAAGCACCTTTGGGAGAAAAGGTAGATGGGTAAAACACTGGGATTTCTCTCTCACCTCAGAATTTCCTTTAAGTGTTAATATTTGTCTAAGCTGTTAGGTTATCCAGAGGGATGAGAGAATTTTTTTTCCTTTGATGGAACAGTTGAGTTTCTCGACATTACAGTGGAAAGTCAAACTATTACTTCTTCAGATCTTTTGTAGATAACACTTGTTTAGAAAAGTTGGTACCATATCCATGGAGGGTCTATTAAATCACAGTGCCAATTTTTGCCTAACCTTTAGGTCTTTACAAGGTTGTCCTCCTCTGGGGTTTTTGAAGATGCATTATCTAGGATAATTCTAAATACCTCAGCCATTAGAGTTTCTGCTTGATCTCCACCACCATTAATTAATACCTAAGTAGTCACGTGTATATGGCAGTATGCTAAGCATTTGCCAGCAAGAAACGCCCTGGCTCTGGGCCTTTGAGCAGCTTCCTCTAAAGTATAACAGCAACATCTTGCCATTAAAAGGGTTTTAGTTCCTGTTGGTTTATTTTTTTTTATTTGGCTTGATTTCACTTTTAATGATTTCCTTTCCTCCTTGTTGTTGATCCCCAACAACTTATAGATTTTCATCATATTTTAAACCCTTTCCTCTAGTTCTTTTTCATTTGAGGCTGGTTCTCCCCATCTCACCCAGACTAGAGTGTCTGGCCACATAGCAGCCACTCTTGGGCCTGATCTCACTTGTCATTGGCACAAAAGCTTTGATCTGCTTTACTTCCAACTTAGGCCTCATTCTTCTGGGGGTTCAACCAAAGGTACTAAAAGTACCCAAGGTCAGCTTAGCCCTCCTGTCATTTGGAACTCCCAAGCTCAAGTGACCCTACCAGCCCCAGCCTCCCTGTAAGCAGACATTATAGGCATGCACCACAGTGCCTGACATCTTCTAGTTCATTCTTGCTAGACTCGGAACCCCCTTTTCCTTATAACTTGGTTCCTCTAGCCAAGTGGATTTTAACCTCAAGTCCAGAGACTCTTAAGGCCTGTAGATAGATTTCATGTTCCTACTCTAGCCCCTACCCCTATTATGGATCCCACAGTATGGACAGCATCACTGGCATATTTTCATCTGACTTACCTGGAGGAGCTCACTCCTTTCTGCCTGGGGCATCCCATTCCATTTTCAAATAGCTGTCATTGTTAGCAAATGCTCTTTCCCTTCCTAGTTCTGCCCTTTGGGGCCACACAGTACAAATCTAATCCTTCCATGTGATAATCTTTTAGATATTTGGAAGACAACCATCATATTCTCCCCTCACCCCCGCGTGCTCACCAAGCCTCTTTCTTTAGGCTTTGCCCCTTCCCCTTTGCCCCCAGCCACTTCTCTCATAGCATAGTTTCTGATCCTCTCCTGATTCTGGTAGTTCTCCCCTAGATACACTTATTTGTCAAAATGCCCTTCTAAAATGTGGCCCCTGGAACTCAACAGAATATTCCAAATGTGATCTCATAGAGGCAGAGGAGATAATGGTAATCACCTCCCTCACTTGGGTACTATATTTTAACAATGAAATCTTTTGTCCCTGTACTGGAAATATCCAAGTACTCTACAGTTCCTTAGCGATATCTGTGAGGCTTAGAATTGAATTGTTTTCTAGTATCCTTTAGATAGATACGGATATTCTCTTCTGCTGAAGAATTAAGGTGGTACTTTCTTCATGTTTCCTGATGCCTCTTAGGACAGATAACCTGGTGTAATAGAAAGAAATGTGGTTGGTCAGAAGACTTGGACTTGGGTCACACTGATCCGTTTGGCTATGGTCAACTCCTTGAGATCAGTTTCCTCCCTTATAAAGTAGAAGTAATAATGTTTGTATGGCCCACCCCACTGGGTGATGACAAAGGAAGCACCATAAAATGTGTTCCAAAAATCTTAGTACAGTTGTAAGCTAATAAAGCTATCAAATGAATTATTAAAGCCTACAGATGCACTAACATCCATAAGACACACTTGTATGAGTGCACTCTTTTTTTTATCATTAACTCTTTTTTTAATTTTGATAAAACCAGTATATTTTCCCCACATGGAATTCTGAGTTATCTGCTTTCTATATAAGGAGCAGGAATTCCCTTGATAAACTCCAGCAAGCATCCCCAGCACTGGTTCTTCCTCCCCAGGAGCTCTTTTCTTCTAAGATAATTATTGCTGTTACTGAAATTATAGTGTTATAACTAGCTGCATATCAAGACCTTCACCAGGAATGAAATTTAAGTCCATGTAAACGCACGTATTTGGTAAGCATCAGAGGCTGAAGAAATCTGCAAAAAAAGAAACAATGGTTTGTCTTTAAAAAAATTGTAGGGGTTTTCAGTATTGCCTCTTTAGGGGAGTTAATATTTAACAAACTCAGTTTGTAAATTCCCACCCTTGGGAGGAGACCCTTGATTGCAGTGAAAACGTGTGAAGCAGTTAGTCATTAAATATTTGTTAAGCACCTACTATGTGCCAGGCAATCCTTGGGGGGTTAAAATATGAAAAAGAAAGCAGTTCTTGCTTTTAAGGATCTTCCAATCTAAGGGAAGAAGAAATATACAAAAGAGAGCTGAAAGGGGGCAAGGGTGTGGGTGTGACCTGGTGGAGGAGTCTAGGAAATCAGAGTACAGTGGGATTGGGAAGGAAGAGATGTCTTGGGACAAGTCAGTCATGTTCCCTCTCCTTAAGCGGAGGCATTTATAACTCCACTCTCCAATCTGAGGGGCAGAGGGTCCTGAGGAAGTGTGAGCAACAAAGATGATTGAATCTTCCAAGACGATGACATTTCCCAAAGATAAGTTTACTGGAGGGCATGGCTCTACTGGTGGAAGCCAGAGAAATACTGAATGAATGCGGCTAGACACAGCAAAGGCCAGTGGCCAAAACGAAACATTGCATTCATCCTTCAAGTCATGCCCATAAGAAAATAAGTGTATTTATGCACTGTGCTCGACACTTTACAATACACATTCTCACAACCATCCAGTGAAGTATATAGGGGCAAGCAGGCCAGTAACAATACCCACTTCATGAAATGACTCTGGATCCCTATGTCTGC
Organism: Gymnobelideus leadbeateri; assembly: GCA_011680675.1. Lineage (NCBI taxonomy): Eukaryota > Metazoa > Chordata > Mammalia > Diprotodontia > Petauridae > Gymnobelideus > Gymnobelideus leadbeateri. The sequence continues at coordinate 650,355 of WOXC01006572.1, forward strand.
TTTTTATCACTACAAAGTCTTTATGAGAATAATTGACAGGTGCACTAAAAGGGTGTCCTTGATGAAAGAATGAGAAGGCGCAAGGCAGGCTCTCACAAATGATATTCTACAGCACAGTTGACTGAGAGATATAAAACATACAAAGTTCCATTGTGTTTATTGTACATTGACTATAAGAATCATTTAATTTGGTAAACTAAAAAAAAATAAAAATCAGCCGTGAAGACCATCCTCAAACAAGTTTTGTCCTGAACTTACAGTCAGAATCAACAGCAGGCAGAGTCAGTCAGAATGAACAGCAGAGTAGAAATTGCCTGGTGCTTTTAGGGACCCTACATTTCTGTCAGAACAAAAGCCAAGTTTTCTAACACTGATGTTCTTCAACCTATGGCTGTAAGCTATGGAAGAATCAAAGTTGAGGGTCACCTACCCAAAAGGGAAGTTGGGAGGAGCCTGGTAGGGCACAGCATATCACCAATGAAGAATTGCACAGTAGTGCAAAGGATGTCTTTAGAATTAGATGCTGTTAGAAACAGAGGTTGACTGATCATGGAGCAAGAAAGAGGGGGGTGATAGATGGACAGCTTGCATATACCATTGATATCAGTGAAATGTCAAGAGAGCCAGAGCAAGGCCCCCAGCATGTTGGGTGGGTCCCCAGTGGTGGATTTGTGAGACGATATGAGCATGAAGGAGAATGAGAAGGTGTGGATAGACTGCAATCTCTGTTGTTGGGGACTAGTATCTTCCTTGATAAAACCAGAGATCCACCCAGGGACCAAATAATTGTCCACATTTCTATAATGCTTTATGGTTTACAAAATGCTTTCCCCCAACAATAGCCCCATGCTTCAGGTAGTGTACGCTTCTCACTCATGTTAACAAATGGGCCAACAGAAGAGTCTTGACCATGGTCATAAGTGGTTGAATCTGTTCTCCAACTAACATTCCTAGGACCTATTCTGCTCTCCCCTACTGTCACCATCTCATCAACCAGATTTGGTTCCAGTTGTTCTTCTTGATGCCCTGGAGTAATAGACTTACCTGACTTTAACCAGCCCAGAAGTCAGAGTTCCAGAGAGACGGAGGCGATGTCATTAGGCTCCCCTACCTCCCCCAAGCTGGCTTTCAGTTCATGTATCAGTGAGGCAACTTCATGCTTGTTGCCTGTTCACTTCGCTTAAATGCTAACCTTCTTAACTAATCCTGCTATGTGCTGGCTGTCTCTTCAAAGGTGAACAAAGACTGTTGCTGTCAGCTACCGTTCTCTTGGCCTCCACCTGGGGCCAGATTGTTCTTACCTTGTATTTGACTGAGCAGCCCTTCCCAGAGGGCTAGCTACCTGCTTCAGAGGGGGCCCACCATAGGCAGGCATTACCCCTCTCTCTCTCTCTCTCTCTCTCTCTCTCTCTCTCTCTCTCTCTCTCTCTCTCTCCCTCCCTCTCCCTCTCTCCCTCCCTCCCTCCCTCCCTCCCTCCTTTCCTTCTTTCCTATACATACATATATATGTGTGTATACACACACACACACACACATATATGTATATGTATATGATTAGATCTTCATATAATTTAGAGAAGGACTTGATCACTTGGAGTTTCAAGAGACCTTAAAAATATAAAGAGCCTGCAGAGACAACAGCAGGGAGAGGAATTTCAAGGTATTTGACTCTTCCCTTTGCTTGGATCAGCCAACTGCACAGACATAGATAGTATGCTGCTGTGATTCAGGTTGGGGTTTGTGCTGATCTGGCCTGAGGCTTTGGAGGTAGGAGGAAATCCCAAACGGGACCTAGTCATCCCAATCATCAAGGACTCAGACCTCACTGACAGTCATGTTCATTTGACTTAATCGACAATTTAAAAAGACTTTTTTTCCTGAAAGTTCTGATTCAATCTAAAGCAAATATTGAATATTTCATTTTAGTTTTAGTCCTAAACTGTCTTGTAAAAGTCCTTTAAGTTTGAACAGTTTATAAGAAGTGGCATAAGGAAGACTATAATAATAAATTGCATTTAACTGTATTTTTTCTCAAAGGGAGTTTGACCATCATTTTTCTGATGACCCTAAAATGTTCCTCCTGAGCTCCAATGTACTTACTTCCACCTTGTAATAATACTGTGCAAAACTGAAACTAGAGAAATGCTCTTGATTTTTTTCCCCTCATTTTTAAGTAGCCCTCAAAGGAAATGGACAGAGGGAAAAGAAGATATATTTCAAACTACAGAATTTAAGTGAAGACTATATCTGATTGCTACATTTAAAATTTTTTTTGATTTTTACATATTTGGAGAGAATCATTTCTCCTTCTTCTATTAGAAATGCACAAGACTAGAGGAGCTTTGAGTGAACACTGAATTTTTAAGTTAGTTTTCTTAAGAGTACTTCTGAAGATCTCCGGTAGGCCTAGGCATTATGGGGGAATCCCTCCCCCCAAGGTGACATATGAGGGAGTACATCTCTGTGAGTAGGGCTAGTTTTAATATGATTGGGGCTTTAATTATAAAAATTCCTGATGTGCCTTGTCTTTTGTGGGGGGAAGCGAGTTTATATGTAGCAATGCACCCCAACCCCCTCATGTTATGTGTGAATGATTCTTTGTATTATTTTTCCCTTTATGTGGCAAGGACAGGGATATACTATCTTGTTTTTCTGTTGGAACAGAGTTCCTGATTTGCCTTAATTAGTCCTCTAACAATCTACAAAGGTCAGTGCCAATTGCCTGTTCATTTACATTTGTAATTGTGATGGCTTCTGATTACACATTACTTGTATTTCAGTCCTTCCTCACTGGGTACATGGGGGTGCCATACACACATACACACAAAGCTATGCAAAAATTGGTGTCCTGACTCCTCCACACAAGAGACCTTTGTCTCCTCCCTTGTCCGGATGGCACAGGCCACGGCTTTCACAGGAACCAGTAGATCTGTTATGGAAAGCAGCCTCAGAAACCATGGTCTTCTTCCAGTTGGAGAGATATAATGAAGCCAGAGGCAAGGAAATTACATGGACACCAGGCAAGAAATCTGAGAACCATTATCTGGGTGCCTTCTTGATCTGGATAATTAGGGACAATTAAACTTTTCTGCTTGCTCTCTGCAAAATATGCTAATGACCCTAGCTACAGGAAGGTAGTTCCAGGCAGAACACTGTTGCAATGCTATGAAAAGTTGCTGGTCTGGAAGATTCTCTTCAGCCAGGATGTGGCCCATGTCCAGGCAGAGATCTCGGGTGGTGTGTACTGTTTACATTAGCTCCTGCTCTGTTTTTTGGCAGTCCTGGCCTGCATCCAGTTTGGCCTGAAATTCAGTTTTGAACCAATGAAAGTTATTACATAAGCTGTGGCTTTACTGTCCTATGTACACCCTTCTTTCAAGGAAATCCCTCCATGGTACAAACTATTTCTCTGTAATGTTAATCAGTCTGAGACAAGTAGCAAGTTTTGTTTTGTTTTGCTCTAACTCTTTTGGGGAGTTATGGGTCAAATGTTTGAATTTACTTTCACTGCTTGATCCATTGTGGTTTTCTGAAGCCAGGTTCCCAAGTTGGGTCTCCTGCCTCCTACATGAATACTCTGCCATGTTTCACTGTATTACTTGTTGTGTTATTTAATTTTTTTACTCATTTTACCCAGTTCCATCTAACTGTGAGCCTCTTGGAGCAAAGACTACTTCATATTTTTTTTAAAAATAGTTTTATAATTTTCAAAATAATTTTAGGATTTATAGTTTTTCATATTTCCCCAAAGTAGTCTTAAAATAATGCCTTGTACATAGTAGGCATTCAATAAGTATTTTAAGATGTATTTTTATCCCATTTATAAGCATTAGAGGGCCAGGAACTGGTATGGGAAGGAAGTGGGGGTATGAGAGAGAGAGAAAGAGAGACAGAGAGACAGAGAGAATAAGAACATGTGGTACATGGACAACTTTCCATGGAACCTCACAGTCATCCTTGACTCTCCTCTCTTGCTCCCTCCCCCTATCCCAATTCCACATCCGGTTAATTGTCAAGCCAAGTACATTCTACCTCCATAACTCAGTCCTCTTCTTGACATTCATGGGGCTGCTCAGTCAAGGCATCATCACCTGGACTATTGTTGTTCTAGCCCTCCGTAGCATTACCTGTTTCTAGTCTCTCTCGTTTCCAGTCCATCCTCCACATAGCAGACAAGACAGTCTTCCCAAGGCACAGTCAGGCCTGTGCCTCTCCTCTGCCTCTTCACAAGAAGATCTGGAAATTTAAGGCCCTGCATGATCTCGTTCCAGCTGTATCTCATACCATTTTCCTTCACTTACTGTCTGTTCCAGCCCCGCTGGTCTTCTTCATACTTGCCAATCTCATTGTTCTATCTCCCCTTCTCAGAATCTTTCTCTTGCTTCAAGGCCCAACTCAGGTGCTGCCTGGAGGCCTTCCCTGTTCCCTTACCCCACCCACTCTAGCCATGACTATTTTCTCCTTCTTTATTTTCCATTATATGGCCTGTTTCTGTACATATATTTCCCCAGTAGAATGTCAGGTTCTTTAGGGCAGAGGCCATCAGTTGTTTTGCTTTGTGTGCCCAAGTGCCCGGGGCTGTTCTTTACATGGAGCACATGCTTGGTAGGTGTTAAATGAATTGAATCCCAGATCATTGCAAGGGAATATGCTTCTTCTCTCTAAAGTCATGGCTTGCCCTTTGTCAGACCTAGTGTGGCACTGAACTAATAATGAAGGTGGTGTCTGATTTTAGGGACAGGAGGGATACTTCTAACCTGTGTTCCAGGATGAGAACAAGATCCTTGGACTTGGAGCTCTGGGCCTGTGTCTTCTACTTAGTGGTTTTGAGACTCTAAACAAATCATGGGACGTCCTCTGTGAAATTAGCACACTTGCCCTGCCCTCTGGGGTCAACCAGGCATTAAATGAGATAAGGTATCAAAGTCAACCTTGTCATGTGCTATATCATTTTAAGGTCGCGTTCCTAAAATATACCATGAGGGAAAAAAGTTTGGAATCCAAAGACGTAGGTTCAGAATTGGCTCTGGGAACTTAGTCACTTAATCCCTCAGGGTCCTTATCTGTAAAGCGAGATTCTTTGGTTCCTTCCAATTCTAGACATGTGATCCTGAAAGGGGTCCCCCAACTTCCCTCAAGCTTTTGTTCTCCCTTTTCCTGACTTTTCCCTAAACTTCAAACCATTAGTCCATGACATGCTCAATTCTTAGAAACTTGGGAGGAGACTATAAAGGCAAAATCTTGGGCAGATGGTATAATACGGTAGAGGGAGATGTGGGAGCCTGGTTGCTGGGTGAACCATTTGTTCAGAGCAGTGGAGATTCATCCCACATAAAGGAGTTGTTCAGGGGTATTGAGTAAGGGCAACTATAAGAAAACAAATTCTTTTAAAGTATTTTTAAAGTTTCATTTAATTTTTTCCAAATTTATTATTTATTTTAAGCTTAAATCTTTATTTTACTTTTTTTAAAAAACATTTTTTTGGGAAATAATTCTTGAAGAACTTGTCTTCAGGTCCAGAGGGTATCCTAGAGAGGAAAGAGTGTGTCTCTGTAGGCATGGCCATCTTGTTCTCTTTCTTCCTCTTTTCTCCTTTTCACTTTTAGCAATTTTAGCTATTCCCAATTTCCCTTTTAGCAATTGAACTCCTTCATGTATTTAGTTCTTTGGAATTATGTATATGTGGGGACAAGGACAAGGTCTGTGCTGTATTGCTCAAAATATTCTTGAATCATAACTCTGTGATGTTTATGAGTAAGAGGGTTTAATGAGGTTCTACCATGTAGGGGGAGTTGCCACCAAGCCTGTAATTAGACAAAGTTCCTTCCCAGTGGCCTGGTTGCTTGAATAACCTGGCATCATAACACATTAGTAATAATCCTGCATTCACCTTTTAGCTTAGAACAGCTCATCCTTTTAGGAACAAGAACTCTTAGGGTGGCATTCATGACCACCACACAATGAGTCAGGATCACGATGTGTTTGTTTTGGAGGATCATTTTTTTTTTTGGTTGGCCTGTGACAGGAGGAGGAAAGGGTGGGAATACAGTGACAGATATAGTTAGAAAACAGAAGTCAGAGCTCAAAGGTTTCTTGGCCAGATTCTAAGACTTTATTTCTAGAATTTAGCTCACTCACTCCATTCACTATGTTGTCTGACGTATCCACAGTTGTCCAGCAAGTATTAATTAGTCTCAAAAAATATTCTTATACTTACCAATATAAGAAAAGCTTTTCTGTGAACAACTTTTGTCCCCCACTTAGTTTCCAAGTTCCCTTATCTGAATTATCTAAGGAGGGAAATAGAACTTGGTACATACTTCCATGCTGTCCTTAGCACAAACAGAGCCCACCCCCACCCACCCCCCAACTGCCAGGCATCAGTTTCAAACTTAGCTCATCTAGGATATACCTAGGCAAAATGGATTTTTTTCAAAAATTTCCCAGTTAACTTGATATCACTATTTACTACTGCAGTACTGTGGAACAAACAAAAATTGCTTAAATTTGGGGAAATGTCACATGGCTTCAGATTGGCTGTTAGCCTCCCTTCTTGACCAAACTTGCATCTCTGGCAACAAGTCTTTATCTTAAACCAACAAAGAGAATGGAACTGCCTTTCTCGAGTAGCTTCCCTAGTTTCCTATAAAAGAATCACTGTGGGTGCGGAAGAGGTGGGAGAGTGTGTGAAATGTACTTTGGGCCCACCTAGATTCTCTGTACCATAGCCTCTCCCAACCAAAATCGTGTGTGCTGCCTTGCCTTTTCAGACTCCCCTTCTCTTACCAATTTCTTCACTGTAGAAGATGATATTTTTTCAAATGGCTGTTTGATTTTTTTCTTCCTTAGTTACATAAGTCTTAATCTGTTACCAGTTTCGAGGGGGAGGAATGGAATTTCTGTAGTGTTTCAAATGTGTTCTTGAAAGCAAGTTGTAGATATTTTGTAGTTTGTAGTGGTTTTTCTTTTTTTTAAGTTCAATCTCACATTGTGTGTGTACTCACATAAGAGACTATGATTGCGCAGAGAATTCTGAAATTGAGCTCTAGCTTAGCTTTTGTTTTGTTTTTTTAAAGAAAAGCCCACCACCTTCAGTCAGTTGTGTGATTTTTCTTGGAACTGTGCTATCTGTTGTGGTTAGACTTTTGTCCAGAATTAGACTTTATAAAGTCAGAGGGTAGTGTTTGAGTTTCTCTTCCACCTGTTCCTGCCTACAAAGTTGATAACCTTTTTCATTGATTTTAATTTCAATTCTGGAAGCAGTCTTTCCCTGAAGTTAGCCTAATACTTGAGGGCAGTTTATTATTTCCTTTCTTATCATTATCCTTTTAGGTCATGGAAGGAAAGAGTATTCTCTCTTCTGGGACATTCTAGCAAAGGGGATGCTGTATGCCACATTAGAGATCCCATCCCCCTGGTGGCCATGATTGTTTCAGCAGTGCACTTAATCCTTGCCAAATCCCCAGCCATCTTCCCCCAACACATAAAGCCATTGTTGCAGGTCCTTGCATGTGAAGAAAGAAGGTTTTCTGGAAGGAGTCACTAAACAAAGCCAACAGTGCTGAAAGAAACCTTTGTTGGGACAGGAAAAGGGTCAGAACATAGTGTCAGCTGAGAATCTTTGGCCATTGGTTTTTTCTTGCTTCACCAAGCCTAGCCACAGTGCCACTGAGTCCTTCTTGTCAGTCCAGATCCAGGAAGCTGCCAGTCATAGAGTCAGGTCACTCTGCCTGTGAAACTCAACATTCTTAGTATCCGTTCAAATAATTTGTAGTTCTTAGATTTTCAGTAGGAAGCCAGAACACATTGGCCTCTGTATAATTTGTAGAAATACGCGGCCCCTACCCTCAGTGGACTTTCAATTTGAGATGAACCGTAACCCACTGGGCATTATAAATAGCATTTTGCTGTGTGATTAAAAAAAGGTATTGGAACTGAGCTTTTATTATATGATGCTACCTGTTATAGTGCAGAATTCTCTATGGTATGAGTCTGTCTTGGACCCCATCCAGAGGGCTTCGGTTACTGGAAATACCAGAATGACCTTGTGTAACTCATTTCCACTTAGCACATGGTCTTGTGGCAAGGACCCCAGGGTTGGTGTTAGAGAAACAAGTCGGTTTAAAGTTTTTTACTCTTAAGCAATTGTGTGTGTGTGTGTGTGTGTGTGTGTGTGTGTGTGTACACATGTGATTGGCAGGATTATTCCAGAAAAGCATTTGTAAGACTAGGGAAAAAAGTCATACTTTTCAGAATCTTCTTTAATTTTAGTCATTTTTTTAACATGTGAAATATGGTTAAAATGATTACCAATGACACCTTCAGGAGCAGAGCCTCAAATGTAAACATAATATGGAACAGCCAGTAGGAGGAAACCAGTACCCAGAATGGATGCCACTGTAGGGGTGACATCGCAAGCTGGCAGTAGTCAGGCCACTTACTGGGCCAGGGAAGGTGATGGGGTCCTATTGGTATTTAACTACCCATTGATAATATGCCACCTCCACCTCCCAGCTCTTCCCAGAGAGGGCCATGCCAACATCCCCATCTGTCTTGTCCTAAGAATGACTCTGATGGGCAGGAGAAAGAGAGAAGGGAGGAGGAAGGAAAGGAAAGAGAAAGAAAGGAAGGAAGGAAAGAAAGAGGGGGAGGGGGAAGGAAGGAAGGAAAGGAGGGAAGAATTATAGAAGTTCAAAGGCTAACAACTCATTAGTTGCTTAGAGTAGCAAGAATTTGCTTGCTATTACCCATATCACCCTCTTCGAATGAGACAGACTTGTGTTTTGTGGCTGGCCCACCATATCTTGCCCCTCTTGTGGTACTTCTACCATGTCCAAGGTCTGGTAGATCGTGGGTACCTTGGTTGCCCATTCCCATCATTATCGAGATGCTTTACTCTGGTCTTAACTTAGAGTCTGGACATATGCACTCTCTAAATCCTTATAGAAAGTTTGATCACTTAGGAAAATTGTGAAGCAGGAAGGACAGAACAAAAGGCCAAAGGTGAAGAAGGGGGAAAGGCAGAGAGAAGGGAAGAAGCGCCAGATTGAGAGGATGAAAGGAAAGGTGAATGTTGGAGAATGCTCCCGGGCTTTTCTTATGTCTTGTAGAAATAACAATAAAAATGCTAATAATATTAGCTAACACTGGACATTTTTTTACATCTATCTTCATGGAGGCCTCAGAACAATCCTTTCGTGTGGGACTGGCTTCAGGTATAAGGACCATTTTGCAGAAGGTGATAGGATCCCAGGTTTAGACCTTAAAGAGGCCACTCAGACCAACCCCTTTGTTTTCACAAATGGGAAAACAGGCCCAGGAGATGAATTAAAGTGACTAGCAGGAAGCAGTTAACAGAGGCATAATTTGAACTCAGGTCCTTTGACTCTAAATTCAGTGCTGTTTTCCACTGACTTGCCCATGGTCACACAGCTAGTGAGTATCCAGAGCATGACTCCAACCCAAGGCATTCTCACTTCAAGTCTGTCCTATCTGTCTTTGTAGGGAAAATTAAAAAGTGAATCAGGATATGAGTATGAAGCAGAAATTAGTAAAAAAAAAAACCTCTTATTTCCTCATGTCATGAGGATGGGTGACCTTTTTGGTGTTTGTACTGGTTGATACTTTGTAGAAGAAAATTAAAACATGAATAAAGGTGGTAGCTGCCTTTCCCTTTCCTTTCACACAGAAATAGACCCACACAGGGGAGGGTTGAGAGGAAGTGAGACAGTGTATGTAATCTTCCTAGTTTCATTAAACTTGTTTGTTTGTTTACTTAACAAATTAAGAACAGGTTACCTAGAGCCTGAGCTAAGAAAAGTCAGCCCATGTAGTTAGTAACTTAAGATTTGGCTTGTGATAACAACGGCCATAACTATCCTATAGATCAAGGATTGACTCTTAAGCAACCAAGAAAAGTTTTTCCTTGCTATCTTGTCACCTTAATGTGAAGAGCCAAAAGGGCTTTTTTTTTCCTTTTAGAAAAATATCTTCTTGACTAGAGTGGAAAATAAAATACCAAGAAAGGGAAAATAGCCCCTGGCGCAGTCTATGTATTAAGATAACTAAACCCACTTCACTTAACTTCCGGGCCCTCTCAATTCCTCTGCTCCCAGTGCCCCAACCCAATTTTCAGGGCCTATGATCTTCATGTCAAACCCTGCAGAATTTGTTGACGTCTCAGATTACACTGTTTATTTTCCACCCAGGATTTCATTTCATTATTTGATTGTCGACCCAAAGAAAACTCATTGCTACCATTTATTATTCTGGTGAGATCTCCAAATGCCTGGTTTCCAGAAGGCATTATCCCATCCTGGAAGGGCTGGTGCCCCAGGTATAACCTTGACCTCCTCCCAGGGCTTTAACAAACAGACATGATCTCATTACTACGGTAGTTAAATTCTGGGAGAAAATGTGCTCAGACCCAAGCAGAGTAAAAGATATCCTGTTTTCTGTGACGTCTCCTGGTTCTTCAGAATCCTCAAGATGTGTTTACTTGGTAGTAGATGGGCAGTGGGCAACAACACTGCTTTTGATCGCTTCTGTGAGATTGTATTTTCGGCCTGGGTGGGAGAGAACTCATAAATAACCCTCTGAAGACAGACCCTTGTTTTGCTGTGTCTTCTCCCTGACTGTGATCCTTGGCCCCTCCAAACCCCAAGGACAACATTAAGACCCCATTTGCAGGAACATTGCTGGTCTAGATGACATCCCTCATATGTAGGAATGAGGGACTAATGATGCACAGCTAGCTAGCCTGGGTCCTGGGAGGAAGTGAGTGTATTAAAAAAAAAATAAAACAGCCAACAGCAACTCATTTTGGTTTTTTTAGGGGATAACACACACACGCACATGCACACGCACACGCACACACACGAGTACAGAGGCAGCAGGTTGTTTCCTTTCAGCAGAGGACAGATTATCTTTAAAGGATATGAAAGGTTTAATCATTTTAATTTTGTTTTTATTAAAGTTTATCATAACTTTTTTTCTACATGCCCCAGTAGAGCAGAAGGGGGAAGTGCAGGAGGTAACATAAATATATACAAACCCCCAAGCATTTGGTTAATAAAATTCTCTAATGGGAGGTGCCTGGTAGGAAGGAAGTGGTTAGATAGCTGGGTATGGGAGACAGACCAAAGGCTTTCTGGAGTGTCACAGAGATGGGGCAGGGAGCTCTTCACCATTCCCCCACGCGCCCCCCCCCCCCAAGCCAGCTCCAGCAGACACTTGTCAACTAACTACAAGTCATGTCTTTCATTAAACAGAAAAAGAGGAAGCTCTGCCTGTTAACTTAGTCCACAGCATTTTTCCTATTAGAGAGGATCTTTAAGTCTTTATTAACTCAAGAAAAAAAAAAAACCTAAGCAGCTGCAAAAGTACAATCAGGAGTAAAACTGGGCTTGGTTGCTTCTAACCAGTCTTTTCCCTGCACTTCAGAATACTCTGTTATCTGTTTGAACCCAGATATTTGAAAAGGAATTCTTTTGGTGGTCATCTCTGAAGTCTGACATCATTCTGTTCTCTGAGGTGGGAGGGTTGAGACAGTTGTGGCCTTTAGCTCTTAAAGAGAAAAAAACTCGGTCAACTTTGGTATCAACTTACCAGAACCCAGCTGACTGGAACTCCTGATTAATGGGAACTTTTTGGCCATATTCCATGTTTGAGAAAAATAAGCGACTCTCTACTCTCAACTCTCGTTGAGGATAAAACTCGAGAATGAGAATTGGTGTTTCCAGTGATGTCTCTGAAGTATGGTGAGATTCTGAGTCACCTAAAATAAAACCCTAACCATGTCCCTGTGCTATATTTACAAAGGCAGGAAAGTGGATGTCCGAGTTCTAGAAACCTTTCTTCCTTCCCTCCACAGCACCACTGAGGTTAACAACACCCCATTCTCCAGGTGTTTTGGTTTTAGTGAAGTTTGCATTAATCATCCCTAGGTGTAGTGATTCTCTTTGGCCATTATAGAGCTGCAGATTTTCTTTTGACAACTTATATCTCTAATTTCCTTAGTCAAATGGGACAGGCCATTGTAATGTACATGCTAAGCAAACCAACCCCAGGACTTTATGTGGGCTTGACACAGATCTCTTGATGGTTAACCTTGGAATTTCAGTCTCTTCCCCCTTCTCCCATATGGGTCCTAGAACTGTAGAACCCAGAACTTCTGGATTATAACAAATAGTGCAGAGAAGTCCCAGAAATATCCAGTTGGATTTGAGGACTGCCTACGGTGTTAGAGTCAGGCCTGAGACCATTCCATAGTCACACTCTGAGAACTTACCTGAGGCTACAGCAGGGTGCTGTGCCCCGCCAGCAGTGCCAGGTCAGAAGAGGTACCAAACAGCTGACGTTTCTTTAGCCTCGAAGAAGATACTAAAATGTGAGGCTTCTAATTAGACCAACACATTAGACTCAGTTTTTCTCTTATGTCAGATGGGTGTGCATTGTTACAGTTGTACAAAAATGCTAGATTAAATGAAACACAGGCACTTGTTACCCTTTGGGGTCCTGTGTGTGTTGTTGATGAATTAGTCCTGTGCCAGAATGGAAGGAATTTTTTCATGTTTTCTCTCTGATAACTACCTGGCATCAAGGCCACAGCTCAGACCGTAAATCTTATCAGGTTTGACCACTTTATTAGGAGGCTAAGCTGTATGCCCTCAGGTAAATTTCTTTTCCTTTTATGTTCTATTTGCTATAGATTTACTTTTCACAGAGTTCCACCTTCTCCAGGGAGAATTATCCAAGAATACCAGATCACACTGTTTTCTCCCCAACTTGAGTTTCTGAACTCTGTCCCTGTTCTTACCCTGCCCCACTGATCTCCATATCACTATCTCAAATTCCTAAAATGGGTGCCCTACCAGCTACCCCATTTCTTTGGATGAACCTTTGGAATGACAACCCAAGACACCTTCCTTTACTTCCCTTGTCTCCCAATAAATCCTTCCTGCTGTTTCCATTGGTGAAAGTACTTTCCTCCTCCTCCAACTTCCTCTAACCCTCTTCCTGGCACTTTTATTTTCTCATAGTCCCTTAAATAAGAATATTATTTTTTTTTGCATCTGTATCCTTTCTGCTCCTCCCCCACTAGATTATATAACAAACACAAGAACATACAAGCAGGAGTTCTAATCCTAATCGAGATTGTAAGCCCCTTGAGAGCCCAGTTCACCATTATTTTTTTCTGTATCACCAGCTTTGATACAAGGCATGAGTAGCATGAGGCCTACTGCATAGTGGGTGCTTAACATGTCTGAGTTGGATTGTTTTCATCGAGTGTCGCACTTGAACCCCCATAATTGATCATTTGTGGTCTTGCACTTATTATAGTGGCACACAGCAGCATTCTGTATCCTGGGTTGCATCATGTTCAACATTCTGTCAGTACCTTGAGGAAAGTCATAAATGGCATGTTTATGAAATTTGCAGGTGATACCAATCTGGAAGGACTAGCTAATGCTTGATAATAGAATGAAGATCCCCAAAGATCTCAACAGCCTGGAACTAGGAACCGAATCTAATGAGATCAAGCTTCACAGGGATGGTGTCAAGTCCTGTGCGTGAATTTAAAAAATAATCAGTTGGGCAAGTATGGGATGGGAGAAGCCTTGGTTAATAGATGATGGGCAGAAGACTTCAGGGGTCTTATTTGCAAGGTCAATATGAATCAGTAATGTAACATACCAACCCAAAAAAGCTAACGCTGTCCTAGGCTTGATGAAGAAATTCCCTGAGCATGGAATTTAGTATTAGCTCCATTCTATTCATGTCACAGAGACTAGACTTAAATTACCTTTCCCCAGTGGTCAAAACTAGGACCTGCAAGAAGTTACAGAGAGAGCATTAGACATAATGTAAGGGAAAGGCCAGTGATCTGAGCTGCCTCAAAGTGGAGGAAACTATTTAATTAAGTAGGGATGAGTTCCCTGTCACAGGAGATCTTTGAGCAGAAAATGGGAAACTACTCAAGGACTCTGTGAAAGAAGTTCCTGCTTAGGTGTCATTTGGCCTTAACCTCCAAGGGCCCTTTTGACGCTAAGATTCTTTTATGTCCTTCTTTGATCAAGCTGTGTCTTCAAAGCCTGAATGTAGTTCAGAGCTTCCTTCAAAGAGAGGGATGGGCAGATAGATAAACCTCTTTAAAAGGGCTGATGAGAATGTAAGGTCTAGAGACCAGGTCATGTGGTTAAAGGAACTTTGGTGAATAAGGGAAAACTTGAGACGTGTTTTCTTCAAGTTTTATTGTGTGGAAGAAGGGATTCCAGGGGAGGAGAACCTACAGCCTCAAGGCCACATGTGACCCTCTAGATCCTCAAGTGTATCCCTTTGACTGAATCTAAATTTCACAGAACAAATCTGCACTTGGAGACCTAGAGGGTCACATGTGGGCTTGGGGCCCTGGATTAGATTTAGTGTAGGTCCAGGAGAGACAAGATAGAACCAGTAAGTAAAAGTTAGAACAGGCCTGAGTTTGGCCCAGCATAGAGTTAGGATGGCTTGCAACTACAATGAGCTATCTTGTGAAGTAACAGTTTCCCATCACTAAAAATGTCCAGGGAAGTGTATAAAGTGTATAGGAAATCCGTTCTACCCGCAGCTCCCACCCCTAGGAATCTATGATTAATATGGAAATTATGATATACCTAAGACTCTCCCTACTCTGGGTAAATCTCATCTCACCGATATGACTAGGATCATTAAGGGTAGTGACTGTTGTTATTTATTCATCCATTCATTTAGGTCCACAGTGCTGTATATGCTGGAGAAACCCTAATCACTAATTGGCAAAGCATAGGAAGAAAAGCAGACTTATAGAAAAATTGTCTTCAGCAGTAGTTGCTCCATGGCCCCTGTGACATTTCCTACATGGCAGAGCCTTCCATCTTCTAATGAGTGTGTTCGTCTGATAAAAGTGATTTTTTAGATTCAAAAACATAATTGTATTTTGTGCTGCTTGTGACATGGAGCTTTGATGGTGCCAGCTTTTGGTTCTTCATAAAATGGAATTAGAGGTGAAGTAGAGATAGCTGCCTTTCAGAATGGAAAAACAGTTGAGCATTGATGCTGTCAGAGGTCCCAGAAATGGAACCAGGGAATGCCAGCTCCACCCATGCTGACGGGTTAAGAGTTGGCTCTGTACCCTGGCATTGGTGTTTGGCTGAACCTTGAGATATTCCCCCACCTTAGGAATAGTCCTCTGCCAGAGCAATCAAATTCTTAAGTTCTTGGTGAAAGCTAAAATGAAAGGGATTGGAATGCCCTTGAGGGCAGGACTGGGAAAAACCAACTGCAGAAGATGGAAGATGGCATTTGAGCTGAGTCTTAAAGAAATCCAAGGAACCTGAATGGCTGAGGTGAGAGTCAGAGCTTGATGGACGCCCAGGCAGAAACACCGAGTCAGGAGGTGGCATGTCATGGAAGGTCGATCATAGTGTGCAAACAGGGGCACAAAATGTGAGGGGATGGGATGGGTAGGTAGGGGCTGGGTTGAGACACATTTTATCACTGGAGTTTGAGGAGAGAGGTGACATAGTCATTATCTGCCCTTCAGGAAAGCCATTTTGGTAGCCGAGTAGAGAATGACCTGGAATGGAGAGACCCTTGAGACAGGAAGACCAGAGTGAAGCCTCTTCCAGTAGTCTAGGTGAGAGGTCATGGGCGTCTCCACTAGGTTGGAAGCTGTGTGAGTGAAGAAGAATATACAAGAGATTGCAGAGGTAGAAATGACAAGGCCCAACAGGACATTGTGTGGAGTGAGATGATGATGGTAAGGTTGTGAGTCTGGGTGACCGGGAGACTTGGTGCCCTTGACACCAATAGGAAAATTCGGATGAGGGGAGTTTAAGGAAGATCCTGAGTCCTGTCTCAGCTGTTTTAGTTTAGGACGTTCAGAATTGCTCTGAGACTCCTATCATTTGGGGGGTTTTCCACCTCATCAGAACCATTCTTTTCCTCTGGGAGAGATCACAGAGTGGACTTAACTTTATAAAAAGCAATGGACTCCTTCTGTTTATGCACTAAGCCCTAGGTGCCACTTCAGATTTTCCACATTTTGGTGCCATGTCATTTTCCTATAGTCCCTGGGCAATAAAGATGTTTGTCTGGATTTTAGTGCATAAAACAGGAATGAACAGCATAAGCTTGTAGAAGTGTCTCCAGAATGCACAGCCTCACAGGTGGCTTCCAAAGCACATACTGGAAGCTTGACCAACAGGTTCTTAGCAGGTTTTTGCTCTGAGGGCTTACAGTATACTTGTGTGTTGAAAAAATGCATGGCTGCCATGTAAAGATGGCTCACTGAGCTTGTCTTCAGTGATGTGTTGTTTTCTGTGTCAAATGCTTTAAAGAAAAATAACAAAAGGAACAGTTTGGCATCCTGTGGCTTGCACCCAGCTTGTTTATTCCAGGACTTAGTCTGGCTACGACTTATTTCAAACAGCTAGTGTCTATGCTGGCCATTCTACATGACATCTTTTTCAGAGTTGGCATCTAATCTAGGAGCAGGGGTGGGGAACCTGGGGCCTCTAGGCCACACGTGACCTTCTAGAACCTCAGATGCAGCCTTTTGACTGAGTTCAAGTTTTAAAGAACAAGTCCTTTTATGAAGGGTATTTGCTCTGTGAAGTTTGGATTCAGGCAAAGGGCCATACTTGAGGACCTAGAGGGCCACAGGTTCCCCACCCCTGGCTGAGAGCAGTGCTTTTAATAAGAGGCTTTGCCACTTGTATCTAGATACAGTCAGGTTGATACTAGACAAGGTTGTCAAGCCAAAGGCCAGGCGTGAAGTAGCGTTTTGAGGAGTTTGTGATCCTCTAAGTCAGGTGTCTAGGCAGCTAGGTGGCACAGTGGATAGAGTGCCCATCCGGGATTCAAGAAGACCCGAGTTCAGATCTGACCTCAGACACTTACTAGCTGTGTAATTCTGGGCAAGTCACTTCATCCTGTTTGCCTCAGTTTCCTCATCTATAAAATGAGCTAGAGGAGGGAATAGCAAACCATTCCAATATCTTTGCCAAGAAAAGCCCAAATGGAGTCATGAAGAGTTGGACGAGACTGAAAATGACTGAAGCCTAACAAAGTCAGGCATCAGCTTTGGAAGGGACCTCAGTGGCCGTCTATCTAGTTCAGCCCATGCCCCTGATGAAGAATTTCCTCTACAGCATACCTGACAGGTGGCCACCAGCATTTGCTTCAGGTCCATTAGTGAAGGGGCAATCACAGCCTTCTAAGAAAGGCTGCTGTTTTACCTTTGGAGAGATCTAACTGGCAGGAAACTTTTCTTCATATCAAGCCTGGATGGGCTTCTTTTCAGTTTATTCCGTTTTTTCCTTCTTCTGTTCTTTGGAACTAAGCAGAATGAGTCTAATTTTCCTTCCCTGAAAACCCTTCAGCTATTTGAAGCTGACTCTCATCCTTCACAGACGTTGTGCCCCTGCCCCTTCACAATAAAACCTTCAAGCTTTAACTTTAGTCTTCGAGTTAAACCTTCCAAGTCCCTTCAACCATTGTTCCTGTGGCATGAACTGGAGAACCTTCCTCATCTTGTTCTCTGTCCTCTGGACGTTCTCCTCTTTGCCTTTCTTAAAATGCAGTGCCTCAGACCAAGAACAGCAGACCACATGTTCCCCCCCTCTTCCCCGCCCCGAGCAGGGCCGAGGACACTGGGGCTGCAAGATCAGATAGAAAGTGGTAGAGCAAGGATTCAAATCTAGGTCCTGTGACTCCAAACTCAGCACCTTCCATTCGTTCATTCTTTCTCTCTCTGTCTCTCTGTCTCTCTCCTCTGTCTCTGTCTCCCCCCCCCCCCCCGTCTCTCTCTCTCTCTCTCTCTCTCTCTCTCTCTCTCTCTCTCTCTCTCTCTCTCTCACACACACACACACACACACACACACACACACACACACACACACACACAGAGTTTGGGGGATGATATCTCCTTATCTTAATGTGAGAGCCCTTTATGGGTAAGGACAACGTTTTTTGCCTTTCTTTGTATTTCCAAATGCTTGGAATACTGCCTGGCACATAATAAATACTCAATAAATAAATGCTTCTTAATTAACTGGTTTTCCACCTCACTCACCATGCCTGTAACTTCCTAGTCAGCCAATCAACAATTCTCAATGTGTCACTCTCTCTTCTATGCCGCGTTGGTTCTCAAGAGCTGGGGGCTTTTCTTGTTAGGCAGTCAAAAAAGAGTTTTGTCCTTTGCAAAGTTCCCAGGTCCTTCAGGGTCGAGCTGTTTCCCTAGAAGGGGCCAGGGTGCAGGCTTAGTGCTCCATGGAGGTATACTGCATTCCCAGCCCTGTAGCATTTTACAGATGAGGAACCTAGAACCAGGAGAGTTTTAATGACTTACCCAACCAAGTTCACACAGATGCTTGCTGATGGTACAGCCAGGATCTGACTCAGGTGCTACCTCCAAGTTCAGCTCTCTTTCCACTACAACACAAATCAATTAACAGTGTAATAGAGCTTCCCAAGGACTCAAGAAAAGATGACAGAAAGACACCAACTCTTGTGCGACCTGGGACAAGTCACCTGACCCCTTGGACCTCATTCTCCTTATCTATAAAATGAAAAGATTGAGCTAGGTGATCTCTAGGCTCTCTTGCAGCTATAAATCTACAGTCCCACTTGACTCAGCAGATTTTAAAAAAGGAACGATCTTCCCTGCATCCTTTCTTCTCTTCCTCTCTACCAAGCACAGAAGAGAGAACCCAAGGTAGCTCATTCCCTTTTAGAGGTCCCCTGAATCAAGGGTTCTTCCCATTCAGCTGCCAACAAGGGCATGCTTTGCCATTCCAAATGCTCCAGTATTTCAGTGCAGAGATGTTTCCCCAGGCTCCAGATGCAAAAAATATAAGTTCAGCACTCCATGAGTGGGGTGTATTTCACACTAACCTCTGCTAACAAAAATCAGAGTGTGAATTCGATGACCTCTGTAGGTCCTTCCCTGTTTAAAATCTTTGTACAGTTCTTTGTACAATCTCCTTCATCCAAGATCTCTACCTCTTCTCACTCTTTTCTGACTTTGAGTCTTTATGGAAACATGACTCCTCCAATCTCTGTATAAGTGATTTCCAAATCTATATATCCATCTCTTTGCTGAGATTCCTCCAGTCCCACTCTACAAACTGGCTGCCAGACACTCTGCCTGGAAGTCCCATTGCTAACTCAAGTTGTCCAAAATTGAATTCATCCCTCTGCCTAATAAAACAACTCCTTTAGTCAACACCTCTATTTCTGTCACTTTGGTTCATAGCTTCGGAGTCATTTTTGACTCCCTTTGTTCACTCATTTCCAATTCAGCACCAAAGCCTGTTCATTCTGCCTCAGAGATATTAAACACATTGTCAGAGATATTAAACACATTGTCCATGGACCACATGTACCACACGGTACTCTTGAATATGGACTGAACCACATTAAAATGAAATTGGGAAATATTTAACAAAAGAAATAAAAACACAATAAGGTAAAGATATTATATTTTAAAACTAAGTCAGTATGTGGTCTGCAGAGATCTTTATGTGTGGATTAGTGACCCCCCATTTCTACTTGAGTTTGACACCACTGTTCTGCATCATTCCCTCCTCTCCAGTATTATGTCCACAAGCCTCTTCAAGGCTCTCATTACCTCTTTCTGTACCATTATAACAGCCTCTTAATTTGTCTCTCCGCCTACACTCTTTTCTGTTAAATCTGTCTTTCACATAGCTGCCTCTCCCTCCAATCCATCTTCCACAGAACCACCAAAATATTTTTTCTATAGATAATCTCTCTATCCCCTCGTGTAACTTCATTAGCTCAATGATCTCTCAATGATTTCTTCACAGCCTTTCTACCTTTCTGGTCATCTTACACATGCCTTTGCTGCATGCATTCCATAAACTATCCACAATGCCCTACTTGTGGTTACCCATACACAACATTTATGACTCCTGTCTTTTCCTTGCTTTTGCACTGGCATCTCCCATGCTTGGTAAACTTCCTTACCTCTGACTCTTACAATCCTTAGTTACCTTTAAGATTGGGCTCAGGTGTGACCTTCTACCTGAAGCTTTTCCTGATCTCCCCAAACTAACTTGTATTTACTTAGTTATATCTTGTATATACTTACATGTTCTGTGAATTTGGGTTTGTAAATAGTTTCTCCTGTTAGAATGGAAGCTTCTTGAGGGCAAGGGCTGATTCACTTTTATGTTTCTATCTCCAGTGCTTATCACAGTGCCTGGCACATAAGTGCCTTATAAATATGTGCCCTGGGGCAGCTAGGTGGCACAGGGAATAGAGCATCAGCCCTGGAGTCAGGAGGACCTGAGTTCAAATGTGGCCTCAGACACTTGATGCTTAGTAGACTTTGGGCAAGTCACTTAACCCCAATTGCCCTGCCTTTTCCCCCTTCCAAAAAGGCAGAAACTAAATAAATAAATAAATAAATGCATGTTACATGTGGGCCGTGGACCACTTATAAATGCCATAAATAACATGAAGATGGTTTTTCAAAACATAAAATGCATTATTTGTGGTGATAAATGTGAATGATCTAAAAAATCTCCTATTAAAAAGAAATGAGTTATAAAATGCATTAAGAAACAAATGTTATCAATGTGTTGCTTAAAAGAAACACATCTAATGTAAAAACATATTTAGCTAGGTTTCAATTAAAGTAGATCTTAAACATTACATAGCTGTAAGCTTTTTCTTTAAACAGTAGGAACAATCTAGAAAACAAGACTAAATTAAATGTTAGTTAACATAATATACCAAAATATTTTGAAAGAGTTTTCATTCTGACCAAAAAGATTTTTTTAAAGCAATTGGGGTTAAGTAACTTGCTCAAGGTTACACGGCCAGTCATTATTTATGTGTGGGTGCTCATTTTCTGAGTCTGGAACCAATCTCGGGTCATCCCAACTCCGAAGCCGGCTCTCTTACTCACTGCGCCACCTAGCCGCCCCTGACCAAATAGATTTTATATTGGGTATGCAAAGTTGATTCAACATCAGAAAAACCAACTGGATGTAATAAAAATGTATGCAAAAAAGCCTGGGAGTCAACAGTTTCATAAGAAGCCTTTGGTAAAACTCCAGATTCATTTGTAACAAAAACACTAAAAAGAATAGGAATAGAAGGATTTTTCTTCACTATAAAAAAATCTTAAATGAAATACTGATATAATATGCCACAGAGAAATATTAAAGGTAATCCCACTAGAAACAGGTACAAAGCAAGGATGACCATTTTCACTGCTTTTATTTTGCATGGTATTTGGGGAATTTTAGAAGTTTTAACATGACAGGGAAAAGCTGTTAGAAGAATTGATTTGGGAAGTAGATCAAAATATAATTTGTAGATAACATGAGAACATATCTTCAAAATTAAACTTTCCCAGCTAAAAATGTGACAGATAACATGAGTCCAAGATTAATTCACCAAAATATTTATATGCTTATTTGCTAGTAGTAAAGACAAAGAAAATGTCAGGTATCATCATTTATAGTATATCTCTCATTTTGGAATCAACTCAAATAAACATATATATGACCAATTTTTCTTTTTCTTTTCTTTTTTCTTGGCAAAGAAGGAAAGGACAAACCTATAATTCCATTAATGTAGGAACACTCTACAAAAGTGGTCCATGAAATGCATTGGTTTAGGGATTTGTATGGGCATTGAGGAGTTAAATAGCTTCCCTGTAATAAGAAGGAAGCCATAGGCAAAAAGTTGAGCCTGAGTCTCCCTGGCTCTGAGGTCTCCCCTCTATCCCATTAAGAGACACCACTTTTCTTGACCTATAAAAGGACAAGTAAAAAGTACCTGACACATTTATATACATTTAATATTAACAATAATTGACATTTACACAGAACACTTTAAAGTTCACAGAACACTTCATATAATTTCATTTGAGCCTCACAACAGCCCTACAAGATCATTATTAAGGATATTATTCCGATTTTTCATGAATTGGTTGGAGTAATATAGTAAAAATGACAATGTTCCCCAAGTTAATTTACATATGTAATATAGTAGCAATCAAAATACCAAGAGATTTCCTCATACAATGAAATTTTATATCACAAATGGGCAAGGGTATCAAGGGGGCACACTAAGAAAGAAAAGGCCAGTGAAGGTGGTCTTTTACTTCAGACTTTAAAACATATCACAAAAAGCAGTTATCATTCATCATAACTGTATCAAGAAGTTATTAAAACGAGAGAGAGAAATAAGGTAACAAAATAGAATAATTGATGCACCAAACATCCAACCAGATATATAGAAGATTCATTTTTGATATAGCTATGGAAAATAAAAACCATAGAAAGAGCTTATAACACATGTACTTGGGAAATCTGGTTATCAATTTGGTAGGAAATAGATTTGATCCACTTCTCTCATAGTCTGTAAATTAATCAATTCCAGCTGGTTGCTATATCGTAACATAGCAGTAAGTTGGTGGGGAAAAGATGGGAAAAAAGAATAATATATTTATCTCAATTATGGGGAGAAGATGACTATTTCTATTAAACAAATGAAATGAATTCATAAAAAATTGCATTAATAAAAGAAAATTCTTTACAGCAAAATAAAAAAGCAAAATGAAAAAATATATGCTCAAAACAACTTACTTCTTTGGAGACCATGTGGCATAGTGGGTAGTTTGGAGTTTTGAATCAGGGAGATTTGAGTTCCAATCCACCTCTGCCCCTTACTGGACACACATTTCTCTGACTTCCCGTTTCCTCCCTTGTAAAATAAGGGTGTTGAACTCCGTGTCCTTTGCATTCCCCCAGCTCTTTGTGAACCTCTCTGTGGCCTGGGAACCTCCGTGGTGCCTTCTTAAAAGATCCTGGGCAGGTTGTGTGCCCATCTGAGGGAGTTTTCCATGCCGACAGAATCACAAATCCTCAGCACATTAAACATCTTAGCTGTACAAACAGTAGATTTCTCTAGAAGGCTGTGTCTTTATAATCACACACTGTTAACTGGAAGATGTTGGGAAAATGAGATCTGACTGTGTTCATTGTCAGCTTTTCTGGTTTTCTGTTTTGTTTTGTTTTAAATTTTAAGCTCCTGATGCTGCAGAACAAAGCAGGCCTTCCATGAACGAACTCTCCCCCTTGAGTTTGTCAGTCGTACGAGGTTCCTTAAAAGATGTGATGATGGAGAAAATTTTGTCATCAAGTGAAGCAAAAACCGGGGGCAAGAAGCTCCCCCAACAGTGTTTGTCCCCATCGTGGAGAATGCCTTGCCCTGGGCTCAGATTGAAGAGCAATTAGTCCCCAGATGCACCTGTTTGTAAATTAAAATGTAAAGCAAAGCTAGCACTTATATAAAACTTTAGGCGCTTTGCCCATTATAGCGTGTGATCCTCAAGCAACCCTGGAAGGTTGGTGCTGTTGTTACCCCCATTTTACAGATGAGGAAACTGAGGCAGGTGGTGAAGTGACTTGCCCAGGATCATGCAGGTAGTAAGTGTCTGAGACTGGATTTGGACTCAGGTCTTTCTGACTCCAGGCCTGTCACTCTATACACTGTAATGGCCCCTTGCTGCCCCACCTTACATATAGTAAGTACTTAATAAGTGCTTTTTTTTGGTAAAAAAGCATTTGACTCAGGTGGCACAGTGAATAAAGCACCGGCCCTGGAGTCAGGAGGACCTGAGTTCAAATCCAGCCTCAGACACTTTAACTCTTACTAGCCATGTGACCTTGAGCAAGTCACTTAACCCCAATTGTCCCTCCAGAAATCAAAACAAAAGCATTTGACTAGATGTTCCATAGTTTTTCCAAAGCAGGGAAAAGCGCCGTAGAAGAAAAATGCCAGGATCACAGAATCATAAATTTAGATCTGAGAGACCTTAGAGGTCATCAAATCCAATTCCTCCTTCCTTTTTCAGAGGGGGAAACTGGGGCTCACAGCTTATGGCTTTCCCAAAGTCAAACAGAGAGGAAGTCACAGAGGCAAAATTTGAATCCAGGTCCTCTGACTCCACATACTTGGCTTTCTCTCATTGTGATATTGCCTGGATGAGTTATCTCCCGACTTTTCTGATCCTGCAGCCCTAGCTGTTAAAACATTTTTGAGCATACGTTTCTAATAGGTATGTGTTTATTTATAAGTTATGTGTGTGTACTTCTATGCTAACATACTATATGCATTAAAAGATACTTGCAGCCTTCTCAGGGGAGGAGGAAGAGAATTTGGAGCTCAAAAGTTTTTTTAAAACAGATATTAAGGGGCCGCTAGGTGGCGCAGTGAGTAAGGGAGCTGGCCCCGGAGTTGGGATGACCCGGGATCGGATCTGGCCTTAGAAAATGAGTACCCACACATAAATCATGACTGGCCGTGTAACCTTGAGCAAGTTACTTAACCCCAATTGCTTTAAAAAAAAACAGATATTAAAAATCGTTTTACATGTAATTGAACAAAATAAAACATGAACATTCCTCCAAAAAAGGGACATACACAAAAATAGACATCTGAACGATGAGAGGTCAAGATGAAATAAACAACATTTGACATTTTGTATTATTAGTGGTAGGAATGATACAAAAAAACTTTTTTTTGCTTTCAGTGACATCTATATCATTGAATAGGCTTCAGTATTTTTCCAAAAATCCCTGTGTAGCTGGACACATCCTGTATGATAAAGCAGACTTGTAAATAATAAGTGTTAGTAATTGTTTGATTCATCAACTTACCAATAATTTACTAGTTAATTTGATCAGTGTCACTTACTAAGCAGCTGAATTTTTAAAGGTGCTTTTTATTTAAAGATAAATGAGTGGAAAATGAGTCGGAAAGTATTCACTAAGCTCTCTTATCATGTGTCAAACCCCGTGCTAAGTGTGAGGGATAGAAGTAGCCAAAATGAAACAGAACCTGTTCTCAGGGGGCTCCCACTCTAATTGAAGGCGACCACAGATAGAAGGGCAGATGGAAAGGCCTCAAAGCCCTAGAGGGGCAACAGAAGGTCAGATGATGGTGCCCAGGGATGTGGAGCTCCAGACAGCAGAGTGGTAGGACAGATGGTGAGGTAAGGTCCAAATGAGTTTAGGACTCAGATACGCAGTACTGGGCATTGCCTTTCATGGCGGGTTGGCTTCTCTTTGTGCAGATATTCACCATATACAAGGCCAGCACAAGCATGAATGAACTGCCCCTGACTGCAGCCCAACAGAAAACTTTCCATCTCAATCCAACCCTCTTTCTTTATGTGGTTCTGTCTATTCGATGGTATCATAATTTAATTCTCTGTTCATGTTTGGCTGTTTTGGTTGTATTTTTTTAAGTGTTTGAGAAACAAGGAAGTCGGTTGAGCTGGATTATAGAATGTAACAAGCAGAGTAATGTATAATCAAGCCAGAAGGAAAGGTGGGACCAGTTTGTGAAGGGCTTGAGATGACAAATGGAAGTTTATGTTTGTTTCTAGAGTCAATAGGGAAACATCTGGAGTAGGGGGTGACATGTTCACACCTATGGAATAGGAACCACAATGTGGAAAGAGAGAGGATGTTGAAAAATGTCGGAAAACATGATTCAGGATTAAGCACAAAAGTGCTCAGTCTGGGTAACTCCCTCTCCCTCTGGTGACATGGAGTATAATCCATCACAGACTCCTCATCCTTGGTAATACTAGAATAATGTCTTCTTGAAAATACCCTAGAGGGCAAGGCTTCCACACAGCTAACCTGGGACCTTCCTCCATATCCCTTGGCATTCTGTGAACATCAGTGGGCCATGAAGGCAATCTCTTAATGCTTACTCTTATCCCTTACAAAAGGATTAGCCAAAGGTTCGTAGGCTCTCGCCTATTATGAATATTTCTCTGAGAAAAAAAGTCTGTAGCCACTGGACACAAGTACCAGATACCATCACAAAAATATAATTAACCATATCTTAAAAGAAAAGGACTGGATCATGGTATGGAAATTATTTTTGAATCAGCTGTCTGTATGAGAGCAAAGAACAAAACCAGTGCCAAATTAGAAGAATAAAAATGAGAAGATATGGTGCAAAATCAATTAAAGCAGCTCCATTGTTACCTCATTAAACAAGTTGTTGATGCCAAAGATTGGAAATTAATAAAAGCAGGCATGGCCACCAGACCAAAGAAGTTTAATTGATATCAATCATTGTTAAAAGTAGGCGATTGAAAGAATTTGGTGATCACTGCATCAAAGAAGCAATTGATAATCCTGATTTGTTTTTAATGATCCTAAATTTCTCCCTGAAACAAAGGCCCATCTTTTTAATATCAGTATTTTTCCATATATGCTGCCATAAGTTATGAAATGCCACAGTCTCTGAAAAATGAGGAGTCTGTGAGGATACATTCTGTATCTTCCGATGGAGTTACCACATTGAGCAGACCACAGTGGAACACCCATAATCTCCCCTACAGGACCTGACAGAGCACTGTGCTTTACATAGAATAGATTCTGAAATGTTTGGTTTTAATTGAATGGTAGATAGCATAATATCAAAGTTTCTACAAAATACTTTGGTTAGTGGTGCTCATGCTGCTTTCTGAGAATGGTTGAATTGGGAGGGAAGTATAGGGAGGGGAAGAGATCAGATAAAACAGCAGCCAAGGTTGGGTAAAAATTCGAAGTGGAGGGGAGAATGAAAAGTAGCTGACTGCTGCCATGCTGCCTTTAAGGTTACCTTTGGATGGTGCAGTGGTGATGGTAGTGCTGAGGGTGAATTAAAAGTAAAGCATACAGCAAAATTAAAGGAAGCCTAAATATCCAGGAAGACATTTTGAAGTCTATTCCACAGTGCAGACTCCCCAAGGGAAGTTACATGAAAACTTTAAAATTTTCCTTAGTGTCCTAGAAAACACTTTAGGGGCACCAGTCCCAACACTAGTCTTCGGATCCAAGGATAGAATTGCCTCTGTTTTCCTCCTCTCTTGCATATTTATTTTAAACAAACCTCAATTTTAGATGAGTATATTCATTTGTTAAAAGGAAGGAAAACAGAAAAGCTCTTCTTCATCTTTAAGCAAGGAAAATTTGGAGTAATAAAGGAGGAAAAAACCTGAAGGAGAAAATATCACTTTTTCTGAGGCAAAGAAATTCTCATCCAATATCTACAATGTACACAAGAGAGTTAAAATGTCTTCCTTGAAAATAATTTGTATTTGCCTTTTAGTTTTTCTCATAACCTGGATATAAGCTGTTGTGTGTCCATGTCCTGGTTTGCCCACTCTGTGGACGATGTTGTTTTCCACACTTCCTTACAACTTGGTCCTACTTAACTAAAATGAGATGAGGGCTTGTTCCTCCCTTATGCTTGTCTCTAACCCAAGGCAACTCTGCTAAGCCTTTTCTCTTCCTTGAAGTACCTACTGAAGGTTCCTTCTGTCTAGAGACCTCTTCGTTTCAGCTATTAAGGAGGCCAAGGATGTCAGTATTGTTCTGGTATTATGTCTACAGAGGTACCATTGATGTACTGAATGTTCTCCATGTTTGTAGATAGTCATTCACTATTTTAATGTATAATATGTAATTATATTATATATTATAATATATTCCATTATATATTTTAATTTTATATTTAATTATTTATATGAGACTGAAACTTTTATATATTCTGAGTCTCTTCATTGACCTTCATCAAGGTCATAAAAATACTGTTCCCATATAAGTAGAAGGAGGCAGCTAGGTGGCACTGGTCCTAGTGTCAGAAAGACTCATCTTCCTGAGTTCAGATCTGGCCTCAGACATTTCCTAGCTCTGTGACCCTGGGCAAGTCACTTAACCCTGTTTGTCTCAGTTTCCTCACCTGTAAAATGAGCTGAAGAAGGAAATGACAAACTACTCCAGCAGTTTTGTCAAGAAAACCCCAAATGGAGTAACAGAAAGTTGGACATGACCCAGAACAACTCAGAAGCAACAACAACATAGAAAGGATTTAGGAGGCAGCAGCAGCAAGTTTCTTGACTTTGCTGAAGCCACATGGAAAGGAAGAGGGTTCTGCCTACATGTGCAGCCATATTCCTTGTATAGGTAGAGCCTGCTCAAGGTATTTATGGTAGGGCTTTGATTCCACACCAAGGAGGGAGCATATGCCACATTGCCACATGCAAGAAAGAAAGCAAACAATTGGGTGATAGTTTTGTGCTTTCTAGACGTAAAGAGAATTTCTAAACTGACATGCTCTGGGAGAGGAGAGGATAAAGAGGGCTAATGATTTTTCTGGGCTGGCTATTTTTGGAAAGAAACTGAGTGTCATACTTGAGGTGGGAACACCCTTCTGTTCTCTGTGGATTGCTTTTAAAAAAAAAAAAACCCAACAACTCAAAATGAGAGGATTGTATTCATTTGGAAACATGAAATCATGTCCTGTTATTGGAGGACTCTAATTGAATGTGAGATGTCCATTTGAAAACATCAATGGAGCCTAGTAGAGAAAGGATGCTGTCACAATCTGGGAATACTCCTTTAAATAGATGCTGCAGGTTTTTCAGCCAGCACAACAACCACCCTCAGGATCTGGTCTTTCACTCCAGCAGATGTTCTGTGAGTGGGGCTGTGTTCCAGAATAGTGATCTCTGCTGCCTTCCTTTAATTTCTCAGGTGAAGCTATTTTGTCCAGAAATAGAATTTGACCCCTAAAGGTTTTCCAAAGCAACACAGGATCCCAATACAGGTTTTTGTAGAGTTGGTGGTTTCATTTGAGCTTCACAGTCCTGGCCTGGTGAAATGAATTATTGGACCTGGATTCAGGAAGACCTTGGTGCAAACCCAGTAGTTACTTGGTAGTTCTGTGATCGTGGGCACTCTAATTCACCTCTCTAAGCCTCAGTTTCCTTATTTGTAAAGTGTGGGATAATGATACCTCAGTACCTAATTCACAGAGTTATCATGAGACTGATATAATACATGTTAAACACTGTGAAATCTTTAAAACACTATATGAATAGTAGCTATTTTTTCCCCACAACCTTCATCACTGTCAGCATTTGCCAAGGGAGGAGACTAGCAAAATACTAGGGCTGTGTGGCTAGAGGCACTGTGTCCTTCCCTCTTCCAGAGTGCAACAACCATATGCATAAATGGGACACCCCCAATCAACTGTTTCCTTCCATGTGCGCAAATTGAAAACGACTAACCTTGCCATATTTAGTGCACTGCTAACAGCCGCCTGCCTCCGAGGGGTAATCATGCAGGCATAAATTCGGAAAGTTGCTAAGCTATGAGCAGTCTTCTAAGCATTAAAAGTGTCCTCTTTGCCAGAAAGGTCATTCATAACTTGGCTACATCGCTGAGGTACAGTCAGTGATATTGATTGATTAATGTATAAAAAGCACCAAATCCATTTGCTTCTATGAAAGAGAATAAAGTGCGGTCTCCTCTCTTTATTTTCACCTCATCCTTTTGTTTGAAGGACATTTCCCCCCCTCTTTTTACTTTGCCGGCTAGGTTTAAGGGGGTTACAAAAAGCCAGTTTCTGCCAAGTAATGCGTTCACAAAGGGAACATTGATTCACATCAGTGTCGCTTGAATTACCCTTAAAGGTTTGCCAAGGAGTTGTTCTTATATTAA
The DNA here is from genome assembly GCA_011680675.1 of Gymnobelideus leadbeateri. Classification (NCBI taxonomy): domain Eukaryota; kingdom Metazoa; phylum Chordata; class Mammalia; order Diprotodontia; family Petauridae; genus Gymnobelideus; species Gymnobelideus leadbeateri. The sequence continues at coordinate 679,928 of WOXC01006572.1, forward strand.
CCTTCTGTTCATCAAAGAAGAAATAAATAAAGAAATCATAAAGTCAGCTTCATCACTCTGAGTTGGGAACTTCGTCCCAAACGCTTTCTGCTGCTAATTGTGATAAGAGGTGTTGAGGATGTCGCCTCCTACCCTTATTGGGGGCCAGAAGTGTTGGGGGCCTGAAGGGGATGGCTTTCCTCCCTTCCTCCCCCACACCCCTCATTTGCCTGTGCGCCATTTCCCAGAACAGAATAGAGAATTTACTTCCAACGCAGAGATTAGTTCTGATTGGCTGCTTTTCCTTTCAGACCCACTCACTGCTTTCCCATCTCCTAGCACTTTGAGACATTTCACACAATCAAGTGGTGGAAATAGGAAGAAAACCCTCTTTTGTCTAAACAGTGAAGGGTTCCAGGGAACTTTGTTTTGATATCGGGGCTGAGGATTAGTTTCACAATTCATACAAATTCACCCCTAAATTTCCTTAGAAGCACAGCAAGAGGATAGTCTGGAATATACTGTTTTTATTTCAAATGAGCTAAGGCTGTACATTTTCTAAGTGCCAGTTAAATTCTTTGTTGAGTATTCTTTCATTATCCCGGTAGTCTGAAAGCATTCCTAACTGTCTGAGAATTTTTTTTAAGTCAAAATATTGTTGATTCACTGTGAAGTCTGAAAACTCTTTGAGCAAATGTCCTCTAACCCAATGAGCCTCAGGTAGTATGTTCTGTAAATGGGTAAGCATTAATATCTTGCTTTGGAGTGAAATGAGCGTTACCAAGTTTTTTCTTGGTACCTTTGTCACCAGTGTGAGCTCTGGTTTCATGAACAGTGCTGAGCACATAGAAGGGCCTCCCAGTAAATGCTTCTTGGTTGGTAGCCTTCCGGAATTTCCCTTCAGATTTCGGGAAGGCCATTTTCCAGTGATTGCTAACTGCAGTTTAATTACTGGTTGGATTTCAGCACTGTATATCACTGTGTCGTGGCAATCAGATGCCAAGCTGCCACAATCCTGTTCTGGAATCATACCATAAATTTTACCTGTGTGTGGAGTCTGTACAGGTGTGACTTGAGGATGGCAGCTTGGAATATCCATTCTTGCCAGTGACTTCTTTATTTTAAACCCCCACCTCCACCATCCCCCTAAAAAACCTCTGTATTGTGATAAGTACCATGAAACAAAAAGATGTACTCTCGGAGCTTGTCCCATAGGCCAAGGCAACTCCCACCCCCTTTTAACACTTCTCAAACTCTGCAGTGAGTCAGAATGGTAGATTAGAGGTTGTCCATTCAGCTATGGGCAGTTGAATGTAAATATTTTACTCTTCCCACTAATGTAGGTGGTAGTAGTGGAGGTGGAAAGATCATATCAATTTAAAATCATATCCATTTACAGCTTTAGGTTGTTGATGGTGAGCTAGGTGCCATATTGGGAAAGTATCATATGCTGATGAAGAGTTAGATGAGTGTATCTTATCAGGAATCTAGCTCCCAGGGCCCAGACGTACCATTTCTCTATCCTCTGCAATAGCCCCCTTTTTATTATTCTTGTACTGCAGGGTAAAAACTTTGATTTTCCAGTTTTGAGCTTAGTGCGCAGGAAGAGGTGTGTCTCCTGAGAGTCTCAGCTCAAGAGCTCCCTCCCATTTGGAAAAGGCCCTGCAGTAAGCTGTCTGCACCTGGCCAGTGATTTGATGGAGCATCTCTTCAGCGAGAGCATCTAAAGGCCCCCAGGTTTTGCATGTCACTTTGAATAATCCTTGCTGTTCAGCCATGAGTAGTGCAGTGTTACTAATGGTTTATGGCCTGACCACAATGTGGGTGCCTTACATCAGTATCAATGGCTTTCCCTTAGTCCTAGAACATGGTAACTGAACCACAGACAGCTGCAGCTTCCAGCTCTTACAGCTTGATGTAATCGGATTTCTTCCCTTTCTAGCAACCTAGGCTATGAATGTCCAGCGCTGAGCTCACCTCAGGACACTGATGAAGAGTTAGACTGCACAGGCAGCCAAACTAACTTTACTTAATTGTTTAATTAAGATGTTGTCTTTCTAATTACATCTTAAACATGACAGTTTTTGGTTAGTGAAGTCAACCACAGGCTCAGTGTTTCCATGTATGATACTGACTTTGGATTTACCTGACTTCCAAATTGACATTTTTTAGATTCCCAAAGTTGTTAAAAAAAAAAAAAAGTGAGCAGGGGACATGGTCACTGGGCCTTGATGTTTAATAATTTCTTCATATTTATCTTTATTAGAATGCTACCCAGGATTGGGGTGGTTGGGATTGGTGCCTTTGATTTCACATTCCAGTGAATAGAATTGTAACCCTCTCCGCCCACTGGACTATCAGAAGAGCTAGAGATGAGCCCTTAGCTTCTCCAACAAAAGCTGTATTTTCCATCATTTGGGGCAGAAATTGAAATGGAAATATTTCCATGTTGCTGGGTATTTTTTTAATAGAGGAAGCCTTTACTTAGTTTCAGGATGATTCTCAAAACCTTTACTCCCCTCCTCCCTCCCACCCTGTGAGATGATAAAGAACAGATCAGAAGACAGAACAAGCGAATGCACAGAGAATGAATCCATTTTCTCTTCTCCATCTCTGCAGAATAAATTAGAATTTGCCTGATTTAATAAAATGGCTTCATCTCTCTGCCATCTTTTTTTTTTATCTCTGGAGTGTTCCTCCCCTACCCCCACCATACTGTAATAGATCTCAGCCTCATATCTGTTATTACTGGCTAGTCATTTTCACATGTAATACACTCACACTCTTCTGAATACACATTCTTTCATACACAAACACATACAACCAATAGTGGGGGATCCTGATGACTGAAGGTGTAGGAAATTTGTCACTAGATCTCATTTTCCTCATTGTCAGATGTGATGGTTATAATTGATGTGGAGGTTGGTGCAATTTACCGTCCATCTGCCATTAGCCCAACCTCCTGGAGTTGATGTGACCACAATGTAGAATATATTTTGGAAGGAAAGGGGGGAGAGGTTAGAGATGGGGAATTTACAACATAAATCTACTTTCTCTTCTCCCACCCCCCCCCCCAGCTCCTTCTATAAATATATTTGTCTCTGTATGCAATGGAATATTGTCACCAACCTTTCTCTCTCCATGGATCTCTTATGGATGATGGGAGTTTATTGTTTGAATTTAGAATGGTTTTGCAATTTGAACCTTTTTTTCCTCTTAAATCTGATGTTTTAATTTCTATTTCCTGGGTTGATTTTTTTTCCCTTTCCGTTCTGACACTAATTATGCCAGCCGCGTTGGGAGTGCTCACTGCTGAGAGGTACCCAGCTAAGTGTTAAGAAGGGTTTTAAAAACAGACTGAACTCTTTCTTAATGAGGCTCAATCGGGCTCTCCTCCGGGTGGTTTTGTTTTGCTGATCTGTCAGTTTTTCAAGGATTTAATTGCACTTTTTTCATATTAGTCTTTGAAATTGGGCTATACAGCTTGCTGTAAAATACATTTTTTTTGGATGAGCAAAAAGTTACTGGCTTTTATTTTCCTCTTTGTATTGTGTTTTTTTTTTTCATTTTATTTTTAGCTTTCAGCACTCCAAGATTATCTTCTGCTACCAGCTCTTGGGATCTGATGGTAGTGTAGAACATAGTTGATGATAGGGACCCCCATTGAAGTGGCCAGACCAGCCAACCTTCGTTAAAGGGTCCAAGAGCTCCAGGCCACAGAAGCCCTTTTCCTTCCTTCTTAAGTCATAACATCTTTGATGCTCACATGATAGTAAAGGACCTTAAAGTTTCCTCTTGGCTGTCAACTTTTGGAAAGAAGCAGTGGGAGGCTTCAGTGCACCATTGGCTTCTCCTTAGCTGTTGAAGTGACACATACTGCCAAACGGGGCCAGACCAGTTTAGCCCAGTGTTTCTGAGACCTAGAACATGCAAGGTAACAGAAGGCAGCCTGCAAGACAGAAAGCAGAAGTTGTCAAGCTGGGCTGGGTAAGGCAAAGGGGGAGGGGTTGAGGAGAGAGAGTATATCCTTTATGCTATTATCTTTATGGCATAGAAAAACATGCTTGAAGCAATCAGCATGAAATTCTTAATTGCTTTGCTTACTTCTGCTCCCCTCTTGGGACAGATTGTGCAAATGCTGGAGCTGCCAGGACCCTCGTGTTAGCACGCTGTCCCTGCTGCATACACTATTTTTAACTAGTGCTTTGTTTTGCAAAGATGCACAAAGCTTTTTTTTTTCCTTCCCAACCCCCCCCCCCCCTTTTTTGATCATGGATCCTAATAAATAGCTGAAGCAATCAGAAGCTCACTGGTCACTGACAGTAGTTTTGCATTATTAGGCTACAAAACAAGTTTTCTTCTCCCCTTGCTAATTTTCCTTTTTTTTCCCTTTTGGTGCCTTCATTTCCTCACCTTCAGTTTGAGTTTTGGGGTTTTTTGCCTTTCGAGTTTGTCCCCAAGAAGAATCAGCCTAGCTCCACTATCCTCTTGCTTTCAATTCTGCCTGGGACTTGGGGGTCTCCAGAGCCCTTTGCTCAGATACTCATCTTACTCCCTGAGATTTCTACTCCCCTCTCCCGAGGATATAAAATCCAAGAACCAGATCTCAGAGATTTCAAAATAAAATAAAAGTAAACTCTGCTTAAAAAACACTTTAGCAGGAAAGCCAGGCTAATTGTAAATCAATGAGTCTTAAAATGCAGCATTGATCTCCAGTTAGAAGTTTGAAGGGGAGAGCAGTAATTACTGCACCAGAAGGTAGTTTTTCCTCTTAGTAAGTTCTGGGCAGAAAGAAGGCTCATTAGGGCAGCACTTCGGAATCTGAGTAATTAGTTTAAAAAGTACTTTTGTGGTGTTATTCCCTTGGCTAGAAATTATTGGAGTCTTCCCAGATTTATAGCTGAACTCTGATAAGATTTGATTTATTATTGTGTTTGGTGCAGGAGAGCCTTGATATATAATCACCTGGGTGAAGATTCAGAGGAGCGTGGATTAGTCACTAGAATTCAGAAATAACACTTTCAGAGTAGATAGGATTTGGTTTTCATCTCCATAGCAGACAGTCTAACCAGCCTGATACAATACTATGGAAACTATCTTGAGAATATCATTGCAATATGGCACTGGTGCAATAGGCAGGTAGCCAGATACTCCTACTTGACTAGGAGAGGAAGGTGCTAGACACTTGTGTGTCATGGTAAAATACAGCATCTAGGCTTTTCATTCATATATATTAAAGAAACAAAGCTGGCAATCATAGTCTCAAGAGAGCCTGACATTCCTTCTTCAAGTTTTGTTTGTTTGCCTTTAAGAATACTGAGTCGTCCCTGAAAGTTTTTTCAGTACAGTGCTCATTCTTAAGAGTGGGGCCTTATCTGAAGAGCATCCTGAACTTACTCCACCATTCTCATCATTCACTATAAAGACTATACCCCAGACAGACAGCCCTGCTTCCGTCTTGGTTATCAGATGAAGAAGCACTTGTAAAATCTTATCAGAGTGACCCCTTTTCTGAGAGCTAGGGCCCCTTTTCTCATCTCTTCATTCCCACTGACACAGAGATGAACCACTTGATAGAGCAGATAAAAGTCTATTATAAAAATGATTTTACACAATATAGTGATCTGGAACATTGAGGACGTCTTTTCACAACTAAATCGGCTGTGTGATGTTGAGAAATCATTTTTAACCTCTCTCTTTAGCTCTAGAAAGAGGAGGTTCACGAGATGGTCATTGAAGGCTATAAATCCTTCTGATTTGTCAACTTATTCTTTCGTGACAATGGTTCATCCCTGTCACCCTCAGCACTGGGATAGCAAAGTACCTCATGGTGGGGCTTGCCTCAGAATGGGCCTCCCTAGAGCCGCTTAGGGGGCAATCTCCCTCATCCCTTCCCAGTCCCCTTTTCTGTGAAGCCTTTACTGCTCCTCACTCTCTACTGGAATGTAGAAATGCTGATGTCGCATGTGGAAAAACATCATTTTCTATTTTTAAATGGGAGGGAGGAAATATTTTTACTGTTTATCCTAGAAGCTTCAAGACTCATTTTCAAACACTGAAGAGAATTATATACGAAAACTAAAATCTCCATGAGGTTTTGTACTCTCCATCACTTTTACAGGCTTAAGCTGCTTCTGAAAAGTATTTTTTCTCTTTCTATCTTTCTGCTTCCCACTGATCGCTCTTGTCAATTCCCCCTTTCCCAAGGTAAATGTTAATGCTTAGAAAGTTTGTTAATTGAGCGAGTAGAATAATTTTCTGCCTTTTGAAATAAGCCCAAGATAGTAAAAGCTGGTTCCTCATTGGAGTAAACTCCAAATGGTCCTTCTTCTAAAGCTTTTCTTGATGACTGGGCATTTAGAAAGAGCCCACCATTTCCCAAGGCTAAAGATAGTTAATTGTCAGGGTACTGACTGCTCGACTCCTTAAATGCCATCTCATTCCATCTGCTATCAGTAGAGTTCATTTTCTAGTCATCCCTATGCCAGTTTCCATTTAATTGATGAGATTTTCTGAAGCAACTAACTCACCCAAAGACCTCTATTTCCCGAAGATCAATGTCCCCTATATCAAACTGCAGCTTTGCTCTAACCTTGGTGTTTTGCTACCCATTCATTCACTCAACAAATATTTGAGGGCTCACTGTGTATGTGATAGCTTGGAATTATATAGTGCCTCTTAAGTTTTACGCAGCTCTTTATATATATTAACTCATACAAGGCTCACAGCATCCCTGGAGATGGGGGATACTATTTATTTATCCCTATTTTAAAAATGAGGAGCGTGAATCTGAGAAAGGTTAATGATTTGTACAGGATCCCATAGCTAGTAAATGACTGAGGCAGCATCTGAAACACTGCACCATGTGCTGTGAAGAAGATGTAGAAATGTGATGGAGGGAATGATAATTTACGTGAAACAGCAATGCAGGCATTGTAGGATTAAGTGCCCGATGAGTGGAGTTTGAGCTAAGTATTTTCAGTTGTCAGGGGTAGACTGGAGGTAAGACTTGGTATTTCAGCATGTTGTCCTCGGGCTCCTCTTGCTTGTTTGGGGTTTCTAGCCCTAATCATACGCCATAAAATCTCATTTCCAATTTGAAAATTCGCAGTTTCCCATTTGTCTGACTATAAGCTCTATGAGGACGTGGTTGGGGGTGGGGGGAGTGTTGTTCTGGTCTTCCTGGGATCCTGTGTGTGGTAACTAGTACCCCAGTGCCTTCCTCATAGGTTCTAAGAAATGTTGATTGACTGAATAATTCACCAGTCTATCAGTCTGTCTGAAATAGCTTTCATACCCTTTCTTTGCCTGTCCCGTTCTGTTGTGTGATCTGATAAGTTAGAACTACTTTATTTAAAAATGGCAAGATGGTTTAGTTTTTTGAGTGATGAGCCTCAAGTGTCAAGATACTAGGAAGTCAGTTCGAGAAGAATTAGGAACTCTTTAAATAAATGCTTACTTGACATGGCTCTGTCTTCCACCTCCTAATAAGCAGGGGAGCGAATGGCAGCCGCTGGCCAGGAATTGATTACATTAATTGATATGCCAATAAGAGAGCTTGTTACATCCGCCATTGGTTAGGAGGCCGGCTAACAAGTCCCGCTGATCAATGGAACCAATAAAGATTTCATCCATTAATGAGCAACATGGTAATTAATGTTATCCATAAACCAATTAGCCCAGGTAGCTAATGCGCTGGTTAGCACGGTGAGTGGCAGTGCACAGTTTACTGATAGATTGCCTATCCAACGCAGAGTTAGGGCTTTGGAATTATGGAATTTTTTACAAAGTCAGGCTCTGTAGTCTCTCTCCGAGGGGAACAAGTCAAGAATCAAAGCAGTGGGAGCCCCCAAGGCTCCAGCAAAGGGGAAGAATTGACATCCTAATCTCCGCCCTCCCCCCAGGAGCTGTGATGGTACTGCTCTTTCCTTCTTACCTGTTAGGAAGATGGAAATAGGGAGCCTTTTTTCCATTTTAACTTCTCCAGCTGCAGAGTTTTCCCACGCAAATCTCTCAGGAGCTGTTAGAGGACATAATGGAATGGCTGTGTTCCCAGGTCACTTCAGTCCCAGCTGGGCACTTTCTCCCCTGGGATGCCCTCCCATCAGTAGCTCACACGCACTGTGCTGTACTCCTGGAGGGAGGGCTAAAGCCTCTTCTGGGAACCTTAGCAAGTGGTAAAGTAATTAACATTTTCCCCTATGCACATTAGGAAGAAAAATTTGCTAGAAGAAACAGACGATTTGAGGCTGAGCCTTTTTTTTTCCATTTTTTGAAATGACATCAGTGGGTTGTTTGGCAAACATAACCTGGCAGCCCGGCAGCCGTACTTCACTGCCTGAGATTTCTGGGGACTGTGCAGCTTGCCAGTTCCAGCCATGGCAGTGTGCCAAGGTGACGTTCTGTGACTAAGCAGAAGCGAGGGAGAGGGAGAGAGGGAGAAAGAAAGGTATGTGTGGTTGGGAAGGAGGTGGGGGAGGTAGAATGGCCCCTGGGTCTGGGAGGGATGTATATAGCGGTGTGAGACATGTGTGCCTCTATTTGAGCAAAAGGGATTGTTTGGAAGTGGGGGAACATGAGCATGTGAGGAATGTCCCTATGAAGGGGTGTGTAATGAACAGAGTTTAGGGAGTGTCTTGGATAGGAAGATTCAGGGAACTAATAGCCAAGTCTGAGGCCTCTGAGATGGAGTCTAAGGAAGGAGGGGACTGAAATAGGGAAAATGCAAGAATGTGGAATAGAGGAAAAGGGAAATATTAAGGGCCAGGCCTAGGGGAAAAAAAAGGCTGGGGAAGCTTTTATCAGCATCAGGCTGAATATTCTGCTATGGAGTTTCCTTTGCATTGTTAGGTATTGACCCTGAGAGACCCCTTGTGGATTCCCTAATTGAAAATTAATACTAGATCAATACCATGGGCAATTTGCATATTGATCCTAAACAACTTTGAAGGCACCAAGTGTGTGGCAGATCAATAGGGCTCCTGAATAGGCTGTAGTGGGACTACATCCCGTTACAATGCTCTCTGAGAGAGGTTAATGATTTGGGAAGTTCCGTAACTGCTCAGCACAGGGAATGGCCCCTACCCTGAACAGTTCTACTAGTGCAGTTAGATGACACGAGCTGTCCCCTTCCCCTCCCAGATCTTGGCCATCTCCCGACTGACATAGATGGAGAGGGTTGTTAGAGGGTCACAACTGTTAGGCTGACCTCTTTTTTTAGGGGGGGTGATGGGGTTGGGGTGGTTTATTCTGGGAAATATACAATAATATGTAGATGTATACATATCTGTGTTTTATTGGGCTGCATATATAATACATGTTTACATTGGGTGTGTCTCACGTGCATATATCCCTCTGTGTGTATATATACATATACTATATATTACCAAGTTAAATCTTTTGTCTTGGCCCTTTCCCCAAACCACTTTTCTTTTAGCAATTGGAATAGAATGAAACTGAACAGAGCCTGGATCTCCAAAGGGTTTCATTTTATCCTGAAACCATCTCTTGTGCTTCTGATCAACAAACGAAAAAAAAATCCACTCACCCCACTCTATTGCAGTGACAATTTTGGCCTTGTTTTCCCTGTTTGCTTTTTCTCAGTTTGGGTTTTTGTTTTGTTTTATTTTGTTTTTTTGCTGTGACCCGCTCTCAACCCTTTTGCTATCTTCCAGCCTGCTCTTGTAATACCTTCTTTCTTCCCTTTCTGTCACGAGACATCGAAAGCAGCTTTGCTTGTCTTGCTTGGCAGCCCTCGAAGCCTCTGGTTAGCATAAGTGACCTGGATGAGCTGTAGGCCTGTGACCCCCATTCCCGTCCTACGTCCTGCTCCCCCTGCTCTTTGCTCTTCCTGCTTTTCGTGATGTTTTTTTTTCTTCACTCAAGAATCACCAGCTGTTTGGTGCCTGCTTCCTAGCTCCAGATATAGATCTGACGTGCAGAAAAACCCTAAATGTAGGGCAAAAACCGATGCCAGAGGTCTCTTTTATTCTAGTTTGAAGCCATGTGACCCTGGGAAAGTCATTTTCATGTTCTGGGTTTTAGTCTGCTTGTTAGTAAAATGAAAAATCTCTGACTTAATCCATCAGTAAACACTTCTTAAGCGCTTATTAAGGCAGGCATTGTGCTAAGTTTTGGGGGATACAAAAAGAGGGAAAAGAAAATCCCTGGCCTCAAGGAGCTCCCAGTCTAATAGAGAGATTGCAATCCAAGACGTCTTTCTAGCTCTGAATGTCCTCAGAAGGTAAATTACTTATGGAGCCTCTCTTCGACTTGGAGTTCTCTTTGGCTTTGATAGCAGAATTTGTTCTCCAAAGCTGGTGTTCACAGGGGCTAAGAAACTTAGGTTTGGGGAGCTGAAAAGTATGTTTCAGTGGTTGTCCAAACCAAACCCTTCATTTTCCAGATGGGGAGAAGGATTCCCTAAGGTCAGTGGGAGATCTCTGGGCATCTGATTCCTCATTTGGTCGTCTTTCCATGACCACACTGTGACTTCTGGGTTTCCTCTACCTTCTGACAGTGTAAAGAAGGCAAGTCTTACAGCTCTTATAATTTTTTTTTAATCCCTCCAAACCTGATAGTAACTTATGTCCCTTTTGGCCTCCCAGCTTTTTCTTTGGCAGTGATTGGTGGTGTCCTCAAAGTAGTTCTTGTTGGGGGACCATCAGCCATTATTATAAATACTCAAGTTATCTCTGGGATTAACATGGGAGAATTAAAGACTGGCTTTGTAGACTTAAAGGTAGAAGAGGCTTTAGGCCTTCTAGTTCAGTCACCTCCCTTGTTTTAAAGAACAAGAAACTGGAGCCTGGAGTGTTTCTGTGACATACCTAAGGTGTCACAGAAGGTATGCAGTAAGTAACAGACCTGGGATCTGAACCCAGGAAGGCCACCTTTGGCACTCTTCTCCATTGCGCCACCAAATGATGCTAACCCTCTGTTCCCAGACCTGTAAAATTAGATGATTGGACAAGAGGACTTTTCAGATCCCTTACTGCCCTACCCAAATATATTGTCCTCGTTTAATCCAGTGTTCCTTATAGCTGACTTTGCTCCCGTCCTTAACCAGAGCTTGGCACCTGAGGTTGGGAGTGAGGGGTCCAGATACGTTTTTGGTGGTTGGTTCGTTGTGTTGACCAGAGTGAGCCTACATAAATCACCGTGTATGTGTTTAAGAGACCACACCTTTCAGAGCCTGTGGCTTTAAGCAGAGCCTGTGAAATGAGCAGCCCTCAGATTTAATAACGTTCATATGTAATTAATAAATTTGAACAGCTCATTTGAATCCATTTTGATATAGGGGTAGTACAGTTTCAACCAGGGGAAAATGTAGAATTGTTAGTAACTAATTTGTATTTCCTGACACAGTCTTCTCCTCGTTCCTCTTTGGCTTTTATAAACTGTGATTCTTTTGAGGGTGGTAAGGAAATAAATATTTTAAATTCATTAATAACAGGGTTATTTATACTTTGCTACAGGGCCTGTGGGAAAAGATTTCCAATGGCACTGATCCCCACTGGCTTCTGCCTATTTGTTCAAGCAGATCCTCCCACACAAGTACAAACACAGACCCTAAAGCCACAGCCTGACGTATCCTGATGTACAGGGAGTGCAGGAGCCCGCTAGACTCAGGGAATCTGGAGTTGGGAAAGCCTTCAGGTCAGAGAACATCAGCATTGAAATGCTGTCTGGTTCACCACTGCCACCCGTTACCCCTCCTGAATTGGAGAGTGAAGAAAATTGAGGCCCACAGAGCCTTGGGCCCAGATGGTTCAGCTCATGAATGACTGGGCAAAGACTAGAACTCACTGGGTTCTTTCTGCTGTGTGTGTGTGTGTGTGTGTGTGTGTGTGTGTGTGTGTGTGGGTGTGTGGGTGTGTGGGTGTGTGGGTGTGTGGGTGTGTGGGTGTGTGGGTGTATGTGTATGTGTTTCCTAGAATCATTTTATTTTCTTTCATTTATTGTCTCATAAGAAAGGATGGAGGGCATAGGAGACAGAGGGAGTCCTAGGCTTGGAATTAGAGACACCAGGGCTTGAATCCTGCCCCAGACACTTAGACCTGTGACCACGGGCAAGTTACTTCTCCTTTCTGAGGGAACTAAGGCAACTCCCTAAGACAGTTATTAATTTATGCTTGGATTGTGATCTGTACTGGGGCCACACCAATGAAATCATACGTTCTCAACATATTGACATTTGGTTTAAGAGTGGAAAGCCTGCGGTAATCTGTAAGCCAAACTGAAATTTCAGGCCCATTTCTCCTGACTTCACTTCAGTATTCATACAGATCCCCACACTGGCTATTTCTCTCTTTCTCTGTCTCTACTTCTGTTTCTCTCTCTTCCTTTCTCTATCTCATATATGTATATAATTTTATTGTTGTGGTTCAGTCATTCAGTCATGTCCAACTCTTTGTGACACTGTGTACCATACTATCTGTGGGATTTTCTTGGCTAAGATCCTAGAGTGGTTTGCCATTTCCTCCTCCAGTGAATTAAGGCCAGCAGGTTAAGTGACTCCCCCAGGGTCATACAACTAGTAAGTGCCTGAAGCTGGATTTGAACTCAGGTCTTCCTGTCTTCAGGCCTAGTGCTTTATCCATTGAACCATCTATAGCAGCCCTTTATAATGCATATATGTATATGATGTATGTAATATCCATATATCTGTAGATACATAGATTTAATAAAGTTCATATGCAGTGAATAGATTTGGACCACCTCACAGGGGGGGCTCTTCAGGTTATCGTGGCAGATTTGGAGAGCAGAACCAAGCTGACCTGTGAGCCTGGAGCTAAGAATTAGCAAGATGTTGCTGGAAACCTGCTCTGGCAGGTTTATTTCAGGGGCTGCCGCATGTGCGTGTGTGTGTGTGTGTGTGTGTGTGTGTGTGCGTGTGTGTGTGTGTGTGTGTGTGTGCGTGTGTGTGTGCGTGTGTGTGTGTGTGTGTGTGTGTGTGTGTGTGTGTGTGTGTGCAGCCAGCAGCCTCCAGGAAGTCCCTGTGCATCTGATTACTTCATTATAGGGCCGTTCATTGACTTGGCTGCACTGTGCTGATGAACTGAGACTAGGGACAAGAGCACATAATTGAGAGAAATAAATTCTTATCACAGGTCTTGCTGTAGTCGGTGGCAAGTGAACACCTCCGTGTCTATGTCTGTGTGGGTGGGGTGCTTTGTCCCCCAGGTTTTTCCCTTTTCCCTCTTCTTCCTCTCTGCTTAAGCCTCCTTACCAGCCTGTCAGGCCTTGGAGACCCACAGCTTCCCGATGCCATTTCCTAGGAAAGCCGTTTGCCTAAAACCTAGAGCATGGGTGGGGGACCTGCAGCCTTGTAGATCCTTGAGGATTTGCTCTTACCATTTGGGTTCAGTCCACAGGCTGCACTGAAGGACCCGGCAGAGAATGGTGATGTGATGAGTAGCCACACCTGCATGGGGATGGGTGCTCTCAGCCACTGCTTGGCTTTCTTGGCTGTGTTTCGATTCTTTTAGTGGGCATCTCATGTTTCCATCTTGCTCCCCTTCCATCAGGCCAAGGTCGGGGACTGAGTGCTTGTCTGCTTCCCCTCACCTGGTGTGGCTCTCATCATTGATTTTCCTTTGGAAGGTCATTCACTTTGGCTTCTTAGCATGCTCTCCAGAGCTATGCATAGGAATTTTGCAGTGACTGGACATAGGAAAATGTAAACAACTTGGAAGGCCTGGGGCCTCCTGCTAAGCTCAGGGGCTTTATAAATGGGGAAATGCCTCACTGTGGTGAAGGCCCAACTGGTCTGTCTGGCCAGAGATTCTGCCAAGAATTTTGCTACCTGGGTAGAGTTACCAGGGAGGGTGTCCCACTGCCTTTCTTCCTCATCCTGGTTACATTTTATTCATCTAGGAAATAAGGCTCACAGAGAAGACTTGGAAGACTTTTCCTCAGCAATTAAGTTGCTGATTCTATATGGATTCAGGCCTCTGGAGTCAAATCATGTGAATTTACTGCTGTATTTTAAGAAAGAAATAGGACATAGGAACTAATGTAGGTTATTAAAAAAAAAAGTGAGAAACCTTTGACCATACAACCAACCAGTAACTTAGCCAAAAATTGTACCATACAACTAGTTTTCTGAAGTTTGGAAGATACACGAATAGGGTCACCAGTCCCGCTGAAGTTAGTCCTTAGTAAATAGTTGTTAGCAATCAGGGATCGTTTTGTGATGTGTTCCTGATTTAAAACAAAACAAAACAAAAACACCAAAAAAAAAAGCATTTCCTAGAATTCCAACTCAAGTCCATGTTTGCTGTGAGTTGGTGATGCACATAATGGCTGGGTTGTGGAGGCAGGTTGCCTCAGTTACAAAGCAGCATGGGTGGCGTGAAGGCAGAGAGTAGAAAAGAAATGGAGAGGGCTCACTTGACATTCTCTGACCTCAGTTGGTGGGGCTGAATACCAGAGAGCCAGGACTGAAATTGCAGTCACTTTAGATTATTCGGAGCCAAGAGAGGCAGGAAAAAAAAGGGTCTGTTGACTACAGGAAGCTGAATTCTTCCTCTGCTGAAAAGCTTATTAGTAGAAGGGGAAAAAGCAATTACTCGGCTTCTGCTAGAGCCTCTCTACCAAAGTGAAGAGAGGAGGTCCCCCAGTCTTGTCTGCAGTGCAAGAGGGCCTTTCCTCCTATGGAATACCACAGCTGTTGGACAGAGCTGGGCTCCAGCCTTGCCCTCCAAATCACACTCCCCCAAAGGATTTCTCACAGGTCTCTGGTGCTGGAGGATCACTTGGGATTATTTTTTACAGGCTATGCTTTTCACATGTTGGAACTAAAGTCAACATTTATTTATAGAACACCATGTTAGATCTTGGGGGAGATATAGTCATTAGGCAAGGTTTGGCCTGTGCCCTTGAAGGTTCTTACACAGTCTAGTGGGGGATAGGAGGAGGAAGAGAGTCTCTGTCTGGCCCAGAGAGCTGTAACATAAAGCCCATGAGCACCTATGATAAGTGCCAGAGATCGAATTGACAGGGCTTAGTGACCAAGGTATGGGAGAGAGGTTACTAACAACACTGAAGCTTTGAATGTAGGAAACAAGGTGAGCAGTTGACGTCACAGATTTGGAGGAGGTCGTTCTTTGGAATGTCCCTTCTTTGCAACCATATTTGGCTCAGGAACAGGCCAGAGCAGGGTGGGAAACATGAGTCAGTGATAGGATAGCAGACTAACATAGTTGGGGATGCTGGTCGTTTCCCTAGCTTGGTCACTTTTCTGTTCTCTGTTCTTGGTCACATTGAAAACTTAAAAACAAGAAACTCCAATGCATTTAGTCATTGTTGGAAAGGCAACAGCAATAGCAACAATATTGATATCTATACATGCCACATATATGCATATATGTATACATTCATACACATGTGTGTGTGATGCCTGCTACATCCTAGGCACAGATCTCTCTTGTTTCTCACAAAAACCTCATGAGATGCCATTTTCCAGCTGAGGGAAACTGAGGGAAACAGACCCATCCAGGGTCACACAACTAGTGTCTGAGGCCAGATTTGAACTCAGGTTTTCCTGACTCCAGGCCCATTGTTTTATCCACTGTGCCACCTCACTTCTCTTAACAGCTCTGAAAGACACTCTCAGAGTACAGATTCTCTTTTAGGAAATTTGAGGGTACTTGCAAGCCCTGTGTGAGTGAGCACTGTGATATGGCAAGTGTAAGTTCTGTGAACTCGGACTCAGTTGCAGGAATAGGGAGGCAGTGGTCCCCAGGTTCTTCAGCCCTTGCATCATAGTCTTAGGAAGGTCATCAGTAAGCTGGAGAGCATCCCAAGGAGGGTGGCCAAGATGGCAGTAATCCTTGAGGATTCAGTTCGAGGAGCCAGTCCTTCTGTTTCACTTGTAGAAGGCTAAAGGAGGGGATGCTGACCAACCTCAGCTATTGCTGTATTATCATCCCTAGTGCTGTATACGTTCTGTTAGAATTCTGTTGTCTACTTTGTGACATGGTATGTGTGCGTCTCCTTGACCCCAGAAGGCAATGCCAACAGTGGTGACTTTAAGTTAGAGGCAAGTTTAGCTTTGGTATCAGAAAAAACTCAATCATTAAAGTTATCTAAAAATGAAATGGGCTGCCTTGGGCTGAAGTAGGTTACCTTCTCCTTGGAGGTCTTCAAAGAGGGTCTGAAAGGCCACATTATGGTGGCAGCTTCTTTTTTTG
Source organism: Gymnobelideus leadbeateri (assembly GCA_011680675.1). Lineage (NCBI taxonomy): Eukaryota > Metazoa > Chordata > Mammalia > Diprotodontia > Petauridae > Gymnobelideus > Gymnobelideus leadbeateri. Next base: position 696,103 of record WOXC01006572.1, read on the forward strand.
AATAAGGGCTAGACTAGTGGATGGTGAGGTCTCTTCTGGGCCTAAAATTCTGCATTTTTTGGTTTTTTTTGGCAGATCCCTGACCCTTATAGGGCCTGCATCCAAGGAGAAACATATATCATATAGATAAGCACATTTTAGAGACAAACAACAGGGCTACAAGGTGTAACATTACTAGGTCATCACTGACAAGGAACGATCAGGGAAGGTTTCACATAGGAGATGGCTTGGAAGTTGTCGTTAACCCATGATAATTAGAAATTTAAGAGGCTGAGAAGAGCCGAGGGAGGCCAGTGCAGGTCCAGACACAGGAAAGCTTAAAGGAGTTTTCAGAGAACAGAGAGCAGCCCAGTCCAACTGAAGCATAAAGCATATAGAAGGCAGTCATTAACATAAGACTTTGGAGGTCCTTGAAAGTAAATGCCAGAGAGAGGAGTTTCTAGCCCTATTCCTAGGGAGCAAGGAGCTATTGACGTTTTTTGAGCAAAGGAGTAACAGGACCATAATCTTGTATGCGTACTACAAGTCTGGCAGCAGTTGTATTTGTAAAATAATACCTGTTACCTCTATCACAGGGTGATTGTAAGTACTGTTCGTGCTTTGTCAACTGTGAAGCATTATGTAAATGTGTTCTTATTACCTCCTGGGATGGTTGTTACAGCCAAATGAGATGTGGTGTGGCAAAACACTTTGCAACCTTAAAACCCTCTTTGAATATGAGTTTTTTCTTCCCTGGGCAGACTCAGATTGGCATCTCCCCCTCTTGAGCTAGCATGTGGAAGAATGCTGGACACTCCAGTGCATAGGCCTTTACCCATCAGAAACCATTTCTACTTTATTCAGTTAATTTAATCTTTATTCCAAACAAATGGTTTGGACAGTTTTGCTTTTTCACCTTGATCACATCCTTCAAAATCCCTGTTAAAGCTTTTAAATAAGGCTTGTAAAGCTTTCTCCTCCCCACCCTACCCCCACAAACCCAGTTGCCCCTAACCAAGTTATTCCTAACTTGATTATTCAGCATGCTGACCCTTTTAATCTTTTCTTGATCTTTTCTCCATTCTTCAAATTACTCATCTCTGAAAGGTCAGTTTTCTGCTTTTCTCTTTAGTCTTTGGGACAGACTCTCCGAATTTCTTCTCAACTTCTCACAAATAATTATCAGCAGCTTGGTAACTTCATTAGTCAATTTCTTCCATGTTCTGAGATGTATTTCGTCTCGAGATAATATATGTAAAATGCTTTGCAAACCTTAAAGCATTATTATAAATATTAGCTATTGGGGCAGCTAGGTGGCGCAGTGAGTAGAGTGCTGGCCCTGGAGTCAGAAGGACCTGAGTTCGGATTCGGCCTCAGACACTTAACTCGCACACACAAATAAAAACCTAGCTGTGTGACTTTGGGCAAGTTACTTAACCCCAATTGCCCTCAAAAAAACAAACAAACAAACAAATAAATATTAGCTATTATTATGTTATCATCACTACTGCTGTATACATTCCCTTATAGTTCTGTTTTCTACTTTTTATCAACTTTGGTTCAGAAAGTCCTTATTACTTGGCAGTTGTTCACATCATTCCTTTTTGTATTCGTAGTTGATTTAAAGAAGTAGAAAGTCATCTTTAACATCCTTCTCCTTCCCAGACATCGATTTGTCAGTCTATTACTTAGCCCATTGTTAACCACTCTGACATGATGCTCTTCTGGTTTTTTTTCTTAGTTTTTTTCTCATCTAGCATATTACTAGTTGACCCTCTAGTCTGATATCAAAACCTTTTCTCACACATACATACATGCATACCTGTCTTTGTAAAACTTCATCCCTGGGACTTAGTTAGCAATACCTCTTTCACTTGTAGATTTCTAATACTTCCTGCCATTGCGACATAGCCAAAACAGTGTTTAATTGTCTGGAGCTGATTTCCTTGAAATGGAATTCCTGTAGTTTTTAAGTTTCTTTGAATTCCCTATTCCTAACCATTCCAGATGCAAATAGCATGACTGCCTGCCCTTAAGTTCATAATAACCTTCTCATCACCAGCCAGTTGTGACCTAACACACCTTGATTTTGTGTGCTCTTGCTTGCTTTGACATGTTTCCATCACTAGAGATTTTAGGTGTGCATTTCGTTTTTAAAAGTCAGATTTTACCACCTTCATGTCCATTACTGCTGGTTTATTTATATTGTTTGCTGGATATTTGTTGCCTACACCATTTGAAGATATGTGCTCTAGAACCAGTCAGCTCCAAGGGCAAAGGGAACATATGTAGCCAGAACAGGAGAGTGGCAAGGCTGTGATGCTCCAGAACTGCAAATGGCAGTTCTCAAAGATCTACAGGAATAACCCATCTGGTTTGAATCATTGAAAAGGGCAGTCGGTGTTTTATTGGACTAAGTTCAGGAAAGAAATTTGGTATTCAACTATCAGCATAATAGTTAAATTATCTAATATTTTGGTGAAGATTGGAGGTGAAGATAAGCCAAAAATAATTCATTCCTTATAGGCTGTAGTGGAAAGAACACTGGCATCCAAAAACCTTCCCTCCACCTCTTACTGACTGGTCATCTTTAATCGAGATTCTTTCCCTCTCTGAGCCTACGTCTCCTCATTTGTAAAACAAGGGGTTTTGACCAAATGTGGTTTCTTCTAACTCTGATTTCTATAAATCAGAAATTAAAGCGGTGGACAGCTGTGTAAGTTGGCCATTAAAAATGGCCACTCTTGCCCAACAGTTCATAAAAGATTCCTAAAGTAAATGTATGTGTTTCGTCTATGCATGTGAAGAGAAATAAAAAAAATATTCTGCAGAAGTCAACCCCTCCTTGTCTCTTGGTTAACTCATTATTTATTTTCATGCAATCAATAGAATACTAGAGTTGAAAAGGACAGTAGAGCTATTCCAACCAGCATGCAGTTGGTAAATGGAATTCTGGACTTGGAGTCTAGAAAACCTGCGTTCACTTTCCCACCCATGACTACTACATGTCCCTACTACATGACCTCGAGCAAATCACTTGTCCTTTCTGGGCCGCAGTTTCCTTATCTGTAAAAATAAGAGAGTTGGACTGGATGACGGTTTCTACCATGGCCGTCTGTCCTCCTGTGCCAGAAAAGGCCCTTGGGCCTGATTTATTTGGAGAGTGGCTATAGTTGTCTGCTTCACCTGTGTCAATACATACCTTTGAAGCTTCTCTCACTGACTGTGTTTCAAGTGAATTGTTAGACTCTTTTGCTTAACTTATTCACCTTGTCATTTCATTGGTCTGCTTACATGTAGGGATTTGGGTCTTCCTAGCATCACTTGGACCACGCATATTTTTCTACATTCACTCCGATTTTCCAACATGCTTGTTTAGCTTGAAAGCTCAGTGCAGTCAGTTCTGACCTCTTTCTGTACTTAAGTGAGAATTCCTGTAGGATCTGCCAAGAAAAGGAGCACTTAACCAGTCCGGCCCAGGATTTCCTTTTAGGCATTGTAGTCTGTAGACGTCCCCTTTTGTGTTGTACAGATTGGTTCTCTGGGAAGTTCAAGTCATTGTTGGGCTTTGTTTTATGAACCAACTTAGGATGTGGTGAATGTGATCATTCAGAATGAAGTTTAATGTCAATCGGCCACTCCCTCTACTATCCAGTAAAAGACCGTTTGTGCCATTTGCTTTGGGGATGTTGCAGGAGTTAAAGCTGTTTTTTTGTGTTTGGTGGTGGTGGTGGTTTTTTTAGTAAGTTTGAAAAGTCTGAGTTGTGGTGGTTAAATTATAATGAAAAATATATTCTGTGAATTAGACCCTCATGTAGGATCTGTGACTCAGTGTACCTCTCGGAGGCATAGACTTATTTACCTTATTATATTCTACTGTTGAGAAGCAGAAATATTTACTGCAGGTTTCCCCCTTTGGGGAAGAAAGAGGAATTTGCGCACCTCTCCCCAAAAACCTTATCATTCTCTTACACCTTGTCTAGTCGTATCTTATTGAGTATTTTGTAGCTTCACTACCAGCTTTGTTCCCCTTGCTAACGTTTCTTTATGGATTGCATCCGTCATTGTTAGCGTTTCACTTCTAAATATCATCTCACAAGATCTCAGTTCTATTGCTGTTCACCTCATGGCAGAGAGATGATGGGCTTAGAATGTATGCATCTGGGGGCATGGCCAATGTGGAAATTTGTTTTGCTGGTCTATGCACTTTCATAATGAGAGTAACTTTAGTGAGAAAGGCAGATTATAAATGCGTATAGAAATAAATGTTATTAAAAAGAATAACCTCACTTCTTCCCAGTTGGATAAAATAATCATTTACTATTGCCTCTGGTACAATTTAGATCATTTCCCACACAGCTGCATTTGTATAGAGATACTTAAGTACACATAAAGATTTTGCTTTAATTTTTTTTCCTAATCAGAATGTCTTTATCATTTTCTAATTCAGGAAAATACATGAATTTTTTTGTATCATGCATAAGATTTTCTTTTTTCTTAAGCTGACAATCAGTTTTGACTCAAAATGATGATTCCTCTTCCCTCTAATGAGATATGCTATATTTTTGGAAAATAATTCCTCTCTCTTGCCCATCAGTGTTTATCTGTATGCATGTGTATTTCCAGTAGGTGGTATTAAAGATTGATTCTTGGGTCTCACACCTGGAATGTTAGCTGTTGAGCTGTATGTTTTTTTTGGTTTTTTAAAATGTCTCCTTAAATTTATAGTGCAGGGGGATCTTGCCCACCACAAGGTGCCAAGAACTTCTTGTCCCAGTTGGACATTAAGCACCTGGCCACTGGAGTAGCCAGATATGAAACATTTGAACAACAAACCAAACATTTTGTCCCAAACAAATGAGTGACTACAGGCCTTTCCACCCCTTTTCTGTGGCATCCTCTCCCGTCCCCCTCTAACCCCCCTGCCTTTTTCTTGGCTCTCTTCTCTCCTGCCTTTGCCCCTTCTACTGCCCTCCCCTTTTGTTTTTTAAATGAAATCCCCATTTGATCTCCACAAGAGATGCAAGGCTCTTTCTCTATTTCTGCCTCAAATCCTGAGTTGGATTTATTCTTTCCTCTTCTGTTTTGTCTTTGAGGAAGGGAGGATAAAAAAAAAAAAAACCTGCTTGATTTCATTAGGCTTACATTTTGTATGATACTCCTTTCTAGAAGATTCCAGTTTGGTGTAAGGTTAAACTGTGCAAAATACTGTTTGAAAGAAAGAGAGAAAGAGAGAGGGAGAGAAAGGAACTTGTCAAAATGCATTTGTTAGATCACATTTTAAATGAAGTACAATTGAAGGTAGTTTTTGTCCAAAGAAAGGAAAAAAAACCCTGAAAATCTGCTGAGCTCCAAGAGAGTGCCCCTCCTTTGTTGTCCTTCTGACATTGAAGTGTAATTTTTCATGGTTATTTGGACTGGAAAATGGGGGGGAAGAGAGAGATGGGCTTGCGATTATTTCCCATAAATGACAACACAATCACATCACGCTCCACTACAAACATGCTCAGGGAATTTGCCTTTTTTTACATTTCATGTGTGAAAATAACAGCAACCATCATAGTTCTGTAGAAATTCAAGGGAACTAATCCTTGCTGAATTCAGTTGGCCTCAGAGTTAGTGCAATTTGGGACGTAGCTAGATCCTTGGGTAATGTGAAATCTGGGAGCACTGGAGGTTTGGGCTGGTTTTTAACAAATGAGATGGAATGGAAAACTTTCTGTTATTTCCTTTAAAAAATATCACATTTCCCTTAGAGTAACTAGTCATTGGGAAATAACTGGTCTCCTTAGTTCAGGAAAACTAGGGGAAGAGTTTGCTTCTCCTGGTTGTTGCTGAGGTTTTTCAGTGAAATGAGTGAGAGTGGCTTTAGCTATTTGGACTGGTCATTGAAGGTGGGTTGTTGTGGTGGTGGGGGCAGTTGTGATGATGATGATGGTGGGTTTTTTGGTTTGTTTTTTAATGGATGAAGAACAATGGTATTTCTGATAGCATTAACTCCTGACTTTTCCACTTTCCCTACCTTCTCCCCTCACTGTCCTTTTTTGCTAATTCTAGCCTCTGCTGAAACTGTCTAAATAACCAGTTGGCCCTTGCCTGGATAGATAAACATGGCAGTCCTTGTCACTTCCTGCACACTGGGAGAATTGGAGATTGGGGCTTTGGGGTTCACTGTCACACAGAGTATAGGAGGCGGTGTTCAAAGGAGTTGGATTTTCTCCAGGAAATCTAACAGAAATGCCTGTTTCAGACCAATAAAGTCTCTTCACCTTTCGATTCTCAAACTGGAGATGAGTTTAAATCCAAAAGCAACCTGAAAGGCTTTCAGCCTGCTCTTTTTCTAGAATTCACTCCACTGTGGCCGCTGCTCCCACCAGCCACAGGGAGCTTAGGGCTGGGCCCTGCTCAGAGCTGTCCTGGGCTCCTTCTTCCTCGCTGCACAATCACCCATTTGTCTTGTGTCTGTAAACAGTACAGAGATCTTCAAATATACAAAAGCATAAATGGTCTCTATTCTCCAATTAGTCATTTTTAATAATGCCAGAGTTGGCTCTTTTATCCTAATGCCAAATTCCAGGAGGCTGGGGGTGGGGACTGAGGGCTGAGGGGGTTGGTGGGGGGAGACTGCAGGCTGTGTTAAGGATGGGGGGAGGGAGAGACTGGATTCTCTGAGCATCAGGTTTTTAGCACAAAGGCTCTCCATGCAGTACCCTTCGACCGGCAGTTTTCCCCCCACATTTCAAACTCTGTCCAGAAACTCTAGGAGTTGAGGAGTTGTAGCCTGAGGTTTACAGAGTAAATGAGAGCCTAGTAGCAAAAATAATTCTTGAGGCAAAATTCCCACTTAAATCATCATTTCCCTTATAGAGCTTTTGTAATTAAAAACTCAGTGATGAATAGAAAAAGTCCACGTACCCCCCAGATTCTGTGGTCTCTTTCTTTACGCCTCTCCAACTTGTGTGAGCTAAAAAAAGAAAAGGAAACTTGAATTTGGGTTAAAAAATAGCAAATGTCACCTTTTTTTTAAAGGCAGTTTTGTTTAAAACTGCTTGCTCATCTAACCGTGTCTCTGTAAAAATTTGTGGGCCAAGGAAAGTTAACTAGATAAAAACGTCAAGAATGAAATTTTGACATCGTTGGACAGATAAGAGTTAAGTGTTGCCTGTTGATAGGCTTCTCCTCAAAAAATGAGAGTAAACAGTGGAGACTTTATTTTATGAATATTCTCCATCAGGAGAGTAGGCCTGTGAGGCCTTGCCTCTGATTCACCTCCATATGCTTTTATCAGGAGTAACGAGGTAATCTTTTGAGGAGATGCCTCACCAGACATGTAGTGTGTCTTATAAGATGCTACTTGGTACTAAGACCCAGATGAAGAATATAATTTTTTTTATTTTTATCTTTCCTTGGACCTCTCGTAGCTGCTTTATACTTCTCCTATGTACTTATCTTAGTCTATTTTGTCTAATGGTGGTGTATTTTTTTTTACTAGACAATAAGTTCCCTGAGGGCAGTCACCATGTCTAATTTAAAACTGGTAGCTCAAACCCAATGCATCACCTACAATTGGCACTTAATGAGGTGGATTTGTCATAATGGTTCATGTTATGAAAATGTTATGATGCTACCCCTTCCACCAGCATAGAACAACAACAAAAAAACATCTTCTATGCCTTAGTTTTCAGGAGTGGCCAGGGCCAAAAGATATGGATGGCCCCAGATCCATGTGTAGGATCATAGTTTAGAGCCAAAATGAACCTTTAAAGGATATCTAGCCCATTTACCTCATTTAATAAATGAGGAGGAGCCCAAGATCATACAGGTAGGGAGAAAATCATGAGTGAAACCCAGGTCCTCTGATTCTAAATCCAGGCTTTTCTCAATGCACCCTGGCTCTCCAGCTTGCCAGGACCCAATGGTGCTTGCATCTCTAATGACATTAACCTTCAAGAACTTAGAAAAAAAATAGCAGTCTAGGCCTTGAAGGATAGAGTTAACAAGAGCACAAGGGCACCCTAATATTAGGGGTCAAACCCTACTAGAACACTTTCTTTTGTTTTACTAAATCGTTTGGGACTGAAAAGTCTTTTGGTTCTGCTGAGATTGTGTGTGTGTGTGTGTGTGAGAGAGAGAGAGAGAGAGAGAGAGAGAGAGAGAGAGAGAGAGAGAGAGAGAGAGCGAGCATGAAAGGGACATCAATCACCTTGATTTGCAGTATGGAAAACAGAACTTTTGTTTCTCCAGGTAGCAACACTTCCATACTACAGTGAGGCATCAGTGAGAACTTCAGTAGGAGCTATCATGATAAGCCTTTTTAAATGGGTGACTTATTAAAAATATTCTCATTAGAAAGAGGATTAGTATAAGGGAAGAGAAGGAAATAAGCATTTTACATGGCCCCTACATCATGGCCAGCACCGTGCTAAGTGCTTTTTGACAACGTTATCGGATCCTCATAACAACCCTGCAAGACAGGTGCTGTTATTCTCATTTTACAGTTGAGGGAACTGAGGCAGGTAGAAGTTTAGTAACTTCACATAGCTGGTGTTACTAGCAGTGTGAAAGCTAACACACAAGGTCACACAGCTGCTGTGTCCAAGGTTCAATTTCTGACTGCAGGCAGAGCTATCCATCTGCCTCAGATGAATTCTAGATTATAAGGCCATACCCTCAACTACTCCCCCAAACATTTTCTGTATGCTTGGGCCATGAGCTTTGATCTCAAGGGGATATATTCATTCATCAGTGTCACTCTTTACTATGGTAGACCCCTCTTCTGATTCAATATGCTTATTGAATAATCCAAGATCCTTCCAGGACTATAGGAAATTGAACAAATTGTTAAGAAATTGAGCTATGTACTTGAAGATCATGTTTGTGTTGATTTGTAAATTCCTTACTTGATGATCAGAAATGGAAACTTTTTCTAAGCCAGTTTAAGCAAGCATACATGCGAGAGAGAGAGAGAGAGAGAGAGAGAGAGAGAGAGAGAGAGAGAGAGATGTAGATATGTCTATAGATATGTATACTCATCTATCTATCTGTCTGTCTACCTATCTATCTGTCCATCTATCTCACAAGCAGTTTATATCTATCATGACAAGACTGAAAAAATTAAATAAATTTTTAAGAAAACTTTGTGCACATTGCAGAGTAACTTAGCTGTTAATGTACAGTTAAGGGGACATGTGAGAAATCACCTGCTGGTGGTATCTGTTACCACTATTCAATCCAATTATTCTCCTGACACTTAAGTTCTGGCTTCAGAACTTCAATAGCTTCACTTTTTGAGGGTGAAAAAGTGGGAGGAAATCTGGTACTAAGCCCCAGAAGTTAAAAGCCATATCCCATTGATAACTCACCCAAACAGATTTAGTCCCCCACCCAACCCCCCAGGATCTTTTATGAACTCTGGGCTTCCAATTTGATGAAAACAAAAATAAGAGCAAAGCCCCAGGCCTGGAAGGATAGAGTTAATAAGAATGGGTGAGTTTAGTGATTAGTATTGGGGGGTGGGTGTCAAACCTTATTAGAACACTTTCTTTTGTTTTCCTAGAATTTTGTTTCTTTGAATATTGCTTTGGAATAAATGACCTGGGCCTCAGAAGCCACTGAGTTCTGTGATTCTGTGTGTATGTGCATATGTGTGCATGTATATACCAGTTCTTCACCTGTATTTATAGTATGAAGAATTGCTTTATCTCCAGCAGACCAGCACACAGTCCAGGTTTCCTGTCACTATGTACAGCACAGAGTAGTGGAGAAACCAGTAGATTTGGAATCAAGAAGACTTAGATTCAAGTCTTGGCTTTTACACATAGCTGCCAAGGCAAGTCACTTAAGCTCTTCAAAGCTCTAGTTTCTTTAATACTAAAATGGGGATGATGATGCTTGAAGCATTTGCTTCAGAGAAGTGTCCTCCAGAGCACACTTTGGAAACTGGGAGCTATAACTGACACTATCAGGGGTTTGGGTGTCAATTGCTGCAGTGCCCCAGCATTGTCCTAGCTATAAAGGTCATGGGTTGCAAATTAAGGACCAGACAGGCCCCCAGAGGGCATCTAGTCCAACCTCTTCATTTAATTGATGGGGAAACCGAGGCTCAGAAAGCAGAAGGGACTTGTCCAAGATTACATAGTCAGAAGTATAACGAAGGTTTAAACCAAAATCGGCTCTCTCCCCAATGTTATATGCTCCTTCCCTTTATTAGGGAACAAGAGGAACAGCCAGATAAGCCCATCCATCCGCACATGCATCCATCCCCTCCATGTCATCTTTCTCATTGCATAGGAGCGAGTGATGCCCACTTGTGGCCAGTCTCTCCATGTTCCCATTGCAATACCTGCCCTTGGGAATTTGATGAGCGTCTCTCCTTTGTGCTCCTGTGGTTGCACTTGGTTAATTAGGTTGAAAATGATGAAACAAAAAGCCTTAACCCTATCTGAAAGTAAACAGGTTGGTTATTTTATTTTATTTTTGTTTCAAAGAAGAGGTCCTATATACAATTAAAACTTATTTCTGGTAAACCTCATTCCAGGAAAGATGAGCTTTTAACAAAAGGCTTTTGACAGCTGCAGGCTATTTCATTTTTTTTAATGCCGAATGAAAAATCAATACATTTTTCTGGGTTATACATATTCAGAACAGGCCTGATATTTCCATTATAATGGGAAATGGGTGTCTGTGCACATCTCGCCTGTCAGAGCGGCACCATCGCATTTTCCAACCCACTGCTAAATATTTCAAACCTGATTTGATTGTGGTTCATGACAGCTAATGTTTCTCAGCTCTTGAGCCTGCCGACAGGGAGGGAGGCAGACACACTCCCTCCCTTCCCCCCACCCCTTCTTTCCTCTCAACCATTACCCCCTACAAAAAGAGGTAGGGAGGGAATCTCATTTCTTTTGGATCACAGGTTTAGTGTATTGTTTCAATAATATTGCAGTGAGGGAGCTCTATGGACACCCTGCCTCTTAGGAGAATTTCCAAATTTGTGTCATATTCAGGTGCTACAGGGACCGTTGTCAGAGTTTCAGAGAGGGCAGAGTTCATTTACATCTTCTTAAGAGATAGGAACAGAGTTAAAAGTTGGTTTGGCTCCCAGTTCTTTTAAGTCTAGAAGAGACTTGTAAAATATATCCAATGAGGAAAAATAAAATTTTTCCTCTGCCCCTTCATGAAATAGTATCACCTCAAATGATGTTCGCTTTAAAAGGACTTTCCCTTCTAGGAAGATGGGTCCCATTTTGGGAATTGGTGCAATACACATTTCTGTAACATCAGAGGGCAGCTTCCTATCCCGGATCCTTAATGTTTACACCTCTATTTGTGGCTGGCATTTTCTTCTACAGACCAATTTCCAAGGCTTTGTAAAATTGCTACAAATCCCCACTGGGTTGTCAGTTGGCATAAAAGGCTTCTATTGGGAACAGAATTCCCCACAGATTTGGGAAACATGTAGTTATCTTTATCAGGTTGTTAGGCATAAGTAAGGTGTGTTAGAGGATCTTTTGCATTTATGTTCAGCGAATCCACTTTTATTTAAAGGAAATTGTGTGATGATATAGTATCAGCAGGAAAACCTGAAATGAGCCAGGAACTTTTCCCTTTTAGAGGATCTGGAATTCTTATAACTGGAGGCCATGAGCTCTGCCCTCAACCACTGGGACATTAATGAAGTGAGCTGGCAGTACTCAGCCGTGAGGCCTGAACAAATGTTATCTGTAAAAAAATTAAGTGATGAAAATAGACTTTTAAAATGACTTCAGAGAAGGTTTTACATGGAACTTGAAGGCAGAAGAGACAAAAGAGGAATGGGAAATGACCAGTTAGGAAAGTCAGATGATTTTCTAAGGAGTTTAGCCCTGTTTCTTTAGTCTTTCCCTATAAACAAATCTGTCTAGTGATGAGTTAGGGGAAATGTTTCAGAGAAGATACTAGCTTCGTTTGGGCGACAGTAAGACGGGCAAGTCAGCTATGCCAGAGTAGCAAGACCCCTGAGGGAGAGAGATAGGAGGCAGCATGTGCCAAGCAAGTCTAGCCACCGCCTTAACCACCGTCTCTTCTGGGACCTTGACAGGGATATCCCAGGACCCTAAGCCCAAGAGCCCTCTGCTATCACCCTGGGGATTAACTCCTGTGGAAATGCAGTCGGTCAGTGGTTCTTGAAGGCTATGACCAATGACCCAGAACAGGAAGTCTTTACTACCAGAGATGCTGGAACCCTCAGATGATTCACCCTCAGAACCTGATTTCATTTTATCAGTAGAAAATGACATTGAAGTAGAGCTGTTACCATAGTCTTTGACACTGCACCCCAAGGACCACAGGACCATCTGACTTGCACCTTCAGCCTTCTCTACGTGGAGTCTCCTTCATTAGAATGTAAGTTCCTCGAGAACCAGGGCTGTCTTGTATCCCCAACGCAGTGCTTTGTATACAGCAAGTGCCCAGTAAAAGCTTTCTTTGATTCATTCAGTAAGGCTTAGGATAGGACTGGGCTGCTCCAAGGGGTTATAGTCTCGACCTTCTCTGTGACCTTTTCAAATAGGGAAGAATATCCCAGGTATCTGAAAGTGCTTTTCTGCCTGAAGGCAAGGGAAGAGATGAGAAGACCTTAGAAGGGATGTTCCTTTCAGCCCCGCTCTGGTGTTCCTAGAATCGGTATGTGAAATTGTTCAACTGGCAATAATGTAAGAATCCTAATACTCACTCGAAATGTAACAGGATGAAAAAAATATTTTGCCTGGTCTCTTTTTGCATTAGAAAAAGAAGGAATCTCTGTTATTTTCCATAATGAACAGAGGCCCTTGTTGAAACATAGGATTTTCCAGATCATGCTATTCATCAAGGGTATACTTGCGTCTGACTGATAATAAGGAACAAAGTATGAAATCTCTATTGATCGAGGCCAATTCTTGTTGCTCATTTCCTGGCCCAAGAAAGGATCTTACCCTGCTTGGTACTGTCAGTCCGTCTGTTCTATGGACATTCTAAAAACGGAACCACAAATAGCAATATTTTTGCCTTTCTCCAAATTAAAAACTGGATTAATCCCATCTTACCCGTCTGCTGGACACTTTCCTGCCTGTCCCCTCACACCATTTGATTCATAGGAGGGGAGATAAGGGACCCTCCTGCTGGAGAAGCCAGCCTCGGAGCCCTTGACCCCAAGGCCCGGCAAATTTCCGGCTTGGCTCCCAGCAGAGGGCTTTCTCCATCCTTGGAGGGGGTTAAAACAGAACACCACCAGCAGCTTCACTGCTAGACAGTGTGGGCCCCGGAGCTGGCTGGAGGCTCCTAGCTTGTGTCCTTGTTTTCTCATCCTTTCTCTACCTTTATTGGTATTCATAGCTCACAGTTTTCCGGTTACTGTCAGCCCGGGCTTTCATCCATTTTAAAGAGCTATTTTCCCCCTTGTTGTTGATGATGATGGTATAAAGACAGATGGTGTAACTGCTTATGAATGTCCTATTTTATTTCCCGAGAACCAGACAGTTCACTTGAAGACATATATTATTTCCACATGCTCAGGTTAGGCAGCCCAGACAGTGTCTGAGTCCTGGAGACAGCTGCCCCTTGCCTTGCCTCTCCATGCAGACGCTGACACCTGTAGGTCACAGGTGGGATTGCATGGAGCTCTCCTCATAGCAGTCTGGGGGCAGGGGGTTGGCATTCAGCTGGGCAGAACATGGACATTGTACATAAATAGAGTGTTTTCCTGGCTTCTCCTTATTTTCTAGGAAGAGAGGGCAGTCATTTAGCTAATGGGTGGGACAAGAGAGAGCATTATTTTTTTTTAGACCAAAGGGAAAAGAGAGACGGAGAAGGACAGAGACAAGAGAAAGAGACAGAGATGGGGGAGACTTTAAAGAATTTGGGTAAGCAGCCCTTACATAACAAACCCTGGCTGCTTGAGGAAGCCCGCTGTAGTCTTCTCCCTGTAACTCCATTGGCCTTCTCCTAGACGAATGCTAGTGGGGAGGAAAGCACAAGAATTTTAGTTTCCACAAACAGGCTTATAACATTTCAGGATCCTGACCTGCCTGTTCATCTGGGGGTCTTTTTTCCTCCAGTGAACTGCCTATGGGACAGACCTTGTGAATCTCTGCTATATACACCATGTCACTAGGATGCTTGGTCCTTAGATTCTCAAGCCCAGGATCTGTCTGTCTCTGTCTGTGTGTATATGTACATATATATAGATATGGCATCTCGATGGCTCAGTAGATGGAACACTGGGCCTGGAGTCAAGAAGATCTGAGTTCAAATTTGGCCTCAGATAGTGTGACCCTGAGCAAGTCACTTAACCTTCTTTGCCTTGATCTGCTGGAGAAGGAAATGATAAGCCACTCCAGTATCTTTGCCAAGAAAACCTCATAGACTCCATGATCCAAGAGGTCTCAAAGAGTTAAACATGTTCAGTCAGACTGAACAACCTCTCTCTCTCTCTCTTTCCCTCTCCTCCTTCCTCTGTCTCTCTCATATATATACACATACTCTCATATATATGTGTGTATATATATATACATATGTTTATATATACGCCTAGAGAGATTTGAATCTGTATATAGACATATCTATACACATATGTGTTTACACATACATGCATACATATATGCATGCATAGAGAGACAGATGAGATGAAAACCTGGGCATGAGAACAAAACATCTAGATAGATACATACATACATGCATAATACATTCATATACAAATACATATGATATGTAGATAGATATAAATATGTGTATATAGATATATGTAAGATAGCTTTAGCTATATACACATATGTGTGTAAATAGCTATAACTATGTGTGTACAAATATGTATTATGTATGTATGTATAGATAGATTTACGAAGCATTCAGATAAATGCACATCAGAGTAGACCATGTAAGTGCTGTAGGAAACTTAGCACAAGGACAAGTCCCTTTATCTTGGAATTGTCCTCATAATACCTAATGGATCATTTTCTCCCTTTTGGTGAGAACTGCCTTCTAGGACTGTGTGCTGCAAACCAAGTTGCAATTTTGGGGCATGCGGCATGTTTGGCATATCAAATAGGTGGCTGGGCTTGGAGTCAGGAAGGCTTGAAGCCTGAAGCAGGTTGCCTCAGTTTCCTCTACTGTATGATGGAAATAACAGCACTTTCATCCCAGGATTATTGTGAGGATCAAATTAAGTAATATTTATAAAGCACAGGGCCTGGCACATAGCAAATATTTGTTACCTTCCTTCCTTCCTTCACCCCGCCTCCACTCAAAATGAGAGAGACCACAGAGACTTCCTTTTGTATAATAAGTGAAGTTCTGCTATGTTGGGACTGACGTGTTCATATTATAAGTATTTTTCATCTTTGCGTATATAGATGTGCTTAAAGATACCAGTAAGTACATATGAAGGTAATTAACTGACATGGATAGAATGGATTGAATGGTATTGATTGAAGAGATGTTTTACTATTTGAAGATCAATTTTACAGTTCAGACGTCGGATACTTCACAAAAAGTCAAAATAAAAGGAATGCAACCCAGACTGGTGGGGGCCGGGAGGGGGGAGTGTGACTATACAAAGGTATGTGTACTCATATATGTGTGATAGGCATGTAATCATATTCAATCAACAAACATTTGCTAAACCCTTGATATGTATATGATGACTAATATTTAACCTATTACACATTGTTTACATAGGGCCATACAGTTTTCAAAGTCCTTTCACATCTATCTTCTCATTTGATTCTCTCAGTAGCACCAACTCTGTGAGTGTCAGGTGAGACTATCCCCATTTTAAAGAAAAGGAAAACCAGGAAAGCAAAGTGATGCAATAGAGGGAAATGTTCTTATTTAAGGACAGAAGACCAGGGTTCAGAGCTTGGCTTTGGTACTAACTACTCCTGTGGTATGGGGCAAGGCACTTTCCCTTATCTGTAAAATATACTAATGGGTTCAACTAGATGACAGTTAAGTTCCCTTCCAGCCATTAATCTCTGGTCCTATTAACTTGCTTGAACTCACTCAGCTTCCAGATTCAAGAACCAAACCTAGAACCCCCAGCCAGATGCCCTTTCCATTCTCTTATGTTCCCTTTCATAGAATCTACCTCTACCTAAAAGACTCTCCCAAACATTTTACCAGAGTATTCTGCTTTTACACTATGACTATGGGGGGAAAAGAAATCTGGGTGGGATATCTTTAGTATTACAGTGAGAAAAAAAAATCGAAACGTGAGAAAGTTATATGCCAAGATTTGCTCAGTGAATTGCAATTGGAGATAAAAATAGGAAATACCACATTCAGTGCCATGTTCCCAAAGGGCATACCATAAATGCTATAATGATAATCAAAGTAAATTTTCTGATTCTCAATCCAGCCCACTTCTTCTTGGTTCCCATTGCCCTTTCAAGAAGAACGAGGAAAAATTAGTCTCCAAACTAGTGATTCTCATTTCATCTCAACATGCTTTTAAAACCATATTTAGAAATAATTTTATTCTTCCTTAAAAAATGAACTTTGTGAATTAAAATTTAAGAGCTGCTTCAATTTGAGAAACTGTAAGTTAAAAGTTAAAGCCTTAAATTCATGTTAAAATAGTGGGTATTGAAATGATCTATATTTTGATTGGACTGGAACCTCAAATGTTGTATTTTGTGTCATTTTCCAGCAATTCTCTTGGATTTTAGATACATATTTATATGTCTTTAAACCATAAAAGTTATCTAAACATGTCCATTAGCATCAGATTCCAGTGTTAGATGAATGGAGTGCCCAGATTTTCTCTCTAGAACCTCAGAGGACATGATGCCTGAAGTCTACCAATAGATGTCTTGATTTGAATTAATAAACCCAATCAGGTCCTACTCAGTCTTAGAGTTGCAAGGGATCACAACAAAAGAAGTCATGGGGGGTGGTAATTAATTGCAATTGCCATTTTGTTTTGGAAGATAAATTACTCAGTGAGACGTAAGTAGAGGGGTTTTTGTTGTTGTTTGTTTTTTAATTTAGGCAGGTTTCTAATATTCCTTTTCTTTGGGGCAAAGTTTCAGCATTTTTCCCCACATATGCCCTTCCCCATAACAAAACAATACCTTTCTCTACCTTGTTTTTTAACTTAAACTTGGAAATAAGCATTTGCCTACTTGCCCAGAAAGTAGCACTTCAAGTTAGGGGGAGCAGGAAAGATAGTAGCTTTCATTTCTTTCACTTTCAGTGATGCATATGAAGCTAACTTTTTTTTAAAGGAAAAAAATCTGGGTAAAACTTTCATTCCTATTTTTCAAGGAGTTTAGTAGTGGTTTAAGTGCTAGCGATCATTTGCAGGCCAAAAGGTGGGTTTTTGGAACAATTTCTGGAATGACTGTCATTGATTAAAATCTAAAACCGACTGTCCAACTGCAACTGTGTCTGAAAGTCCCACATAGTCCCATGTGTAGAAAGACAGCTCAGAGGAGCATATAAGGAATCCATGATCCAGGACAATCCGAAGGCTTGCAGGGGTTAGAAATCAGAAAGGGCCCAAATAAGAGGGAGTATGGAACAGTGGAGACAAAGGACCTCAGATCCAGTTCTGACCCTTGCCATGGCTTGGTTGATTCGGAGTCAGTCACTTTATTTCTCTGGGCCTGTTTTCTCAACTATAAAATGACGATGTTGAACCTGATGACCCTCAAGCTCAAAATCTATGGGCTTAATGGTGGTTTTATGTTTTCTAATAGAAATACTTTACTTATTAATTATGCAGTGTAGAGGGGTTGCTATTTAGGCAAGCTTGATTTTTCTCCCTTCAAATATCTTAAAATCTTCATTAAAATACATTTTTTCATTATGTATATGAAAGTACCTATTTTCATCTATATCCCAACATATCTTACTGCTTTTGAAATATGAAGCTTTTGTGTTCAGAACTGTCCTGCTGAGCCGTTCTACACCTTCTGGTGCATTTCAGCCTATTGGGCACAGCAGGCCAGAATCATTGGCAGCTCTGTTTTGGGCCAGAATCATTGGTAGCTCTGTTTTGGGCCAGAATCATTGGTAGCTCTGTTTTGGGCCAGAATCATTGGCCGCTCTGTTTTGGGCCAGAATCATTGACATCTTTCTTTTGACTGTTGAGAGACCTTCATTTTCTCTTTTTAAAAGAAAAAAAATTGACATTTGTGTTTTTTGTTCTGTTTCAGAAGAATCGATTGAAGATGCCGAAGGACCCAGTGAGACAGCTGCTGACCCAGAGGAGCTCAGTAAAGATCCAGAAAGTGGAGGTGAAAAAGACCAGGGCAAGTGGCCAGGTAGGTTTGGGCTAACCTTTGAACCGGAATCCCATACTGTAAATGACATAACAACAACTGAGAAAACAGGTAGCCCAGAATTTGTCAAGTTGTCATAGATGAACTGAATTGACACTTTTAAAAGTAGATGTGTGCATTTCACATAAATGCATTTATATAAATAGATATGTACCTTTATATTAATTTATATTAGTATGTACCTGCATATTAATATATGACTTATATTCATATTTTTATATTAGATCACTTCTGCCATTCAGTTTTCCTTTGTTATTACTCCTGATATTGAGCTAACAATAAAGACCTTTATTCTTCTTTACCTCTTTACAGGATTTGAAAAGAGAGTTGATACTAAGCTTAGGATAGTACTTTTCACCCATAAGGGTATAGTAAAAGTATGTCAATGAAATATTTGTTGAATGAATGCCTCATATCCCCACTCTCCCTATTTGAGGTGCTAGATGGAGCTGCGGTGATAAGACTAAGTCTAAGAGAGGACAGTGAAGGCTTTTCCTGGGGAAACTTGGGAATCAAAAGCTACATCTCTGTTCTGAGGAAAAAAGAAAGTAAAACTCAGGAGAAGCATTACATTCTGAGAGGAAGGAAAGGGGCAACAGAGGAGCAGAAACTGATAAGTTGCTTTTAAATAAAAAAAAAAAACACCAAAAGAAAATCTGTCAAGCCCCCCCAAAAAAGTTTGATTTGGTCAGCCTAATTCATATTGCACACCATTGTTAATATTGTAATGCCCTAAGATTTTTTTTTTTAATTCACTTTCTAAGCCAGCATTGGTCAGGACTTTGCTTCACTTCCAGGCAGGACTGTACTTAAATCATGTTCATTCTTGGGCTTCACCATTTGAACAAGATACAGAAACTTGGAGAAGGTCCAGAAAAGAACAATGAAAATGAATGAAGGCTTGGAAAATACTGCCTATGAGAAAAGGCTGCAGGGATCGTGGCTATTTAACCCCAAAAAGAGAACTATAAGGGGCAGGCAACTCAATCTGAAAGGAATATATTGTAGCTAGTTGTATGCCACATTTCTGGGTCTACTCTGAAGAATTAAAAAGCTTGAAATTATAGAACAAAATTAAGTTAGGTATTATGTAATTGGAACTTTCAAGGTATGATATCTGTCCAGGAGTTCGTAATGTGGGACTAGAATTCAGGAGAAAATTAGGTTTGGGAATAGAGGTTTTGGAGTTATCTGTGGAATGATGTTTGAACCCAGGAGCATTGAAGAGATCACAGAGATAAATGTAAGAACTTCCAAGGACACACATGCTTCAGGGGTAAGACGTGAATGATGATCCAACAAAAAAGACTGAAAAGGAAAGCCGGAGCAAGTAGGGAGAGCCAAGAGAGAGCACTGTCATGGATACTAAGGGGACAGTAGAAGGACTTATGGCCAAGTACAGCGGTTGTAGAGAGGGAGGATGAGCCCTGGGAAAAGGCTATTGAATTTTGCCTCTG
Organism: Gymnobelideus leadbeateri; assembly: GCA_011680675.1. NCBI lineage: Eukaryota > Metazoa > Chordata > Mammalia > Diprotodontia > Petauridae > Gymnobelideus > Gymnobelideus leadbeateri. The sequence continues at coordinate 715,838 of WOXC01006572.1, forward strand.
GATCATTGATCATCTTGGAAATAATGGTTGCAATAGAATGGGATCAAAGGCCAGGTTACCAGGGGTTGAACTGTAACCATCTAGAATCCAGAGTATTTTCAGAAATAGGGAAATCACTTATTCCATTCAATAAGCATTTCTTCACCTCTAGCACTATTAAGCAAGATGCTCCTTGTACGGGGATATAAAAACAAAAAAGATGAAGGAAAGAAACAGTGCCTTTGCTCAAAGAGCTTACATTCCACTGGGGAAGAAAATGTAACATGTGCAGAGATAGATAAGCATAAGCTACTTTGGAGGAAGAAAGAATACTAATAACTAGGCATCAGGAAAAGCCTGGTGTGTAGGGTGGTACCTGAGTTAAGCCTTGAAAAAGATAAAGGTCCTAAGAGGAAGAGGCAGTGATGGAGTAGTGCATTACAGGCCCTGGAAAGGCTTACACCAAATGCATGGAGGTGCAAGACAGTGTCAGATGTCGGGAACTTAGGATATGGAAGGAGGTGGTATGATGCAAAAAGGGGGGGATAGGAAAGGTAGATAGGAACCTGAGGGATTCGTCTTTTCTGAAATAGGAAGCCTTAAAAGTTTTCGGGTGTGGTAGTGACACAGAAATGAAAGATCATGAGGGGTGAGAAATGCACAAGTGGTCAGGTAGGACCAGCAGGTAGGCTCTTTCTAAGAGTTGGACCACGGAAAGGGAAAAGAGAATGGTGACCAGAGGGGTGACAGAGTCAAGTGGAGGGTTGGCTGGAACAGAACTGGACATGTCTGTAGGCAGTGGGAAAGAAGTAAGTCTACAGACAGGAAAAAGTTGAGCATGGGAAAGTAAGGATAATTGATGAGAATCTCTAAGAGGGTTCCCAGATGGAAATGGCACCAAGGGTACAAGTTGAGGGGTTTGCCTCGGCATGGAAAAGGACCCATCTCTTTAGAGACAGCTGGATTTGAGTGCTGGACCTGGAGTCAGGAAGACATTAGTTCAAATCCAGCCTTAAACATTTGTGTGACCCTGGACAAGTCACTTAACCTGTTTGCCTCAGTTTCTTCAGCTACAGAATGGGAGTGATAATAGTATACAGGACTGTTGTGAGAATCAAATGAAATAATATTTGTAAAGCCCTTAGCACAGTGCCCGGTACAAAGCAGGCACTTGGTAAATACGGATTCCCTTCCACTGTTTCCCAGTGACTAGGTCAGAGGAAGAGCCGGTGGCGGGCAGGGAAGGGTGGCATGGATTGAGGGCAGATGAGGGATTAAGACACAGAATCAGAGGTTGTGCTGGGGGCTTGAGGAGAGAAGTGCAGGATGAGAATACTTTTCCCAGGGAAGCAGGACAGTGTCAGCCCTCAAAAGGTGCTTTTGTTTAAGGCACAGTCTTATTTGCAAGTGGGGAATAAGTCAAAGTGATGATTCTCAATGTCCCTGAAAACAGAATCCAGGTTTTCATTGTGATTGTGGGACTAAATCTAGGGAAGAGGCAGACAGGTATGCCAACTGTGAGTTGAAATGTCTTAACACATGGATCAAGGCATCTGATGCATCTATCAGGAATCAGGTGAAGGCCGGCCAGTTCCTAGAGGGCAGTCTGGAGTGTCAATGGGGTCCCTGTTGCCATTTCACCTACTATGAACTCTTGGGTAACCTGTTCCTCTCAAGGACCTATGCCTTCCCCTGCAAAGGACTGACTAAGCTCTGCCCTAACTTGTGCTACCTCCATGTTGGCCTTGCACCTTCCCGGGTCAAAGCACAAGCTAGTTGTACTATACATTACCCAAGTTTGAGACAAGGCCCTCAAGGAGTTGATAATCCATTGGTGGCTTGAAAATTCCTCAGGTCTGCTCAGGTCATCTTTGTCACGAAGCTCCTTGAAATCTCCTTAAAGATGAGCCTGCAAATGACAAGTTTAGAAGTAAACACAGTAGTGTCACAGAATGAGCTTGATATATGGTAGCCACCCTTTGTTCTCGCTACAAGCAAAGTGAATGGAAAGCGTGGAACGTTTCCATGGGCAAGCCAAAGCCTCTGCAAACACTCTTCGGGGAGATAAGTCTCCTCTGTGTGCAGCCACTTTCTCTTGCAAACTTTTCCCCCTTCATTTCCTAGTTGAGATGTAAAAATAGTCCCTTGATCTTTCTGAAGAGTAGATTTGTGTGTGTGTGAGTAGTAGATTGAAAAACCCCTGGTGTCAGCAAATGAACAATTATCCTAGTAATTAGCCAATCAATTATTAATTGATACAAACTACACAACAGATAATTAAAATGACACTTCATAACCAATAACTAGGGAGAGAACAGAACTGAAAAAAAAAAGTGAAGGCAAAATGATTATCTTTGTACCCTCTTAAACTGTTTTGGTTTTCACTTGAAGTGCCCCATGATGGACCTAATGAGGTTCATTTGAGACAAGAAAAACTGGCTTAAAAAAGGAAACAGAAAAGAATCCACCTTAATGACACTGGGATTTTTGAACATTTCTCTTTGGTTGTTTTGTTTGTTGTTTTGATCCTGACTTAGCTTCTCATGTGTGCTATTTCTGGAGAAATGGCCTAAAGGGATTTTACTTTTATTTTATTAATTTTTTTTAAAGCCCTGATGCTCACCTAATGGAACAATTAGTGCAGTGGAATGTCCCTGATTCAAATCTATGGTAGATTGCTATTAAAGAAGGTATTAATGGGCTGAAGAGATCTAGGAAATTGTTAGAGAAACGTGTGTTTGTGGAGTGTGCAGGCATGATTTCAGTCAGGTTTGACGTGTGTAACACAAATGTATAGAGTATAGCTCCTGCCATTTATAAATATTTCCTACAGGCCTAGTGCCTTTCTAATGAATAAGATTGGAAAATAAAAATAGTCCACGCACATTTTGTTAGAAGTCTTTTATCAATAGACATCCCCACCCAGTATACAGCTGGACATATGTGACCATGCCATCATAGTGATGCCCACAATATAATCTGTGAGAGAAACAAAAAGGAAAAATCAGTATGGGAGGAAAATTTAACGCCATTAAATGAATCTATAAAGGATTAGAAAGCAGCCTACTAAGTAGAAAGAATACTAGACTGGAAACAGGCATACCTGGGTTCTGTGTTTTCCTGCGCATTAATTAGCTATAAAGTTTGAATAAGTCATAACTTCCCTGGGCCTCAGTGCTCTTATTTTTATAACCAGCAGATTGAACCAAATCCCCATGGTCTTTTCCAACTCTAGCATTTGTATTTTTGCCTAAGAAGGCTAAGAAATGAATTCACTTAGTCAGTGAGCTTTTACCATTAGGCACCTACTACCAGTACTCTGTTAGGTGCTGACATAGAATGACAGGTTTTTTTTTTCTCTGTTCCAATGGTATTTCTCCTCCAGGATATGGATAAGTTGTCAGAAAATGTTCATTGTATTTGGGCCCAGAATAGTATAACTGAACCAAGAGTAACTGTAGTCCCTTAGCAGCAGCATCCTTGGGCTTGGGATGTTGAGGAAGGAGGCCTAGCTTTCAGGGTCTTGGTTCTTTTATAGTCATGGCCATTCACATGGAGATGGAGAAAGTTCAACTGACCAGAGATAACTTTAGGGATCTTTGAGTTTTTCACAGCCTTGTTGTAAGGTGGAATCTAGAAGGACCCCTCTTCTCCCTTGTACTCACTTTCTCCCTTACCTACCTGTTCCCCTATGTACTCAGACACAAGCTCTTGTCTCTGAAGGTCGTATATAGAAGAACATGCTAGATATCTGGTTTCTCTGGGTCCACTCGAAGTTCACATTCTCCCAAACAAAGAAAGCTGGTTTTGTTTTTTCATTTTCATCCACGGTTGGGAATTATGAGGCTGTGCTGGCTTTCACAGGACCAACTCTTCTCCACATACCACCCCCAGCCCTTTTTTCCCTAAGGTATTTTCTGTGTAACTTGGCTGCTTAAATGTACCGCAGGCTGAAATCTATCGCACAATTAGAAAATAAATCCTTTGGATTGTTTTTATATAAGGAAGCAAAAATAGAAGGAGGGTAGATTTCTGTCCTTTTTGGAATGCCAGGAGCTCTCAGATGACTTGACTTTCTGAATTTACATTTTATAAGCTATGATAGTAGTAGGGGCAAAAATGATATCAGTGATAAATGCCTGGAGTTCGCTCTTTTGCAGGAATAGCGGGGTACTTTGTTTATCTTAATACTTATTTTATTGGAGCAGATACTATCTGTCTTTTGCAAGCAAGGAAATCAAGAGAATGTGAATGAATGGATGAGCATTTATTAAGCCCTTATATGCTAAGCCCTGGGATTACAAATTGAAAAACAAAACAGTCCCAGCTCTTAAGGAGCTGACATTCTAATGGGGAGGGGGGGGGGGTTAGACAGCTTTTCTAGGAGAGGTAAGTCAGTTACAAGTCAGATGGAAAAGTCTCATGGTTTTAAGGCTGCAGTGAAAAGACAAAATCACATCCAATTCTGATGAAGCATTTGACAGTGCTGAGGACTTTGGTGGGGAGAACTTTCTTTTCTGGGACTTCTGTAGCTCTGTTTGCTTGAGGAGGTAGGGCTTGTATCAAGGTGGCTTCACCAGAAGATGGCTATGAACATGGGACTGTAAGAAGGACTAGTGGTCTGGGAGGTGGTGCCACTTACAGGACACTTGAGCTCACATGGGTGCCAGCTGATGGTAGTGAGAAAGGTGGACCCCTCCTCTGCACTGATTGTTCTTCTCAGTGAGGGCTACAGTGTAGAAAGTGTGGTCTCTCTGAACTCACTAGATGAGAGCCAAAATCTCGCCTACACAGGATTTTAGCTGAGACTTGAAGGAAACCAGGAGGTAAAGATGACCAAGGAGAGTCAAGGCATGGGGGCTGGCCAGTAAATATGCATCATCAGGAGATACTAGAAATAGCGAGGAGGCCAGTGCCCCTGATGGAAGAGAAATATAGGAAAAAGCTGGTTAGAAAGGACTGGAGAAGCCAAACAGAGGGTTTTCTATTTAATCCTGGAGATAATTGGGAGCAACTGATTTTGATTGAATGGGAAGAGTACATGACATGGTCAGCCCACTTGACAGCTGACCAGAGGACATGCTGGAGTGGGGGGAGACAGGGGTGAGGTGATGTGGGCCCCACACCCGGCTGTGGCAGTGGCATGGCAGAAGAGAGAAGGGACATGTGTGAGAGATAGGATAAAGGTAGAAGCTGGTGATTCTGTGCTATCCTGCAAAAGAGGGGAGTCCTGTGTCTGGCTCTCCTTGTAACCTCCTGCAGGTTTCTGTTTGTTTGTTTGTCATTAGCTTTACTTCTTGAAAAAGAGAGGAAGAATACCATCTAGAGTCCTAAGGGAGCCCGGTTGCTGTTGGTGGAGGATAAATGCAGATCTTTGGCACTCGAAGGAAAAGAAGAGTTTAAATATTCCGTCCAGTGATTTTCCGAGGACATCCTAGAAATGTTCATAGCCACTCAGCTCTGAAGTAGCATTAGTTCTACAACTCCCCTCGGATCTTTTTGGCTCAATGAACCACCTGAAAATTATTCAAAAGGGCAGACTCTGGGTTCTTGGCAATCTGAGAATTAGAGAATGGATACAAAGTGATGAAACAAGTACAGTTTCTAGGATTCTGTTGATGGAGTCCTTGTGGACATAACATATAGCTTTCTGTGCTTTTCCAAGACACCAAGAGCAAAAGGTTCTGTGCCTCAGTGTTTTAAATCTAGAAGAGCATAAGAAATAATTCCAGCTTCCAACCCTGGCAGAAGGCTTGGTCAGTGCTTTCTCCCCCAGTGGACAAAATCCTCAGTTGTTCATCATGGGAATCCCAGACTCTGGAAATTTCCAAAGGAGATCTTTCAGAAGATACCTGGGAAAAATGCTTTATCAACTTTGCAGTGCTGAACCATGAACAAAACTGGACTAGTTTTACTCGAGATAGTACAATTTGAGTATCAATGGAGTTGGTGCTCCATTGTCAGACTGTTCGAGAACCTTGAGTCTCCTCTGCACCGCAATGAGGCACTGGAGTTGGACTTTGAGGGAGGATTTATTTTCACAAATTCATTGACTCGTAGATTAAGAGTTGAAAGGGAAGCCATCTAGTTCATCCCCTTAATTTTATAGAAAAAGAAACTGAGGTCCAGTGATTTACTCAAGGTGTAATCCAGCAGCAGGGCAGGTTTTAAACCTGGGTCTTTGTACTCCACCATGATAACTCTCACATGATTTCAGAATTTAATAGCTACTTTAAGCATTTGTCATGTTATAGGTTTGGAACCAAGAACATTCTGGAGCCTTTCTGCAAAGCTATGTTTAAAATCTAGCTTTTATTAGTTTCTTTAAAATTACATTATGATGATACCGCTGGTGAGTAGCTACAAGGGAAGCCATCCCCACCAGATGCACATCCTGTCTCATCCTGGCTGGAATGAGTGCTATGATGAGCCATAATCCCATGTTGTGACTAGAACCCAAAGGACAGTGTGTGTTTTTTAAACCTCATGTCCTTGGTGCCCACCACAAGTCTTCACACAGAGTAGATATTTAATGAATCTTTGTTGACATTCAGTGGGATGTTAGGATCCAGCTCAACTTGCATAGTTCTCTCAGACTTGGCCAAAAAAAAAAGTAAAAAATAATACCAGTTGCTGCTTCGAAGTTAAAGTTATAGGTGCCCTTTTTAGAGAGAAAAAAAATGGCTTTATCTAGAATTAGGAACATTGCTATTGGATGCCTCCACTGTAGGCTTAGCACTACATTATCCCCAGCAGCAAGCAGGAAATAACCACTGGTCAGTCAAGGCCAATGCTGTTTCCTCTGGAGGATTGATTCTATGGCCTGATATAAAATGCTATAAAGCCAAGTGAATCCTCCTGGATCCAGCTGCCAGGAGAGGGCCTGATCATGGGCCTAGTTTTCTTCTAATCAGACTGCCTTGTGGCATCTGCAGATATAAGCACCATGGGATGGTCTTTAACGTGACTCCTTCTAGAAATCTTGCAGAGCAGACTAGCCTTTTTGTAAGTATGACCTTTGTCCCAGAGGACAGAGAGGCGACTGTAACTAAGTAAAGTTCTCAGCCAAGTTAGGGAAGTCAGCAACCAGAAGATTCTAATCTCTTCCTTAAAGTAGGAAGAAATCCTAAGTGTTTGCCCCACCATAGAATGACCCCACCAGGGATAACTGTTCATTGGAAGATGAGAATAATGGTGATTTAGAAGTCAAACCTTCACTGTCCTGAATTACACTGGTGGGGGAAGGGGAATGTGGTTTTAGTCTTCAAAACTTCCAAATTTAAAAAAATTCTGGGTTAGAGTTAGGATATGTTCTCACCAAGGAATATGCTTATTATTTCACTTTTAGCTCCTGCTGAATGAGGGCATCATCTCAGCTGAGTCATCTAAACCACAGGCCTTTGTCCCCACCATTGGATGTGCCTAAGTGTTGCCAGACCACCTTCTAATATAGGGTGACTACAGGAAGGAATGCTTCATGCTATTTAATTTGCATATTAGAGCAAATCAAGTAGCTCTAGTCTTAAGACTTCTCATGGATACAGGGTCATGGAATATGAACACACCGTTCTCAAGAGAAGAATTGCAAACTGTTAACAGTCATAGGAGACATTGTTCCAAATCCCTAATAATAGGAGAAATGCAAATCAAAACAACTCTTGGGTTTCACTACACACCCAACAAATTGGCAAAAATGAAAGACAAGAAGACTCAATATCTGAGAGACTGAAAAATTTAGTGCCATAATATACTATTGATGAAGCTGTGAATTAATTGCTCCAAAGATGATGGAAAGCAACTTGGGGTCATGCTAAAATAGGAACTGAAATGTTCATGCCCTTTGATCCAGAGGTCCACATACTATGCATATACCCTAAGAAGATTGTGTACCAACATTTTTGTGTAATAACAAAGAACAAGGTATAATGTTAGATGCCCTTCAATTGGGGAATGGCTGAACAAATTGTCATTCGTGGAAGTAATGTGATATTACTGAACTGTAAGAAACAATAAATATAATCAATAGAGAGAAGCCAGGGAAAATTTATATGAACTGATGCAAAGCAAAGTAAACAGAACCAAGAAAATGATACACACAATGACTTCAACTGGGTAAATAGAGAGAATAACAAACAAAATCAAAAATAAAACTCTGAATGCCATGAAATAATGACTAAGCTTAGCCTCCAAGAAGAGATGAGGCTTTGCATTGCTCTCCAGCACAGGGACATATGAAGGTGATGTGAATCTGTCAAGATTTCACTCTGTTATAGTTATCAGCCATATTAAAATGGTGAGTGAAGAGTCCAAGTTTGTACCAAAAAGAAAAAAAATGTACACAGCTAATGTGTAGTAGAAATCTCCATTGTTATTTCATTTTTTAAATCATGGTCCTTTGAATGAAATGAATGAAACATGAACTTTTTTTTAAAAAGCCATAATGACCACAAGAACTCAAAAAAATTTTAGTTGTGGATATATTAAATTCTTTAAGTTCCTGGTGATCTGGTCTTATCATATGTATAGTTGGGTTTTTTTTTCTGATTTTGTTTCCAATAAAGTGTCTTTTAAGAGCAGTGGAAGAAGTTTAAAAATTTATACTTTTATAGAAGGACCTTTTAAGCAGACTCATGTTTACTCTTTGTTGAAGGGGGAAAGTAAGTAATATATTGAGGCCCTAGAAAGGAGAACCTCAAAACTTACAACCACCACCTTCCACATTTGAGATAATCAAATTCTGGTGCCAGGAGGAGCCAGTCCCACTTTAGGGTTGCTCCATTTCCAGTATCTGACCTGAGTATCACATGTCCATTAAAAAAAAATCACTATTACAGAATAGCCAATCCCATTTTATGGTTGTTCCATTTCCAGTGTTGGATTTAAGTATCTTATGTCCATTAAGAAATCACTATTACAGAAGACAGTGCTAAAAGATATTAAAGAAAATTGGAAAGAAAAAAAAGGCTTCCCTATTCAAGTGATACTGTTAACCTCTTTAGTCTTCCTTAGGTTAGCCCATATTTATTGGTCACCTAGGATGTGGCAAAGTACTGTCTTGTCCTAAAAAGGATAGGAAGAGCTCCTGCCAGATACCTGGAAGATCCTATTCCTGCTGCCCTGGCATGTATAAGGCTAGGAAACTCATATGGAATTAGAAGTAGTATAACAATATTGCTAATATAGCAGTGATTATAAAATTATTTTTTAACTTTCTTTTTTTTTTTTAAAGCAATTGGGGTTAACTTGCTCAAGGTTACACGGCTAGTCATTATTTATGCGTGGGTGCTCATTTTCTGAGGCCGGATCTGATCTCGGGTCATCCCAACTCCGAGGCCGGCGCTCTTACTCACTGCACCACCTAGCCGCCCCTTTAGGGCAATTGGGGTTAAGTAACTTGCCCAAGGTTACACGGCTAGGTTTTTGTTTTGTATGGATTAAGTGTCTGAGGCCGGCTCTGAACTCAGATCCTTCTGATTCCAGGGCTGGCGCTCTATTCACTGCACCACCTAGCCGCCCCTATTTTTTAACTTTCAAAAGTATTTGTTTATCTGTTCTCTCACTAGTGGGTTAGAGGTGAAAAATCAGAAATATGGAGTAATTTTTAAAAGTCACAGTTAAAGTGTAATAAGGGACCCATTGTGCCAAATCATCCTGAGGGCATCTAAGGATAAAACTGGAAAGATTATAGATGAAGCAAAAAAACAAAAAAACAAAAACCAAACAGAAAACATTTATAAAGATTATTTTGTAAAACTTGCCCATCAGTGACAGTGGGCTTACTGTATTTGACTGTACCATCACAGCCCCCTGATGTGCTAGAAAAGGTAGGGAATAAAAGAGATGGGAGGACAGCTGGCCGAGACTTGTCATACACATGCTGGAAGTGACACAATTTTGATGGTGTTGAGAGATTGATTTTCGAAAGTATCAGAAACAAGGAAGAGAAAATACTTCTACCTTCCCTTAGCATTACCTTACAAAAGTGACTGAGAACATTCCTTACAACTGACTCGTACACCTGCTTTCCCCATCTGAACAAAAATTTTTTTTATGAAAAGAATCAACTCATAGATGGAGGGCTGCATCAGGATGAAGATGGGAGAAGGCAACAGACAGGCTTTCACAAATGGCATTCTACAGAAGTCTTCATGGTCACACAGCTGACTACTCACTGTTGACAACATGCCACCTTCCTGACCATCATCCAACAAAGTGTCTCCCGTGAATGCCTCGGAATACTTGAGAAGTGTAACAACAGAGAAAATGTGTTTACTCCTCTTAATATGAACCAAGGCATAAAACAGGGAGAGAGATTTTTGCCACCATTATTGAAAGTGCCCAGCCCAGAACTGAAGTAGAAGTGAGATTGTCGAATGTACAGCATACGTGCTGAGGGCTTCAAGATGTTCCTGTTTATAGATAACATAGTACTGTATGCATCCAGCCCAGGAATGTTTCAGACGCTACCAAATGAAATCCATAAGCCCTCAAGAGTTTAGCCTAACTGTATATCTACAGGGGTAGAATATGGAGAGTGAGAAATAGATAAAGAATGCCTGTTGTCTCACTACAAAATTCATTTGGATGGACACCCAAGCTGGTCTATTAGTACAGATTCAGGATGCATACTGAGAATGGACAGTGAACTGAATCTGGAAGTAAATAGGAAGAGAGTGGGATGGATGGCCTTGGAGAAGTTGTACCTAGTTTTAATGACCCCATCTTTCTTCTCCCCTGAAACAAAGGCCCATATTTTAATTATAGTCTTCTTCCAGTGATGCTGTATGGACACAAGTCACAGACTCTCCAAAGAATTAAAATTGTGGGTCATCCAGAGGACAGGCAGTAGATTAGCACATAGTAGGTGTTCGCAGGCAGTTACATCATAGAATTGTGCCGAAGGAACAGTGGAAAGGAAAGGAATGTAGACAGCTGGAGCTTTGGGAAGATGATGGTATTTGTAGCTGTGTAAAGAAGAAATTGGAAACTGAGAGTCCAGAGAGCAGACTGTCATGGTTGTCCACATAAGAGTAGATAAAGATATGAAGTGGGAAGGATGTTGGCCATGTGAATGAGAAAGGAAGCAAGTGTGAGATATTGGGTGAATCCTTTGGAAGATTTTCGTGTTGATGGGGCAAGTCCCACAGGACAAACGGACATGATGCAGTGAACGTACAAGAATGTGGCAGGTTCTCAAAGACAAGGGAGTACTAGATTATCTTGTCTCCCGAGAAATCCATATGGGGGCCAAGGAGCAACAGTTAGAACGTGGAATAACTAATAGGTTTAAGATTGTACAAGGAGTACTACAAGGATATAGATTGTCTCCTTGTTAATTTAATGTATACGCAGAGTTTATCATGCAAAATGAATCAAAAGCCGGAATTAAGGTGGCCAGGAAAAATGTCAACAATCTCAGATATGCAGATTCCTCATGGCAGAAAGTGAAGGGGGAGTTTAGAGGCCTTTAATGAGGGTGAAAGAAGGGAGTGCAAAAGCTGATTTGAAACTTAACATCAAAAAGACTAATCATGGAAACTGGTCCCATCATTTCTGGCAAATAGAGGGAGAAGAAATGGGAGCAGTGTCAGATTTTGTATTCTTGGGCTTAAAGATCACTGCAGATGGCAAGTCCAGCCATGAAATTAAAAGATGCTTATGTTCCTTGGAAGGAAAGTTATGGCAAATCTGGACAATATACTAAGAAGCAGAGACATCGCCTTGCCAACAAAGGTCCATACAGTCAAAGCTATGGCTTTTCCAGTAGCCATGTGTGGCTGTGAGAGCTGGACTGTAAGGAAAGCTAAATGCTGCAGAATCAACCCTTTTGAATTGTGGCACTGGGGAAGACTTTTGGACAACAAAAAGATAAAATCAGTCAGTACTTAAGGAAATTAATTCAGGCTGTTCACTGGAAAATCATATACTGAGACTGAGGCTAAAATACTTTGGCCACATAATGAGAAGACTCATCAGAAAAGACCCTGATATTGGAAAAGACTGAAGGCAAAAGGAGAAGGGGATGGCTTTAGGATGAGATGGATAGATAGTGTCGTGGCAACAATCAACATGAACTTGTGCAGACTTGGAGAGATAGTGGAGGACAGAAAGGCCTATAGTGCTGTGGTTCATGAGGTCATGAAGAGTCAAACACGACTGAACAGCAACAGATACTGATTAGGTGATTCCAAAGCCAACAGCCTAACTTAATATACACATGTGCACTTCTCTTTAGGTCTTAAGGAACTTTTGTAAAGGGGTATTTAGAATCTCATTAGTACAAAGCCTGGATTTGGATTCACTGTCATTGATAAATCTCATTGTTCACTTTTATTCTACAGAGCATTGCATTCTTTTTCTGTGATGATTCCTAAAAATATCCTTGAACCTGCAACTTGCAGTCACTTGAGTGGTAGGATTGTGACAGCATTTAATGTAAAGAGTTTTAACCAAGCACCACAGAAACTAAGAAACAGGTCTTCTGTCATCACCACTTGAGTCATTGAATGACCGGGTTCCATCTTTGTCCTCACACTTTGAGAACCAGCCCTCATTAGGCATGCTGCCTCTCATTCATGGAAGTCTCATGGTTTTTCTTTGAAATAGCTTATGTGCCTGATTGGAACATTCATATTTAAAAAACAGATATGGCAACAAAGTAGACTTCTTAAACCTGTTATTCTGTGCACTAGAAATAAGGAGGTTTTGACCTGTCTCTCCACTTTTCAAAAGTTTCACTATAGGTATGTCTGGGAGAAAAGCGTAGAACTGACCTCCTGGACTAAAACCACAATCAAATTCTAGTGCTGATGCCAAGAGCAGCCTGACCTCAGGTGACATTTCTGTAGCATAGCGACTGTTGAGGATGGAAGTCAGAGTCATTATTTTTAGAGTAATAGAGACAACTGTCCCCAGGAAATGCTAAATTTTTGCGGTACCACTTAAGATAGAAGAATATGGAAATTCAAGCATGATTTTCTGTATAAGAAGTAAATATTAGAGAAATATAATTACAACAAAATTAAATTGCTCTTTTCAGTTCTTCTGATGATTCAATGTATACATTGTACTAGGGGAAAGTTGCCCCAATCTTTTAATGTTAGAAAATAGGGTCGTGTGTGTGTGTGTATGTATGTGTGTATGTGTGTGTTTCCTTAATCAATGGAGATAGATCAAACCCTGCTGTAAATTTCTGGAGCAGGTGGCAAGCTGGTTTACGGAATACAGGGAGATGAGAACTTCTGGCTTACGGAAAGTAGCATGAATTAATAATCATTTAATTGGCTCCTCCATTATGCTGCTGGGTTGGAAGATGGAAGTTTAGACAGAGGGGCTGTCAGCGGTACTTTAGCTAAAAGAGGCTGATGGTTCAGAAGTGGGGAGTGGGGGTGGCTGCTACTGCCTTTGGCCTCTACATGAGGATCAAATGTCAGTCGGCTTTCTCAGGCCCCTCTGGGTACTCACTTTGGGGCTACAGATAGGAAAAGTGTCAGCATTTTTGTGAGTACCACCTCCACATGGCACACACTAATGAGGAAATGGCGAGAAGAAACTTCCCAGCAACACAGAGATCAGAAGTGAAGGAACTTTCCTTTGGATTGACTAAAGCTGAGATAACGGCTCCCATTGGCTAGCGCTCAGAAGAGAGCGCTGTGGGTGCTGAATGAGGCAGAAATGCGTTTTGTTCACGATAAATGGACAACTCTGACAAAGCCGCGGCTTCTCAAGAGAAAGGGCATTTTAGCCAGTGGAAGAGCGGCTGAAATCTGGGAGTGAAATTTTCATTTCATTTCTGATTTCATTCTCAGAATCCTTTATTGTCGAGACCACACTGCTGAGATTATCTGCCTCTCTGGCCTCCTACCTCCAGGGCTGGGTTGAGGATAATAGGGTACCAGTTTCAGTGTCAAATCATTTAGATGGTAGGCTCCTCTTTTGGCCTTCTAGGTAACCACAGACAAGGCTGAAATTTTCTACATTTTAGTTAAAAACCTCATAGAAACTGGAAAGGGTATCTGGAAATCTGAAACTCTTTGTATATTAACAGTGATGGGCTCTAACATTAAAGTCATATATTGACTCCTAAAATTACTTTGAAACAAAATTATTTTGCCTAGGCTGTGAAGGAAATTAAGAGACATAATAAGGCATCCTGCCCTTTGTTATGTGACTTCCAGTCAACATTTGATGTCAAGAAGGTCAGCATAGTCTTTTATCATAAGCCTCATTGGCCAGATTATTACAGTTAAAGGATTGGATTAACTTGGGGGGGAGGATTATTCTTCGGGGGAAAAAAATCAATAAGAACATATTTTGAATTTTCTTTATTACAGACCAAGGGTATAGCAATACTTTCCATTGCCACCTCAATGACTTATATGTCTATAGTGCTTTACAGAAATTAAGTAAATGACTTTGATAGACTGGGCTCACCTCAACAATGCAAGGCTATAAGACAGCTCCAAAGGCCTCATGATGGGAAAGGCTGTCCACATCCAGAGAAAGAATTATGGAGTCTGAATGCGGATTGAAGCAAACTAGTCGCTCTTTCTCTTTTTCATTTTGTTTTGTTTCTTCTTCCTTGTTATTCATTCCATTGGTTAGAATTCTTCTTTACAACTTGACTAATGTTTAATGTGAAGGTATATGTAGAACCTATATCAAATTGCATGCTGCCATAGCTGGGGAGAGGAGGTTAGAGAGTGGGGAAGAAAATTTGGAACTCAAAAACTTGTGGAAATAAATGTTGTAAACTAATAGTAAATAAATTTAAAAACAAAACAAAAAAAGAAGTTAAGTAAAATTGCCTTCTCTTCAAAAAACAAAACCAAAAACATAAATACACACAAATAAAACAAAACATAACTCTGGCAGTTGTTATGAAGAGGCCTCTATGTCACAAAAACAAAATGTTGGGTTTCCATGTGTGTTTGATCCAGAATTTCACTGGGTCATAATATTCTGTTCACCTAACACCAGCATGGTGGAAAACCTTTTCTAGAGCTCATCAGTTCATGTGACTCCCAGTCATATTTTTTTAAAAATCCTTTCTTAAGTGCCAAAAGTAGCCCAAGATGTGGTCAATGAAAGCTGTCTCCTAATTTTAACACATCTACTGAAAAAGACAGAGCTGTTTTAATTGAGAAAAATGACCAAACCAGATAAACTCAGGCATTTCTTAATGGTTTTATACAATATCATGGCCTCAAAGACTTGAGATTTTTTCATGGTCAGTTATCGTTTGTGGCTTTTTGTGTCGATTAGAAACCAAATGTGGAATAGCTTGTCACCATAATGTTCATTTGCCCCTGGGTCTTTTTCTTTTGTATTAATAAGCCATTGGGTGGTTAAAATGACATCATCTATGAATCTAGAAAGTGGGTGTTCTGCGTAGCTCACCGCTGGAGCTCAGAATGAAGTTTTAGAAATGTCTCAACAAGATTAACAGAGAAGAGTAAACTGTCACTTCCTCTCTTCCCCATTTACGGGTTGAGTTGACAGTCATTTAAATCCAAAAGGTTATAAATAGAGACTGAAAAGATTGAAATCTTAGTTGATATTGAGACCCTGTGTCTTCTGATGCTCAAGGAAGCTTGCTTAAATCCCAATCCATCCCAGATCCCCTAATATAAATCCCATCCACAAAGCCTGGTGGGCAACTTTCCCCTAGATTTCAGCTCACTTGGCCCTGATGACTCATTTCCTGATTGAGATTGGCATTTTAATGTCCAAGGTCATCCTGGGGAGGGGACTGTGTCAGCTGTAGTTAACCTAACTATCAGAACCACTCCCCTAAGATCACCCAGAGAATGACAAAAAGACTTGAACTTGGGATTTAACAGGGATTCTGTGTGCCTGAGAGCTTTTTTACTTTAACTGATGAAAGAACGGCTGAGTAACTATTGCCACTGGCCACAAAAGTAACCCATATCTGAGCAGTTGTATCAAATAAAAATGTTCGTTTTCCTTAAGAGAAAAACCCCAAAGCATTTTCCCCTAGTAGGCATGGTTTACTTTTGTAGCAGTGTGGTTGTGTTGCTGAGGAAGAAGGGAAGAATTTAATTTTAAAGGGAAAAAACACCCCATACACATACGGAATCCTTAGCTTCCTCCCATAAAAGAAATTTTGGAATCCCAGGCAGGTTTGAGTTGGGTAGACTTTTATTTTTAATCTACAAAGATACTAGATCTATACTTGGGTTGTAGAATAGGGTTGTCTGCTGTGCCCAAGTGAAACAAATTGGGTAGTCTCCACATTATGCTAGTGCCCATTCATTCATCTCACCAGTGGATGGATGAACTTTCATCAGGGAAGGCGGAAGGCAGACTGGCATCTAGTCACTGGACTGGGTCACAGTCTTGTAGCATCAGGGAGTAATAAAGGTCAGATAGGGGGTCAAGAACAGAGTTGGAAAGGAGTGGTACAACAGGGTGGGAGCTGATTCAAAACTCCCATGTTGTCTTAGCTATGGAAAATTGTACAGGTCTTTCACAGGCTCAGAGACTAAACAGATTCTTCCAGTAGTTCTCACCAATGGTGGAGAGGAGAAGGCTGGGAGCAGAAAATACAAATGAACATCCAAACAGTCACATTTATCTTTTACGTATAGTTAAATCACTAATACTTTTGTCCATTTTTAAATGAAGCATTACAAAAAGAGAGGATTGTTTTAGACTCAATGTAGAAAAAAGATGTCCTTTAGAGTAAAACAATTGTCTCAGTAAAAGGTTTTCTATCACAGAAGAAATAAGGCCCAAAGTTCCCTGACTGTATCCACCAAAGATCAGGGGAAAAAGAGGATTTCACAGACTCAATCAAGCCTGCAGTGGGGATAGGAGATGGGAAGTGGGCCATGGGGGAACCAGCCTAGAATGTTACAGCACCTAGTTAATCGGCAGCCAATCCATCACGTTAAATATCCAGCAGTCATGTATTACCTTTCAAGTGAAAATGAATAACTCCCATTAAGAGCGAAATGGGTTTGAAGTCGATTCGAGACAGATTAAAGTACTGTTATGAATGTGTGTGTTGGGAGGAGGAGGGGTAGGTATGCAATATGCTTGTCTTTGTAGTTTTTAAATAATAGATGCCTTACAAACTTATGTAGACCAGGTTACCAAGATACTGGGGTTAAAGGTCACAAGATGTGCATTCTGGGAAGAGCATCAACTTCCTGGAATATTTCCTGCATTTAACATTTTTTAAAAATATATTTTGTGGCCTTATGGTTTTAATGAATAAAATTGATTTTCTAAAGTTGTTTATTAAAGTACATGTACATAAAGACAACATTTTGGTGTCCATGTCAAAACAAATCCTAGAGCTAAGCATAAAGTAGAAATGTTTGCAAGATGGTTAAGCAGCATGAGACTAAGCATAGTTTTGTCAAGGAGCAAAAATTAGCATTTTCTCACTGTATGACCCAAGTGTCAGCTCACATTAAGCTATAGTGAGGACTGTGGCCTCCAGAAAGAACTTTCTCCTCTCTTCTGTTCCCTTCCTCTTTCTCTCTGATGGTTTTTATGACATTTTTCTTTGATCATTGACATATAGCCATTGCCATTGGTTATAGCAAAAGTCTAAAACTTTTAGCTATCAAGCAAGGAAGATTTGTGATCTGAGTAACACAAAAGCCAACTTTTAAGGACTTAAACCCACCCATTCAGTTTCCCATGTGTACTTGACATTTGTACCATGCTATGATAAAGAAGTTTTATGTGCTTAGAGTAAATAATTAATTTTGCTAATTTCATGTCAAAGAATCTTCCAAATCATCCCCAGAGCAACACTCACTCCTTTAGTATTTTCTCTGTTACTGTTTTCTACCCCCTAGATTTCAGATGGTTCTCCCTCACATTAAGAATAACTGAATAAGAAAATGGGCGGATTTGGTCAACAGGGTAGAGATGCTTTTCCTCAGAACTAACATTCTTTGAGTTTTTCCCCTAGAGCATCTACTAGAATGTGATCCAGAATATTCCCATTAGCTCAGAACAAAACTCTCCCAAGTTCTCCAGTAGTTCTGTAGACAGTAGACACGCTAATGTTAGTGCCTTCCTTCTGGGCCTAGCCCACCTCACCCTATCCCCTCATCTTGTCGATATCTTGCTTTGTATATATTTATTTACATGTTGTTTTCCCCATTAGATTGGGAGCTCCTTGAGGGCACAAGGACTATCTTTTGCCTCCTTTTGTATCCCCAGCAATTAAGAGGGCCTACCTCATAGTAGGTGCTTAATAAATGCTAGTTAATTTGACTTTCTTTATAGAGTGCCCCTTTTTTTACTGTAGTGCAGAGCTTTGGGGGCATAAAGATGGATGGGATCCCATCCCTGTGAGTAAGTGAACCCAATTAATCTTTCTTTTTTTTTTTTTTTTTTTTTTGCTTTTTGGAGGGCAATTGGGGTTAAGTGATTTGCCCAAGGTCACATGGCTGGTGTGTGTGTGTGTGTGTGTGTGTGTGTGTGTGTGTGTGTGTGTGTGTGTGTAAGTGTTAAGTGTAAGTGTAAGTGTCTGAGGTCAGATTTGACCTCAGGTCCTCCTGACTCCAGGGCCAGTGCTTTATGAACTTCACCACCTAGCCTCCCCGAACCTAATGAATCTTAATGCTAGTTGTAATCACAAAGAACCATCTGCCCTCTCAACATGCTTACTAATGATTATAATACTAACAGCAGCATTTATATAGCTCTTTAGGTTCTGCAAAGTACTCTGCAAATCTCTCGTTTTGATTTTATACACACATGCACCTAAGCAAGAGTTTAAATCCTGATCTGGGGAGTCTGGGGCAAGTTGAGTGCTTTTAGCTTAGAGCCCCCCAAATCCCCTTCTAAGATGTTTCCCAGCTCCTTACCTTTTCCTTTCCTAGTCTTTTGATGCTTAAAGCACTGAGAGTGAGAAGAAAGTCACTTCCTTTCCAACATGTTTGCCAGCCTGGATGTTCATCCTCCTGGAATCTTGGTTTTTCAAGAAATCCTGTGCTATAAATGGATATTGGTTTTCACCCAGCAGCAACCCCATTGCAGCTGGCCCGGCACAGATACCATAATGTAACTTCAATTCTCTTGTAGCGTCGTCCAGCCAAGCAGAGAAGGAGCTCCCAGAGTGTCCTGCAGCCTCCAAACGTGCATCCTTCCCAAGTAGCTCGGAGCCCCCCCTCTCTTCCAAGCGACCCAAAACATCTGAGGAGGCCAGAGCAGAGCAGGTGAGGCACACAGCTCAGCCCAGTCTGGGAGGCAGGGGACCAGGCGACTGATCTCAGCAGCACTGATGGAAAGGGGGTGGGGAGGAGGAGGGGGGCATGGTGCTGGTTGGAATCTATCTTCCTCCCTTCTCGTACAGATGTTCCAGTGTCCGTACTGTAAATACAGTAATGCTGATGTGAACAGGCTTCGGGTGCACGCCATGACTCAGCACTCAGTGCAGCCCATGCTACGCTGCCCTCTCTGCCAGGACATGCTGAATAACAAGATCCACCTGCAGCTGCACCTCACCCACCTCCACAGTGTGGCCCCAGATTGTGTCGAAAAGCTCATCATGACGGTAGGTCAAGGCGTCCACCACTTGTTTCCCCCAGAACTGACTTGGGGGGAAATGAGGAGACAAAATCCACTAGATTCTATAACAAAACAGAGCAAAAGCCATCCAAATCCTATTCCTCTCTTTCCCCTCCCCTGGGAGGAACAGGGCTTAACCTTAGCATGTCCTCGCTGCCCTGTTAGATGTGAATTTGTATTTGTTTATTAAGCTCCCCTAGATCCTTTCCTTCTCTCAGGACACAGGGCAGGACATCTGACCAAGCATTTTAGGATGCAATATCTTCAGGGGCTTCTCAGATGCATGATGCAAGCCCAACTTGTCCACTTTTCATCAATGCAGAGATTAGCTAACCGCATAAAAGGGGCCAATTTGCCCCTGCCCACTTTGCATGGGAACATGGATTGCTCACATTCTTGGAGAGCTTTACTAAAGATTATTGCTGCAATTTTGACCTGAAATGCTAGAGAACCCCAAAATCTGAGTTCAGAAGGACTTCAGAGACAATCTGGGCCAATCCATCAGTGCCTGAACAAGAATCCTGTCTACTTCACATCCAACAAGTTGACCATCAAGGTCTTTGCTTGATGACCTTGAGTGAGAAGGAAACTTATCATCTCCCAAGGCTACTTATTCTATTTTTAGATAACTCAAATTGTTGGGAAATTTTCCTTTTCCTCAGTCCTCTCTATTTGCCTTTTTGCAGCTTCTATCCATCATTCCTGATTTGGTCTTATTGGGCTGACTGTAACTCTCCCCATCCTTCTTCTTACACGATGGCCCTTCAGATACTTGAAGATGGCAGTCATTTCCTATCTTAATGGTTCAAGTCACTTATTAAGTTGAAAACTGTTCAAATATAATGCAGGAATACCTAATGAGTTTTCTCACCCAAGTAATGGGGGGCTGCTATCATAAACACTTCTTGAGACATCTGCTGTAAAAACACCAAATGTAACAAATCATCCTTAGTTAATCTGGAAAAAATGCAATGCTAGAATCTTGTCAGCCACTTCTCTTAACAAGTGGCTGGGGTGACTTAGGTTGTCTAAAAGTCCACGTTATGATGTGAAAATAACACAGATATGATTTACAGGCATCCCCTGGTCTGTTATTTTTCTTGCTAAATTATTGCATTTATTTGCTATCCAGTTATGAGTACTGCTTGTTAAAATTACCTTGGTAGATGATCAGTGAGAAGCTCTCACAAGCTCCACAGGCCTCTTAAAGATATGTGGAGGAAAATTTAATACAAGTTTTTCCATTAACATTTTTAAATGGTAATTCTTACATAAATTTGTGGAAGTCATTGAAAAGTTATCTTTAAGAGGAAAAGTAGATGGTTGCAAATGTGAGAATGGAGCTCAGAATTTTCACCAGCCGTCCCACTTAGCAACCTCTTTACAGTGAAGCATCTGGTGATCATGAGCCTTGGTAGCCAGCAGAGGAACAGTGCCAGAAGCAATGTTTTCAGTACTTCTTAGAGTTTGTGCTTATAGTGTGATTATATTATTAGTCTAATTTCATTTAAGCCTTGGGACTTTGGACCCATAATTCTTTGCATGACTGATTTAGAATAGAAAATAAAGCACCTCCTTTTTGCTAAAAGATGGAGAGGGAAAGGTGCAAATAGGAAAGTAAGTATAAAGTGTAGGAAATCAGTAAATTAACTAATAACTAGCTAACACATACCTCATGCTGTAAGCCTTGCAAAGCACTTGAATTATATCATCTAATTTATAATTGTACTAATAAAACATATTTCATGTTAAAGGGAAATTCTTTTTCATGTACTCTTGATCCCATCCTGTCTTCTCCAGCAGATTGCCCTCTCTGTGATCCCCCTTCTCTCACTAATCTTTAATCTTTCCCTGTCACTGACTGCTTCCCTGCTGCTTACAAGCATACCCACATCTCTCCCATCCTTAAAAAACCTTCCCCATCCCTCCTAGCTGTCTTGCTTTAGCTCTCCTTCCTTTCATGGCTAAACTCTTTGAGAAAGCCATCTACAGTCAGTGTATCTGTTTCATTCCCTCTCACTTAATGCTTAGCCCTCTACAGTCTGTCTTGCAGCTTCAGCATCTCACAAAAACTGCTTTCTCCAAAATTACCACTGATTTTTTAAATATCAAACCCAATGGCCTTTTCCCTGTCCTCATCCTTCTGGACCCTGTCTGTGGCCCTTGATGCTACCAGTGATGGTCTTCTTTTGGATACTCTCTCCTTTAGGTTTTCATGATACTGCTATCTCCTGGTTCCCCTTCTGCCTATCTGACCATTACTTCTCATTCTCTCTTGATGGATTATCATGCAGATTATTCCCGTTAACCGTGAGTGTCCCCCAAGGCGGGAAATGAGCTCTTTTCTCACTTGTTGATCTCATCTTCCCCCATGGGTTCAATGATCATTTCCATGCTGATGATTTCAAGAGCCCTATAAGCACCCCTCAGCCCTTTCCTGAGCTCCAGTCTCATATCAGCCCCCTTTTAGATGTCTCACATAGTAAGCACTTCAAATTTGGCATGTCCAAAGCAGAATCCATTATCTTTCCCCCAAAATTCTGTCGTCTTCTGAACATCCCTATTACTGCCAACGGCACCATCATCCTTCCGGTCACCTGGACTCACAACCTGCACGTCCTTCTTGACTCCTCACTCACTCACCATCCCCATCACCCCACCCCATATTCAGTCAGTTTGCCAAATGTTGTTGTATCTGTCTCTAGGACATCTCTTGAATCCACCCCTTTCTCCCCTCCAATGCTGCTTCTACCCTGGTTTGAGCCTCATCCCCTTGCACCTGGCCCAAATCACTCCTTAGTCAAACCCATCCAGGGTGAGCTTCCCAAAGCACGGGCCTGACTGTATCATCCCACTACCCAGTCAGCCACAGTGGATCCTTGCCACCACCAGGACCAAGTGTCATGTCCTGTCTTCACAACCAGGCCCCTTCTTCCTGTCCAGTCTTCTTACCTGTTACTTCACAATCCAGCACTGCTGGCCTTCCTGACACTCCAGGTGCCCCCCATGCCTGGACTCTTTCTCCCTCCTCACTCCCACTTTCTGACTCCTCAGGCTTCCTTCAAGATTCAGCTCAAGTCCTGCCATACACGGGAGGTCTTTCCTGGTCTGTCTACCCCATACCACCCTCCTACATTGTTGTTGTTGGTGTTACTGTTGCTATTGTTCAGTCATGTCTGACTCTCCATAACACTATTTGGAGATTTCTTGGCGAAGACACTGGAGGGGTTTGCCATTTCCTTCTCCAGCTCATTTTACAGATGAGAAAACTGAGGCAAATAGGGTTTCCAGGATCACACAGCTAGAAAGTATCTGAGGATTGATTTGAACCCAGGTCCTCCTAACTCCATTAACCAGTCATGCTCCCCCCACCATGGGGAGCCAAGCCCACGCAGGGACCCCTGCCCTTCTGTAGCAGAGTCTGAGATAGTGATAGAGAGGATCCCTGCCGGCCAGCAGCAGAGCTGAGAAGGAAAAGTTAGGTAAAGATAGATAAAAAAATAACTTTCTCAGAGGTTGACAATCATAAATGAGACAGAACTCCATTATGGTGGAAAACAGAGTCAACTTTATTCAGCTAAGAGTCCAGTATATATAGTGTGAAACTGCATAGTCATCACAAGCCACTGTCTTTGGCATTACACCACTGCCCTAGTTCCCATTAGCCTCATACGTGAGGGCTGAGCACTCTATCCTTGTTATCAGGGTGTGAGCACTGGGCAGGATGTTCCAAACCTCCCTAAACCTCCCCAGAACAGGATAGAGTGGTCCCAAGGCTTCTAGTTAACACTACATTGCTACATTATGCTAGTTTCCCCCCTGAGAACACTGGGCTGCCTTGTCCCCAGGCCAGGAGCACATACCATGCCTCTCACAGGGATGTGAAGCCCATGCCTGTGAGCCTTCCTGGGGGATGGGGAACCGATCCGGGCCTGTTTAGCAGGGTCTTATGCTGAGAGGGCTTATTCAGCCATCAGGATCAGAGCCCCCTCCCCCAATAGCTTTCATCTAAAACTATCTTCCACTTAGACTGTATATATTTTATATCTGTATAATGATGTCCATGCTGTCTCCCCTCTTAGAATGAGAGGTCCTTGAAGCAGGGCCCGTGTTTTCACCTATCTTTGAATCCCTAGCACTGAACACAGTACCTGACGTGGTAACTGGCTGGAGTAAGGTGATTATTAAGAACTTTGCTGAGAATCTTCTCAATGTGATGATGATTATAGCTGTTCGCTGTTGCCTGGGACCTCTCCCCAGAAGGCATCTCTAAAGATGCTACAACAGTCATTTGTGGTACCATTCTGATGAACTTGGTGGGACACATCCTTCTTATATGTTAATAATCAGAACTTTGGGGGCAGCTAGGTGGTTCAGTGAATATCAAACTATGACACTGGAGTCAGGAGGACCTGAGTTCAAATCTGGCCTCAGACACTTGAGACTTATTAGCTGTGTGATCTTGGGCAAGTCACTGAACTCCAATTGCCCTGCCTTCCCCCCTCAAAAAAAAGAGAGTTAAAAATAATAATAATCAGAACTTTGGAGGAGGGGATGAAATTAGTAGGGGGATTTATATGGATGTTTATTGGAGAATGTCTCAAAAGAAAATTAGATACAATTTTAAAAGGTACCTCCAAGTATTTACAAATATATCACAAATTATTTTATGTCATCTGTAAAATTGCTACAGGGCAATTGTATATTGCTAAAGAAGGTATTATATACTTATCAGCAAGAATAGAAATCTTTCTCCTTCTCTGCATGTATATATGTGTGTGTAGGTGTACACACACACACACACACACAGCTAAGATGTAAGATATCTGAGATAGTAGCCAGAATGACTGGAGTTTATAGGATCATAGAACTGGAAGGAGATATTAGAGGTCTTCAGTCTAGCCCCTTCACCCTACAGATGAGGAAACCGAGTCTTATAGAAGCTTCAACTTGCCCAGAATGTCCCAGAAGTAGTAGAGAGCACAGCCGGCATTTCAGCTGAGGACATCGGTGCTTACTAAATGCTCCCTGCCTCAGCTCACCATCGTGTGACTCCAAAGTCAGTGGTTTTCCCTCTGCATTAATCTTCTAGCAAGAGCATCATGGAGTTGTTTTGTTTTTTTTAAAAAAAAAAGGTTTTGTTTTTTGGGGGGGTTTGTTGTTGTTGTTGTTGTTGTTTTGACAACATGGGGATTGTCATTTGTATGTGGGTAGGATTGTGTCCACAGAGGTCACTTTTTGTCATGGTCTTAGTAGACATTTAGCCACGAAAGTTTAAAAGTAAAATTATTGATTGATTGTTACTGTCGACCAAGTGAAGAAGTCACTGCCAGGCATCTGTTTCTTTCAGCCAACTGGAGCAGGAAGCCATGAATGCAATATATGATGAGAAGTGTCATTCAGAAAATGACTAAATTCTCTAAAGTCTAAAAAACAATCTATGCAGCCCTTCGTTCTAAAAAGAAAGTTGTTTGTTTTTAAAAAGACAAAAGAGAAACGAACAGTAAGAATGGCAGAAAGAGCCAGCCTACTTAGAAGAGATCCATGTTTTCATGTGAAAAAGTCAAGAGGTCAATCTACATGCCCAGAGTTTGGACTCCTGTACCCTTTTCCTCTTGTTGTTGTGTCATCTTTCAGTTGTGTCTGACTCTAAGTGACTCCATGGACGAACTTGGCAAAGATACTGGAGTGGTTTGCCATTTCTTTCTCCAGCTCATTTTACAGATGAGGAAACTGAGGCAAATGGGGTGAAGTGACTTTCCCAGGATCACACAGCTAGTGAGTGTCTGAGACCAGATTTGAACTTGAGTCTTCCAGACTCCAGACTCAGTTCTCTATCCACTGTACCATCTAGCTGCTTTTTCTTTTTCTCTAAGAGAGGTCATTTCCTCATGGTTAGAGATTTCAAAATAAAACTTTCCAAGGAGAGAGCTAACAACCTTCTTCTGTACCTGTTTGGCATTTGGACATTTTAGCCTTACCAATCCCTCTCTCATGAGAATGACTAAATTTGGTTTGGTAAGCCCCTAGGTCACATGATGAAAGGTGTTAACAATTTTTATGACTCTCTCTTTTGACTGTATTTAAGTTACAACTTAGAGATGTCCTTCCTAGTATTCAAAACAGTCTTCAGAAATGGGGTGGCAGGCTCAAGATGGAAAAAGATGAATTCTGTGGGACCCAAGGCTCAAGAGTTTTGTTGTATACATCAGTGGACTGTTGTTTCCTTTGGTGTTACTGAAAAGATATCAGTGGGAAAAAAGGGATTGCCTTCTTGTCATTAAGGAGGGTTTGTGACCCAATTCGATATTTCCTTCTGCTGCAGAATAGAAAAAGACACAAAAAACCGAGAGGAAGACAGCCCCTCACAAACCTATGTGTTGTCCGGGGTATATAATTCTGTTAATTCTCATAAATATTTTTGCCCTCTTGGTCTGAGACCTCAGAATCAAGCTTGAAACAGATTTCATTCCCACTAAAAGTTAATTCCACCCCGATAAATGGAAGTAGATTACTTTCTCCACAATGTCTTTCCGTTCAGTTGTAAATGGAGAGTGTTTTGAGGAGGCTTCAGTTAATAATACCTTATCAGACAGCTTTCAGGAACCTGCAGTGTCTAATATGTCTGTTGCCATGGTAACAGCTGCTCGCTTATGCTGTGCATCTCATATCTGTGTCTTTCATGGGCCCCCTTCTTTTTATACCAGCAAGGAGGCTGGAAGAATATATTCTGCTGGGAATGACCAGGATTGGCCCTATCCTTGGAAAGTCGAGCCTTTCCTACTTTCTGTTGACCCACCAGCACCAGAGTCCGAGGCAGTATCATTACAGATCATCTATGAAAAGGGGAAGTTTACAAAAACTAGGGAAGACGAAAGGAAATGACTCTAAAGATATCATTAGGGAGCCGGGTTTGAATTTGTAGTTTCTCATACTCCTTGAGTGTTTACCCATGGTATACAGTAGGTATCAATGAATGCCATGCTGTCCTCCCTGCACAGGGGTCCCCTTACTCCTGGTGGGGATATTTGTCTGTTTATTTGTTTGCAAGGGAGGGGACCACAGTTAGTGGGGTGTTGTCACTGACCAATTAATTAATTTGGAAAAGACTATTTTGCTACTTGAGCTGCTCTAAACTAGCCTAATCCTCTTTCCAATAACTGCTCCTTCACTATAATTCTGGAACCACATGGCTTCTGCAGAGAGCTCCTTCAGTGCAGATGAGATGTGTGGTTTATTCCACGTCTGTCCAACCTGATGGATTGCGTCAAAAGGGAAGAAGAGATGAGTCCTTGAGCAGCGCTCTCCCTCCCCCACCAACAACTTGATCTTCACCCCTCTTTTGCTTTTCTCTTTTGTGATGTTTATTCAGGTTTTTTCCCCTGCTTTTCCCTCACATGTAGCGTCTCCAGCTTTCTGCCCTTTTGGCCATTGTTTTCTCACTTTCCCGTGTGGCGCCTATCTAGAATTTGTTCTCAGATCTTTGTCTTTTCCCTCTTTTCCTTAGTCATTAAGCAGGAAACAACTCAAGACAATTGGTTTTCAGGTCTTTCTTTTCTTTTCTGTCCGTGTTTCACCTGTTCATGCAGTGACTCCCCTCCCCACCCCTCCAGCTTCCTCAGCCCGCCTTTGTGTTGGCTGTTTCATTCTTTTTTCCATCTCAGATCAAGGTAATGAAAATAATCGGGCTTCATTAATTCTGAGCCCTGTGAGATGATAGCCATTTGGAAACATGTTTGCCAATTAGATGGGCTAAATTAGAAGTGACCTTGGTATGCTGCCGTCACTTGCCTCTCTGACTCTAATGAAGCTTTTCATTCGAATCCTTCTTGTCTCTTTTCTGTGTTTGCATTTCTGTCTCGGGCTCTCGTCTCTTCCTGTCTCCCCGTCTTCCTCATGTCCCTCTTGTTCTGGTTCTTTGGCCATGTGTTGGACCAATATTCTCACCTATTTTTCTGAATGTTCACATAATCCTTTGGAGTATGTCTGTAGGTGTTATGTCTAAATACTGTATTAAGGATAATGAGATTAACTCAGATCTTGGGGAGAAAAAAAAAGAGAGAGAAATGGAGAACCCAGGATCTTAAGGTTCCCTGGCATTGTGCCCAGTCTGGCATAGGTAGGAAACTAGACCAAGGAAGGAATATCTTCTGCCTACTTTTCTACAAAGCAATGGACTGAGTTATGGGTACCAGATTTTTAGGAAGACCAAAGTGAAGTCTTTCGAGAGAATTGTGACCAGGATGGTGAGAAACCGTGCCATTCCTGGTTTAGTCTGGAGAAGAAAACACTTTGGGAGAACCTGTCAGCTGTTACTGAGTGTTCTGTGGAAGCCGAAAAGTGAATGATGTCTTGGAATACATTAATGGAAGCCTAGCGTCCAGAATAAGAGAGATGAGAGGCAATGCAGTGAAGAGAGTGTGGGACTTGGAACCACAAGATCTGAATTTGAATCTCACATGAGTAAGTGCCTCTGGACAAGTCACTTTACTTGCTTGGCCTCAGTTTCCCCATCTGTAAAATGCTTTGTATTCAGGTCTGGGTATCACACTGCAGGAAGGACTTTAATGCACTGGACCATATCCAGAAAGAGGGTGATGAGAATAGGTCTGGTCTACCTGGGGTCGAGTAATCAGACGTGCAGCCCACAGCACTCCTGAGGGCTGCCCAAACCAGATTAAAATGTAATTGGGAAATATTTAACAAAATAAACACAAATACAATAGAATGTAGTTTTCATATGTAGCTTTTTAAGTCAATATGTGGCCCACAAAGTACAGTTTAGTGCCCTCTGTTTCTTTTTGAGTTGGATGCCACTGGCCTAGGAAGAGAAGACGTGGCAGGGAGGGGTGAGGAAAGATTAGGCTTCTTGTATTTTGTTCCAGAGGACAGAAGTGGGAGCAATGAGTAGACACTTCAAAAAGGTAGAATTCAGCTTGATAAGAGTAAAAGATTCCTAGTACCTAGCAGTGTTAGTGTAGAAGGTGGTGACTCCATAGCTGTTGGTCCTCAAGCAGAGACTATGCACCCACTCCTCAGTTGTGGGGAGTGGAGGCAGGGGGAGGGTCCTGCTTAGATGCAAGACAAACTAAGTGACCTCTGAAGAGTCCCTTAAGTCATTCTTGGTCTCTCTGGTTAATGAGGATCTAGGTCAAGCTCAGCTTATTTGTGGGGCACATTGAAAAAGAATTCCAAAGTAATCTGCTGCAAGGGAAAAAATGCTTTGAACTTCCTTTTAATTATTTAGCTTTAAAGGCATCAGTCTTACTACCTCTGACCTTGAAGTGACTGGGCCTTATGGTTAAATTGTATTGACATTTAGGTATGTCGTATGAGTGGGGAGAAGATGATTATGGAAACCCATAGACTAACCTTGTATATGATAGGTTATAGGTTTTACTAAAGCCTGCCGTCCTTCTTCCCTCCCCTCCTTCTTTCCTTCCTTGCCATTCTATTCTCCTTCTCCTTCCCCCATCTGCATTTATTCCATATACCTCCTTTTTACTAGCTAGTATGAATGTTCCAAGAATTCTTCAATAAATGGGACCACTTGAAGCCATTTTAGAGTTTTCTTTTTTTGGACTACCATGACTTTGGAGGAAAAAAAAAGAAACCAAAAAACATTACTTGGCTTAGACTTGACAGCCATAAGACCTGAAAAGCCAATTTCTTCTTTAGCAGCAGCTATAAAGATTTGCTTCCAAGAGAGGCAAATCTAAGGTGTTTCCCAAAGCCATATCTGTGTCTAGATAATGTTTTCGTAAAACCTGAGAAAGACATTCAGGTGTGAAGTTGCATGGGTGTGAACTCCACAAGGACAGAGTCAGTCAGGAAAAGAAGGAATGGGCCTGTAATGTTAATCCCTTGAAAGTGGAGTGGGGTGCTAGAGTTGGTTGTTCCATACCTTCAGTTAGGGGATTGGGCGTCTCCTGTACAACTCCTGTCCCCTTATATCAGGAAAGCATTCAGGATCAGGGTGGTTCCCCCAAGGATCACAACTGGGGCCTCTAAGGCCTGCAAGCCCAGCTGTGGGCAGCAGGCACTCTTCTGCCTTCTTCAGCCCTTGAGCTGATAGGCAGTTCCAAAAGTCCATGCCAAACTGAGAGGCCTTAGCTCATTCTCAGTTACCAAGTCAAGTAAGCAAGCATTATTAAGCACCTACTGTATGCCAGACCCTGTGCTAAGTTCTGCAGATCCAAAGAAAGGCAAATAACAGTCTTGAAAGGTAAAGACACATATTGTTCCCATCTTGTTAAAGCCAACCTAAAGCAGAAGGATGCAGGCCTTCTGTGTGTCTCTACAGCTCATTACAATGCAACAGCAAACCTGAATCTTCCTGCATGGTTCACTATTTAATATTGTATTGGGTAGATGACCCAGAGTTGCCTAGTTTAAATTACTAAGCATTTCTACCATAGTTCCAGGCATTAAAAGCAAGGCTATGGACATTCTGAGTGCCAGTCTTAAAGCTCACTTTAGTTATATGACTTTTCTCTCTAAACCAAGGATCATTCACGTGGGTCCACAGATCTCTCTTATCTGTGGATAGATTTTAGGAGGTTTTGAATTTGGATGAAAAAAAATTGCATCTTTATTTTTACTAGCCTCTAACTGAAATTTAGCATTTCCATTGAGTATGAATATGGGCAGTCATTGTGATTTTGAGAAGGGGCCCACAGGGACCCAAGAGGCTTCACCAAGCTGCCAGAAGGGTCCGTGACACACAAAATTCCCTCTTCTTCAGACATCTCACCCACCCCCATGGGTTCAGTTACCACTTCTTGGCCCAGGACTTCTGTATATTTATTCCTGATCCTCTTTTTCCTCCCTGTCCCCTGGCATTAGCACAGATCCTCGATAAGGACTTGCTTGTTTCCTTCCTTCCAGCCCCACGTTTGCATCTGCTAGATATCTCTACCCCAGTATTTCCAAAAGTTTATTTATTACCTCTCCCTCAAACCCTGCCCTTCTTCCTAATTTCCCTTTTCTCTTGATGACACCACTGCCCTCCTAAGGTTTCTGAGCTGGAAACCTTAAAGCCCTCTTTAACTCTTATTTCCCTCAGTCCTTACACCCAATCAGCTGCTACATCTACCTCTACAACACCTCTTACATCCTGTCCAAAGCCCCCACTTTACTGATGCCTCCCCCTCCTCCAACTGTGACCCAGCCAACACAGTTCGAGGCAAAGGAAGGAAGCATGCCTGGCTGGCATAGAAGAGCCAAAGCTTTGAGGAGATAGCTTGGGCCACATGGATAATAAGCCCTGGCATCTTCTGCAGCTTCCCTGCTGGTATGGCACCAGCTTCCTGGCCCAGATTTGTCCCTGCACTCAGTTTTCCACTTATGCTGACCCTTGATAAGCCCTCACAGATACTCAGCAGTCTTTTAGGTTTAAGCTTGCTTGGCCTCTAATATGCAGCACCAGGGAATATATATCCCTCCTGCCAGCCTCGACGTGTGCTTTCTTACCTCTTCCACAAATTGTTGTGCTCTCTTTCCTCCAATCCCTCCTATACAGGTGTCAAAATAATCTACCTGAATGCACAGATAGGACTTTGCTGCCCTTATCCTCAAACATTCCAAGACTTCCTGTTGCATGTGAGAGAAAAAACAAACGCATTCAACAGGTCATCAACAGTCTGACTCTTGGGGCAGCTAGGTAGTGCAGTGAATAGAGTACCAGCCCTGGAGTCAGTAGGACCTGAGTTCAAATCTGGCCTCAGACATTTAACATGTGTGACCTTGAGCAAGTCACTTAACCCCAAATTGCCCTGCCTTCCCCCCTCCAAAAGAAAAGCAAAAAATATATATAATAATAACAGCAGTCTGACTTAATGTGCCCTTGCAAACATAGTTCACTCCTCTCTCTTTCATGCAGCTTGTGCTAGCTATTGGCATAAAGGGAGAACCGCTGGATTTAGAGTCAGTCAGCCAACTCTGCCACTTAACCTCTTGGACCTCAGTTTCCTCATCTGCAAAATGAGGGTGTTGAACTTGGTGACCTTTGAGCCTCCTGCCATCGTGAGAGCCATCAGTCATTTGAAGCTATAGATTCTGAGAGGTGTTGGCATGGAGGGGTCAGCCTGTGGGCACAGAGTCAGAAAATAGAATGTCCAGTTTGTGAAGTAACTTGTACATAATTTGGCTGGAATGTAGAGGCCATGATGGGGAGAAATACAGGATAAGGTAGGTGGAAGCCAGATTATGGAGGGCTTGAAATGCCCACCTTAGGCATTTATTTTATTCTGAGGGCCAAAGGGAGGCCACTGATGCTTTTTTTCAGTAAAGGACTGACATAGATCAGTGTCTTCGGAATGTTAATTTGACTGTTTTACAGAGGATAGCGTGGAGCTCAGTTAGGCTACTGAAATAACCCAGACTAGAAATGATAAGCACCTTAAATAAGTTAATGACAGTATTGGTGGAAAGGTAGAAGAGATGGTATAGAGATGAGTTATCAAAAAAAAAAAAAAAAAGCCACGGCCTGGAGTATGACAGAACCAGATTCAAATGTAATGGGGAAATAGTTAACAAAATAAATAAAAATACAAATGGGACATAGATAATGTTAACATGTAGTTTTCTAAGTCAGAAACCCATGTGGCCCACAAAGATGCTGACCCCATTTCTGTCTGAGTTGGGTACCATCAGTGTAGACACCAAAGAGTTAGTGCTAAAAGCTTCAGAGAGGTTACATAGAGAGGACAGTAAAAGAGCCATTGAATTTAGCATTTAGAAGATCATTGGTAACCATGGAGAAAACTTAATAAATACTAGTTAGTTAACTGATGACAGTGGAGTGCCTTCATTTTCTCAACTAGGCAAAGTCTTATCCTCCAAGGGATAGGATGGAATAGAGGTCTTGAGCAATGAGAAAGTTTAGAATGATTGTTATAGACAGTGTGTTGGACCATTGAGGAAGAATAAAAGGATTGCCACATAGCAGTGAGAGCCCAGTTGAAATTAGCTGACACATGACTGAGTTTTGTAGCAGACCTAGTCAGCATGGTTGTGACTTATCCCAACCATTTTCAGTAGCACACAGGCAGGAGTAGGGAAGGAAGGGGTAGAAGGCTACAATAAAGGCAAAAGGAGAAATGGAAGAAGAGGAACTTATGATAAGAGAGGAATGTCAGGGTGAAGAGATGATAAAGCAAGAACAGTTAATGATGAGACTGAGGGTCTGACAAGGCATGTGCGTGACTGAGGTGGAGTGATGATGTAAGTCATGGGAGTTAAGAAGGTGGATGAACTAGGAAGCTAGGGTATTCAAGGGGATATTCATGTCTAGAATGATGCCTCCCAACATGAGAGCAAAGGATTGTGATTGAAAGGAGAACTATAACCCCAAATTTGAACTCTTTGACCGAAAAAAGCAGGATGAGGGGCAAATGAACTCTCAAATGACACATGACTGTGACAAGGATCCCGTCCCCTCATCCTCCCCTCATCCCCCCATCCTCCAATTCCAAGTTTTTGTTCTGTCTTGTACCCTACTCAGATTCCATCTCTTCCCTGATGCAGAAACCAGTGGTCCCTTATCTACCCTGTCCATATTTCTCAGCTTGGCATTCAATGGCCTGTACAGTTAGGCCTCAGTTTATATTTCCATTTCAGCTGACCATTGTTAATCTACCCGAATTCTGCAGTTCTGCCAGTTTGATCTATTTGACTTTCCTAAACATGGCTTCCACTTCCCAACTCTTTGCCTTTCCTAATGCATTTTCCTCCACCCGAAATCCTCCTTTGATCTCTATTCTCAAACCTACTGCTTCCTTAAGGGCCAGTAAAATGCCGTTTCCTCAGGACAAAGCCATCCCTGACTGTTCTCCCATTTCCCCCCAAGCTAAAAATAATGTCTCCTTCCTCAGGCTCCTCTTAAAACACTCATTATAGACTGCTTTGAGTTGTTCATATATGTGTCCTCTCCCCTAATGGAATATAAGGTCCCTGTGGGTGTTCGGAACCTGTCTTATTCTCTGTATCCCTACAATGCCTAGCAAAGTGCCATACAACATGTTAACTGCTCAGTAAATACTTGCTGAATTCAAGAATGAGAGGAAATTGAGGTTGGAGATGCTTTTTGCCCAGCAGAAGGGTGGATTTGGGATGATCAAAAAGTTGAGATCTTGTCAAGTAATATTAAGTCAGCCCAAAAGCAGCTGTGGTATTGTGCTGTTCCCAAATACTGGAATCACTTTCTTGGTTTCATCACAAAATGTTGAGTATCACTTGTTGTATCACTTACCAGCTAAAAATGCCTCATTGTTACTCTATGCAATAGAATTTTGACCTGTTCAATCTTTCACCTGTTCCTGTTATTGTTGATCTAGAGAAGCATTTGGATCAGTTCTTCT
Organism: Gymnobelideus leadbeateri; assembly: GCA_011680675.1. Taxonomy (NCBI): domain Eukaryota; kingdom Metazoa; phylum Chordata; class Mammalia; order Diprotodontia; family Petauridae; genus Gymnobelideus; species Gymnobelideus leadbeateri. The sequence goes on from WOXC01006572.1 coordinate 749,734, forward strand.
GGTATGGGTTTTGAGGTCATGGTAGGCTCCCACAAAACACTACCTGTTGCTTCCCATGTCTGCCTTGCAGACCTACCTCATACCAGCATGAAACCCCATTTCACCAAAATGCTTGGGAATGGTGACTCATTAATAAATTTTGAGGTTAATTACCACTTTACTAGAAAACCCTACTGGTTCAACCCTTGCTGAAAACTTTTCCAAAATTTCCAGGTCCACCTTTCTGCATTTGGTGACCTATGGGGAAAATATCTGAATGTTTCTTTGATTGTGGCTCTTACAGTGACTTAGGGTCCTGATTGGGGTCCTTAGTTGTCTTTACATAACATAGTAGATGTCAAAAGTGTAGATACACTGATATATTCTTTGAAGTTATTTTTAAAATTAGTCCCTCATTTCAACTTTGTGTTGTCATATTCCCCTTTGCCTACAAAGAGAAGGCAGAATTGTAATTGTAGTTATTGGAGGGTCCCAAATGGTTTTATACCAGAAGTGAATTCAAGCAAGCCCAGGTATCAGTATAACCATGACATGCGTTCTCATAAGCATATCCCAGACCTCCAGACCTTCAAGGTCTGGGCCATACATTATTCTCCCACTGCTTCTGTCTTCTCTTTTGCAAACTGTTGCTGAGCCAGACGAGTTCCTACTTGTGGTTGGTCAGTTATAAGTGTGCTTTTTGGATATGAGGGAGGCAGACAATGTTAGTGAAAACCTACACTGTCCACTTCCCTTAGTTTCTGTCAGAGAAAAGAGATACTCTTTGGTGAAATAGATGTAAGCAGGATTATTTTTTAAGAGAAGTCAGAGCTAAGCTCCTTTGAGCAAAGAATCAAGAGTAAGGTTTCTAAAATGCAGAATCTAGAGTAAATTGGCAGAGGAGGAAGAAATGAAGACAGGGGGTACAACATGTGTGTTTGGAAATGGAAAGGACTGCCACAAACAGATTTCTAGAGACATCTTCATCCACCAGCTCTTTGCTCAGAGGCATACACAAACCTAGCCAAAGAGTATCTGGACTTCTCTCCCCTTCCCTTAGGCATCTTTTCTCTTGGCCTCCTGGGAATTTCCTGCCTGTTACAATCTCATATACCAAACCATTTTTTCCCCCAGGGGCAGGGAGGGAAGGGTATACTGCATATATGAAGATTCAGGTAGATAAAGGTAATTACTTAAACACATATAGGGCAAGACTTATTGGTTTGGAGGCCCCGATTAAGATTCAGGAGAGCATGTGAGGTTGATGATTATATTTCGGGGAGAGTTAATTGACGGAAGGTGAAGGCAGACAAAGGACTTCTGCTTACTGCCTTCTTGAATCCCAATCAGGAATTATGATTAAAGACTCCACGAGACAACAGAGGGCTGATGAATTGGTGTCTCTTTTTTTTTCTTTTTTTGCCGTCATTCACACTTGATTGACTTCAACCTTTCAAGTGCAAAAGTCTCTCTTTTCCATTATTATTCATAGCCATCTGAGTTTTTCTAATTAAAGTGTATGAAAACAATTACTGATCCGTCGTACTGAGTCTGTTAGTGGGGATGTCTGCCTTACTGTAATGTGTATAAAAAGCTCACAGTTTTCTATAATGATGTGCAGCTGAGGTGTTAGATAATTTTATTCTTTTTTACTCTGTAGGGTTTTTTTTTTATTTCTCATGATTTATTTTTCATAATTCCTAAAGATCCCAGGAAAGGACTGATCCTGCAGCTTCAACTGAGAAGGGGCAGGAGAGAATATTCATTTTCCTTCTCTTTCAGTTCATCTCACTCCCCCCCCCTCACACACACACCCCATTCCCCACCCAGTCTTCTGAGGCTGGTTACTATAAATTAATCGGTGACCTTTCACTTCTTGGATTCCCACTGGACTCCCCTACCTCACTGGTCAGAAATGCCTTCTATTAAAAAGAAAATAGATGGAATGAGTTTGGCATTCTCAGCGCCATTGATTCATCAACCCCTGGACTTAACCAGCTGCTATTACATGTTGTATTAAGAGGGTACAGATGTGTATAAGAGACAGAAATGCTGTCTCATGCAGTCTTACTCACCTGTGATGCACCTGTTCTTTAGTAAGCAGGATTCTCACCTTCAATGCATGTCATTTGGTGAACATAGAATTTGGTGTCTGCCTCTCATGTAATGTAACAGGTGTCCCCACTGTGCTATAGCTTCTTGGTGATCGTAAAGTCATTATGTGGCCTCTCTCCAAATGTTTAATATTTTAGCCGTAACCTAAAGAGAGACTTGGGTGATTGCAATGAATGTCATCAGCTATTTGGAGAATGACTCAGGTCTTAGGAATCAATAGTAATTTATACATTGAATGCCAACATTGATCCGGGTGTTGTCCTAGCTTGGAATATGCAGGCATGGAGACACTGGACTGGGACAGGATCTGCGATTTCATTGGCATTAGGAGTTCCTCAACAAGGAAACTCCTTCTCCCATTCTGGTTCAGGACCTTTCCTGCAATTCATAGAGAGTTACCTATGGCCAAGTTGTCAAATTCAGATAAAAATGAGACCCCTGGAACTATACAGGGATCTCTGCTGAAGTTTATTGACGTTGAAAAACCACAAGTTAACATTATCTACAACCTATTGTATTTTCATTTACTTTGTTAAATATTTCTTAATTATGTTTTAATCCGGGACATTTGATTAACATTCCTGGTCAGAGATTAAGTGGCTTGACCAGAGTCACATAACCAGTTTCTGTCAAAGGCAGGATTTGAACCGAGGTCATCCTGACTTCAAGGCCTGCTCTCTCTCCACTGCACCCCACTGTCTTGCCTCTCATGTAGAGTTGACTTTGTTGAAACATTTTGTACATCAAAAAAAATCATTTCTGCTAATTGGTGATGGGTGCCAAATAAAATAGATGATGATTGTTTCACTTATTATTTGTCTTCAAAATATTTTTATATTTTAAATGCATAAATGTATTAAAATTTTGCATATTTTTATTTTGTATATTTTATAAGTTTCTACTAGGTTATTATAGATTTTTGTTTTGCATATTTTATAAATACAGGAAAAGAATCTTCTAAATCCATCTTTCTGGCTGTTGTAGAAAAGGTGGGAAAGTTTTCCAGTTACATTAGAAAACGTAAATGCATGTTAATGCACTATGAACCCCTACTTGTATTTTGTTGTATACCAGCAGGCAAAAGTGAGGGAACCTGGTGTTTAACCATGCCTGCAAGTCAAATTGGGAATCTCTCCTATTAGAACTGGAGAATTTGAGTTTTTATGTTGGATGTTGTTGTGAGGCAATATGGTTCTCAAGCCCCAAGGACCAAATCGGGAGGCCCATCCATATTCAGCACCATGTGGGTGGGTGTGTGGCAAGGTGGTGGGAAAGGCCGAAGCATAGAGAGAACCGGATGCAGAATGGTGGCTCTTTTTGATCCAAGCCAGCTGACTGAGCCCCACAGTGTTTAAGGCCAACGGCTGAGAGCAGGGTCAGGTCCTCCCCTGCTGGCTATATTCCATGGGGCTGGCTCACGGGCGGCAACATCAGACACTGCCTTCTGATGTCTTCTGCCCATGGTGGCCCCTCAAGAAGAAATCCTTGACTTGAGGACGGAGTGCTCAGAGTGTTCCTTCTCTCTTGATCTGAGTGTGTAAAGGGTTACAAAACATTGTTTTCCTGGAAAATCTGCCAACTTGTCTGCCTGTCCTCATCTTTCCTTTTGTTCCCCTTTCTTATTCTTACCCTTTCCTTCCCTCTCTTATTCCCCTCCTTTTCTTGCCTGAATACATTTTGAAAACAGTACTACAATGCTCCCTGCTTCAAGATTACAGTGTACTTTACTAGGTATGATTTAATTAGGGCCCTTATTATGTTTTCAGCAGCTTAAGGTGGGCCTTTCAACTTATCTCCCTAATTGGCTGCACAAGAAGTTTCACAACCCATGACAAAACATTGTCAGTGATCAAAGTCAAAATTCTGCATAAAGGAAAAATATTAATAATAAGATTATTCTTCAAGTGTGCACTGCTAATTATGTCCAGAATGTAACCGTAGAAACACTTTTGACTGATGCGAGCTTTGTCTAATAAACATGAATCTTCAGTGAGCTATGAAAAGTGACACCTCCGCCTTCACACTGGGGAAGGCTAATTTTGCTTATTAAAGAATTTTTAAACATCTTCCCATTTTGTTTCCCCTTCCTCCCCATTTGACTCTCTTCATTTCTCTGTCTCCCCTGCCTCAGGTGACAAGCCCTGAAATGATGATGCCCAGCAGCATGTTTCTCCCAGCCACTGTTCCAGACCGAGATGGCAGCTCCAACCCGGAGGAGGCAGGAAAGCAGCCTGGTCAGTTTCTTCATTCTTGACTTGTGAGAATTGCCCTAAAATCAGATCCTAAGCCTAAAGCAGCTTCCTTTGAGGTCTGGAGGATCATTTCTAGTCCACAGAGCTATGCCTGTTGAGGAAAATGGGAGGATCGTGTTGGCTGTCCTTTGCCTTTGACGTTATCTATATCTTACATTGGCATTTATTTGCACTTTATTCATATAGCTTAAAGATGAGACAGACAATGGAATTTTGATATTCTCTGATTAAGTGGATGTGATCAGCTTTGTGACCCCAGTATTTTGAAATTGCCATTAACAAAGAATCTGTAGGGGCACACTGTGTGTATATGTGCTTGTATATGTTATAAACAGTACTGAGTTGATGAACCAAGTAGCCCAAGCTTCTGAGATTGAAACTCTGAGCCTCTAGCACTAGGTGACTAGCTGGCATTTTCATGAGGAATTATCCCTTACAGGCCAATGGACTACCTGAAATGACTTTGGAGGCACAGACTTGGTCCCAGTCCTGCCTAAAGGTTCACTTTTACTTCTCAAGGGGGAACTTTTACTTCCTTCAGGTGAAGAATAGAGGATGTCTACAGATGTAGGAGTTTATACTTCTCTTTCCTGTTTGTGGGTATCTCCTGCTTTGTGGCTAAGGAGAGATCTTTAGCTTTTCATACTTTCCATCTTTCACCCTTAAGAGAGCCAAGTATATTCTAAATTGTCCCATTTGAGAGTTAAACCTAATGAATGAACTCACCATAACCAAAACATATAATAAATCGAAGCACCATCAGACAACCTCAGATGACCAACTTTCCCTGCCTAATGTGGAGAAACACTGAGAAGATCTATTTTTTTTTAAGAGAATTAGGGTGTTTGTAAGTCTTACTGCCCCCAAGATGCAGTAAGAAATGAATTCTATCAAGGACTATTCCCTGTTCCATTATAGAGACTTAGAGAATTGTCTTATGGGAATATATGGCTTGATTGTAGATTATCTTGGACAACAGAAAAATTCAACAACCAGATTTCAACCAAAAATAGAGTAGCTTAAAAGAGAATTTTTCTTTTACCTGACTTTTTAAAGGATAATCGCATTACCATCCAATTTATAGGTGGGTAGACTTTCCCCCTTTAAAAAAAAGAGAGAGAGAAATAATGCAGTCAAATATTCTCAGTTTGAACAGAAGTTATATGCCAGATCCAGTATTATTTGACTGAGTTTTTAAGAATCAACATTATTTTTTTCCTTTTGAAAGTTTTCGGGGACTTATGTGGGAAAAAAAAAATCGAGTCCAAAATTAGCAACTGTTTCAGACCCAAGGAAATAAAGGCTAAGGAAATAAAGTATTACTTAAGTGTGCCTTTAACTTCTGGGTCGATTCTGAGGTTTATTGCATATGTTAAAGGTCTCTTGTAAATTGTAACTTTTTCATCAGTTCTTTTAGTCCCGCATCTATTTGTATCTTGCTTTGTAAGATATGTTTGAAAAGTAATAAAATCACATATTTAAGAAGATTCGCTCTTTCAGACTGGCTTCCCCCTTGCCTTCTTTGATCATGTTGTATTAATAAGCTGTTATCACGGTGGAAAACTCCGGCTGACATTTCTAATGTGTTTTTTTTTTCCATTTCTCTTGGGGGTTTGATATATTTCGCAGAAGCCTCAGAGGAGAAGAGCGTCCTGCCGTCAGAGAGCGCCGAGCATAGTGGAGAGCTGAAACCCTCCGCTGCTGACTCGAGCTCCGCCCGGGAGGAATCAGGCTTCCTCTGCTGGAAGAAGGGATGCAACCAAGTCTTCAAAACCTCTTCCGCCCTTCAGACGCATTTCAATGAGGTCCACGCCAAGAGGCCGCAGCTGCCGGTGTCCGACCGCCACGTGTACAAGTACCGCTGCAATCAGTGCAGCCTGGCCTTCAAGACTGTGGAGAAGCTCCAACTCCATTCACAGTACCACGTCATCCGGGCGGCCACCATGTGCTGCCTCTGCCAACGCAGTTTTCGGACTTTCCAGGCCTTGAAAAAGCACCTCGAGACGAGCCACCTGGAGCTGAGTGAGGCGGACATCCAGCAGCTTTACAGCGGCCTCCTGGTCAACGGTGACCTCCTGGCCATGGGCGACCCGTCCTTGGCGGAAGACCACACCATCATTGTTGAGGAGGATAAGGAAGAGGAAAGCGATCTGGAGGATAAGCAGAGCCCCGCTGGCAGCGATTCTGGGTCGGTCCAGGAGGATTCGGGCTCAGAACCAAAGAGGGCTCTTCCTTTCAGAAAAGGCCCAAATTTCACAATGGAAAAGTTTCTGGATCCTTCCCGCCCTTATAAATGTACAGTCTGCAAGGAATCTTTTACCCAAAAGAACATTCTGTTGGTTCACTATAATTCTGTCTCCCACCTGCACAAGTTAAAAAGAGCCCTCCAGGAGTCTGCCACGGGGCAGCCCGAGCCTACCAGTAGCCCCGACAACAAGCCTTTTAAGTGTAACACCTGCAACGTGGCCTACAGCCAAAGCTCCACCCTGGAGATCCACATGAGGTCCGTCCTGCATCAAACCAAGGCTCGCGCGGCAAAGCTGGAGGCCGCGGGGGGCAGCGGGGCTAGCAACGGCACAGGGAATAGCAACAGCATTTCTGTGGGAGCTTCCACACCGAGTCCGGTCAACACGAGTGGGAGCGGCACCGCCTTCCCCACAACCAGCACGGGCAGTGCCAGCACGGCTCCAAGCTCCAGTTTGCTCAGCCAGGCAACGAGCGACAGCATCGGCATGCCGCCCCTTGGGAATCCGGTGGTGGCCAACATCGCCTCCCCTTCTGAGCCCAAGGAGGTCAACCGGAAGAAGCTGGCGGACATGATTGCCTCCAGGCAGCAGCAGCAGCAGCAACAGCAGCAGCAGCAGCAGCAGCAGCAGGCACAGACGCTGGCCCAGGCTCAGGCCCAGGTGCAGGCCCACTTACAGCAAGAGCTGCAGCAGCAGGCGGCCCTCATCCAGTCCCAGCTATTTAACCCCGCCCTCCTGCCTCACTTCCCTATGACCACGGAGACCTTGCTCCAGCTCCAGCAGCAGCAGCATCTCCTCTTTCCGTTCTACATCCCCAGCGCCGAGTTCCAGCTCAACCCGGATGTGAGCCTGCCGGTCACAAGTGGGGCAAGCTTGATGCTGACGGGGACTGGCCCCACCCTGCTGGAAGACTTGAAGGCTCAAGTCCAGATTCCCCAGCAGAGCCACCAGCAGATCCTGCAACAGCAACAACAAAGCCAGCTCTCCCTGTCCCAGACGCACACTGCTCTCCTCCCACAGGGCCAGCATCCAGAGAAGAAGAACAAGACCGTGGTCAAGGAGAAAGACAAAGAGGGTCAGAGGGAACGGGAAAATGTTGAGAGGGCGGAGGGGAACACAGGCTCTAAGGAATCCCTACCGGACACCTTGAAGCCCAAAGACAAGAAAGACTTTGCCCCAGGAGGTGGCTCGGAACCCTCAATGCTCCCCCCGCGCATTGCTTCTGACGCAAGGGGCAATGCCACCAAGGCCTTGTTGGAGAACTTTGGCTTTGAGCTGGTTATCCAATACAATGAGAATAAGCAGAAGGTGCAGAAGAAGAGCGGGAAGACGGAGCCCGGGGACAGTTTGGAAAAGCTGGAGTGTGACTCCTGCGGCAAGCTGTTCTCCAACATTCTGATCCTGAAGAGCCACCAAGAACACGTTCACCAAAATTACTTTCCCTTTAAGCAGCTGGAGAGGTTTGCCAAGCAGTACAGAGAACACTACGATAAGCTGTATCCACTGAGGCCCCAGACTCCAGAGCCACCCCCACCGCCCCCTCCCCCGCCGCCACCTCCTCCTCCGCTCCCCGCTGCGCCTCCGCAGCCAGCCTCTACCCCGACTCTTCCCACGCCAGCCCCGCCTATCGCTTCTCCCACGATCGCACCAGCCCAGCCATCTGTGCCGCTCACACAGCTCTCAATGCCGATGGAGCTGCCCATCTTCTCACCGCTCATGATGCAAACCATGCCCCTGCAGACGCTGCCAGCCCAGCTGCCCCCTCAGCTTGGGCCCGTTGACCCTCTGCCCGCCGACCTGGCCCAGCTTTACCAACATCAGCTCAATCCCAGCCTGCTCCAGCAGCAAAACAAGAGGCCCCGCACCAGAATCACTGACGACCAGCTCCGCGTCCTCAGGCAGTATTTTGACATCAACAACTCCCCCAGTGAAGAACAGATCAAAGAGATGGCGGACAAGTCTGGATTGCCCCAGAAGGTGATCAAGCACTGGTTCCGAAACACCTTGTTCAAGGAGCGCCAGCGGAACAAAGACTCACCCTACAACTTCAGCAATCCGCCTATCACAAGCCTGGAAGAGCTCAAGATCGACTCGAGGCCCCCGTCCCCCGAGCCTCAGAAACATGAGTACTGGGGGAGCAAAAGGTCCTCCCGGACTCGCTTCACTGACTACCAACTGCGCGTGCTGCAGGACTTTTTCGATGCTAACGCGTACCCAAAGGACGATGAATTTGAACAGCTTTCCAATTTGCTCAACCTCCCAACCCGGGTCATAGTGGTCTGGTTTCAGAACGCCCGACAGAAGGCCAGGAAAAACTACGAAAACCAGGGAGAGGGCAAAGATGGGGAAAGGCGCGAGCTAACCAACGACAGGTATATCCGAACGAGCAATTTAAACTACCAGTGCAAAAAATGTAACTTAGTCTTTCAACGGATTTTTGATCTTATTAAGCATCAGAAAAAGCTGTGTTACAAAGATGAGGATGAGGATGGGCAGGACGATAGCCAAAATGAGGACTCCATGGACGCCATGGAGCTGCTGACTCCCACCAGTTCCTCCTGCAGCACCCCGATGCCCTCGCAGGCCTATAGCGCCCCGGCCTCATCGGCCAACGCGACGTCTTCAGCCTTTCTGCAGCTCAATGCGGAGGCTGATGAATCCTCCACCTTCGGCTCGAAAATAGAAGCTACAGATGAGAAACCAAAGCAGCCTGAACCTTCCAGTTCACAGCCAAACCAAACCCAAGAGAAGCAAGTACAACCAAAGCACGAGTCTCAGCAGCAGCCGCCACAGCAAGACCAGGTGGAACAGAAGACGAGCGCCGGCCAGCAGAAGAACCCTCAGCTGCCCTCTCCTGCCCTGCAGCAGCCTCCCCAGCCGGTTCCTCCCCCTCAGTGTTCCCTGCCCCAGTCAAGCCCGAGCCCATCCTCGCAGCTCTCCCATCTGTCTCTCAAGCCTCTTCACACATCCACTCCCCAACAGCTGGCCAACCTACCTCCTCAGCTCATCCCTTACCAGTGTGACCAGTGCAAACTGGCATTCCCCTCCTTTGAACACTGGCAAGAACATCAGCAGCTTCACTTTTTAAGTGCACAGAACCAGTTCATCCACCCCCAGTTTCTGGACAGGACGCTGGACATGCCTTTCATGCTGTTTGACCCCAGTAACCCCCTTCTTGCCAGTCAGCTGCTCTCTGGAGCCCTGCCGCAGGTTCCAGCGAGCTCAGCCACTTCTCCTTCAACGCCGACCTCCACGATGAACACTCTGAAAAGGAAGCTGGAGGAGAAGGCCAGTGCTAGCCCTGGGGAAAATGACAGTGGGACAGGAGGAGAGGAGCCTCAGAGAGATAAGCGCTTAAGGACGACCATTACCCCAGAACAGCTGGAAATCCTCTACCAAAAGTACCTGCTGGACTCCAACCCAACCCGGAAGATGTTAGATCACATTGCACATGAAGTAGGCTTGAAAAAGCGAGTGGTACAAGTTTGGTTTCAGAACACCCGAGCTCGGGAAAGGAAAGGACAGTTTCGGGCTGTTGGCCCTGCACAGGCCCACCGGAGGTGCCCTTTCTGTAGGGCGCTTTTCAAAGCCAAGACTGCCCTAGAGGCCCACATCCGGTCCCGCCACTGGCATGAAGCCAAAAGAGCTGGCTACAACTTGACTCTGTCTGCAATGCTGTTGGATTGTGATGGTGGGATACAGATGAAAGGAGACATTTTTGATGGAAGTGGCTTTTCCCACTTGCCACCGAGTGGCAGTGATGGCCAGGGTGTTCCTCTCTCACCGGTGAGTAAAACCATGGAGCTGTCCCCCAGAACTCTGCTTAGCCCTTCCTCCATCAAAGTGGAAGGAATAGAAGACTTTGAAAGTCCCTCCATGTCCTCAGTTAACTTAAACTTTGACCAAACGAAGCTGGACAATGATGACTGCTCTTCTGTCAACACGGCCATCACAGATACCACCACAGGAGATGAAGGCAACGCAGACAATGATAGCACAACGGGAATAGCAACTGAAACCAAATCGTCGTCAGCGCCCAACGAGGGGCTGACCAAAGCCGCCATGATGGCAATGTCCGAATATGAAGATCGCTTGTCTTCTGGTCTGGTCAGCCCAGCTCCCAGCTTTTACAGCAAGGAGTATGACAATGAAGGTACAGTGGACTATAGTGAGACGTCCAGCCTTGCTGATCCCTGCTCCCCAAGTCCTGGTGCAAGTGGGTCTGCAGGAAAGTCTGGAGATAGCGGAGATCGGCCAGGGCAGAAACGCTTTCGGACTCAAATGACTAACCTTCAGTTGAAAGTCCTCAAGTCATGCTTTAATGACTATAGGACGCCAACCATGCTGGAGTGTGAGGTCCTGGGCAATGACATTGGACTGCCAAAGAGAGTTGTTCAGGTCTGGTTCCAGAATGCCAGAGCAAAAGAAAAGAAGTCAAAGCTAAGCATGGCCAAGCATTTTGGTATTAACCAAACGAGTTACGAGGGACCCAAAACAGAGTGCACTTTGTGTGGCATCAAGTACAGCGCTCGGCTGTCTGTACGTGACCATATCTTTTCTCAGCAGCATATCTCCAAAGTTAAAGACACCATTGGAAGCCAGCTGGACAAGGAGAAGGAGTACTTTGACCCAGCTACCGTACGTCAGTTGATGGCTCAACAAGAGTTGGATCGGATTAAGAAGGCCAATGAGGTTCTTGGACTGGCAGCTCAGCAACCAGGAATGTTTGACAACCCTCCTCTTCAAGCTCTTAACCTCCCCACCGCTTACCCAGCATTACAGGGCATTCCCCCAGTGTTGCTCCCTGGCCTCAACAGCCCATCTTTGCCAAGCTTCACTCCATCCAACACAGGTGGGTTCTGGTACAATCCATGAGCACTGTTCTTCTTCCCTATCCCTGCGTCAGTAAACTAGTCTGTCAGGATTGTTGCTCGGATTCTCCTCCCAGGGTAGGGAGCTTACTTCTCTAGGTGGGCAGACAGGGTTAGAAGAGCCTTTCTGATCTTCTTCTTTGCTGAGATCTCAGGGCATCAAGAGCTATCGCAGAGCTCTCAATCCGGGCTGTTGGGTTGCCAGTTCTGTCCAGCTGTTTCTCATCCCTGAAAGACCCCAGTTATCACTGGTGGATAGGTACCAGAACAATATGGAGGATTTGTTAAATGAAGTGATTTTTCTCACCTGTAGTTCTGATCCTTCCTTGAGAGTCAGTTGGAGATTATCTCACACCAGGAAGATTCTCTTTAAATAATAACAATAATAATAATAATATCCTTTGCTTCTTGGTCTGACTGGCTGCTGCCATCATAAAAGCTATCGGGAATCTTAATTCTTTATGCTAACTTATAGTTTGACCAGGCTTCTTATATTAGGGAAGGCAGTTGGGAATTTCACATCTTACTTCTTGCAACATAGTACTTTTTGAATGAATGTCCCCTAAATTAACCTTTAGAGACATGGTTTGTTCCCTTTTGGAATCCTCCTTCCTCCTTTTCACCATGTTTCTTCCTTTTCTCTCTTCTTATTTAGTAAGAAACATAGAATCTGATATGGAAAGGATTTTAGTTGCCAGTTGGTCTGACCCATACCTGAACAGGAATGCTCACATCCAAAAAACAGTCAATCCAGCCTTTGCTCAAAGAGCCCTAGCAGGGAGGAGCCTGTCACCTTCCAAGGCCACCCATTCTTCCATTTGGGGGTAGCTCTGGCTGGTTAGGTGTTCCCTTTGGGGTGGGTGTGGCTTATGTAGGTGTGTCATGGACCCTTTTGGCAATGTGGTGATGTCTGTGGATCCCTTCTCAGAATAATGATTTTTTTCTCCAGGGGGGAAGGCAAGGCAATTGGGGTTAAGTGACTTGCCCAAGGTCACACACAACTAAGTAAGTGTGTCAAGTGTCTAAGGCTGGATTTGAACTGAGGTCTTCCTGACTCCAGGGCCAGTGCTCTATTCATTGAGCCACCTAGCTGCCCCTGAGAATAATAATTTTAAATACATAAAATAAAATATTCGGGAGTACAAAGGAAACCAAAGATATTAAAATTCAATTATCAAAAGTTGATGAAATTCAGGTTAAGAACTCCCAACTTTATTTAAGAGCAAATCTTTGGCTGCCACTTCTAACCAGCACCTTTAGCTCTGCCTTCTAGGATCAAACAGAATAAATCTGATCTCCCTTTGATGTGACAGCCCTTCAGATATCTGAAGATGTCTGTCATGTCCCTCCATCTCTTACCTTCAACAGGATAAACTTTCCTCACTTCATTCAACCAATCCTTATCTGTCATCCTAGTTGTTCTCCTGGGCGTTCTGGAGCTGATCAGTCTCATACCCAGAATGAGGCAATCCAAACTGGACATGGGATTCCAGGTGTCCAATCCAGGCAGACTTAGGTACAGAGGACCTGTCTCCCCCATCTCATGCCTCTCTTTGCTTTTTCTGGCTCCTGTCTCACACTGACTTGTATGGAAACCTTTTTCAGATTAACTAACCTTACCTCTCTCACCTTGTACTTACAAAGCTGATTTTTTTTCTTTTTTCTTTTTTCTTTTTTTTTTATGTAAGACCAACTCCATTAAGTCAGGAATATTTGAGTTCAGATCTTCCCTCTAGCATTTCCTGGCTGTATGACTGTAGACTACCCTCTTTGCCTCCCGTTGCCTCCAGGAAACTCTCTGATACTCTTAAATTGCATCCAAGTGGGTGATCTGCATCTGTAGGGGGCATTTGACACAGCAGGTACCCTCAGCTGGTAAGATCCCAGATTTGGGGGGGCAGCTAGGTGGCACAGTTAATAGAGCACCAGCCCTGGAGGACCTGAGTTCAAATCCAGCCTCAGACACTTAACACTTACTAGCCGTGTGACCTTGGGGGAATCACTTAACCCCAATTGCCCTGCTTTACCCCCTCCAAAAAAAAAATCCCAGATTTTTACCTTTGCCTACCACATGCTGCTACTTAGAACATAGTAGGTGCTTAATAAATGTTAGGTGACCAACTGACCCCCAGATACTTTACATTATATCTCCCTCATCTGTCTGGTTTCTGGAATTTGTCACTTGAATTTATCTCCATATACCCAATGCCTACCGTAGAATCTTACACATGCTAAGTGCCCAGAAGATAGATGCCTGTTGAATTACATTCAACTTTCTTGTTATCCAAACTTTGTATATTTATCTATAGATATCCAAGGCCATGAGTTTTGTTGTTAATTCCTCCCTTGAATTATATCTCTTGGGAATTGCTGATCATTTCTACTGCTATTCTGCATATGCCATAGGTGTTTTTTCTTCCCTTTCCCCCTTCCTTCCTTGTCAATTTTAAAATTTTTTTATTTGATTTGAAGGACTCAGGCAGTCACTTTCTTACCAGACCTTGTAAAGTGCACTCCATCCCTCACTAGGAGCTGATCATTGCTGTATTTTAACCCATGATCCCACTCTCTGGTACCATCTTCTTAACCAACTATTTACTTAGAAATTTGCCTTCACCTTTGATCAGCAGCAATGACAAAAACATTTGTGCCCCTAAGGTCTTCCATTTCTGGCCAAAGATTTGGCTATTTTAAGTAAAATCTTATAGATCCCTCCTGTCATCAGCTATGCCCATGTGAATCACCAGACACGTATATGGTCTTCTGATTTGACAAGTTTGTTCACTTTCATTATGATTTCACTAATGAGGAGGGTCATTCCACTAAACTTCTTCATCTGTGTTTATCATGAATGGTTCTTTATCTTCCACATACCCTCCACAGAGGATCTCCCCAACATACTAGAAGCCTTCCTCCGTATCTTTTGAATTCAGTGGCAACACTCATTATTTCTCCTTGCTTGGTCTTTGATAGATACATTAGGTCATTCACAAGTTCCTGTCGTTGTCATCCTGGGTGAAATACTACACCCTACTGACATGCCATTTTGATAGGTCTGAAATTATAAGTAGATAACTTCAGTCTTCTGTAACTTGCATTTATTGGCATTGAAAAGATGGATTTTTCTGTCAGGTAGCAGCAGACGACTATTGAAAGCACAGTATAGCCCTCCAAATGCAATCCAAGTCACTCTCTTTCACCTTTTCCAGTCTGGATCCAGTTCCTTGTCCATCTGCACCTTCTGTCCAAGGATGTATATCAATAGCCTAAGTCCATTAGCTGAATATCCACCTATTTATTATAATGAATGAAACAGGTATTCTTTGTCCACTTGGTTTTTCCTGTGTGGATAGTGAGGGTAATTTCTTAAGTAGCTTGAGGAGACCCTGTGGTATTTCAGGACTTGACAGGGTTGTCGTCTATAGACAGGATCATCTGAAAAACCTTAGGAATCACAACAAACCTCTTTGTCAGTTGACAAACATTTATTAAGCATCTACTGGATGCCAGGCACTGTGCTAAGTGTTGGGAATACAAAGAAAAACAAAAGATATTCCCTCTTCTCAAGGACCTCACAGTCTAATGGGGGAAACGTGTAAATAATCATGTACAAACAAGATTTGAACTGGACAAACTCTGGACATAATATCTTTCATGACACTGAGAAATGGCAAGAAGGTATTTTCCTGTTTTATACTTTGTCTGATATTAATTATAGGGAAGGAAACAAGGAGACGTAAGGAATGTTCTTAGTCAATAGAAACCCCAGCTCAAATACCATCTCTGACATTTACTAGCTTTACCGTGGGCAAAGCATTTTACTCTCTTAGTTTCAATTCCCTCATCTGTAAAATGGGGATAATATATCTATAATACCTGTCTCACCAATTTATTATGAGGATAAGATGAACTAATTTAGATAGAGTTAGAGATATATAGATCTACCTAGATATATATCTATATATGTGGGTGTGTACAAATGCATATATGCATACATATACATAGCTAGAGAAATAGATTTAGATAACATTTTGCAAAACCTATATAATTTATAATATATTCTAATAATAGCACCAAATCATCTTCATCATCATCGTCATTATTTAATAGCCTAGCACTTAAAAATATTATTTTACCTTCACAATACCCTTAGGAGGTAGGTACTATTATGATCCCCATTTTATAGATAAAGAAACAGAGGCAGACAGAGCTTAAGTGTCTTTTTTGTTCAGGGTCACTCAGCTAGTTTGAGTCTGGATTTGAACTCCAGACTTCCTGACTCCAGATCTAGCCTTGTATCCACTCAGCCACCTACCTGCCTATATCAGTGTAAGCTATTAGGATCAAAGGATCACTTAAGTTTTCTCTGTGATTGCATCTGTCAAGGAACTGTGGTTGATCTTGACCCACAAACAGGAGACCCCTTATTAAAGGAGAGCTTCTAGGGCCAAGTTGTCCAGTCAAATGATGTCTGTTGGTTTTGGCAACCAAAAAGCAATAAGCAATAGGATCTTTTATTCTCTCTGCCTCTCAGTGTATTGTTAACAGTGAATAGGTCATCTCTGGATTACATCTCGAAAAGTGACTGAGTTTAAAATGGCATGTAAGCCCAGGTTTTCTTTTCTGCCTCAGAAAAAGCAAGAAATACTCCCAAGTAAGAAAAAGAACAATAATGAAAAGAGGAGGATAAATAAAAAGAAGATCCTACCAAGTAATTCCCACAAGAAGAATGTAAAATAACAGAGGGCCATCCTATTGCCTAAAATAATTTTAGTTTAATTTAATCTGTATTTTATACCCTAGCTCTCACTATGGACCCACCTTATAGACTCTGTAGTGTCACATGGTTGTCATAGTTTCAGAGGCAGGAAAAAGTCTGAGACTGACAGCAAGTAGGACAGATTTCCCCACTACTACCCCCCAAAGCATTCTCTTATTACCATTGGCTCCCCACTTCATTCATAAAAGAGATAATGAAAAGGTAAGGAGTAAAATCAGTGCTCTTAATTAAAAAAAAATCAGGAGACTAGATGTCTTAGAGCATATACTAGAAACCCTTAGCAAAGCAGTGGGTACTTTTGGGGAGGAGGGGGAATAAGTGGAAATTTAAAAATCTAGTGGTAGAAGTAACAGAACAAAGTTAAAACATCAAAATTGGAAGAATATATATTAATCTATTGTCAAAACCAACCAGCCTGGAAAGTAAGGCTCAAGGAGATGATTTAATAATCCTCAGGTTCATGACAGAGTATGACAAAACAAAAAATCTGAATACCATATTTCAAGAAATTGAAAATAAAATTGCCTAAAAATATTGCAACCAGAGGACAAGAGTACAGGGCTACAGAGAGAAACCCTACATATAACATGCTCAGAAATGCAATTGCCATGCTTAAGCATTCCCTGATAGAAGAAGAATATTGCACTCAGCTAGTTAGAATTAGATTACATATCAAGGAGCCATAATTACAACACAACAGTACTTTATGTCAGCAATGATAAAAAATGGTGTATACAAAAAAAATCCAAGGAAAATAGCATTTACCTAGGAATCCTGCAAAGTTGAGCATAATCCTACATGGAGAAAAAATGACTTTTAATAATAACTTCCAAACATTCCTGTTGAGAAAACCAAAGTTCATCAAAAGTTTTCAAAAGGCAAACCCAGCCAATCAAACTTGAGAAATGTGTGGACTTGGGCAGCTTCATTTCTACAAGTTCCCAAAAAGCTTTTCAAAAGAAAAAATTTCCACTTGTTCCCTTGGGAAATATGAAAAGTACAAATAAGGCCACAAATCAGTAAGCAAATGCAAAATTACCCCCCTTGTTGTGCCTTCTAAACTATATAACATTTTTAGATATGTGAAATAAGAAATGTAATCATGAAAGACAGGTAAAACTGTGTTTTATTTTTGCTTGGCATTATTCATTTGTTTGACAGTGGACAAACTAGACTAGAAAATTTTTGGGTGGGAGAGTAGGAAGAAAAATTCATGAAGAAATCTGAAAATTAAAAAAATGAGTTTACTTGTGGTTGTGCTCAGGAAAGGATGGTTAAAAATAGAACTTTATTATTCACTGTACCTATAGAGGCCCATCATATGCCACTAAATGGCCTCATAGAGCAGCCACTTATAAGAGAACGCAAATTCTGTTCCAGATTGCCAGGGACTTTCATTGAGATCTGGATTGTTAATTATCTTATGACTCCCAATCAGAACCACAGAATTTGAATTGGAAAAGACCTTATGGATTATAGAGCCCAACCTCCCTTCATTTTCTAGATAAAGTAATTGTAATCCAGATAACAAAAGCAGCAGTTTGCCTTAGTTCACTCAGGTAGCAAGTGGCAATTGTCTTAAATCTAAAGACCTTTCCCCTATAGTAGACTTACCCTGAGACAACACAACAAAAGATGTTACTAAATAATATAAAATCTGCACATGATGAGTGGTACAAGCTGGTACATGTAGCATTTGCAACAAGTGTTCATAGGAGAGAGATTATGATGACTTATAGTGGCCAAGGAATGCTACCCTGGGTCTTGAAGCATGATTGGGAGCTAAGAAGGCAAAGATGTTCGTTTAATTGCTCATGACATTTAAAACTTAAACTGAGAA
Source organism: Gymnobelideus leadbeateri (assembly GCA_011680675.1). Taxonomy (NCBI): domain Eukaryota; kingdom Metazoa; phylum Chordata; class Mammalia; order Diprotodontia; family Petauridae; genus Gymnobelideus; species Gymnobelideus leadbeateri. Next base: position 767,817 of record WOXC01006572.1, read on the forward strand.
AAACCAGCCTTATTTGTTGGTACATGTATGCCCCAAGGCTGTGTCTTAGACCCTCTCTATCCCTTTCCTTAGTCTCAATGCAGATCCTTCTTTAATGTGTGTGATCAGCCCTCACCTCATTCCCGATCTCTCTAACATTTAGATGTCTCCAGTCATGCAGTTCCATAGGTATTTCAAACTCAACACTTCCAAAACAGAACTCTTTTCCCTAAGCCCCCTGCCCTCTTCCTAACCCCTCTGATTCAGGGGACTACTCGCCTTCTGATTACCCAGACTCCCAGCCTTATTCTTGACAGCTCATTCTGCCTCCCTCATTGTATCCAGCTATTACCAGGTGTTGCCTGTTCTAGTTATACAGCATCTCTAACATCTGTCCCCTTCTCTTCACCCTTCATAAGTCCAGTGCCTCAGCTCAGGCCCCCTCCCCTCTTGCCTGAACTGTGTCAGTATTTTCCTTGTCAGTCTTCTGGCCTCAGATCTCTTCTATCTCTAATTCATCCTTTACATGGCTGCTAATGCAGTGTTTCCTAAGTGTGGGTCTGACATAGTGATTCCCTGACTCAGGCAGTTGTCTCTAAAATTATTAGTAATTATAGCTAATCTATATAGTGCTTTAGTTTTGCAAAAATTATCTAATTTGATTCTCATTTATAACAACCCTGAGAGGTAGTGCCGTTATGATCCCCATTTTGCAAATGAAGAAAAAGAGACTAGCCCAGGGTCACACAGTCAGTAGGTACCTGGGGTAAGACAGGATTTGAACTCAGGTCTTTCTGACTTGAGACTCAGCACTCTGTCCACAGTGGCACCACCCAGCTGTTTGGCATTTAAGTACTTCACAGTCTGGCTCCAGCTCATTCTGTGTCAGCCTTTGTACAGAGGGTCCCCCATATCTGGAAGGTACTCCCTTCCTCACTTCCACTTCTTAGCATCCTGAACTTCCTTCAAAGCCCAGCCTCCAAGCTGCCTCCTACAGGAGACCCTTGCTGATTCTGTCCCAGCCCCCACTAAGCTACTATTGCTGCCCTCTCCCCCACCCAAAAAAAAACCCCTTGTATTTACTTTGTATATTTGTATTTCTTTAAGCACTCCTGGTGTTTCCCCTGATAACAATGTAGCTCTTTCAGGGGAGCAACAGTTTTGTTTTGATTTTTGTATCCCCAGAGTCTAGAACGTATCTGGCGTATAATTAGGTGCTTTAAAAAGCTTGTTGATCTTTTTTTTTTTTTTTTAGGTAAATAGATTTGTGAGGCATAAAACAACTGTTCAGCAATTAAGACCACAACATGTAGGAAGATGGTTCCTCTGTGTTATCAAATACATTCTCAGAGAGGCAGCCAAAGATACACAGTATTGCAAGTCATAAGTTCCAGGACATTAACTTTTCCAAAGTAAGATTGTCTTGTGACTGTGGACAAGTCACCTAACCTTTAGTAATGCAAGATGTAGATAACAGCATGCATGGGACGGCTGTGAAGCTCAGATGCCACAATGCACATACATAGTGAAGTTCTGTTCTTCTGTTCTTCATGTTCTTCTGTTCTTCTTTGGAATGATGGCCACCCCGTGAGCCACGGCACTCACCTTTTAAATGGAATCACAGTTTGACCCTGGCTTTGGTACCTTTGCCATCATTTCTTCTAACGTCGGCCAGTGACTGCCTGCACACATAATACGTAGCCTCCTTCCTGGCAAAGTAGAGTATGTAGAGTATGACAAAGTGTTGTATGGCATTTATTTTTAATGTATTAAAATTAAGTTTGGAAGGAAAAAAAGATCATCTGCAGAAGCCTGCCTTTTTTCCTTGCCATGTGTTCAGACAGGATGCCCTTGATAGTGTGAAGACCATTCTCATAAAGATTTTATAGAGATGAGAAAGTAGGCATATAGGTCAATAGTTGCTAATGTCTTCTTAATAGCCTCTTTTTAATAATAATACTATCTTTGATCTCTTCATTCTTTTAGGCTCTTTCTCTCTGATAGATCATGAAACATGATCCCTGAATATCTTGAAAACGTTACCTTGAGCATAGATTTCTTCCCCATATATTTAGGTAGGGCTAACCAGTCTTTACCATTTTTTCCAAAGCCCCCTTTCCACTTTTCTTCTTCTGGCACCTAGATAGAGTGATCCAGGTATCATCTATAGCAAGAGTAAATTATCAACAGAATGGTAGAAAAAATGTTCTACTTGGTGGCTCTTTGTTTTCCCAATGGTAGCTTCTATAAATGCTCCTGAGATGATGGATCTGAGGTGCTAAGCTTTCTGCAGAATTGTGTTCTTCTCTATAATTCATTGCCTTTTATTATTTTTTTAAGATAATACTTTGTAATTTTCAATCACATTTATTTATTGCAATCACAACTCTCCCGTTTCCACTTCTCAGGGAATTTTATAAGCAGTCCTTTCCTGTTCTGTTAAGTGTACGTCTTTCTCCAGACACCTCCATATCTGAATCTACCCACCAAACTTAACAACAACAACAATAACAATGACTAACATTTACATAGCTTTCACTATATGCCAGGAACTGTGCTTTACAAGTATTAGCATCACTGGGAGGTAGATCTATTTTATAGATGTGGAAACTGAGGCAAACAGAGGTTAAAGTGACTTGGCCGGGGTCACACATCTAGGAGGTATTTGAGACTGGAGTTGAACTTAGGTCTTCTTGACTCCAGACTTGGTGGTCTATCCACTGCACCACCTTACCCCCACTTCCACCTGACAAATACCTTAAAAGGCCTTCTGGATCATTCTGATAGATCTCCGTTGGTCTTCAGCACAAGATTCATCAACTTTACCCCATGGCCTGCACACGAGACTTTCTAAAATCCTAGCTGCTTTGTACATGATCAGCAAAATATCCATTTCATCAAGAGCTCCTTTGCTCACCATAACTAGAGGACCTTCTTTTTTCCTAAAGTAGGGCTAGTTTCTGTTTAAATTCTAGGTTCTGTTGGCTCTGTCGTTGTCTCTCTGCTCTGCTTCATTCCCTTTCCCTTTCTCTTTCCCTTTCCCTTTCCCTTCCTCTTCCTTTTTCTCTTTCTCTTCCTGTTTCTCTTTCTCCTCTCTTTGGGTGAGGCACAGCAAAGACAGCTGCTTGGGTTAGGCTTGTGGGAATGTTGTAAAATGTTAAAGCTGAGGATAGCCCTAGAGACTACCTGGTCCAAGTTCTACAGTTTACAGTTGAGGAAACAGAAGCCCAGACAGGCAGTGTAATCTAGGCAAAGTCACTACAGCAAGCATACAGACCTGCTTTTTTTTTTTTTTTGTAAACCACCACTTCTTTAAAAGTATAACAATTTGAGAGAGGGAGAGGGAAGTTTTACATGCATAGAACGTAAGCCAGTAAGTCAGTAAGTCAGTCATAGAATGTAAGTCAGTCAAGCAGTAGCATTTTTTAAAGAATCTGCTACATGCCAAGTACTGTTCTGTGTTAGGGATACAATGAAAGTGGGGAAAACATCCCAGTTTGGCAGCTGAGCACAGGATGAACTAGAATAGGAAGAGACTTGAGACAGAGAACCCAACCAGTGGGCTGGTTCCATAGACTGGGAATGAGGCGATGAGGGTTTGCAGTGTCAGAGAGAAGAGACTATGTATGAAAGACTATAAAAAAGTAGACACAACAGGATTTGACTTCTGATTGGAGATGGAGGATGAAGGAATGTCACCTAACCTATGAGCCTGAGTGACTGGGAGTATTTTCTCCTTGATCTGGGGGGGGGGGGGGGTGTCTGGAATTTGGATACGTTATTCTCTTGAGTCTTCATTTTGTGATCTCTTTCAGGAGGTGATTGTTGGATTCCTTCAGTTTCTATTTTCCCCTCTGGTTCTAGAATATCAGGACAATTTTCCTGGATAATTTCTTGAAAGTTTATGTCTAGCCTCTTTTTCTTTTTTAATCATGACTTTCAGGTAGTCCAATAATTCTTAAATTATCTCTCCTGGATCTATTTTCCAGGTCAGTTGTTTTTCCAATATTTCATATTTTCTTCTATTTTTTCATTCTTTTGATTTTGTTTGATTATTTCTTGGTGTCCAATAAAGTCATTAGCTTCCACTTGCCCAATTCTAACTTTTAAGGAGTTCTTCTCTTCAGTGTTAGCCAATTCTGCTTTTCAAGGCATTCTTCTCTCATTGGACTTTTTTAAAAACCTCTTTTACCATTTGACCAATTCTGTTTTCGAAGGTGCCATTTTCTTCAGTGTTTTTTTTTTTTGTGCCGCCTTTACCAAGCTGTTGACTCTTTTTTCATTATTTTCTTGCATCACTCTCATTTCTCTTCCCAATTTTTCCTCTACCTCTTTTACTTGATTTTTAAAATACTTTTTGAGCTCTTCTATGGCCTGAGACCAATTCATGTTTTTCTTTGAGGCTTTCTGTGCAGGAATTTTGACTTCATTATCTTCTTCTGACCATGTGTTTTGATCTTCCTTGTCACCATAGTAATTTTCTGTGGTCAGAATTTTTTTTCTGTTGTTTCCTCATTTCCCAGCCTATTTCTTGACTTTTAACTCTATGCTAAAGTGGGACTTTCTTCCTAAGTAGAGGGAGCATTGTTCCAAGTTTCAGGTTTTTTTGTACAACTGTTTTCAGAGGTAATTCTGGGGACCTGTAAGTTTTTGGCTCTTCCAAGATGGTATGGGCCAGGGAAAGGTGTGTTTGCTACTCTTCTGTACTGTGCACTGGTTTGTGAGTGACCATAACTGGAACTATGACCGGGGTCCCTGCTCCCCAGCATCTGCAAGCTCTGCTGTGCTAGTGCTCTTTCTCTCACTGGGACTAAGACCCAGGATTGCAATCCAGATCCAGGTGTAGGCAATGCAACAGAGTCCTGCCCCTGGTGCCAGCAAAGGGACCCCTATAAATCTCCTTCTGACCCTTTGTCCAATCCCCGTGCCATCTGCGGTTTGAGAGGTCTAGAAACCACCACTGCCACCAGTGATTCAGTCACCCTTAAACCTGCTCCTAGTTTGCTGGGGTCCAGTTTGTGCTGGACTGCGCTCCTCTCTCACCCTGGTGGCTGTTCCTGATGACCTTCTGAATTGTGTTGGGCTGGAAAATTGTTTCACTCAATCTTTTTGTGCTCTCGAGTTTGTTTAGTCATTATTTAAAGGCATTTGGAGGGGTTTGAGGGAGACTTCAGGCGAGTCCCTGCCTTTACTCTGCCATCTTGACTCCACTTCCTCTATGATGATGGTACTCTTGACAATAACAGAGTTGGAAGAAAAGAATATCAAGAAGGAGAAACGGGTGACTGGCTGTGTCAAAGGCTACAGAGAGGTTGTGAAGGATACGGACTGAGAAAGAGCCTTTAGATGCAGTGACTAAGAGACCTCGATAACTTTGGACAGAGCGGTTGCTATTGAATAAAGTTGGAAACCAGGGTGTTGAGAAGCAAATGTGAGGAAAGGAAATGCAGGGCCCCATTGTAGATGGTCTTCTCAAGGAGTGTAGCCACAGAAGGGAGAAGTGTAGGATAATAGTGGAAGGGAAGAGATGGATCAAGTGAGGGGGTTTTGTGCATAAGTGTGATGTGGACATGTTTTTAGGCAGTAGAAAAGCAGTGGGTAAACAGAAAGGTAGTGAAGATTTAAGTGAGACAGTCAGGACAATAGATGGGGCAATCTATTGGGGAAGACAGGGTAGAACGTGCTCACGAGTACACATGGAAAGGTTTGCCCAGCAAGGAGAAGGGCCACCTGTGAGACAGGTGAAGGAGGCAGTAGTGACAGAGGGCATTTGTGGAGTCTGGCTCTAGAATATAGCAGGCAAGATTCTAGCCATGTGGAATGAACAGTAAACTTAGTATAGGTCAATGTTTGGCATAGTTTACTAGAAAAATGCACTCCCCACGCTCAGTTCTGCCATGAACATGTTACATTTTACCTCAGCGGGACTTGGGTCTTCAGCTGTAAGCTGCTAGAGTTAGATTATGTGATTTCTAAGGCCCCCTTCACCCCTAATTATCTGTTAATTCAGTGCCTCATAGATTTTTCAGAGAATCTCACAGCTCTTTTTCCCTAAGTCTTGACTTAAAGGATGCCCACTTATTCTGGACCTTTCACAATTGATGCTGGCTTTGGTCAGTGAGAGGTCACTGGAGGTTTCCTTCAGATTTTGCCCTAAAGGGCTTGAGCCAAACAAATCCTGGTCAAAGTGGAATGACAAGGAATGTGGAAGAATAAGCTTTGGAAATCTGCCTGGCTTATGCCAAACCTTGGGGTGATGAGTGGGAGAACCTACTGTCCTATGGGAAACAAAACCATGTGTTTGCTTAGGAAACATGTTAACAAGCGGGCATTTTAAACTTAGATTTTCTCTGTCTCAGGATTCAGAGTGGCCTAGACACTTTTTAGTTCATGGAGCAACTTGCCTGAATTATACCTGGCCCTCTCAATTTGAGTGAAAATGTAACATCCAGAGATGCTTCCCCTTTGCCTATCAAAACATCAGCTATTTTTTTCTGAGGTGGATGCTTTTGAAGAAGCTACCTTTTTATTTTCATCTGTTAAGTTTGAGTGAGGCACGATAGTCCAGTGTGCATTGCATAGTGGCCAATAAGTCCATTTCTCTTCTGGCCCCAGGCTTAGACACAGAGAATTCCCTCCAAAATGGAGTTTTCCTGGCCAGGGCCCTCTATCCTGTGAGTTCCTGTCCCAGCTTCATTGGAGGACAAGGGACTTAAAGGAGAGAGTGAATACGTTGTGTATTTATGAGAGTTTATTTGATATTTTGGGAAAAGAGTTCATTCCTCTCTTCTTATATCCCATAAAACAGGGGCTCTTAATCTGGGGTCTGTAAGCCTGTTTTTCAAATAATTTTTATAACTGTGGTTCCGTAGAATTACTTTTCCTTCATAATCTTATGTATTTTTATTCTATGAATTGAAATGGATGATTCTGAGAAGTAATCCACAGACTTCATTCACCAGACTGCCTGCAGGAGGGGTCCAGGACACAAGAAAGGTTAAGAGCCCCAGCTTTGGAGCAGTGCAGACCTGGCCAGATTCTTTAATGAGGCAGGTTGTACCAGGTAGAAGACTAGCCACATTTCCCTCTATTTGTTTTCTTTTCCATCACATTTCTCCTTCTCTCCCACCTTTGCTGTACTTTTCATTTCCTTTCTGATCCCCAGCTTTCTCCTAGCTTGGGGGTATGACTCTCGTTCTGTAACTCATCACTGACCTGAATGGAGCAGCAGTAGTCAGTGTGTATATGTGGCAGGTACTCTTGGGGATGAGGTACAGAAGGAAACTTGTCCAGTGGAATTTTTTAAGCCTCCTGGCTTTCAAAGGAACAGGAGTCAAGGTCAGCTGTGATCAGGATAGGCCCTGAAGGGTACACCTTGGAGCAAGTCACCCCTAGAACTCTCATGTGGCCTTTGGGGTTACCATGTGGAGAGTTCTGCCTTAGGGAAAAATTTCTGCTCTTCAGGGAAAGGCTGTGTCTTTCAAATTAGTCATGTCCCTCATATTGTGTCTTCTGGTGGTGGCATCAGAAAGCTGTCAACAGAAGGAGAGCATCTCAAGTGTTCTTCCCAACTCTTCTGCCAAAAGCTGGGGTTGGAGTCATAGGTACTTGAGTCTGGAAATTCCAACTGGCCCTTAGCCCTGATTTACTAAATTTTCTAACAAGCTGTTTGAATAGTTTAGATGGTTCAGGAGCAGGATCCGTTTTTTCCTGGATTGTATTGTTCTGCTTCCAGTGTCCAGTTCTTCCCCTCACTCCCAATTCCAGCAGCATTATGGGGGAATCAAAGGTAAGGGTCCACATAGAGCCTACCATACTCCCACTAAAAAGCTGTGTGGCCTCAGTAGTTCCCGGCCTCCTCTCCTCTTCCATTTTTACCAGCTAATGAGCTTGGCTTTGCTGTACTGGGGGCTGAATTAGTATTGTCCTAGTGTCTTGATGAAACCAACAGATCTTTGATTTAAGTGGGTTAGTGCCAGACAAGTTACAGTGGGACCCCAGAACCTAATGGCCCTCCTACAATGGATTGTTGTTGTGTTTGTCCTTCATTTCTGAAAAGGACCATGACATCAGGGAGATGGATGACCTGACCTGCAGTTGACTTTGATTTGATCAAGGGAGGACTGTGCATGATCACCAATCTCACTTTCTCCTCCAGAGCCATCTGGGTCTGGTAGCCAGATATTCATCATCATTCATCAGGATGACTGGAGATGGCCCAAAATGCAGTGGGAGACCCTGATCCTTTTAGGCTAAGGTCTTTTCAAGTTCTCACTTTGAGTGAAGTAATGCCCATTCAGTGAATAGACCTCTTTAAGAAGTGAGTCAAGGGATGTCCCCTTTAATCAAAAAAGAAAAAAAAAAAACTCAGGAGGAGGAAACCCTTGGCTTTGTTGGCTGAAAGAGGAACAATTACTATTTACATTCACCATTAAGTAGAATGGTTTAGTTTACTCACTATTATAGTTGATTGTTGTCCTTCATTCTTGAAGAGGACCAAAGTTAAGTTAGAGTATGCTGGGGATGTTCTACCAGAGGTCAGACACAAATAGTCCATGTAAACATTTAGGGTGAATTCTCTAAATTTGCCCATCCTGCATTTCTTTTGAGCTTCAGTTCTGTTTGGCTTATAGAGCACATCATGGCTGATGAGGGCACCGCAGGCTAGGCTGTCCAGTGCAGGAGTCTCCCATGTCACACAATCAATTCCAAAGTTCTTCAGAGAAGCCCTGAGGAAGAAAAGGAGGCATGTGCTGATATCAGCTTGAGGTCCTCAGGACTAAATATTGAGATCCAAAGCTATTATATCAAATTCTTTTGTAATATTCTGATTAGAGTCCATGGACAGTGGGGGTGGGGCTGGACCCTTGAAGCCTCGATTATCGCAGCTGACATAAGTCACACTTTGATGTTGGAAGCCTGCCCCGGCTCCCTCATCCCGTCATTTCTAACTTGGCTGATGGCCTCATTTTGTCTCCATTTCTTTTAGCTTTAACTTCTCCCAAACCGAACCTGATGGGTCTGCCTGGCACCACGGTCCCTTCACCTGGCCTTCCGACATCTGGATTACCAAATAAACAGTCGTCAGCCTCGCTGAGCTCCCCGACCCCAGCACAAGCCACTATGGCCATGACCCCGCAACAACCCCCCCAGCCCCAGCAGCAGCAGCAGCCGCCCCTGGTGCAGCAGCAGCAGCAGCAGCCTCCTCCACCAACACCGGTGCAGCAGCAGCAGCAACCGCCACCTCCGCAGCAGCAGCCTTTGCAGCAGCAGCAGCAGCCTTTGCAGCAGCAGCAGCAGCGAAAGGACAAGGAAGTAGAGAAAATGAAAGAAAAAGAAAAGGCACATAAAGGGAAAGGGGAGACCCTGGTGGGTCCCAAGAAGGACAAAGGAGAGGCCCCTGCAGCGACCCTCTCTGCCCCGTTACCCACAATGGAGTATGCGGTGGACCCGACGCAGCTGCAGGCCCTGCAGGCAGCCTTGACCTCGGACCCCACCGCCCTGCTCACCAGCCAGTTCCTTCCTTACTTCGTCCCCGGCTTCTCCCCTTACTATGCCCCCCAGATCCCGGGCGCCCTGCAGAGCGGCTACCTGCAGCCCATGTACGGCATGGAGGGCCTGTTCCCCTACAGCCCTGCGCTGTCGCAGGCCCTGATGGGGCTGTCCCCTGGCTCCTTGCTTCAGCAGTATCAGCAATACCAGCAGAGCCTGCAAGAGGCGCTGCAGCAGCAGCAGCAGCAACGCCAGCTGCAGCAGCAGCCACAGCAGCAGCAGCAGCACCAACCACAGAAGGTACCGCAGCAGCAGCAGCAGCAGCAGCAAGCGCCCCAGCCGCAGCAGCAGCAGCAGCAGCCGCCCAAAGCAAGCCAAACCCCAGTCCCCCCGGGGGCTGCTTCCCCCGACAAAGACCCTGCCAAAGAATCCCCCAAACAAGAAGAGCAGAAAAGTGCACCCCGCGAGGTGTCCCCCCTCCTGCCGAAACCCCCAGAAGAGCCAGAAGCGGAAAGCAAAAGTGCGGACTCCCTCTCCGACCCCTTCATTGTTCCAAAGGTGCAGTACAAGCTGGTCTGCCGCAAGTGCCAGGCGGGCTTCGGCGACGAGGAGGCGGCCACGAGCCACCTGAAGTCCCTCTGCTTCTTGGGCCAGGCGGCGGCGAGCCTGCAGGAGATGGTGCTCCACGTGCCCACGGGTGGCGGCGGTGGCGGCGGGGGGTCCGGCGGCGGGGGCGGGGGCGGCGGGGGCCCCTACCACTGCCTGGCCTGCGAGAGCACCCTCTGCGGGGACGAGGCGCTGAGTCAACATCTCGAGTCGACCTTGCACAAACACAGAACAATCACGAGAGCAGCAAGAAACGCCAAAGAGCACCCTAGTTTATTACCTCACTCTGCCTGCTTCCCCGGTCCTGGCACCGCATCTACCTCGCAGTCTGCCGCTCACTCAAACGACAGCCCCCCGCCCCCCTCCTCCTCCTCCTCCTCTTCCTCCTCCTCCTCCTCCTCCTCCTCCTCCTCCTCCTCCTCCTCCTCCTCCTCCTCCTCTTCAGCTTCCCCCCACGCCTCCTCCAGAAAGTCTTGGCCTCCAGGGGTCCCTCGGGCTTCGGTTGGGAAGCCTGCTTTTCCTCCTCTCTCCTCATCTTCAACGGTTACCTCAAGTTCATGCAGCACCTCAGGGGTTCAGCCCTCGATGCCAACAGACGACTATTCGGAGGAGTCTGACACGGATCTTAGCCAAAAGTCCGAGGGGCCAGCCAGCCCGGCCGAGGGGCCCCCGGCCCCCAGCTGCCCCCCCCAGGACCCTGGTCTAGCTAGTGTAGGAATGGACCCCTTCAGATTGTAAGCTTTGAAGATGAACAATTTAAAAACACACACAAACACACACACAAACACACACAAATGAATTTAAATAAAAAAATTAATAACAAACCAATTTCAAAAATAGACTAACTGCAATTCCAAAGCTTCTAACCAAAAAAAAAAAAAAGAAAAAAAAAGAAAAAAAAAGAAAAAGCGTGGGTTGTTTTCCCATATAACTATCTATGCCGGTGATTTTACATTCTTACCTTTTTTTTTCTTTTACTATAAAATACCAACTCTGTTACATTTGTCCTTTTGAAGGTACTATTGGTCTGGGAGACAGAAGTCCATAGGGCCTCCTCATTGTCTTTGGAGCTTACACCCCCTTGTATATTGCCCCTTTTCAATAACGCCCCAATTGATAGCACAGCAGAGTCCGGCATGCACTGTATGGGAAAGCAGTCCACCTTGTTACAGTTTTAAATTTCTTGCTATCTTAGCATTCAGATACCAATGGCTTGCTAAAAGAAAAAAGAAATGTAATGTCTTTTTATTCTCAGGTCAATCGCTCACACTTTGTTCTGTTTTCAGAATCATTGTTTTATATATATATATATATAAATATATATATTTTCTTTTTTTTGTTCCAGAAAAGATTTTTTTGTTTGTTAATTTAAAAATGGGCAGAAAGTATTCGAGAAAGAAAAAAAAAACAATGTGAACTGCTTTAGCTTTCTGGGGATTTTAAGGATAGCTTTTCTGCTGAAGCCAATTTCAAGGGGAAAAGTTAAGCACTCCCACTTTTCAGAAAAAAAAATAATAAACACACAAAGAGTGTTGAGGACTTGTAGCTAAAAAAATAAGTTTTAAAAAAACTGACTTTCTGTATTTATGATAGATATGACCATTTTTGGTGTTGAGTAGATTGTTGCATTGGAAATGAACTGAAGCAGTATGGTAGATTTAAAAGAAAAAAAACCTTTTGTGTACATTTAGCTTTTGTATGGTCCAGCTGACAGCTCCTCATTTGATGTTGTCTTGTTCATTCCTAGCAGATAGATTGCAATCCGTTGATTCGCCGAAGCTTTTCTCCCCTTTGTCCCTTTATTCCCCCATCCCCCATCCTGTAATCTTCCACTTAAGGTGGCTGCCTTCATTTCTTAGAGGGTGGCTGCATAATTATTTTATAAAAACTAAAGAAAGAAGTTCAAAGGGTTTTTGGGGTCACTAGGATCCTCACAGAATATTTTTGGTTGGGGAGTTGAAACTTTTTAAGGCGTATACATCCTAGTTACCTATGTCTGTTACCTTCGTGCACTTATATTTTATTTTTCTTTCCTCTGTTTTTTTTTCTTCCTTCCCGTCTTCCTTTTCTTGTTTGGTAGATGCTTCAAAGATTCTTTTCCTAAAACAAAAGCATTTATTTCTGTTTGTGTAATTGGACTGAGCACTTTTTTTCCAAACAAATTTTTGGTTAGGTGTTTGTTTTGGTTTTGATTTGTTTTGAGTTGTTTTTTTTTCCTCTCAGAAAAAAAAAAAAAGAAATTTCATGCTTTAAATAAAATCCAAAGACACACCCTTTCACTGCTGGTGCAGGAAGAGGGGGAAAGGGTTCTTGTTACTTGAGAATTTGTTTCTGAATTAAACAAAACAAGACTAAGTTTAAATAAAGGAAAAAAAGAGAAAAAGATTTCCCAGGTTGTTATCTGTGCTTCTTCTGCAAGCAGAGAGGCAGCTGTTTAATGACGATTCCACATACCAAAAGACACGTTTTTACTTCAGAGTTTTGTCCTTGTGTTAGGCAGTCTGAGCGGTGAATGATCCAGAAGGGGCAGCCAACCAAGAATCAGATAGCAGTGTACAGAAAAACAAAACCCAACAGACAAAAAAAAAAAAAAAAAGGAACCGGACATAAGGCACTTGTGTTTGTTAATCTCTGTATTCCTGTAACACAACACAACACAATGCAACGCGCCCTTTCTCATCTTTAAAAGTCTGGACTTTGAAAGGAAAACTTTGTGCTGCTAAAAATGTAGATTTCGGAGACAAATAAATGCTTTGCTGTTTCACTTTCGTAGCCAAAAGTCAACAGAAACAATCTTCCCTCACCCCACCCCTTTGCCCGGAAAGTGTGAGATCCTCCCTCCCCAACCCCCATCCCCACCTCCCTTTTCTTTCTACTCCTTATGTTTCAAAAGGGAACTTTGAAGACTGTGAACTAGGTTCCATTGGTCTGTCACCTTTCCGGCTGCTTTCCCCAGTGCTGAAGCCACTCATTCATCGGCTTTGCAAAAGACTGGAGCATTCCACGATAGGAAAATGGATTTCGTTTTTTTTTTAAGCCGGGACTGTTTTTATTTTTATGAGGTTTTTGTTTTTAGTTTAATGAAAGAGCAGATCCTGAACTGTTGTACATATTTCTAACTAGGCTGATGCACAGTGCAAATTCCTTTTTTTAATTGTTTTTTTTTTAAGTAGAAAATACTAAAGAGTACCATCTAAATATTCATACCAGTATCCAGTTGTAGCATAAGGTGTCAAAAAAAGTACACAAACCATTTGCTGTTTTAACAAGCTGTTTTCTTTTAACAGAAATTCTTGTATTTCTCCCTGTGTTTGAGATGAACATTTTTTAAATTCTAAAGTTGTACAGTTTTTTTGTTTTCCATTATTTTATCTTGTTTGTAATTCTATGAAATATATATATATATATTTTTTGCCATTTAACTGTTGTATGTTACTCTGTGTCTGTATCATATAGAATTTTTTGTTTGTTTTTGGTTTTCTATGTGATACCAATTAACAATTTAACACTAGCTTTATCTGTCAAATTCTGCTAGGTCTCTTCTAAAACTTTTTTTTTTAATGATATTGCTTGGTAATAGTGCAATTTCTACCCCCCCCCCCCAACTTTTAATTCATTTCCTTGAATTTTTTCCACCCTTCAGGATTTGGAAGATGGGGTGTTTGGGTGTTCTCACTACCCACCCCCCAAAAAAAGATTACATCCTTCCTCTCTGGAAGATCAGATGCTGTAGGATGGTGTTAGGGCCCAGTATGCAGGCAGGGACCAGGTACTCTGCCTGATTTTCCCTGGCCTGTGGGAGCATTGGCAAACAGCAATGGGGTTGGGGAAGCCTTAATTCCCACCTAATGATTGTTTCCCAGATGTTAATGTGACTAGCCAAACTTAGTTTAACCCTGAGTAGGATGCACAGAGTAAATGATTTTTCTCCAGTCACAAGAATTCTCTACTTGGGAGACAATCCCAAGAATAGCAGAACTTTGATAATTAAAGAGTACAAACTAAGATGCTTCTACCCAAGGTGGTTGAGTGACCAGTGTGATTGGTTTTTTTGTTTGTTTTTTAAGCAGGCAAATTAACTTCCAAATTTATTTGTCAATAGACGGATATCTTGATTTCAGTTTAGAGTAGTTTCCATCTGGGAATTAGTCCTGTCTGCTGCCTGGTAGAAGGATGAATGTTATTCTGTAGCCCCTTTTTTTCAAAATCAGCCCTGCCCCCAATTTTTTAATCCTGAACAACATGGTTTCTATCTTCACCCCAACCAGAAGGGTGATGACGCTGGATTGGCTAGGACTATTTTGTCATAGTACCAAATGAATCCACAGAGTTCCCCTTCTTCCTCCCCTCAAAAAAGGTGGGAGAAGATAGCCTTCCATCTCCCATCTCCCCTCCCCACATGCACACCCCTAAACCCTCACAATACAAGGAAAAGATTTAAAACACTTAGCAGGTTTTTCATTTGTTTTTAAATTAAAAGCTATTTAAAGAGATGAATGTGGCCAAAGTTTTACACAATTGAAAATAAAGTAAAACACTTGGCATGTGTTAAAGAAACCTGATTTTATCAGGCATGTCAGGAAGATGCAGGAAGGAGAGAGGCAGTAACCCAAGCCAGTGCACTTGATGTTCATGGACATATATTTTTTTTAAATAATAAATTAAATTAAAACATTTTAAATAGAAGCAGAAATTGAGTTGGTTGGTTGGTTTGTTGGCGCTGAGATACTGCCCACTGTGAAACACAAAGCTTTGACTAGTTTTTTTGTTTACTTTCTTTTGTGGGGGGAGGGGGGCGAGTTTGGGTAGGACAGAAAAACGTAAATGATCGTTACCCTGAGGTGAAGAGGTATATGAACAGCCTTTGCAATGTACAAAAAAAAAAATAGAGCAAATGAAACCAAAAAATGATGTTCTTGGTGTTTTTCTATAATGTAGTCTTGTTAGCTTTTTTTGTTACTGTAAACAATGCTGATCTCAAACTGTACCAAAATAACATGGAGACTAACAGAAACAGAAACCACATGGAACTTTCAAAACTTAAAAAAAAAAATTTGTCACAAAAAAACTTTGTTGTCATAGTTAAGTTGATTGTAGATGGTAATTGAATATACTCCTTTGAAAATATTTCATCAAGTATGTTTCCTGCTCATTGTGATACATTAAAAAAAATATGAGCAAAAAGCTCTTGTCTCCGATGTCACCAGGTGTGTGCTCTGGAATGGGGTGGGGGTGGGACTGAGTGGGTGGCCTTGACTGTGGGTGTTTGTGGAGTGAAAGTGCCTGAGTACTTGGGGACCGACCTTAAAGGATGTGTTGTTTTTCCTCATCCCCTGGCACTGGTGGAGAAAGTAGCAGAGAGCTTAGTTATGGCACAGTCCCATCTGTCTAATTGTAAGGGACAGATCCTCAGACTCAAATTAAGAGTATTTCATTTGACTTAGGGGACTTTATAAGAATCTCAGTCCCCTTGCTCTATAATTGTAGGCAATGGAAAAAAGGATGGCTGGGATACAAAAAAACAAAAACCCAGTCCACTCAACTTCTGTGAAACAAATTAGATTTAAGGTTATTAATATTTCTTCCCTCTGATTATGGGAGCTTGAGAGGGAGGGAGGAAGGAAAAGGAAGGGAAGGGAAGTTGAAGAAGTAGGTGCTTGACTACATTTCCCTTTACTAGCAAAGCTGTGTTTGGTGGACCACTACAGAACAGAGATTGGAAAAGGCTAAAATGGGTCATCTTGGATTCCAACAGACTGTCCCCATGCCTCTTATCAAAAAAAAAAAACCTCACCCCTCACAGCAGAAAATGCCTGAAATTCATGAATAAGGAGCCCATCCAAGATGAGACCCAGAGGCCTTGCATTCATCTCTAATTTATAGCTGCGGCTGATAAATAATTTACAAATCTATTGCAGCTGGGATTGGCAGGCCCCTTGAACAGGCTGTGTCCTTGGAAGGGCTGCTATTATCTGCCCTTGGACAGCAGGGGGCCCTTTCTTCCCTGGGGCTTGGGATTGACCGGCTCCTAGGGACTCAGCAAGACCTAGCTGTCCCAGTTTGTTTCCTTGATCCAGGGAAGTGGGGGAGAGGAAACCACCCTACTAATAACTTGGGAATTTCATAGGATTTTTTTTCTTTAAAGTCTGGAAGTGAATCTTCAAGCCCCCAGGATCACTGATTTCAGAGTATCTAGTCCTACTACTGCCCATCCCCATTTTACAGTTGAGGAAACTGAGGAAAGAGAAATAAAGTGATTGACCCAAGGTCAAGCTAGCATTGAATTCCAGAGAGATGAATCAGACTGAGGTCCTCATCTAGTCCAGGAAAAAGAAAGGTTGCACCCCCCCAGCTCAGTGTTGTTGCCACTATGACAAGGAGGCAGCATTGGGGTCAGGCTCCCCACCTATCTGTCCATTAGAAATCCAGTTTGAGTTGAGGTCAGGTAACCTTATAGTGCCAAACAAATGATGAAAGTACAAACATCCCTAAGGCATGCTTCTGAGTGTTCTCTCAGAAAAGACCCAAGACCTCACTCTTGGCACACAAAGAGTTAACATCCCCGGCTTCTCCTCCTCATGCTGTACCCCTCAAAGCAAAGACAATCAGCCTGGGTCCAAGACTAGGGCTGCCTTCTTGGGCCAGAATTATTTCAGGACCTGACCTAATATGGTAACTTTTTAAATGATCTTTTAAAATAGAACTCATTTTTGCACAGAAGTTTTGCTACCTCAGCTCTTTGTGGAAAAAAAATAAAAATTTCAGTCTTCTTCCTCCAGACGCTATATTTCAGTTAAACAGGGAAATAAGCCTCAAACCTTTGGTAATAATAGTTGAATAGAGGGAAGGAGAAGTGGCAAGTGTCCGGGATCTGGAAGAGGAACCTGAGTTCAAATATTGGCCCTATGATTTTGAGGGAGTCACTTGGCCTCTAGACCTAAGTGTCCTGATCTGTAAAATGGAGAAGTTGAGACCAGACATTCCCTTCCAAACTGGGACTCTAAACTCTTCAGTTTGGCAGGGAGGTGTGAAATAGGCCCAATTTTCCCAATTGAGAAGCGGTAAAACACTTCTCAATTGGGGAAAAAAAAGATAGACTTTCCCTCCAATCTGGCTTCAATGTTGTCCTAATGTGGTTATTAATCTTAGGGTTACCAAAGAGGTTTATCTCCAAAATGTGGAATTGTAACATCTGAGAAAGACTCACATCTGTTTAGTCAAGTGGCTGTTTCTAATTTTGCTTTAAAGAAATGTCTGTAGTGGCTAGCCCACGTAACACGCTAATGACCTTCCAAATTTCACTTTTAAAAAGAGGGCAGGTTTTGAGTTACACCGAGTACAAGCGGCTTAAGAGTCAAATTGAAAGATGAGAGGTTTGCACCTGCTGCTCCCCAACATTCAATTACAGCAGGACAGATGTGCTAAGCCCCCAGTCTCTATCCAGGGCTGCTGAGGCCATGGCTAGCCTGGCCAAGGCATGACTGTTCTCCAGGCCCTTAGCACTGGGACAACTTTTCATTGTTCTTCTGATAACTCTGTAGTGAATGTTTTTAACTTCCATAATAGATTCTGGCTGCCAACCCTTACAGAGTACTGCTCTAAACACACTGGGGATACAGACAGAAAAGTGAGATGATCCCTCCTCTTAAGGGGCTCACATTCTAATGAGGTGAGTTGTCAAATTCTCTGCCCACCTGCTAGTGACCAGAACCAGATTAAAACATAATTGGGAAATGTTTGACAAAATAAACAAAAATAAAATACAACATAGATAATGTTAGTTTGTGGTTTTCTAAGTCAGCAAATGTCTCTGAGTTCTGCACTTTGGGACAACACATGTGAAAGATCTTAGCTTCAAGTCAGATGGAAAGGTCCCATGGCCCTTAGAATACAGCTGCAAAGTAGATGGTAATACCTCTTTTCTGATGTCATTTCCACTTATCAAACACTGTTTCTAATGATGAACCATTCAGTGGTGCCAAGGACTTTGGTGGTAAGATAAGAACCCTTTCCCAGGTCTTCAGCAGCTGGGGCTGGGCATCCAAAGGAGCAATCATTAGACTGTATCTCCCCAGGAGCTACTTCCTAGGAGGGTGACTAACCCCCCCTTGGCTGTTGTTATTGGTGATGATTCCTCCCCCTCAGCAAAAACTTAAGTTTTCCATGTCGGCCCACTGCCTTTAACTTCAATCTCTGACCCAAACACCTCCTTGTTTTTCTTTTTCTCCAACCCCCACATCTGCACCAGGCCCCCTGGGAGCCTGACCTTCAGCTTTTTTAACTGAAAAACAAATCTCCTGGAGAACTTTCATTAAGCTAGGCAGCCTGCCCCCATTACAATTAACTAGCTTAGACATCATAAAAGCCCATGCTTCTATGACCAAACTTGGGTTCTGTGGATATGCAGCCTTCTCAAAAATTGCGATTATAGGCTCAAGAATAAATTTCCCTTTGATCCTTTATGACTTACCCATTTCTTATCCCATGTGGGATGTACAGAGGAAGGAGCCATTTAATCCACCTTTTGGCATTCTTATTAACATGGGAATGGCAACTTTGGGATTAACTGTCTTATTCTGGCCTAGGATCCCTGGGCTTGGAAAATGAGCCCTGAAAAGCAAGTGGTGATTGAAAAAGGGATCAGGAGTTCCTTGGCCTCTTACAAGAAGCTTGCACTGTGACAGTGCTCTCTTGTTCTCTTTCTTTCCCTACTTTCTTCATTTTATTGTTCTTCCCCACAAGCTTCTTCTCTGTTGCGGCTTTAATATCTGAGCAGCTAGTACTTTGGATCCCCCCTCCTCTCTTACTTTGCACCCCAAATGTCTTGACTCTCTATCTTCATCAGTTGAATTGGCATGCTGTAATCAGTGTTCTCCAGAGACCAGACTAGGCATGGTAGGAGGAGGAATTGGCCATGGCCCATTGTCTTTTCCATCATTTAGCCCTTAAAGAGTTTAGTTGCACAGAGAGTCTGGCGGTTGTGGTTAAGGAATTTGGGTCTCTTCCATAGCATCCAGGGCAGCTAGGGGGCACAATGGATAGAATATCAGACCTGGAGTCAGGAAGACTCATCTTCCTGAGTTCAAATCTGACCTCAGACACTTCCTAACTGTGTGACCCTGGACAAGTCCCTTCACCCTGTTTGCCCCAGTTTTCTCATTTGTAAAATGAGCTGGAGAAGGAAATGGCAAACTACTCCAGTATCTTTGCCAAGAAAACCCCAAATGGGGTCAGGAAGAGTCAGACATGACTGAAACAACTCAACAGTCTGCCTGTCTATGCAGCATTTCAGAGGAGTCTGCTGATTCATACTAGAATAGTGCTACACTGGCTGAACTGGGGGAAAGAATTTTCATTCTGTTCTGAACATAGGGTGGATATTACTGGTCATGACCACATTTGGGGTTTTCATGGCAAAGAGACTGGAGTGGTTTGCCATTTCCTTGTCCTGCTCATTTTACAGATGAGGAAACTGAGGCAAACAGGGTTAAGTGACTTGCCCAGGGTCACAGAGTTAGGAAGTATCTGAGGTCAGATTTGAACTCATGAAAAATGAGTCTTCCTGACTCCAGGTGCAGCACTCTATGCACTATGACACCCCCTAGCTGGCCATAGGCAAGGAGAACCATTGCTTATAGTTAATTCCATTGGAAAGGTAATTTCTAGTAGAGTCCACCATGATGGAGAAAATATTCCCAACTGTTGTTAACTCCTCCCACTGCTTCTGCCAAAATTAAGCCAATACAGATGGTCCTGCCAGGAGCAGGAACATTTTAAAGGGCCTCCTGAGAATAGTGCAGGCACACGTACCCCAGATGTGTGAAGAAGGACTGGAGAACCACAAGGGAAGGCAATCAGGGCATTTTCCCTCAGAGAAGCTGTTCATAAGAGAGGGAGAGTAAAAACAGCTGCTCCAGGAAACAGAAAAAGAACAATAAATAAATATTTGGAGAAGAAATAATTCTTCCATATGCAACGATTAAATCAGCATGGAGAGAGAAGCCAGGGTAGTCAGAAGTTCTATACTGTAGTCAACCTGCTGTCTAGTAAAGAGGTTTGTCCCTACAGTGCCAAAGTGACTCTAGCTCAAAATCATTTTGTCCCAATGAGACCACATGATCAAGACCATTTTTATAACCAAACAGGGGAGCAGGGATGAGGAACCTGCCGCCTCGAGGTCATACGTGACCCTCTTGCACTCGAGGACCTAGAAGGTCACATGTGACCTTGAGGTGGCAGCTTCCTCTCCCCTGGTCTAGAAGTAAGACTGGCAAGTGATGGCAAGATCTTTAGTGGTAAAACCATGCATGTTGAATGTAGGATCTTTTAAGTTTTTTCTCTGCTCTCAGGGTAGTAGCATCCTCTAAATGTAATTTCTAGAGGGAGTGCATTGCATAGGCATGAGGTCATCTTGGGGTCCCTTGGTCTGTCTGCCTTGCTGCGGGAATAGAAGCTCTTCGTTCTTTTAGTAGCTCTTCTCAAGTCTAATTTGGAGATAATGAAAATGTTTCCAGCGTGTAACTGTGCTCTGGGCCTCATACCTTCTCCAAAGCTCTGCCAAACCCTGTGAAATTTCTCAAATGGTTTGAATTAAGGGATGAGTCTGTAATTTCCCTTTCAGACTCTCTTTGGCTATGATATGGTTCTGATTATAAATAATATCTTGCTTCTCAGGAGCCAGGGTTCCAAGTAATGCAGCCTCTTGCCTGTGGCATTGACCATTGACTATTGCAAAAAAAAAAAAAAAATGGATGCAGACTCCCAGGTGTGCTACACTCTGCTCTAATTGGGCAAAGGAAGAGTCCCGTTCCCCTTTTCTCTCTAGTCCTTGCAAGCAGAAAACTGACTGCTTTTTCAGTACTTCTTTCATCTTCCCTCCTTAACTGTAATGTTAGCAATGTTCAAAAAGTTATCAAGATGTATAAAAAAGACTTTTTGATGGCTTCCTTTAGGCATGGAATTTGCCAAGTCAGCTATATGTGGTCCAAGGAAAGCACCATTTCTTTGATACTAATGGTAGGTGTAGCCCTCATCTACTAAATATTATTGCATATTATTATTACATAATGGACCATGAGGGAGAGCAAAGACACATGACAATGGCCATTCTTTGCTATATTCAAATTCTTCATTTCCAAATGTTAGATGCGGGGAGGGAATAATGAATAGGGGGTGACTAGCAATTTACCACCAGCCCTCTCAGAAGAACAGAGAGAGGCAACATTGATTTAAGCCGAGACCAGGAATTGTATTTTTAATATATCTGCCTTAAATGAAGCATATTAATATATATGTGTGTACATGTTTATATAATGTGTACATATATAATTTTGTCCCAACGAGTCCACATGATCAAGGCCATTTTTATAAACAAAAAGGGGAATAGTCTAGACCAGGGGTAGGGAAGGAAGAAAGGAAGAGAATGAAAGAAGAAAGAATAGAAGGAAGGAAGGAAGGCTTTATTAAAGGCTTACCATGGCTCAGTCACTGTGCTAAGAGCTTTACAAATATTATCTTATTTTGATCTTCCTAATAACCCTGAGAGGTAGGGGCTAGTATTATCCTCATTTTAGAGTTGAGAGAACTGAAATAGACAGAATTTAAGTGACACACCCAGGGTCACACAACTAGTAAATGACTGAGAGGATTGTAATTCATGTTTGCTTGACTCTGTGACCAGCACTCTATGCCTCTAGATGCTGAAATAAACAGGGCACAACTGGTCCTAGTCTCTAAAATTTTGTGAATTCTAGGTTTGCTTTGAGGGTTGGACTACCCATATGAATTATTGAGGTACATTTCTTATATTTTTTCAGCCTCATATTTTAAAACTTACCCAGACTCTAATGATCACAGGAGGAGGAAAAAAAGTTTAATCTAAAGATGAATGCTAAGCTTGTTAAAGATTTTTTTGAATGCAGAATGTGTTACTACTTAAGATGTAAGAAAGGTAAGGAAATCTTACACAATATATCAAGTTAGGTTGACTGAAGGTATGTGTCAATCCTATTCCCTTACATTTCCTTATGATGTTTCTTCCCACAAACTCAGATACCTACATTCTGAACCTGAATTCTTCCATTCTCTTTCTTCTTGGCCTCATCTGTCTCACTGGTCTGGTCCCAATCACAAAGCAAACCTTTGGAGACACCAAGGTGGTATAGGGTGTTTCCATCTTCCCCCTCTTCCTATGCTACTCTTGGTCATGATTCAGCTAAGTTACTCAACTCAGGCTTCTATTCCCTGCTGAAACTGGTCCTGAAATGATCCTTTAATTCAAGGCTATCATGGACCTCCTTGTTACAGGGTTTGTTTATGGTGGAAGAAACCTATGGACCCCTTCTCAGAATCATGGTTTTTAATTCATAAAATAAAATACATGGGATTATAAAGGAACCCAAGTATAGCAAAATATAGTGATCAAGATATTTTTTAAAAACAGATTCATGAAATTCCTGCTTT
Source organism: Gymnobelideus leadbeateri (assembly GCA_011680675.1). Classification (NCBI taxonomy): domain Eukaryota; kingdom Metazoa; phylum Chordata; class Mammalia; order Diprotodontia; family Petauridae; genus Gymnobelideus; species Gymnobelideus leadbeateri. The sequence continues at coordinate 790,356 of WOXC01006572.1, forward strand.
GAGTCATTCTGATAAACATTTACCAAGTGCTTACAATGGGTAAGACACTTGGGATACACAGGTTAAAAAAATTACATTTCTGTTTTTAAGGAACTTTTTAAAAAGGCATTTTCTTTTTAATTTTTCCCCAGTAACATGTAAAAACAGTTTTTAACATTCATTTTTTAAGGTTTGAATTCCAAATTATCTGTTTTTTTCCCCTCCCCATTCCCCCTCATTTAGAAAACAAAAAGTTTAATACAGGTTATACATGTGTAGTCATACAAAACATTTCCATGTTAGTCATGTTGTGGGAAAAAAAAACAAAAAAAACTTGAGAAAAAACTTAAAAAGTAAAAAAAAATATATGCTTCAGTCTGCACCATCAGTTCATTCTCTGGGGATGGATAGCATTTTTCATCAAAAATCCTTCACAGTTGTCTTGGAGCACTGTATTGCTGAGAATGGCTAAGTCATTCCCATTAAGGAACTTCTAATGAGTGGAAATCAATATGTATATCTATCATCAATCAAAAGCCTTTTATTAAGTGCCTACTATGTGCTGGGCCCTGGGCATGCTAGTATAAAGAATGAAATAATCCCTACTCACAAGGATAAGTATGATGCCAAGTGAAATAGAGAAAAAGGCAAAGGAGAAATCCAGACAAATCTCTGGGGAAGGGATAACAACTTGGAACTGGAGGAATCAGGTTTCATGGAGGACATAACCCTCGAGTAAAATCTTAAAGGAAGAGAATTTTATTATCAATCAACAGGCATTTATTAAATGCTTACTATGTGCCAAGCCTGGTGCTAAGCACTGGGGCTCCAAAAAACAAAAATAAGAAAGGAGAAAACAGTCCTTGGGGGAGCCAAGAGGGAGGAGGAACTGGGGAGAGTATGTGTACCTATAAATACAGGCGTCTCTGCATAGATAAGGTACAAGTTAACCCTGGTAGAGAAGGGCTCCTGCAGAAGCTGGTGCTTCAGAAGAAAGCCAGGAAAGAGATGAGGATAGAGAGCACCTAAGGCATGGGGGACAGTTCTTTTAAAAACACAAGGGCATGGGGCAAGTAGGTGGTGCAGTGGATAGAGTGCCTGTCCTGGAGTCGGGAAGACTTGAGTTCAAATCCAACCTCAGACACTTAGTAACTGTGCGACCCTGGGCAATTCATTTAATCCTGATAGCCTTCAATATAAAAAATAAGAAGATAAATATGAAAACAGAGGCAGGAGATGAGGCATCCTTGTTAGGAAATCCAAGTAGGTCAGTATAGCCCGACCACAGCTTATACCAAAGGGAGTAATAGGAAAGGAGGCTGGAAAGGGAAGATAGAAGCCAAATTATAAAGAATGTGAAATGCCAGAGTAGTTTCTACTCAATCCTAGAAGTAATAGGGAGCCACCAGTTATTCAGTAAAGTGGTGATATAGTCAGATCCCTGCTTTAAGAAAATCACTCATTGTCAATGTATACATACAATTGTCTGAAGGCTTGATAGGAGGAGAGGGAGGCTTGAGTGATACTCTAGGTGAAGGGTGATGATAGCCTTAATTAGAGTGTGTCTAGGAGTGGTGAAAAGAAGATAGATAGATAGATAGATAGATAGATAGATAGATAGATAGATAGATATAGATATATGTATGTATGTACATACATACATAAATATTTGTGTGTGTATATATGTATGTGTATATATATATATATGAAGTATTGTGGTGCTAGAAATACAATTTGGCAGGTAATTGCTTTATTTCCTCTCCAGGCTTTCTCTCCATGCCATAGGAGCTCCCTCACCCCATCCCTGGACTCCCCACTTGTATGTACACTACATCCTGGAGGCCCCTTCTTCTGATGAATGGTTCTTCCCAGGACCTTCATTTTAAGGGACAAGTTCAGCCATGTTTTAATGTTTTAATGCCCATCCAGGCTCCATTTTTTACCCTCCCTGCTTTCTCTATTATACCATGATTTTCTCTATTTCCCCTGATCCTGAAATACACTCTGACCCTGCTGTCCCTTCCTTTGATTGGTTGTTCCCTCCCAGAAACTCCATTTTTAAGAAAGTCCCCAGGCCAGCTCTGTCTTTCTGTCTCTCCAGGCTCTACTACTGACTCTCTGGACTTTCTTTACTACTCTAAGCTCAGGCACCTTCTTCCCTCCCCCCTGCTTTTCAGCTTCTCTTTATGTATTGTCTTCTCTCATTCCAGTGTAAGCTCCTTGAGGGGAGGAGCCATATCTTTCAGCTTGTATTTGTATGTCCCATACTTAGCCCAGTGGCTGGCACATAGTAATTGTTGATTTGATTGAATATAGGTAATGAGAGTGAGGGGCTGAGGGTGACACCAAGGCTGCAAACCAAGGGAAGGGTGGTGACCTCCCCAAGAGTAGCAGGAAAGTTCAGAACAGGAGCAGGTTTGTTGGGGGTTGTGGATGGAGAGAATGAGTTCTGTTTTGGACATTGAGTTGAGGTTTGCCTACAGGACATTCAGTTGGAAATGTACAGTATGCCATTTGTGATGTAGGGGCTGGATGTATGGAGCTGGGAGTAATCTATATGAAGATGAGAACTTCATGGGAACTGATGGGATCACCAAGTGAGAAATCATAGGGTCTACCTGTGCCAGTGCACAGAGACAGGAGAATGCGAGATGAGATTAGGGATCATCCAACAGCCTGTTTTGCCTACAATGCAGAATGTATAGTGGACAGTAGTATGAAATTAGGCTGGAAATGTGTGATGGAGCTACACTGGAGAGCATTTATATGTAATGCTATAAGCAATGGGGAGACACTGATGGGTTTTTGGGTAGAGATGGGAACACTAAGGAAGCCCACTGGTGCATCTGTATGAAGAATTGAGTGGACGTGTGAAAGACCTGGAGTCAGGAAAATTATTACAATTGAATAAATGGAAGGGGATAAGGGGGAACATGAGTCTGGTAGTAAGATAAATGGACAGGAGGGAAGAGTCAAAGATCACTCCAACCATCTGCAGCAGTATGGCAAAATATTCGCCTTGAATGATTATTCTGGGAAAGTAACAATGTTATAGAAGGAAATGTGGTCTTTTAGTTATCTTGCTTTTCAACAAAAAAAAAAGGAATGTTATCCTTTTAGTCATATTGTTTTTTTATTTAAAGGTCCACAAATGGAGTATGGGGTAACACTATTATTAAACATGAAACTGATTTCCCTTCAAAGACAAGAGTTTTTCCCAATCATTTCCTTGGTTCTGACATTAAACTGCAGCAATTACAACTGAAGTCCAAGAGAGTTGATTGATACCTATTACCAGAGGACCCACATTTGCCAGCCAATTCCAGGGTAAAATGTTGCCACTGAATCGGCAACTCCAGCTCTTCTTCCTTAATTTGTTGTTATTTTCAGTGACCCTGTAGGTGAGGGAAAGGTGATTGATTCCAGGTTGTGAACTTGGTCAACAAGTCACTTCCTACTGGTGAACACTCCAGTTTTGGAATTCATTTGCCCTTTTGTGAGTCGCCACCCTGTCCCTCTCCCCTCTGCTCCAATCCTTGAAAAGTGATGAACTGTGTAAATCTAGTCTGGGTCCCCCTGATTGCCCAAGAGGAAAGTACGGTCGCAGAGAGCACAAAGCTAGTCACAGCCCCTATTATGAGCTACTCGGAAGAGCTGGCGAGACTTTCTTAGCAAGGCCATGGGTCATCTTTGACTCTGAGGCAGATAGCTGAGAGAGAAGAAACTGCTTAGTAGCTCTAGCAGACAGTAAAAGAAGTACTAAGTCCCAATTGGATATGCAATTAATTCACTCTGAACTGAGTCTGACTACACATAATGAGAGAAATTCTCTAATAAACAGCTTACAGATGTTGCTCCCTTCTTTTTGGTGTGTTTAATAATCAGATACAATGAGTTTTGTAAATAGTGTCTATGCCTAGAGTAGGGGCTCTCTCCTTCCTTCAGGCAGAGACACCCTTAAGATGTCATTGTGTTTTGACAGGATGCCTTCCTGATGTCTTGCAGAAGGCAGCCCTGAAGGGGATTTCCCTCAGTCCTTATTAGGAGGTAAATAGTTTTTAAGAGTTGTCAAAAGCAAGCAGTCAATGGCTGGCAGAGGCCACTGCTTTTTTCCCTCCTAGCTGCCTTATTATCATTTATTGGAGGGCACTGTGGTCTTTTATAACATTTCATAATCTGTGACAAACCATCTCATCAGTACTTTCCAATTTTAGATGGAGGAGATGGAGAATTTTTTAAAAAGAAATGTAGCAAGAGCAGGAATGCTCTCTGAGACTACAATTCCCAGAATTCCCAGTAACATGGGACTAAAGAGACTAGAACCCAAAAGATAGAGCTGGGAGTCTGTGTAGAAAGATGATAATTGAACCCATGCTAGCTGATGAGAGATCCTTGGAGTGTGCCTGCATGAATGCCTGGAGACAAGAGAATGCACAGTGAGATTAGGGAGGGTCAGCTTGGCCTGCTACTTGGAGTCCTGGTTAAGACCTTGTTTACAGAAACCCTTGTTTCCTGGAGAGTCATGTGTATAAATCTTATGAATAGATCTAGAACTGGGAGGGGACCTTGGAAGCTGGTTAGTGAAACCCTCTTATTTTATACAAAAAGAACCTTGGGCCCAGAGAGGCTGGCTCACCCAAAGTCCCACAGTTAGGAAGGGTCAGAGCAGGGGTAAGAACCCAGGCCCCCTGACTCCAAAGCAGTCATTCTGAATCTTTCCTGTGTTAGGAAACTCAGTGAGGCAAAACCTATGGAACCCTCTTCAGAATGTTTTCAAATTCATAAAACAAAATACACAAGGTTAGAAAGAAAACTAATTTCATTGAAAATACAGTTATCCAAGTATTAAAATAACATGCTCACAGACTCCAGGTTAAAAACCCAGGTTCTAGAGCTCATGTCCTTTCCAGAGCACCAGGAGAGTTCAGATTTCTGCCTGAGTCTGACTGACATTCTCTGAAGTTTCAGACATGTAGCATTCTATGGCTTAAAGGACCCTTGAGAAGCTGTCTAGGCCATGCTCCTGCCTACATAAAGGATTTCAATCAAACTATCCCTGAAAGAAGGCTGCCCATTCTCTCTATGTTGCATGAAAAGCCCTTTCTGAACAAATGCTTCTCTGTGGGCCCCAGTCAAGTATTTAACTCCAAGTCCTAGGTCCCCAGCCAGGATTATTAAAGTTTCTTAACTGTGCAGGAATGAGACTACCCTTGAATCCAGTGCCGTGAGTTGGAAAGAATCTTTTCAGGTTTGACAAGAAGTCCCAGAAAGTCTTATTCTCTTGAAACTAGATTTGTTTCCCCCTTTCCCCACCGAACCAGACCTTTAGCCTGGTCCTCCGTTGACATTGGCTCCCCCATTTCCCAGTGGAAATCCCATGAGTAGAACTGGAAGGAGCCTCCAAACGTTCTGTTGGCACTTTCCTCTTTAATAGTCATTATGGTCTGTTCTTCTGTAAGCAGCAACTCCATGTAATGAGTTAATGCTCCCGTTAACTAGAGGGAGCCCTAATTATTTCCAAGTCTTTCCCCCTGTGTTTCCCTAACTGGCTGTATGAATCGGATGCAGTTCACTGATTGACAGGGATTGGAAAAGTCACTGGCCTCCTATGTTGGCAGGGAACCGAATTCTGAAGTGCCCGTAATCCTCGGCCAGAGTATCATGTCTCTGAGTTTTTGCAGCACCTTCTGTTTTCAGTTTTCTAGTGAACAGGGCACATCAGAAGGACTTGGAGTGAGGCTGAAGCCAAATCAGACTTGACAGAAAATTATTAGCAGGGTACAGAAGGAAAAAAGATCCCCCTTCCTTTCTGTAATCAGGTTAATATGTGCATGGAATGTTTCACTTAAAAAGGTAGTGTTTTTTGGCAAAGCTGGTTTCTTAAGTAGAATTTCAGTTCCCATTATGCGAGGCTATCCATTCCTGTTCTGGCAAGGCCTTTGATCAGTGAACTCAGTGGGGGAGAAGGACATAGGCATATTAATAACTTCAACATGTGGCCCTTCGGCCCAGCTGTACCCTAGCCTTGGAAAATGGCCAATTGCAAAGGGGATTTCTTAACACGATCTCTGTGTGTGCATTTTAAAAGAGGGTGGGGGAAGAGAGAAGGTTTGGAGGGGGGAGTGGTGGGGGTAGAGGAGGGGGGCGTTATAGAGGTTCAAAGAAGGAAATCAAATCTGGTTTGGTGGTGGTTTGTTCTCTGTCCCACTTCCCTGTTTGGGTCACTCTCCGGGCTGCAAATTTGGATCTCATGGACTCTGCCTCCATCTTCAACTTTTGCTCTCTCCTCCCCTTCTTTTGGAGTGATATAAAGATTAAAGCTGCTGGTTTAATTTACATACCAGCTCAAGACAAGACTGGGAGAGGGAGAAGGGTCTCTAGTGATGGGAGACTAATGGGAACCAGGTGCCTGAAACAGGAGCCCGGGGTCCGTTTTGCTGGGACTGTATCTTTTGCCCTTTCCCCTCTCCATTAGGATTTTGACTGTTTTATTTTATCCTGTTAACAATCTCAACCTTTAGGCTTCATTCAATTATTGCCTCGAACTAGAGCCCTAACTGTTTCTTCAGGGCGTTTCCTCTGGATTATTTCATGCCGTTCACCTCCCTCCCACTCATGTTTCTTCAGAGGACCTCTTCTAGTCTGCTGTTACCATTTGGTTCCAAAGAGATTCCTGAGGAGGAGGACTCGGTAGCTTTTGTTTCCTTCTCTTTACAGTCAGTTTCTGGAGATGGCCTCAACTGACCCCTGTCCCCTTCTCTGTCCTTCCAGAAAGCGCCCATTCTACCTTATCCCTCCCTCTATGTTTTCTATTCCCATCTCCTAATTGCTCAGGGTGCCATCCATCAGAAGAGCAGCCCCACTGTTGCCTCTACAGAATACGGAATGTTCGGAAAGGGGGAGTAGGACTTTTAAGTAACATCCATTCCATTAAGGATAGATCAATAGGGAACAAGTCACTTGTTGCCAGGCACTTTATGAATTTATCTCATTTGATCCTCGAAGGTAGGGGCTATTAATATGCCCATTTTACAGTTGAAGAAACTGAAGCTAACAGTGGTTGTGTCTTGCCCAAGGATACAAAGCTAGTAATTGTCTGAGACTGGATTTGAATTTAGATCTTCCTGACTTTAGGCCAAGTGTTCTTAGCACCTGCTATGAGCAAGGCACTATGCTATGGCCTGGGAAAGATATAAAGATAAATGAGGCTCTGATAAATCAGTCCCTGCCTTCAAAGAAGTTGCATTCTAGTTAGGGAAAAAAGACATTTGCAAAGAAGTTCAACTGCCAGGTAGTACTGCTAACCCCTAATCTCACTCTTTTTGGCAAGGACCAACCATTGGGCTAGTCCTGCCATCACCATGGCATCTCTACTGAGCAAAGTATTAGGGGAGTGCCGTGGAGGTTTTAACTCATTCATTCACAGAGTTTCTGTCCTGGGACTTCGCTATCCTGATTGATGACTGCTTCTCTTGGCCCATTAATTCAGAATCTTTCTTCCAGGTAGCCACTGTGCTTCCCAGTCATCTTCTCTCCATCTTCACCAGCCCTCTTGATAGCATGTGCAAATCCTTTCCAATCCCCATCCCAATTCCTCCAGTTCTGGAACTATGATAAAATCAAAGTTGCCATTGTCCCATCCATTGACATTTCTACACCCCTCTCATTATTCCTTTAACTTTCTCAACCAAAGTGAGCTCCCCTGATCACCACACTATGATGTATGTTGTCTTCCCTTATCAGAATGCCAGGTCCTCAAGGGCAGAGATCGTTGTTACTTTCCCATTTTTGTCTCTAACACTTTGAATAATACTTGGCATGAAGTCAGCACTTAATAAATGCTTTTTTATTTATTTGGCCTTTGCCTCTTGTCATCTTAGTGTGTGTGATTACCTCTGAGCCCCTCATTCTAGTGGAAAAACCCAAATATTCTCTGAACTCGTTACATGTCAATGAGCCCTAGCCAAATGACCTTGGAAGGATGAAGTTAATCCCCACCCCACCCCATCCCAGGAATGAATACTGTATACTGTGTTTTATTCTTGCTATAGAATCAATAATAAAGAATCAAGTAGTGAATAGTAAAGCATCTGCCACATGACTTCATGTCCATGATTTCTCCTAGATCCCAGGCACCCCTGGATGATACACACACACACACACACACACACACACACACACACACACACGCTCAAAACCCAACAGTTCTAGAGAAGGTTCGATTTTAGTCCATTCAGGCACCCAAGATCACTCCTTTGAGCAGGCAAAAGAGTGTAGGAAACAACACAGTTACCAACTTCTAGTCAGACAAGTGTTTAAGTAATTTCCAGACCTGGAACTCAACTTTTTCTTGAGGTGTTGGGGTATGAACTCAGGATCTGAAGGCAAGTGAAACCATTGGTGGCCACCACTTTTCCATTTTGTGTCCTATCACTAGCAGAGACCTTGAACTTCTTCCCACCATAGATAGTTCATCACTCACAGAGCAGCAGTATCAGCACTCTCTGCCCCACTCACTAGCTCTGACTTCCCTCTGTCTTTAATGTTTTCCCTTTCCATTCAAGTATCTGGCAATAGAAAGGCAGGTGCCTCCTCTTCTCATTCTCTGAGCTTCCTACCTCGTCTTTTTCTTATCATTCTGCATGCACACTTCCTCCTTTGCCTCCCTAATGGCGGCTAGTAGAAGAGACAGACAGAGGGAAAGAGGGCTACCTAACTCTTATACAAAGTAGAACATGGTAAGTATATATAAAAAGGACAAAGTATAATAAGAATCTATTAGCAGGAAACATCACTTATGGTTTGCTCAGGGGGAAAGAGAATGAATCAGGAAATGCTTCCTGGAAAAAGTGGATCGATTTGGGCTCGGGTGCTTTTTCCATCTTGTCCCATTTCTGGAAGGGAATTTCAGTTGCTTCTCACCTGGACCATCCTCCATGGAGTCAGCAGCCTCCATAGCAGGGTGCTGCAAGGAAAAGCTATTGCTAATCTACATTGGTGTCCCTGGACCTGGAGACCATCAGATCCCAATTCTAGTAGATGGGAAGGCTAATGCCTGTATGTATTTCTGTCAAAGAGAAATCCGCCTTGACACATCTTAACACTTCAGTCCACCATTTGTTTCTCCCTTCCCTATTGGACAATATCAGGGGCTAGGAACAGACTGAACAAGATAGACTCTACAGAAGAATGGGTGAGATTTCAAGGGGTGAAGATAAGAAGAAAGTATCAGGAGCATGGTGGAGAATTCAGAGTCAGGGGGACACCATGAGCAAATACATAATTGGACCAAGTCCTGGGAAGGTGAGTACCCAAGAGCAAAGCAAAAAGCCAAGAAGCTCAAATGGTGAAAATTAAGGTCATCCCAACATCACCAATGGCCAATAACCAAATCCAATGGGGAATTTTCAAATCTTCTCTTTTTCTTCATCTCAGCAGTGTATAATGCTACTTATTATCCTCCTTCATTCTCCTCCTTTGGAATATTCTCTCTTCTTTTAGCTATAGAGACATCACCCACTTGGCTTTACTCCTACCTCTCTGGCTGTGCCTTCTTGGCCTCTTTCCCTTTGCTTCCACTATGATCCCTGTTCAGTAACTCACAATTCTGTTTCCAACCTTCATCTCTTTTCTGAATCTTAGGCAATTCTTTGTCTCAAGCTACCTGTAGAACATCTCTACCTGAATGGCCCTCTGGCACCACAAACTCAGCATGAACAAAGCTGAGTTTATTTCCTCTTCCCTAAATTTGTTTCTTCTTCTGATGTCCACTATTCACCCATTTGTTATCTTATATTTAAAGCCTTGGTATTACCTTTGATGCTTCCCTCTTTCCTACTTCTCATACCCAATCAATTACCAAGCCCTATGGTCCCTTCCCTCCTCCACATTATTCATCCTCATCCCCTTCCTTTGTACTTGCCCTGCTATTGTAGTTGTTGTTTGTCCTTTGTTTTCAAAGAGGATCAATAACACAATGAGTGATGTCTTGACTTGTGTGTAAATTGGATTGAAGTGAGGCAGAACTACACAAAGTCATCAGCCTTGCTCCCTCTTCCAGAGTCATCAAAGTCCAGAGGCAGGACAAAAGTCAAGATACATGGCGATGGCCTGGGATGCAGTGGATGACCTTGGCATCTTTGATGCCTGACTAAGCTCTAAGCACTCCACAGCACCTGCTTCAGCTGCCTTCATGGCCATTAGAACAAATTGTTCTTATCCTCCTATTTCCATCGGGGGAAGTCTTCACCTGCTTGGGGTAGACTTAGTCCTGTTGGTTGCCCTAAACTTGGTTTGGCCTGTCTACCAAGATGGTTTTCCCAATGTGTGGCAGCTGTGCATGCTACAGCTTTTTAGAGCTACTGCTTAGAGTTGGGTGACAGGACACCAGAGGTGAAGGAGCAGCTCTAAATACCCTATATATCCCACTGCCCCTGCTACCTGTTAAATGTCAGTCTTACTTCCAGAATCAACCTGACATTAGCCTCTAACCAGGTCTTCTCTCTCTGCCTTCCAGCCAATGCCTTCCCCAATCAATTCTTCATATTGCACCAGAAGAATCTTCCTAATATATGTCTTCCATCATATTCTCATTTCACAGATCTTTTGTGACTCACTTTTACTTGCTGAATAAAGTTCCCCTCTTTTGTGTGACTCTCAAAGCCCTGCACAGTCAGGTATGCCTACATATTTCCAGTCTTATTTCATACTCCTATATCTTTCCATGCTTACTTCATACTGTATCTATCCATTGTGATTTGGTCAAGGAATCCAGTCTACCTCCCAAAGAAGCCTGGCATGTTGTAGCAGCAAGCACCCCAACATCCCCAGGGTAGCTGCCAATATAGGTTCTTAGATCTGCTTTTCAAAAGGAAAGCAACTCAAAATCAGTTAACAAGCTTACTTTAATCAAACAAACATATATTACTTAGTTCAGGGGGAAAAGGTCAGCACCCCAAACTTCAAAGTATACAGACAGATCAAACAGACAGGCTTCCAAACTGTCCAACCATTATCAATATCAAAATCACAGTTACCAGAGAGGGAAGCATCAACATCTGGGTTTTCAAAGCCGGGGGGCTCTCCACAACGGTTTCCCAGAGTCTCATCTGGTCAAATCACACAACACTTCTCAAAGTGAGCCCCAAAGCAAGGCCTCAAATCAGGGATTATATAGTCTTCTCCTGGCTCAGAGAATGTAACCACCCTCTTGACCCAATGCCCAATCACACAGCATCAAGGTGTGGTCATTCCTGAAAACCAAGCCTCCTACCACAGGCTCCATGTGACCACATTCAGCCTATTAGGGGGTAGAGTATATCTTCAAATTAAAGAAGGTTCTCAGAGTCACTTAAGCCAATCAAAGGGCCTAGGGGCAGGGAAGATCTTCAAATCTGCATTTCCGTTACACATTCACACCTCTGAGTCTTTGTTCACAGTGCTCTCTAGGCTCAGAATTCATTTCAATTCAGCAGACTTTTATTAAATGCCTACTATGTGCTAGTGACTATACTAATATACATATACAAATAACATACAAAAAATTTACTTATTGTACAAGTAATTACTTATAATACAAATAAGTAAAAGAGATAATCCCTGCCCTCAAGGAGCTTACAATCAACTGGGGGAAAATAATATGCAAAAAGAAGCTAGAAAGAGGGAGGGAAGGGTGAGCCACAAAGGGCTCCCCTGCAGGGGATATAGTGTTCAGTTGAGGCAAAGCCAAGCAGAGCTGCTGATGGAAAATGGCACCAGTCCTTGAAACACCCTCCCACCCTCTTATAAATGCTTTCTCAAATGCTGTCTGCTCCATGTAGGCTTCCTTGTGTTCCACTTTACATGAAAAGATATTTCCCCCTCAAACATCACATAGCCCTTATTTTTATCCCTTTCTAATGCACTTATGGGAAACAGCCAAGTCATAGTAGATACAGGGTTTCATGTCCCACCTGTAACACATACAGGCCAGGTGACCCTGGGAAAATAACAGCCTCTCAATGCTCTAGGCAAGACTGTGGAGGTTTGAGATGGTGCCAACCTCCACTGGATGAGAGAGTTTTCTCCTCCGAAGAATTCTTTATATCAATGAAATAACAAATCCAGACCCTATGAATTATTTTAATTATTTGGTGTCATAGTTATCTTTATGAGGACTTTATTCTCCTATTGGATTATTAGCTATATAAGGGCAGAATCTATGGAATAGCCTAGAAAAGTAGCAGAAATGAGAGAAATTATTATTCTCTCATACTAACAACCAATTATTGAATTAAGACCTGTATGTTGTTCAGTCTCTGAAGGATATTGTTGATTGCCCAAATCCCCAGGGTATGGGCTTTTCTATCCTGGATGGGAGACTCCACCCAACTAGAGAACCCTAAAAAGAATTTTATCTAAGGTGACTTCCTGGTCCATTGTGTTCTACTTAGGCTTGAGGCTGGGAGTGGTCTGGGATCAAGAGTGATCAAGGTAAATCTGGGCCCATCATTAGAATGGGTCCACTTCTCATTATAATATTCATTCTTCTTATTGGTAACCAGAGTCACCCTTTCTCTCTCTCTCTCTCTCTCTCTCTCTCTCTCTCTCTCTCTCTCTCTCTCTCTCTCCTCCCTCTCTCTCTAGCAAAAAGATGATAAACCCAGGTTTAAATATCTTGAGCTTGGTTTGGATATCCAAGTGAAGCTGTCCAGTAGACAGAAACAGTTTGGAGTTCAGGAGAAATGTTTAGGCTAGATGTTAGAACCATCTGCATGGAGATCAGAGTTGTTGTGGGAGTTAATGAGATCACCAACAAAATGGCTAAGGGCAGAACCTTGAGAATATTGTTGTTGTTGAGTTGTTTCAGTTATATCTAATTCTTTATCACCTCATTTGGGGTTTTCTTGGCAAACATACTGCAGTGGTTTTGCCATTTCCTTCTTCAGGTCATTTTACAGATGAGGAAACTGAGGCAAACAGGGTTAAGTGACTTGCCCAGGGTCACACAGCTAGTAAGTGTCTGAGGCTGGATTAGAACTCAGGAAGGTGAATCTTCAGGGTCTACCCTCTAACTATTATGCACCTAGCTGCCCCTGAGAGCATGACAAAACACCTGTGTTAAGAGGGACAGAAGAAGAAAAATGGTTCTTGAAGAAAAAGAGAACCAGGAGAATGTCCTGTTGAAAAGCCAAGGCAAGAGAAAAGTGCATGAAAAAAGGAGTGTGTAGACATGAAATCAAGTAGAATGAAGAAAGAGCAAAGACCAGCAAACCTGGGGCTTGGGTTAACAACAAAGAGCCAATATTTGCATAGCACTTTAAAGTTTACAAAGCAATTTGTATAGGTTACTTCATTTGCTCCTCACTACCCCTTGGGAGATAAGTGCGATTATTATTTCAGTTTTAGAAGGGAGGAAATGGAGAAGGAGAGAGGTTAAATAACTTGACTTGGGTCAGACAACTAGGGAGTCTGAAGTGGGATTCAAACCCAGGTCTTTGGGTCCCAGGACACTAAGCCACCTTTGAAATAATAGTTTCAGCAGAGGAGTGGTCATTGAAGCCAGAGGACATGAGGAATAAATGGGTCACCAGGATATGGAACAGTTCTAGGTGACTCCAGGAGGAGTTCAATTGAATAAATATTTATGAAGCACCCACTGAGAGCCAGGCAGGGCTTGGCACAATAGCTACAGGGATCTGGGAGAGTGAAAAAGTTACAAAAGGAACTCATAAAATGGGTCTTCTTAGAGTAATGAGAGTTAAGAGAGAGATTACGGATAAACCCAGAGGATATAGTTGGCACGGGAGGCTGCTTAAATCCCCCTTTGGGTCTTTCATTTCTTTTTTCTGGTTACTTCATTATGTCTCATTGCAGAAACTCCAACAGGGAAGATTCTAGTTGTACAGCCATCTTCAAGATGGGAAGGTGATGGAAATTAGCAATAATAGTACCTGGAGGTGGAAGTACATGCCTATAACCCATGATATTAGGGAAAGTTGAAGCTGGTGATGTCTTGATTCAGAAGTTCTGAGAGAAAGCTGATCATGTGTCTGTATTTAGTCTAGCACCAATATGGCGACCCTCCAGCTATGTCTCTATCCATACAGCATGGGGCTGCCAGGCTACCTAAGGAGGGGCAAGCCAGCTTTGATCAGAAATGGAGCAGGTTAAAGCTTCCATACGAATCAGTAGTGTAAATGGTCCTGGAAGTGGTCACAGTACTTCCAGTCTTGGCAAGATAGGGAGACCCAGTGTCTAATAATTAATAATAAAAATAATGATAACAGTAACTCATTGTTATACATATAGCACTTTAAAGTTAACAAAGCACTTGTTCTTCACAACAACACTGGAAGGTATATGCTACATTTATCCCCATTTTGCACATGAGGAAACTGAGGCTGAGGGGTCATGTCACTATTCCTAAGTCAGAAAGTTAGTAAGTGAAGTGAGATTTAGACTTAGGTCTTCCTGACTACAAGTCTGACACGATAGTGCCACTGTTGATAGTAATAGCTCACATGTTCATATAATACTTTGCAAAATGCAAATTATTTCCCTCATGGGCAAGAAGGCTATGCTTAAGACAGATAGGTGTTGACCCCACAGAATTTATCTAGAACTCCTGGACCCCCTACCTTTTATCTAAATATACTAGAACAGATTAGTGATTACTTCGGGTAGATTCTAAGTTTTAAAGTCAGCCTAAATACACAAATGAACCCAATTTAAGTTATTACCTCAAAAGAATTTCATTTTTTAAAGTCTATACATCCATCCATCTACTTGTCTGACTTAGGTTTATTTAGACCACATCTCTTAAGCATTATTGAGATCTCACATTGTTTAGGGTTTATAACCTCTGATCACAGCCTAACTCTTGAACTTGAACTACTTGGCAAACCATTTTAAAGAAGAGTCCTTCAATCAATGCATAAGTATTAGGTGTTCGCCATATACCCAATATTAAGCATACCATCACTTCCAAAAAGAAGTCAATAGATAATCTACTGAGTGTATTGATATATAAAGATTTGAAGATGAATGTATCTTATTGGAAGACTACTCACCACACTCTCCCAAGTGGTCCTGATTACCTGGACCCTACGTGACAAACCTCTTTCCAACAACCTGCAACCTTCATTGAATACCTGCAGTGTTTAGAATTGTTTGTCTTCCTACCTGAGATTAATTCTGAATTGTGGTTCTGCCTTGGAAATTGTTGTGTTTCTGTTACCTATTCTATGTAATATAGCTCAATCTGGCCCCACAGTTCCTGACACCATTAAGCCTATTTTATTGCCTGAGGACGCCATATGAAACTGATTTACCTGGAATTTCCCACAGTACTTTTTTCCTTCTTTGTTACATACCTCCAATTCCTGTTGCTTTTCTTGACTCAGTAAATAAATCTCTATTGCCAGACTAAAGCCATAATCCTTGGTTGTCATGGCTTCTCAAAGATTTCCCCCACCATTCTATATTGGGTCACATTGAGTTGACCAGTCTAGAGACAGAGGCAGCAGAGGTTGGTGGACAAAACTACCCCATTTTGACACTCTTTATTAGTCTAAAGGAGCAATGCTACAATATTAGTTACCTCAGGGATGTGTGAATTTTTCAGACATTCCACTTGAACCTAAATGACATTTGTGGAATGGGTGAAATGCCCCAATTTAAAAAAAAAATAAAAAAGAACAGCTTAGTAATGAGCTAAATTTCAGTTGGGTAAGATTACTTACACAATTATAGCAACACTCTCCTGAATGTCTCTCAGCTAATTAGGAATCTTAAAAATACTAAAAATGTTCACACAGGTCCAAAAACAGAATGTGTTTAAGATGGAAGATTTCAGAGTTTTCTTCAGTCAGTGAAATATAAGAAAGTAAATTCAACTATGGAGTCTTCTATTCCCCAGTTGTCAACCACTTCCTCAAAGCCCAAGGTAGGCAGCCAAAAGGAGTCAGAGGGAGTGGGATGCTATTCAGAATGCTTGGGATCTTTAGGAAAGAAAATTCAGAGTGAGTTTTTTTTAAGTTATTTTAAAGGAAAAAAATGTGATACAAACAAAAGCAATTTGATCAACTGAGAAAAGATTACTTTGCCTTGATGTATCTTATGATATTTTATTATAAAAACACCATAAGAATATGTATTCAGGATGTTTGCTACACAAACTCTTAATGTTTTGACTGTTAGTGTGACATGTACACAGGTAGCATATATGTGGGTTATTTAAATGGGTACATCTGGTTCAAGGATGACATGGGTAGATAGAGTCTGTCTCCACTGCATTAGCCCTTCCTTGTTCTTTTCTCCATTTTGGTCCCTTTCTGAGCCAATTCAACTCTATCTTGTCCTCCTCTTTTGAATGCCTAGCCCCCTAGTGATATCACTGATTATGCCCTACAAAGCTATAGCCCTGGATCACTCCCAGTGTTTGTCATCTTTTCTCCTACATGTGTGCTACTGAATGAAAGTGGATAAAATAATGCCAACTGCTCTAACTAGGTCTACTACAAATTTAGTCATTGAGTCTTTTCAGACATGTTTGACAATTTGTGATCCCATTTGGAGGTTTTCTTTACAAAGTCCTATGATGGCTCAGTTTCAGGCAAAAAGCATGGTCTTCAGACTTCCCAAGATGTGCAAGATTAATGCACAGATCAAAGATAGATAGTTGAGATGGGAACTACATCACACAGTTGTTTGTTTGGTTTTTTTCACTTATTTTCTGGAATACAGTGTGCTGCTCTTAAACTATTGTCAGGTACTTCCTGAACCCTTATAATACAAAATTTTAGGGAATGGACCATGTAAGGTACTTTGAGGGGGATCACTTAATGAATTTAATCCAATGGTAACAATCAACAAGAAGAGATAGAGGAGCTAGAATTGCTCAACTTGATTTTTTCCCCAGCCAAGTCCACTGACTTCCTGAAATTTGTCCATGGACCCCTTCCCCAAAATAGAAACTCCTCCATTTGAATGCCTTCACAATTTGATACTGAGTTATCTCTCCAATCTCATATGTTATGTCCTTTCCTTTACTTTATTATCCACAAGTGTCCTTTCTCTGGGCTTCTCACACACGGCTTTCCATCTCTGGTCTCTGTCTCAAAACTTTATACTGGCTATCTCCTATACCTGAAATTCACCCCCCCCCCTTCTCTCCTCTTCCATAGAATGCCTCCCTTCCTGCCACATGCTGGTTAAGTGCTACTCTCTCCATGAATCCTTTCCTTTTTCCCTCAAATTCTGGTGCCCTCACATCCTACCTTGTATTTAACTACCTTGTACTTATTTCATATGTAAATATCCACTGGCTATTCTTCTGTATTCGTCTGTCATCTCCCCCAATTGAGTATAAGCTCCCAGAGAGTGGCAATTATTTAATTTTTAGTCTTTGAATCCTCAGCTCCTAATGCAGCACCTTGCACATAGTAGGTGCTTAACATTTGTTGATGGATAGTTCCTTTATGCTCTGCCTTAGTAAGGATATGTCTGGAGTATTGTATTCAGTTATGACCATACCAGTTTAGGAAGGACATAATAAGCTAGAGAGTCTCCAAAAGAGGGTAACCAGGGCTTTCTATTCATATCATATGAGGATCACTTGAAGGAACCGGGAGTATTGAACCTACCAACGACAAGACTCAGACGTAATTGATAAGAATATTCTTCAAGTATGTGAAAGACTGTTAGTTGGAGGGATTAGACTTGTTCTATTTGACCCTAAAGAAAAGAACCAGGAATAGTGAGCAGAAGCCATGAAAAAAATTTCAAGTTTGATGTTAGGAAATTTTTTCTAACAATTAGAGCTGTCACAAAATGGAATGGACTGCCCGGAGAGGTGCTGTGTTCCTCCTCCTTAGAGGTTTATGAGTGGAAGATGGGTAACCATTTGTCTGGCATGTCATAGTGGGGATCTGCTTCAGGTAGGATTGTATCCTTTCTGAGGATCCTTCTACTTTTCAAATTCTGTGCCTCTATGATTCTGAAATAATTCAGAGAAATTTGTTCTTTGTTCTCCCTTCACACATTCCTCAACAGTAGAGCTGCTCCTACTCTTTGCTTCTGAATTTTCTATCCTCATCCTCCTTTCCCCTCTTACTTATCTGGTGGGAAAGACCTAGTGCCAGGTGTTCTGGTCATTTTCTTACCAGTTGTTCACGGTGTCAGCAGAGATCAAATAATAGACTTTGCTTTAATTTTCCAATGGCCATTTTGGTATCTTGTTTTTTCTCTTCTATATTCCTTCTTACCTACTTACTAAAGCTGACCCAGATCCCTTTAGCAGAAGTTAGAATAGAGGTGGAGTAGAGACCAGGAGACATGTATATATAGCAGGAACCTAAAGAAATCTTTACTGGGTCACACATTGAAGGACATCCTTTTATAGAACGATGGCCCAAGATACTGAAGGCATTATATTAGTCAGAAAATCTCCAAGGTCTTTGTTCCCAGACTAAATATTTGCATACTGTGTCTTGAATGAAAAGTTTTCATTTCTGATGATAATGCTTTTCTCACTGATGACTTAATTTGGTTTTTTCCTTAAAATGCATTTATCCAAGGCAGGCTGAAGTCTGGAGAAATGTGTTTAACCTAATAAAGGCCTATGCTTTTGGTGTAATAGTCTTAATGTGGGAATAACACAGTAAAGTTTGTTGTGTTAAAGTAAAATCAATAACTATAGAGAGAAAATTAGCAAAGGAAAATGCTGATTTTTCTTTTCCTGGCACTTAAGTCACACATAATCTTGGTACTCTAGAACTCATTATGTTGTAAAAGTCCATAGGTTTCCATTCTAATGGGTTCCAGATTTCCTGACTATGAAGACAAGACTAACAGACTTACTAAATCCCTTATTTATTTATCCCCAAGGCAAGGCAGTTCTCTTTCTTCTCCATCACTGGTTTCCATTCCATTTTCACTGCCCCTTCTTAGAGTTCTGATGCTGCCCATCATTAATCATTCAAGCTACAGCTGGGTGGGTTCAGAACAAAACCATCAGAAGAACTGAAAAATGAAATATTTACCTGCACCACTGGAAAAAAAAAAAACCTATCCACCTTCTTCTTTCAAAGCAATCACATACTTATTTTATTTTATTCACTCTCCAGATAGAAGACAGGATATATATTTTTTTCACTCCCTGTTAATATATTATTTTTTGACTATCTATCCTCATTTGTAATGAGGTGTAATATATAGAGCTCAGTTAGTTACCATGGAGACACTGGTCCTCGGTTTCTTATCACAGAGCGACACTATCGTCTAGTGTCAGCCGAGGAAGGATGACAAAGGCCTCCCCAAGAGCCTAGCTCTGCAATTACGGAGCAATCAAGCGCCTCTTTTAATAGAGCACATCTAGGTATATGTGGACCCTTGCTCAACACAGCCTGTCTTCTCCCCTTCCTTTTTAAACTTGGGTTGCTGGGTACACTTGCCCACCATAGATACCTTCATCTGTTGGACCAGCTGTTTATTCAGGCTTTTAATGTTATTCTTTAGTTTGTGTTTGGCTCAAAAAAAAAAAAAAGTATCCCTGCATATTTATGTTAGAAGTCTGTTGTACTTTCTATCTTGAATATTTATTGTTTTCTGCCAGGGTCAATAAATGATAGATACTGTCCTTCTTGTGTTCCTTAATCTGCTATTAATGTATTTTCACTTAACTATGGTACTGGGGGACGGCATGGATAAAGAAAAATCACAGGCAATCCCTAAATTCCATTTTATCTCATAATTTCACATTAAATTACCTATGTGTATGTGTGTGTGTTTGTGTGTGTACCCAACCACTTTTCCAAAAGTTACATAAGAAATTAAAATGACCTAACTTTCATACAGTTATAGTTCATGGGGTGCAAAGGTGGTGATTCTTAATCAGGCAAGGGATAGAGGGGAGCATAGGAAAGAAAACAGACAATTTTGACTATATAACATTAAAAAACTTTGGAGAAACAAAATCGATGCAGTCAGGATAGGAAGGAAAACTGTCGTGGCTGGGGGCAATGTAATCTTTTCATCAAATGCCTCTGATAAAAGTCTGACATCCAACATTTATAGAGAACTAATATAAATATAAAGGAACCAAGAGACATTCTCCCAATAAATAAATGTCCAAAAGATATGAACAAAGAGTTTTCACAAGAATTGCAAATTACCAACAACCACATGTGAGATTACCCCAAATCATGAATAATTGTCAGGGACAAAGATGGAAGTAGTCATCACTGGAAAGACTGTAGGAAGACTGGAACACTAATATAATGTAGGTAGAGTTATGAATTGGTTCAGCCATTCTCAAAAACTATTTGGAAATATGGGATAAAAGTCACTAATCTATGAAGAAAATACTCTATACCCTTTTGGTCTGTCCCTCTGGTTGGTTGGTTCCTCCCAGAACCTCTATTTCTGGTAGTAAAAAACTAAGCAAAATGGGCTTAAAGAATGACTAAACAAATTATACTATGCAAATACAGCAAGGTCCTCGTTAGTGGGATTAGTGGGAGTAATAAATCCCCTGAAGTGGCCACGTGTATTCATATTTGCACTATTTGAAGTTATAATTATAGCTTATTCCCCTAGATTAGGTCTTAAAGATAGTTTATATAATTATGTAAAATAGGGTAATTGGTTCCAGCCCAATGGAAATGTGTAGTGTGAATTCAGATAATGCGACCACTTCAGGGGAATCCATTATTCACACCAATCAGGACCTACTTATATAATGAAATATTTGTGTGCCATAAAAAAGGAGGAATTTGGAGAAATTTGGGGGAAATCTATTCTAAACTAGGACTGACTCAATCAGGTTTGGTGGTTCAGGCTTAAGATTGAAACCAAATGAGATGACTGAAGATGGTTAACAAAAGAGAGTTTATGTAACTATAACATGAAAAGTATCCTGATTAGTGCAAACAATAAATACCCCTAAAGTGGTGGCATTATTTGAATTTGCACTGCATATTTCCATTGGGCTGGAACCAATTACCATATTTTGTATAATTATAACTTCAAGTAATATGAATTTGAATACATGCAACCTCTTCAAAGGTTTCATTGTCAGCAGTAATTAAGACCTACCTGTATTGAGCAAGGACATGGCATTGATTTAGTTGGGTTTGATTTCTCTGCCTCTGAATTTTCCATGGTGGCTTATTGGTATGGAGCCCCAAATTCTGTACTTAAGCCACCAGGAAATCGTTAGCCCCCTGGACCAATTAAGTCTTAAAGATAATTTCAATTCTTTTAAATGTATAACTCTAGCCCCAAAGCCCATTGGTATGGGACTCCTTCCTCATTGGTGGAAATCAATGCTCCTTGCTTGTGTGAGGGGCAGGACAGTGCTGGTGAGACCAGGAGAGAACTTTAGTCTACTCAGTCTCATCAGTCTTCTCAAGTTGTCTCCAAGTCCCTGAGGCTTTTTGAACTTTGGATGCTTCTGACTTCCAGAGAGGAGATGGAAGATGTCAACCTCACTTCATGTTGTTAAAGGAAAAGACTTCGGAAAGACATGAGATGAGCCATCATGTACCTACCCCAGCTTACCACAAACTTCAGGGAATGTCCTCTTTGGTGAGATCTCTCTCTCTATCTCTCTCTCTCTCTCTCTCTCTCTCTCACCCCCTCCCTCTCTGTCTCTCTCAGTTGAGCTGAGTTACCTTCCTCAATGGGAGAGCTCCTTCACTCTGTATTGTCTGGCATATTTTCTCATATATATTAGTATATATATATGTATGTATGTATGTATATAAAATATATACATATGTATGGATACACAATATTCAATTCACCTTCGATTCAATTCAAATACACATTCTCTGATGTTTTGCTACCAATTTGGATAAATGTTTTCTTTTTAAATAATTGCTTTTTTATGTTCATTGTATAACTGGTATATGAAGAGAAAGGGGTCAAGTCTTGGATATAGAACTTAGAATTCTCCTTCCCTAGTCTCTTCCCCAGTATTGAAACTGTGCTTAAGAGTCTGCTTGAACCTAAAGCTCACATCTTCTAGACTAATAATATTTAAGGGAGAAAATAGATAAAATTCTATCCCAGTACCCCCAATGTCTGAGGAAAGCAAAGTGGTCACATCTGGCCCCAACTTCCTGCTTGCACTCCTGGCAGAAATTAAAGTTCCCCTTGGAGAAGAGGGCTGGGGGGTGGGGAGAAGGGCAGAGAAGTGACTAGAGATGTCTATTCTAAGCCTCCCTTCTAGCCACACAATGACACTACCTCCCCACCCCCCCATACACACACCCCTTTGCCCTCCAGAAGCCACATATGAGAGACAGCCCTTACAGCTTGAAGGAGGCTAGACACAAAGGAAAACATTAGCCTAGCCTTCGTGGGACAGGATCAATCAAGCCAGAAACTGGAAAAACCATCCCTGACTGAGCAATGGAGACCCACATAGAAATTGCTCTTAGCTTAATTTGTATGAGATGTAGAATGAAATAAACAGATCCAGGAAAGCAATAGATAGATTACAATAATGTAAAGGAAAAGCATACCATAACAAAGGCAAACACATCATTCTAATGACTTATATAATCTTAGCCCCAGAAATGAGATGAGCAAACACACCTTGGGGAGGTGAGGGACTCTGGGTACAGAATGCTGTACACACTGGCAGAGGTAGTGGTCACTGGGTGCCCTGGTTTTGTTCACCTGTTTTTTGTTGTTGTTACAAGAGAAGTCTCTCTGGGTGAGGTTCTGGTGGCGGGAGCAGGGAGATGACTGGAAATGACTGTACAGCCACCAGTACAAGTTTGGATTTTTTAAGATGTAAAATACTCTGCTTCGTGTTTCTTTTAATTTTTAAAATTATTATTCATCTGCTAATGGTGGTGATAAGAATTAGGCGCAAAATGATTCCACATGTCAGGCCTAAAGGAATCCGAGAGATTGATAATCCAATCAATCTGAACAATAATCCCAGGGACTACTTTGATTGGGTTACCTTTTCCTGGACAGCACACAATGAGTTAACAGCTTCCAAAGCCACAGTGAAGTTTTGGTGGGGAAATGTTGATGCTTCTTGGGGGATCCTGAATCTAATGGTAGGTTCTCTAGTTAATGGACAGAAAAAAAAAACGTGCATGTCAGTCTAGGTGTCTAAACTGTTGACCCAAGTGATAGAGTAGTGACACAGTAGATAGAACACTGGACCCAAAGTCAAAAGAACTGAGTTCAAATCTAGCCTTAGCTGTGGGACTCATCTAGGCAAATCACTTAATCACTGCTTGCCTCAGTTTCCCCAGGAATGTTATCAGGATCAAAATGAATTAACATTCATTTTCCAGTACCTAGAACATAAGCAGACATTTAATGCTTGTTTCCTTCCTTCCTTCCAAAAAATAGGAGAAAAAAAAGCAAATCCGTTAAGTTATGTTGTAGCACATCCTTCCCTTCTTTGTTTGGATCTAACAGTATGCAAGAGACTCCTATGGTCCCACCCCTATGCTACATATTCTTAGTGAATATATCCACCTCCCAGGATTGTTATGAGGATGAAATTGGGCATTTTAAACCTTAAAGTGCCATATAAATATGTCATTATAATTATTATTATAAGAGATATACAAACACAGGATCTCTGCAGTAACTTAGAGTAGATAGAGATGTGGCAATGAAGCTGAGGGGGTGTGGGTTCTAATCCTGCCTCTGACACATGAAATCAGTGTAACCTTGGGCAAGTCACTTAACCTTTCAATATTCAAATATTTCAATATTTGAGGCAACTTTCTAAGACTACTTGTCGTAAAGAAGATGTTGATCTGCACGGTTAGAAGGAGTTTTTTTACCAAGAACTTCCTAAAACAATGAAATCCAGTCCAGTCCCTACCCCCATATTCTTGCTACCATATTAGATACATATTCCTAGAGTATACAAAAGGCAGGCATATACACACACATTTGTATTTCTACACACATATATACATATAGACACATATAGACACAGACACACATTTGTATCTGAGTGTGCATGGGTGGGTGTGTGGGTGTATAACATGATCCCTACCCTCAGGGAATTTAAAATCTAGTTGAGGAGACAAGATTTATTTACATTTTTTTTTTAAGTTCAAACCATGGTATAGATTAGAAAATAGTTGCTTTGGGACGTCAATTATATTACAGAAAACAAATCCTAAGGTAGGTCAGGGAGGAAAATAGATAGTAAGTGCCAGGCTGCTTCAGGAAAGATTTATGAAACAGGTGAATTTGAGATGGGCTTTGAAAGATGAGTAGGATAGATGGAAAAGGTACCTATTCCAAACAAGGAGAATATCCCCAGGAGTAGGTGCAAAGTAAAGCTGGAAATGAGTGTGGTCTGTTTAGAGAACGCTGTGGTCATTGAACTGATTGGAGCAGACCATTCTTGAATTCCAACGCAGTCTGAAGAGTACAGGTGATTGAGTTAGTTTTCTATATTTGGACAATTGCCCGGTTCAACCATCACAAAACTCTTCCCAGCTCTCCCTTACTTAAAAAATATATGTATGTAATTGCATTCAAAAAAAGATTCATTAAAAAAAAATGAAAAGCAGAGGTGGCCTATTTTCTGCAGGTGGAGAACAAAGCTGGGCTGGGGGTGTGTGGATACATTCTGCGTTATATGGTCCCCATATGCCAGGAATGTCATTAATTAGAAAGAAGTGAATGACTGGAGGCTTGCCAAATGCAGCTCATGAGATCAAGGGCTATACACCCATATGTTTTCACCTTTCTTTTATATCCTGGGTATTACTGGAGACTACATAGCAAACTTCGTCACATGTTCTTTGCTGAGTTCCCAGTTAAGTCAATAATATGTGTACATATGTGTGTTTAGGTCTTACATAGACCCTGGCTAATGACATTTTTGTTATCAATGGATAAGAGGGCTTAGAAATATATGGTGACTCCAATTTGGGCGCTGGGAAAAAAGACACTTGAGTCAACAGCATAAAGAACAAAGGGATCAACATCAAGTCATAGGGAAGGATCTGAAAACAAGACTGTAAAAACCCTGGAGCTGAAGAACATGGACATGATAAGGTGCCCATAAGGGTGAAATGGAAATGGCTGTCTGACTTGAATTACCTGGCAAACACACTGCCTGCATTCTATTCTAACAAATTTACTTGGAAAGAGGGTGCATTTTCCCACTTTTTCTTTTTTATGTAGATTCCAGTCTTGGATGATGAAAGGGAAGGAAATAAGTATTTATATAGAACTACAATGTGTCAGATGCTATGCTAAGTATGTTTTTTTTGGAGGGTAATTGGGGTTAAGTGACTTGCCCAAGGTCATACGGCTAGGTTTTTGTTTGTGTGTGTTTTTTTGTTTGTGTGTGTTAAGTGTCTGAGGCTGGATCCGAACCGCTCACTGCGCCACCTAGCCCTGATGCTAAGTCCTTTTTTTTCCCCACAAATACTATCACTTTTGGTCCTCACAACAACCCTGAGAAACTGGTCCTTTTTATTATCCTCATTTTATAGTTGAGGACACTGAAGCAAACAAAGTTTAAGTGACTTGCCCAGGGTCACACAGTTAGCTAGTGTCTTTGCTTGGGTTTGTATTCAGGCCTTCCTGACTCCAGGCCCAGTAAGTATCCACTGGGCTAGGGGATGCCTCTGGTGGCAGAAGTAAGGAGGTATTAAAACACTTGCGCGCGCGCACACACACACACACACACACACACACACACACACACACACACTCAGATATACACACGCACAAAACAAAAGGTGTTTACCACCAAAAGCCAGAACTATCTTTTTTTTTTTTGCCCATTCCCTCCTCAACCAGACATGATTTACAAGAGGGGGGAGTGCAAAGAAGAGAAAGGGAGTCATTCTGATGTGGAAAACATTTCTTGGCTCATTGGGGAAAAATACTAAAGACCAAGATAACCCCATTACCCTCAAAATGTCTCTAGCCTTGAGGGACTTTATGTAAAAGAGAAAATTTTAAACCCAGGAATAAATAAGTTTTATCTTCTGTTTTTCTTCCCTTCCCCTCTGCAAGATTCTATAAAGTGAACATGTCGTGAAGAACTCTGCCCATATCATAATCACCCCATCAACTACTGAGGACTGGACAGTCTCCAAAATTGAGACCAAATGGACCAGTCCTAGAGTCAGACACTTCCTCCTCTTGTGTCCACTGGGACCATTTGCTGTCTCTGAAAGATGTCTGGAAGTCACAGTCATAACCTGTTGGGAATCTTTTATTTTTTTGAAAGGGTTTTCCTTTTTACACCCTACTCTTGACTGTTAATGAGAAGAGAGGGGGAGACCCTGGACGGTATTTTCCCTATAATCAATTCCTTTCATATCAACAGTCATATTAGGTTCCTAACATGTGCCAAGCACTGTGTGGGGCATGGAAGATATAAAGAAAAATAAAACCAAACAAACAAACAAACAAAAAAAAAATCCTAGTCTTTCTATTTCTCAGTAGCATGAAGGGAAGTCTTTCTTCTCGTTCAAGTTCCTACCAACTGTGTTTCCCCCATTTTGGGGACAAGCATAAACATTTAACAGAAGATTTGCTTTTACAAAGGAATGTTTATTTCAAAGATATAGCAAGAGCAAACATACAAACATTTCTCCCTGACACCTGATGCATAATCCCCATTTTATGTCCTCTTCTCATTCTCTGGGTACTATTGGGTAATGTCAACAAACACAGGTGGATATTGAACAGTTTGTGGCCAAGTTCCAGTCCCTCAGCCAAGGCCCATACTTCTGATGCTTCCACAGCTCAATAACACCACAATGCCTGACCTCCCAGCCCCAAGCTGCTACTGGAGCTAAAATCTAGGGTGTATGGTGGTTTAGGTGTCCAACTCAGGCTGCATACAGCCCACCTCACTTCCTAGTAGGCAGAACCAGATTCAAATGGAATTGAGAAATATTTCAAAACATAAATTAAAAAAATAAAACATATATAAAGTTCATATGTGGTTTTCTAAGTCAACATGCTGGCCTACAGGGATCCTTACTCTTAGTGGCTCCTGATTCTTTTTGAGTTTGACACCAGTGATCCAAGAGTATTTTACATAAACAACCTCCGAATATGGTAAATCTCAGGCTTAAGCCCTAATGTAGGGTAGAGGCTGGGAGAGAAGGACTTGAACCTAAGGAATGAAGGTAGGAACTTTAGAAAGCAGCCTATTACACTAGGAAAGGTCCATTTTGCAACTGGGAAATTTGGTATGAATTCTTGCCAAACTACTAGAGAAGCCTCACTGAGCTCTGCCCAGGATCATTAATAAAGCTTTGGCAAGAAGGCCCTGCAGAAGAATAACAAAATGGGAATGATTGTAATGAACCTTGAAGATTGCCCTGTTATCTGCATCAGACTAGATGGTAGGTGTTCTTGATCCTTCCAGCCAGAAATATCTCTGGGTATCAGACAGAACTAGCCCTTTCTCCAACTTCTTTCTGAAGAACAGTAAAGACAGTGGACTATATGTAACCATGATGGTTATGGCCTTAAGGTCACTTGGAAAGTAAGGGGGATGAATTGGCTTCCTGGTTGTCTGATATCTTGGCTGTTTGAGCTTAGGAAGGGGAGAAAATATCTAGAACTAAGGTTTCCAAGTCAGGCACCTGAAAGAGTTCATTTTCAGCACCCTAATTAGCAAGAACAGACCATTGTGAATCTCATCTCTCCTTAGCCCTTGCTTCTTTCAGAGGGCCAAAAAGAGTTGTGCATTTCAATTCCTAGAGATGAAAGAGTAGCAATCTTTTCTTCATAGGACCCAGTCTGACCTAGTTGGGGAAGACTTGTGGAGAAGATACCTCTCTAACTAGAGGTCTACTTTGATTCAGTTAAGTAGCATTCATTTCTAGGTTTTCCAAAAAGACAGGAGAGATCTTTGCTGGGGAGGAGTCAGTAGATGCTCTTATCAGAGCTGTGTAATTAAATAGTAATTAAGAATGCTCTTAATTATTAAATAGTAATTAAGTTCTTAACCTGAGGCCCATCAACTTTTGGTTTATTTTGATAACTGTGTGCCAATATAAATGGTTTTCTTTCTGTAATCCTATGTATTTTATTTTGCAAATTTAAAAACATTCTGAGGCATCCATAGTTTTCACCAAATTGTTAAAAGGATCCAAGGTTTAAGAACCTTGACTTTCACTAACCCCATCCCATTCTGTATCTGAGGTGGTTCAGTAGGATAGAGGGCTGAATTTCAAGACTTGAGTTCAACCGCCACCTCAGACATTTGCCACCTGTGTGACTCTGTGCAAGCCACTTAACCACTCTGTGCCTCAGTTTCCCCAAGTGTAAAATGAGTGGGTTGAATTCAATGGCCTTTCCAGATCCCTTCTATCTTCAAATCTACAATCCCGGCATCTTCTACCATTCTCCCTTGGCCCCATAGTACAAAAGATGCTATCTGCTTCCATCTTTGCTTCCCACTGGAAATAACAGAGACCCAACTTTACCCAGAGCTGAAAAACTCAAGAGAAGTCATTATTGACACTTCAGGAAGACTGAAACACAATGCTGCTCTCTTGTTCATTGTTCATCCCCCTTTGCCAGTTAGACCTTGGTAATAAGTAACAAGGGAAATTGTAACCTGGGGCTCAGGATGGAAGCTTCCCTCTCCAGTCTCCCTCTCCAGTTTCCCCCCTCCCTCCCCAGTGCTGTCTCTTTTCTGGACTCCAACCATCTGCTGGAGCTGATGACTGAAGGCTTTGCCTTAGGAAGCCGTCCCTTTTCAACAAGACGAATCAGCTCATGGTCCATGCTGACTTTGCTGACTTACATCCAGGCTTCTGCTCTTAATTCGGCAAGTACTTCTGTTTTATTTCTTAGGCCATTACAAGTCATTTCAAGAAGCCTTCTTTCAGTATAGGAAGTGAAAACAGATGTCTAGTCCTTTGGAAGTATCTAGTGGGAGAGAGAGGCTTCCAGCCTCTTTTGGGGGCCAGGCTATTTGCAGTCAGTTGGGGGAAGAGCACTTGTGCGCAAATTACTAATCACCCTTTTTTGTGGTGTTATTGTTGTGCAAATGGCCATCCCATTATGTATTAATCAATTGCTAATTTTCAAGGATTTACGTCTCAATAGCAGCTTGTTTGTCTTGGACTCATTTCTAGTGATTCCATCTAAAAAAGTTTGCAATATAGTTCTTTTGCCTGGAAAAAAAGCTGAGTTTTAGAGGGGATACACCATTAGAAGCTTGTAAAATTCATTCCAGGAGGCTCTTGGCTAGTCCTTTATCACCATTGCAGAGCAGGTTCGAGGTGATAAGCAGCAGCTGATCCGATTAGTAGGAAGGGCAGTGTTTAGTGAACTGTATGTGGATAAACAATATGCCAGGGAAACCTCCATAAGCCCAATAACGGTATCTAGAAATGTCAATGGAAGACAGAGAATGGCCGTGCAAGAATGCATCTCTGCATAGCAGGGTAAATCCTTTCAGGGTAGCCAAGTGTAAGCAAAGTCACCTCCCCAATAAAGGCAAATCGCTAGTATTTCCTGTCACCCAAGTTAATGAAGCGCTGGTCAAAACATTTATTTTTATCTAGGGGCTCTTTAGGCAAAAGCACATTTATCTTGTTGGGAGGGAGAGCTAGGGCCAGCCAATCCAGAGTCTAAAAATGACCAAGTGGTCACATTTTTGCCTTGCCACAGAGTGTCAATAATAGTAATTAGCTCAATGACCACACAAATTCAATATCAAGGCCAAACTATCATGCTTCTATATTATCAGGAGAAATTCTCAGCTCAGTACAAACATGCAGATCTATCAGTCTCAATTCCAATTCGTGAACAAGTCACCTGTGATGCCATTGGTCCTGTTCAAAAAATGAAGGATGAACAACAACAATAAAAAATGATTACACGATCAAATGAGGATCCTCAAACACTGACTGTTTGAAGAGCCAAAAATACAAGACATAATTATTCCTGAGAATAGATCTCTTTACTGTGAGAGGAGGCCATGCAGATTTCTCAATTCCTTGCAGAGAAAGAGAAGAAAAGAGAAGGAAATGAAAAAATGTTGGCCCCACCTGTGACTTCCAGAAGAGTACCTTACTATTTCTGTTCAAACCTGGTCACACTCTAAGTCATGTGCCTTCTTACTGGACTACAAGCACCAAGAGCAAGGCAAAAATTTGTCTATATTCCAAGCACTACCAACAAAAGAGTCATTTTGTGTAGAAGGTGCACCTACTCTCATGAAGGAATACAAAACTGCTCCCCCAATCCAGTTCACATGACCCATTGAGCAACCACAAATTTGAATCAAGGGGGAACCACCTTTATCCACATTAGAAAATTGTCCCTTTAATCAGTGACCCACTAGAAACTGCCTTTCCACTGACTGTTGGCGTGGAGGGAGGGAAGGAACATTGAAAGTAATTCCAGTAGCTAGAAGGTTTCAGTTAATTGTAGGGATGGCTGACCTGAGGAAACCTCATAACTAGGCACAAGTGAATTTACTTCAGACTCCCAGGACCGAGATTTTCTTGACCATATCTTTGTTGCTGTCATCTACTGGCCTCCAGGTCAGTCTTCTTCCTTTCTCAAGGAGTCTAATATCTGACTCATAGTCTCTTTCTACTCATACTTCTGTTTGAAGACTTGGAGATTTCAGTAACCAAGTTAATATCCCCTCAAACACCCTGCCTCCAGGTCCTCAATGTCCTTCTATCCCATGACTTACTATTTCAACCACTTAGTGCGATGGTCACACCTTAGATTGCACCATCATCAAAAATGGTGTCACCTTCATGATTTTAACTTGAAATTGCCCTGAAATTTCTTTCCCTTCCATCTCCACTTCTGCTTCACTTCTCCTAAGCCTATTTGTATCTTTCCTTCACCTTCTACTCTCTCTCCTTCCTTGTTTTAGTTCAGGAATCCTACTCAGGTCTCATTCTTCTCCACACTTAGATTTTATTAGTTAACTAATTGAGTTACACAAAGTTCTCCCTATGTGGTTCACTCCTCTTCTCTTTATCCTGCCAGAGTTTCCCCAACTCCTGGGAGACAATAGCAAAAGGTGCATATGATTTGGAATCAGATCCCCTACAGTCATTCTCACTGTCTTTAATCTTCAATCTCTCCCTGTATACTGGCTTTCCCTCCTTCCCACAAACATATACGTGTATCCCATCCTAAAAAGAAGACCAAAAAAACAAACAAAACCCCCCAGCTCCTCATTTCATCTTGCCATTCCCTCAAACTACCATTTACTACCTCTCCTTTGCCCTGCCCAAGTCCTTGAAGCATCAACTATATTCAATGGGAGCCTTCACCCCCTCACTAGCTGTTCACTTCCCAGCCCTTTGAAATCAGGCTGCATATACAACCCCTTTATTGAAATAGTTCTCTCCAAGGCTACCACTGGTCTCTAAATTGCTAAACTGGATAGCCTCATCTCAGTCCTCATCCTCCTTGATCTCCCTGTGGCTTTTGATACCGTTGGCCACTTCACTTACTAGATGCCCTTTCTTCCCTTGGTTTCCATGACTCTACTCTCTTCTGGTTTGTCTCTTTTCTGTTATAAGATCATAATATATTTTTATCGATCCAACTTCCTAATTTTTCAGATGAAGAAATTGGGACCTGGAGTGGCTACTAGCCCATGGTGGACTAAACATGTCATAGCTAAAGCTCAATTAATGATAGAATATACTACAGCATTAGGAGATGTAGGAACTAAGATGGTTTTGCAGGGAGCAGTAGGTAACAGATGGTAGGCAATAGCGAAAAGCCCAAACAGTCATGAAGATATGGTAGCAGGTCCTAGGAATTCAGATGTGAGGATTGAGGTTCAGAGGCAGGATTCTATTGTCTAAAAAGTGCTGGAGTTGGGAGGGGGGAGAAGCAATCAGAGAAAGAGGGGTAAATGGGAGTGGGCTACAAGGAACAAGCCAAGAGCCCAGTTACTGGACCTGGTATAAAATTCAAAGCAGGACTAGGAAGTAAAGCTGACTTTAGACTAAGTCTAAAAGGGTGCACACTTACAGAAATAGGAATTTTTCCCCTAAAAGTTGGCTGCATCCTAAAAGTTTTTGTCTCATTTTTAGAATTTTTCTTGATTAAATTATCTATTCTTTCTATGATTTGTTCTTTGATCCACACATTCTTTGGGATTATAATAGCCTCCATTTAAGTCTTAATCCTTTCTTTAAATTGCCTTTAATGATATATTATTCT
The DNA here is from genome assembly GCA_011680675.1 of Gymnobelideus leadbeateri. NCBI lineage: Eukaryota > Metazoa > Chordata > Mammalia > Diprotodontia > Petauridae > Gymnobelideus > Gymnobelideus leadbeateri. Next base: position 822,507 of record WOXC01006572.1, read on the forward strand.
TGGTTGCAAGATTTTTATTTATTTTATTTTGGCATATGATACTTCAAGATGCCTTTTACTTTATATGGTTACTGCTACATCTTGTATCATCTGGACTGTGGTTCCTTGGAACTTGATCTCTTTCTGCTGGGCTATTTACAGTATCTTTTGTTTACCATGGAAACTGGATTTTGGCTATGATATTTCTTGATATGTTGAATTTTAAGTTTCTTTGAGAAAATAACCAGTAGATTCTTTCTCTTTACCTCCTGGTTTTAATAGTTCTGGACAGTTTTCTTTAATGATCTCTTGGATCTCTTGAAATATGACATACAAATTTTTTGTTTGATCATAAATCTCACTAAGGATTCTGTTGAGTCTTAAATTATTTGTCCTTATCCTGATTATTAGGTCAGTTGTTTTTGAAAGTAGATATCTCACTTACTCTTCTAATTTCTTGACTTTTTTTCTTATATTTCTTATTATGTCATTGAATCAATGAGGTCTGTTTGCTCCATTCTGATTTTTTTTAAAGGGTCAACTGTTTGGGTAATATTGTCCTCTTTTTACTCCATGCTGTTAATTCTCCTTTTAAATGTTGTGACTTCATATTTATAATTTTAATCTTTGGCTTGAGTTCTTCCTTCATTTCTTCCATCCATCCTGGGAGAACTTGTGGTCAATCCATTCTTTTTTCTGAAGTCCTATTTGTGATTATCATGGAATTATATCCTTCTTCCGATATTTTACAAGGCATTCTTTTAACCCACAGTATTTCTTCATTACAGTAAGGGGTTTTTGTTTGTTTGCTGATGTCTACCCTTTCAGTTCTTATATTAGGACAAAGTCAGACACTGGCCTCTCCCACAGTCTTGGATAGGGTGACTAGTCCTAGCTTGTATTCTACAACTAGTTCCAGAGTAGAAAGATGTTGTATGGGGCTACCTACTGTAGTCTGGGCATTGATATCCTGTAGCCTCTAGATAGGAGACTCAGAGGGACAAGGTTATGTCTTCTTCTGATCTGGGGCCAGAGTTGGATGTAGTATTGATGCCAAGTCCCACGCATCACCATAGTCTGCAGCTATGCTCCAACTCCTAGGGATTTCCCATCCCCTTGGTAGGCTGGCTTTGTCTGTTTTCTTGTGTAATTACATCCTAAATTGATTGCTTGGATCTGAGAGCCTGAAGTGACCTGATCTTGAATCACTGGTTTAAAGCTGATCTCCTAAGTCCTCCAAAGATCCCTGGTGGTGTCAGCCTGCCCCCTTGACTATCATCAGACATATACTCTTGGCACAGTTATTGGTGGGTATTTTGAAGTTATGCTGTTTATTTGATTATTATATGATAATAGACTTTTTAAAAGAAGCTTAAATTTCCAGTAATTCAGCTTTCTCTTTTCTTTTTGCTCAGAATCCTGTTTCTGTCTTGAGCCACTCATCTCCCTTCATCTCATCCCCTCTCATCACACCTTATTTTAATTAAATTAAATTATTTTCTACATGATTTATTATAAAGGTCATAACTATGCAACCAAATTCCTACCAAAGTAACAACTTCCATTTTAAAAAAAGAGACCATTTAGTTGTGTTTGAACATAGCACAGTACCAAAATCTATGAAGTATGCATTTTCCCTTAATCTTCTATATCACATCCAAGTCATTGTATAATGGGCCAACTGTGCCAAATAAAGACAAGATCTCTTCTCTGATGAGTTTGTAATTAACCAGCAGATATAGAATAAATTAAGGCAACCTGGACAGACACTATACAAGTAAGTGCTTTGGGTAGGTAACATGATCAGGATAGTTAGGGGTGGAGGGAGCCTGAAAAGTTCATTCCCTTTGCAGCAGGGCAAGAACATGACAAATCCATTCAAGACAAATAAGGATCTAATTTATTTTAAATGAAATTAAGAATAGGTCATCCATCCCATATTTACACTTAAGATGTTTCACCTTTGATGGAGACATAGAAGACCTAGGAACCACTGTTTTTGTAGGAAGTTTTCATGTATTTGGAGAAAATGACTTGCTTATCCTTCTCATCTCTGGAATGAAGAGCTGGGCATTTTTAGAAGAAGTGGAATGAAGAGCTGGACATGTTTAGGAGAAGTAGAAAGGAGATGTGGTTTGAAATAGAATATGTCCCCAAAGTCTTCATGCAATTTTAAGCCTTAATAGCTTACAATTGCACAAAACCTTTGGGGATATCCTGTATATACAGTAGGAAAGCTAACCCAAACCTAATTTGTAAAATACTCACCAGGAAGTAAAAGAAATGGAGAGATCCTTGGGAGGGAAGATACAGAAGGAATGGGAAGTGTAAGCCGGAAGTTACATTTGTGAGGGACATGAAGAGAACATTTTTGACCTTCCTTGACTTTTTGATAGTTTTTCATGCTTTCCAAAGTTCTTTTGACTACCTGCCTGATCCTCACAATCACTTGGGAAATAAGCAATGCAAATAGTATTGTTCCTATTTTATACAGGAGGAAACTGAGGTTAAGAAAGGAAACACGACTTACCCACTCAAAGTCACAGAGGGAGGATCCAAGCCAGGTCTCCTGATGGGGAGATAGGAGGGAGAAAAAATACAAAAGGGCAAGGTATCTGGAGTGATCAAATATAAAGGCATTTTTTGGTTAGAAATTGTAATAGCTAGCAAAATCTGACTTAAGCATGAACTTAATTCTAAGAAGAAAACAGAAAGACTTCAGAAAATTTTTAAAAATAAAACTAAAGTATACAAAGAATGATAGTGACATTTGGAATAACTGAGACAAATGAACTGGGGAACGGGGGGGGGGGGGGATGGGTGGAGATTGGTCAGGAAAATAGCTATAAAAAATGAATTTGTTTCAAAGATCTGGAGCCAAACCATTTATTTAGGGGGGAAAATGCATCTGAAAACAAAGTCTTGAAATTAATCAGTCAGTAAACATTTATTAAGCACCTACTACATTCCAGGTATTGTTAAGTGCTAGGTATACAAAGAAAAGTATAAGACAGTCCCTACTTTCAAGGGATTCACAATCTAATGGGGGGAGGGGGGGATAATGTGCCAATAACTATGTACAAACTCTAGACAGGATAAATCGGAAATAATCAAGAGAGGGAAAGCACTATAGAATTGAGAGGAATTGAGAAAAGCTTCCTATAGAAAATAGGACTTTAGCTCTTGGAGGAAGTCAGGGGAGCCTGGAGGTAGAGTTAAGGAGGAAGAATATTCTTGACAAGGGGGAAAACCAAAGAAAATGCAGAGTAAGGAGAGAGAGTGTCTATTTCTTGGAATAGCCGGGAGACCAATGATCCTGAATTGCAGAGTATGTGGAGGGAGTAAGGTGTAAGAAGACAGGAAAGGGAGGAGAGGGATAGATTGTGGAGGGCTTTGAATGCTAAACAGAGGATTTTATATTTGATCCTGGAGGTGATAGAAATGACTGGAGTTTATTGGATAAGGGTGAGGTGACATGGTCTAGTTTGTGCTTTGGGAAGATCAGTTTGACAGCTGATAGCAAGAGAGACTAGAATGGGGAGAGACTTGTGAAAGTCAGCTAAACAATAAGAGCTCGGCAAGAGGTGATATGGGCTTGCATAGGATGGTGGCAATGCCAGAGAAGAGGAGGCATACGTGAGAGGTCTTACCAAAGTGAAATAGACAAGCTTTGGCAACCAACGGGATACTGAGGTAGAGAGAGAGTGAAGAATTGAGGAATACACCTAGATTGTAAACCCAAGGGAAAAGAAGGATGGTGGAAATTTGGAAGGGGGAGAAAAGATAATGGGTTCTGTTTTGGACATGATGAATTTAAGATGTGTATGGGACATCCAAGTTTGAAATATCTAATAGATACAACACTAAAGGTCAGCAGAGAGATTAAGGGAAGAGAAAGTAGATTTGAAAATTGTCTACATAAAGATGAAAAGTTCTGGGAAAGAAGAAAATACTACCTTGAAATATTAAATTATCCTAATTCTAAGGTGACCCAAGATCTTCCTTTCTCATATGAAAGTGCTTCTCATTTGAGGGGCCTCAGCCTGGGCCCTTTCCTCATTTCAAATAAGCATTTAGCACTAAAATATCACCAGCATATAGGTCTGGATTTAGAAGGCTGTTTTAGGGTATGACAGCAGCCTGCAAAAACTGAGAGGTATAAAAGTGTACTGAGATGACTGGAGATGTAGTAGGGTTTCATATCATTTGTCAGACTTGAACCATAACTCCCATCAATTTTCTTCCCTCCCACACACACTTAATAGTATTGCATTTTTTCCAGTTACATGAAAAGATAGTTTTCAACATTTACTTTTACAAGATTTTGAGTTCCAGATTTTTTTTCTCCCTCCTTTCCTTCCCGTTCCCTCTCCCCAAGATGGCATGCAATCTGATACAGGGTATACACGTGCAATCACAGTAAACATTTTTCCACATTAGTCATGTTGTAAAAGAAGAATCAGAGCAAAAGGGGAAAACCATGAGAAAAAAAAGAAAATAATATGCTTTGATCTTATTCAGACTTCATTCAGTTCTTTCTCTGGATGTGGACAGCATTTTTTGTTATAAGTCCCTGGGAGCTGTCTTAGATCATTGCATTGGTGAGAAAAACTAAGTCTATCATAGTGGCTGTTACATGCACAAAGTTCTCTTGGTTTTGCTCACTTCACTCTGCATCAGTTCTTGTAAGTCTTTCCAGGTTTTTCTGAAATCTGCCTGCTCATCATTTCTTATAGCACAATGACATTCCATGACACTCATATACCACAACTTGTTCAGTCATTCCCCAATTGATAGGCATCCCCTCAATGTCCAATTCTTTGCCTCTACAAAAAGAGTTGCTATAAATATTTTTGTACATGTGGGTCTTTTTTCCATTTTTATGATCTTTTTGGGATACAGAGCTAGTAGGGGTATTGCTGGATAAGGGTACACACAATTTTATAGCCCTTTGGGCATAGTTCCAAATTACTCTCCAGAATAGTTGGATTAGTTCAAAATTCTACCAACAATGCATTAGTGTTCCAATTTTCCCACATCTTCTCCAACATTTAGCTTTTTTTTTTGGTCATATTAGTCTATCTGATAGGTGTGAAATTATTTTAATTTACCTCAGAGTTGTTTCAATTTGCATTTCTCTAATCAATAGTGATTTAGAGTCTTTTTCATATGATTATAGGTAGCTTTAATTTCTTCATCTGAAAACTGCATGTTCATATCCTTTGACTATTTATCAATTGACCCCCATAAATTTTCACTTATCATTCCTTTTTCTAATTGGTTAAAAACAAACCTGCTTTATTTTCCTTTAGTTTATTGGTTAAATAAAACCCTAGCTAACTCCTAGTTTTATTTAACTTAATTTTTTTGCTTTTAATTTTCTCTCTTCTTTGATTTTCAGAATTTCTATTTTAGGGTTTAATTGGAATTTTCTAATTTCTTCATTTTTTCCCATTGTTTATCAAGTTTTCATCTACATTTTCTCTTCTTATTGTGTTTAAAGGAGAAATAGTTTCCTGAAAAGAGGCCTGGATTTGGAACCAAAGGGCTTAGGTTCAAAGCCTAGCAATGTTGCTTACTATTTGTGCGGCCTGGGAGATCTCTGGCCTTCATTTTCCTCTTTTATAAAATGAGAGGGATGAATTCAATGAGTTCTAAATTCCCTTCCAGATCAGAAGCAATCCTCCTGTGACTCTTGTGCTAGTTTCCAAGCACCCCAATTTAATTTAACAACCATTTATTTCAGATTCTTTGCCAAAGACTGTGGAAATAAGGACAAACATGAAAATAGCCCTGCCTTCCAGGAACTTATATTCCACCGGATTCATCTATCTCTCCAAAAGGAGATAAATACCTTGACTTTAACACAGACCTTAAGTTGAGTAAGAACACTTTTGTTTTTGAAAATTGGAAGTACTTTTTGGTGTGTGAATTTGCTGTCTCCTTCCCATGAAACACAAGAAAGGTCAAACTTCTTTTTTTTTTTCAAAGAAATCCAAATTTACCCACCATGGTAAATCTGGAGCAGGTATATATCTGCTTAATATTAGATTATATCCTATTTTGCAGGGTTCTTAGGTGCTAGGAGCATCTTTGATTTCACCTTAAATCTTCTTGTTTGTCCTTCATCCTCAAAGAGGACCAATAATTCACAAGGGTGATGTCTTGACTTGTGCATGAACTGGATTTGAGCGAGGCAGAGCTGAGCAAAATTAAATCTTAGCAACTCTAAAATATACCTGGAAAGTATAGGATATGATTAGCAATGACAACATGCAACATTGCCCTATATTAAATTGGAAACTCTTAAATGCTAGAGATTTTCTCAGTGAAATGGTTGAGGGGGTAGGTAGTCAGAAGGGAAAATCAATATCACTGGGGAAGGGAACCCCTCTTTGCACATCTCTAATTAGTTAGAGTAGAATCTGATGGATTTCCATATTACCATTGGATCAAACCTGTAAAATTGGCTTTGATCCCAGATTCATTCTAGACATATGGTACATGCTCCAGAAGACACTCCATTCCAGGCAATCAAAGGCTTTTTCAGCATTGAATGATCCCCCAAGATCATTCAGTTCACATCCCTTCTGCGTTATGTTTAGCATCTGTCTAATGTTGTCTACAGAAACTCTCCCTGGAATTAGCCTGGAAGACCTCCATTTATAAGCCCAGGCAAAGGGTCTTCAAGCTGGTTTGCTCCAACTTTGGCTTGAACCTTCAAAATCCATATTAATAAGTGAAACCAGGCAGAAAGAAGTACAGCTCTTCAGATCTTTTTTTTTAATAAATCAAATGAATATTGGCCATATTGTTTATATTAGGGCATGAACCCCTCTGTAAAGCCATTGTATGCTCAAATAATGGAGTTGGAAAAGGGTTTCTGTATTTCTCTGGGTAATCAATATCAAAGCTGCTGATGCAAATTTATTTGAACCCCAGGGAACATATCTTTTGAAGTTCTGGGAAAATTTAAAATATAGCATACAGTCAATAAGTGGACAAAACACCCCTGCCTGTCAATGGTGTTCATTTTTATCTGGGGAGGAAATATGTCTTTAAACAGAGTATTCTCTCCCCTCCTGAACTCTTCCTTACCCTGAATCATTTCTTTGGCAAAGGGGGCTCATGAATGACAATTGAGCAGAAAACACTCCAGTTTGGTCATAATTAGGAGTGCTCACAGAAGGCAGACATTAGCCTCCTGGTCCTGAAGCCTGACTCCTCCAACCCAAGAGGGTTCTTTTCTGCTTACCTCTTATACTCAAGAGGATGGGTGTACTTGAATTCACCATCCCTGGCCCTCTTCTCTCATCTAACTCCCCAAGATTTCCTGTCCAGCGGTGAAACCCCAGCTAGCCAGAGGTGATTTGGTTTGGTGGCTCTCTGAAGGGTGTTTCCTGGGGCATTAAAAAAAATATGATGTGTCTATGAGATTAAATATATATATTTTTTTCATTACTGACTATTTTCACAGTCTGCTGAGCAAAAACACAAAGCGATTCTCTTGCTACCCCCTTTCTCCCTTTCTCCCTTCACTCTGCCTTCTTCCCCTGTGGAGTTCAAATTAAAGAAAGGCGAAAATTGAAGCTGTTGTACGCAAGGCATTGCAACATGCATATTTGATTTTTATGATGGATCTAAATTGCTGAATAAGGCCATGGAACAAAGGGAGACTGCGGCTTCCTGCCCATCACAGGCAGCCACTGAATGTAGAACAAAAGCTTCGGCCATTAGGGGCTCAGCAGGGAGACACATTATATAAATGACTTTGTCTTCTCTGCCCCCTCCCCCCCACAGGGTGCACTGGACAGGGATGGGGAGGAGGGGGTTATGATTTGCTGGCAAAGGAGATGAGAATTCTTGGGAGCGGAGATGGGAATGGAAATTAACAATGTGTTTTGATTCAAAAAGGCTGCGCTTCATTCCCTGGACAAGCCAGGCCTCTGAGACTGTGGTCAGAGCGCCACCTAAGAAAGACGTCTCTTTTAGGAAACGTGGGGGCCTTAGCCATGAATGAACCTGTGACTCAGTTCTGTTTTTAGAAAAGAGGGAGAATGAAAAGCTCTTTTTGCCAGCCAATGAGGTTGAGTCCTTGAAAAAAAAAAAACCTGAATCCTGAGAGAGCCCTGGGGTCATAGCCTTATGCCCCAGAGTAATTCCCAGGCGTGCTTAATGGATAAATGGACGTAGGGGAGCTTGGCCTCTGAAGCAAACCCACAGACATGCTCCTTTCCCTCCCCCAGCTTTGAGTTTCTTTTCTGGAGAGAAACAAATGTTGTACATTCCTCCTCCGGAGTCAACTTGCCTTTGTGAAGGCAATCTTTTTTGTGGTGATTTGAGAAGGTGTTACTCTTTTAAGAGGGTCTCAAAAAAGCAACAGCCATGAGATGCTATAAAGATTTATTCAAAGGAAAATAGTTTGTAAATCAAGCTTGGGTTTTCTCAAAAGGCCTAGGATCACATCTCTTCAGTTGTGGACAAGAGTTAACACAAATTGAAAAAGATTTGGTTGGGTATGGAAGGGTGCCCACATCGCTAAGCTTCCAGAATTGGGGGACTCATCACGAGAGCCCTGTTGATCTGGAGGTGGGGAGGGAACACAGAATCCCATTTAGGGGATGAGAAGACTGAGGCCCAAGGAGCACTGAATTTTAATTTGCAAATTAAAAAAAGACTCAGACTAGGGTTGATATTTTACCAAAACATTACCTGGTGTGCAAAAAGGTTTACCTCTAATATCATCTCACCCATCATTCCCTCACCTCCCACTCTCAAATCACTGAGACCAGTCTGGTGGGAAGCACTACCACATTAGCAGAAATCCATTTCAGAAAACATTCTAAAATACCTCAGCAATTTTTAGAATCTTGTTTCTCTAACACAGGAATTCTTAATCACCCACGTGTGCGTGTGTGAGTGCATGTGTGTGTGTGTGTGTGTGTGTGTGTGTGTGTGTGTGTGTGTGTGTGTGTGTGTGTGTGTTGAGGACCTCTTTGGCAATCTGGTGAAGCCAATGGACTCCTTCTCAGAATAATATTCTTAAATGAATAAAATAAAATATATAGGATTATAAGAAAAAACAATTATGGTGAATTAATTTTTTTTATAATGCAAAAAATTTTTTTACAAACCCCAGGTTAAGAACCCCTGATCTAATAGGTTAGGACTAGATACCTTTCTTGCAAGGGCATCGGACCCAGAAAAGAGAAAGAGCCAGAATGCAGAGCTGCCCCAACAGCAGTTTGAAGCCTGCAGAGACCCCCAGGTAAGGGAGTGAAAAGTCCTACATAAGCTAATCGTGGCCAACTCCTAGGAGATGGGCTAACAGAAAATCTATGAAAAAGAAAACAGCTTGTTTCCTTACTACACTATATCCCGATCCTGTGACTTTTAGTTATATCTCAAAGCAGGCAATTAATTTAAAATGAGGTGGAGTCTCCTGAGCAACTTGTTTGTGAAGGCACAGAGGTTATGGGCAAGACTAATGGTAGACAATCTTCACAAAATAATTCAGTTCTAATCAGCAGAGGTTACCAAACCACCTCTCTCCCAGCTCTGCTGGCTTTCATTTTGAGGTGGTTACATTTCTTTCTCAGTGGAAAATGGCTTGTTAATCAGTTGACCAGTCACATGCCTTCTTTATAAAGGCCGTTAAATGGATTAGCGACACTGAAGAGATTTATGCCCTAAAGAGACCTTAAACAGCTGGTATAAAGGGATGGTCAGTCCCAGGACTGGAGAGGCCTTTGGCCTGGAATGGGGATGGGGATGCTTGATATGGCTGCACGGACAGATGAAAAGAACTAACAGACAGAAGAGGCCACAATTGATGAGCCTTAACCCCCTCGATTTCACCAGATAGAATTTATCCGTCTCAACAAAGATCAAATATGGGAGTCAAATAATTCATGCATTAACCCTTTAGGTCACTGGATACCATCAACCTAGTCTTCTCTTAATATGGATTATCTGTCAGATTTATTTCTTTAGGGACCAGAACTGTGATTTCATTTAGTATAGTTAATTCCCTCCACCAATGCAGAAAGAGTCTTAAAAAATTGCCTGGGGGTATGGAGAGGTCAAGGGACTTGTACAGGGTCACACAACCAACAGTGGGACTTGACTCTGAGTATGCCTATCTATCTACTATGCCAGCTGTTTCTTATCACATTATTCAGGATAATAATAAAATGATCTATTTATCATATCCATAATCTTTGAGTTCCCTGAGACTTAAAGTCAATGCTGAGCTATTAGAAATATTTATCAATCATACTTCATAACAAAACCTGGTTTGGGAATACATCTAGCATGGCAGAAGGAACTCAGAGTTTCTGATTCATTCAGCCAAATGTTATTTTTTCCTTCCTTCCTTTCTTCCTTCCTTCCTTCCTTCCTTCCTTCCTTCCTTCCTTCCTTCCTTCCTTCCTTCCTTTGTTCCTTCCTTCCTTCCCCCTTCCCTCACTTCCTCCCTCCCTTCCTATCCTCCTCCCTCCCTCACTTCCTTCCCCCTTCCTTCCTCCCTTTTTTCTTCCTTCCCTCCCTCCTTCCTTCCTTTCTCCCTACCTTCCTTCCTTCCTTCCCATTCTTTCTTTCATTAAAAAAAAAAAAAACCTCCTGTCAAAAAGCTTACTCTGTTCGGAGCTTAGCACCTGATACTAAGATATGTAATAGCTAGGCTTTGTATCACACTTTAAGGTATGCAGAGTGCTTTACGGATATTATCTCACTTGATCCAGCAACCCTAGGAGGTAGGTGCTATTATTACCCCCAATTTACAGATAAGGAAACTGAGGCAGACAGTAAATTGACTTGTCCAAGGTCACAATCTAGTAAGTGTCTAAGGCTGGATTGGAACTCAGATCTTCCTGACTCCAGGCCCATTGTGGTACCACTTAGCTACTTAATATATTAAGTTTAGTTGAGATATAGACCCTGCATTCATGGAACATACAGTGTTGTAGAAACAAAATTATAAGATTTTTAAATTTTAAGCTTCAGACGAAATGTTCTTTCTGTGCTGACCAGGGCTTCCCACAGTGCCTGCACGTAGTAAGCACTTCCTCAGTGCTAGCTCACTGACTATTGAGTCATTTGATCTATTTTTTAAGCTTTATTTTTCTTTAGAACCTAACAAACACTAAATAAAATAGATATTTCTGGGGGTAGAATAGATTCATTTCATCAAAATACTTGTTCAAGCTAAAATTCATACAAACTGTTTCTTTCTATGCCATCATTTTATACTTTGGCGATTGGAAAGTGTGGATATCAGTACAGAATCAGCTGAGGCCTGATGGTCGTGTTTTCAAATCTGTTTCCACCAGAACATAAGCTTTACCTCTGGCCGTGGACATTCAAAGCTCCTAGACGACTTGTGTGCCATGTGGTACCAATCCCATGTAAGTTGTGATGCTGGGAAAACCGGCTAGTTATTGGTTTAAGTGATTCATATGGTGTAGCTTACATGCAGGACAAATAGTTGATTTTCAAAGTGAGATTATAGAAGCTTCAAGCACTGAAGGGGGTTATCATGTAAAAGAGGGATTCCAGTTTTTGTTTTGTGTTTTTGTTTCTGTTTTGGCTTGGCCCCAGAAGGCAGATCTAGGAATTATAGGTGGAAATTATAGAGAAACTGAGCTTCCAAAGGCTGGATGGGTTACCTAGGTAGGGAATGGGTTTTCCATCACTAAATAACCATTTGTCAGTCAGTCAGTCAGTCAACAAGCATTTACAGTACTAGATACCGTGCTAAGAGTTAGGTACAAAACAAAAGGACAGAAATAGCCTGTGCCCTCAAGGGGTTCACATTCTAAGGGACTTTTGGTCAGGAATAAGTGAATCTATGGCCACTTGTGGCCTTCTAGGTCCTTGGGTACAGCCTTTTGACTGAGTCCAGGTTTTATAGAACGAATCTTTTTACTAAGGAGATTTGTTCTGAGAAATTTGGATTCAGTCAAAGGGCTGCCCTTGAGGACCTAGAGGGCCACATGTGGCCTCGAGGTCGCAGATTCCCCACCCTGGTACTGGACAATTTCTGAGGTCCCTTCCAACTTGTAGATTCCATGATTCTAAGAATTAATTGAAGGAAACAGGAAGGTTTGGGAGGAGTAAATTAACTTGGACCGGGCTGGTTCAGCACTTTAAGCCAATAACCACAGTGTCCTGAAAAAAAAAAATTATACATTTGTCAAAATGCCTGTCAAAGGTGCCTCAGTACTGACCGAGCCCATGATTTTCAAAGTTATTTCTTAACCTTTTGTGGTCAGATTTTTATTGGTCCATCCCGGGGCTCCTCATGTTGAGCTTTTCCTCCACTGACAGTGGCCCCAGAAATCCAAACTATCTCCAAACATCTCTGGTCCTAACACTACCTAGGAAATGAAGCGAATTCTAAGGAATAGGAAATAACCAGCTCAGCAGTTTGAATTGATCTGAGACCCTGGTCTTGATAAATGCCTTGAACCCACTGGTGGTACCAGCTAGAAGCCCTCTAACCTCTCAGGGGCATCCTTGGGACATGAATAGTTTTCAACATGTTGAAGTCCTACAGCTAATGGGAATACACTGCCTCCCCCGCCCCTGCACCCCACCCAGGGTCACCTCTCTCCCCACTCCCCTCCACCCCCTCAACTGAACCAGCACTGATCTGAATCGGAGTGACTTCGGGAAATCTGTAAGTTGAGAACCATTTGGTTTGTGGCATTCTGTTCACTGTCAGTCACAATTTAACACCTGAGGAGTAACTTAAACAATAGTTGGATTTGGCTCATTGCCTATTAACCTTATATTTCCACTTGTCCTCGTCAGGCTTCTCTTTGTTCATAATTAAACTCTCCCAGGGCAATCCTTCAGTGACTCTCAGAGGAAAGTCCAAGGCAAAACAGTTAGGTATAAATTATAACCTACATAATTCATTTTTAATACATTCAAATTTTTAAAAATTCTTAATTTAAACACCAAATAAAATGAGCATTCCCTAGGACAAAGTGGAACAGATAAAGAAACTACAAATCTCCTATATATTCTTTGCTTTTCCTTTTAAGTATATTTATAAATTCAACCTGTAACTTTCAAGTCTGTTTTGCATGTCAGTGATTCCTTACGGCCTTCCTTCTTTCAGTACATTTTAAAAAATACTTCAATGACCATATTTTTCTTCCTTCCTTCCTTCCTTCCTTCCTTCCTTCCTTCCTTTCTTTCTTTCTTTCTTTCTTTCTTTCTTTCTTTCTTTCTTTCTTTCTTTCTTTCTTTCTTTTTCTTTCTGTTTCTTTCTTTCCTTCCTTCTTTCTTTTTCTTTCTTTCTTTCTTTCTTTCTTTCTTTCTTTCTTTCTTTCTTTCTTTCTTTTTTTTTTTTTTTTTTTTTTTTTTTTTTCTTCCTTCCTTCCTTCCTTCCTTCCTTCCTTCCTTCCTTCCTTCCTTTCTTTCTTTCTTTCTTTCTTTCTTTCTTTCTTTCTTTCTCTTTCTTTCTTTCTTTCCTTCCTTCTTTCTTTTTCTCTTCCTTCCTTCCTTTCATTCTTTCTTCCTTCTTTCTTTTTTTTTCTTTTCTTTTTTGCTTTTTTTGAGGGCAATTGGGGTTAAGTGACTTGCCCAAGGTTACATGGTTAGTTATTGTGTTAAGTGTCTGAGGCTGGATTTGAACTCAGGTTCTCCTGACTCCAGGGCCAGTGCTCTGTTCACTGCACCACCTAGACACCCCCAATTCTTCCTTCTTTTCTTTCTTTCTGAGTCATCACCTCTCTTGTCAAGAGGTGGGTAGCATGCCTCATCATTCCTCTGGAATCATCAGTCTGTGTAATTAAACCAGTAGGAAATTGAGCCTGTATGAAAATATTTTTTAACAATGGCTTTTTTAAAGTGAGTACTGTTGAAATTTGAAGCATCTCCATAATAGTAATAACTCACTTTGAACATTTCTCTTCATCTCCTATAGTCTCAAATACAGTGAATATTGAAATTTTAAATTACAAAGTAACTACTACCATACATGAATATTCATAAGTGAGTTATTTCTGTCCTCCAGAAAACTCTTCAAAGTGCCTATGTAAGCTCTGAGATGGTGCACTGAAGCCAGCTTGTGCCCGTTTGAGAGCCAATTCTTAAATGTGCAGTGTGAGCTTTTATGCCTTAGAATTTAGTAAAGCTACAAATCAAGGCTTGATGTATTGTTTTTTGATTGTCTAGACTTAAGAAAGCAATGGAGGAAATATTAATAATGCAGATTAAGTTGAAAAAGTGTGTCAAGCATGCATTCCTCCCTCCCCTCTCCCCCAGAGACCCACACATTCCCAGCTCTGAGCTATCCTTATCTCAACTTTCACTCCTACTGAGGCATCAGCTATATCTCCTCCTCAAGGTTACGAGGGTACTCTTGAGGGGTCAATAGTGATTTGCCGACATGCTTCTCCCCCAAAATTAATCCCCAAGGTTTTCATTTGCTTCTAATTATCAGCAAAGTCAGCACTGGACTTGGAGTCAGGAAGACCTGAGTTCAAATCCAACCTCACACATACTAGCTGGGTGGCCCTGGGAAAGTTAACTTCTCATTGCCTCAGTTTCCTCATCTATAAAATGGGGATAATAATAGCACTTGCCTTCCAGAGTTGTTGTGAGGATTAAATGAGATATTTATAATGTATTTTGCAAAGTGCATTTTAAAGCACTATACAAATTCTATCATCATCATCACCATTACCACCACTACCCACCCCCACCATCATCATCATCATTAACTGAGAAACAATTCAGTCAGCTAGCCTCCGGTAGCTTTTAGAAAAAATTATTTACTAGCTACAACAATCAGTATGAAACATCACCTCAAAACACTGTGACTTAGAGACAGCTAGGTGGCACAGTGGATAGAACATTAAACAGAGGCTTAGAATCAGGAGGACCTGAGTTCAAATCTGACCTCAGACACTACCTGCATGACCCTGGGCAAGTCACTTAACCCCAAGTGCCTCAAAAAAAGAACAGTCTGTGACATACTTTCTCCCAAGTATATAAAATCCAGGAAAAAGTGGGTACAAGCTTGAAAGGGACACATACGTAGTAAAAAGGTAACTCACAGCTCCTGGTTTCCTGTACTCTCTTTGCCAGGCTCCTGATCAAGCATAGAATCCAAAGTTTCTTTGATTTCTAGTGATGCAGACCAGCTCCTCTGGGAACATAGCACTGGAGAGATAGAAGTTCAACATCCTTCAGACCCTTTGAAACTAGAAAGTTCTTTTCTGGTCCAAAGGGTAAGGAGCTGGAGACCTGGCCAAAGCCAAGGTCTCTCCTTCTCGTCTTCTTATTTCTTCTCAGAACTTCAATGTCAGGAAAAGCCTCCCATTCCAGTTAACTCAGCCCTTTTATATGGGACCAAGAGTGCAGAGTGAGTCCCAAAGACCAATTCAAATACATCTCTTATCTGGAGTAATTTCACTTCATCAAATAAATGGTTTCCATGACTTTTCATGTAGTCCAAAGCCTTTGAGTGATTCATTGAGAAGTGTTCTCCCATAGTCAAGGTATCAGGCTAATACAGGATGGAGTGGTTTCAACTCCACCCTTATAAAAGGAAAATTAATATCTTCAAAATATAATTATCAAACCTATAAAGAAAATCTAACTGTTGCCCAAATGTGTATAATTACCAAAGCACATCTTTACTAAATTGTCAGGTTAAATCTACCACTTTAAAAAGACACAAATAAAATTTAAATCGTGATTTTTGTTTTCTTCTCTTAAATGCAATCTGAACTGTACAAAGAAATAACAAATAGGAAGACCAAAGTTTTAAGAAAGTCTGATCTAATAACTAGAATCATAAAGATCAGAATGAGGCATCCTTCTTTGTGCCATGGTCAGTTGCTGTTCCTGGAGACCACATGGTAATTGAGTGGAGGGGGCAGGGGAGTTCTGACTACCCATGACTCATTAAATAAGAAGTTCTTTTCCCCACTGGAGCATTCCAAGACATTTTAAGCTTCCTTCCCTTCCTTCCTCCTTTTCTTTCTTTCTTTCTCACTTCCCTTCCTTCCTCTTTTTCCCCCTCCCTTCCTTCCATTCTTTCTTCCTCTTCTGAAAGTCCTCTGATTGATAAACTGGAACAACTGAGGTCCCATGCGAGGTTTTAAAAGAAGAAGTAGGTTCTGTCCTGACCTTTCTTTTTGAACAATATTTTATTCCCCCCCCCCATTACACGTATAAACAATTTTAAAAATTCATTTTCAAAACCATTTTGAGTTCCAGAATTTCTCCCTCCCCTCTCACTTTCCCCCATTCTTGATATAATAAACAATTTGATATAGGTCATGCATGTTCAGTCATGCAAAACATATTACTGTATTAGTCATGTAGTGAAAGAAGATAAAGGGAAAAAACGAAAAAATACAGAAAGTGAAAAATAGTATTCTTCGATCTGCATTCAGACTCCATTAGTTCATTCTCTGGAGGTGGATAGCATTTTATCATGAGTCCTTTGGAATTGTCTTGGATCATTGTATTGCTGAGAAAACCTAAGTCATTCACAGTTGATCATCATACAATATCGCTGTTACTGTATTCTCCTGGTTCTGCTCACTTCATAATACATCAGTTCATATAAACTTTTCCAGATTTTTCTGAAATCAGCCTGCTCATCATCTCTCATGGCACAATGTATTCTGTCACTTGTTCAGTCATTCCCCAATTGATGGGCATCCCCTCAATTTTCCAATTCTTTGCCACTACAAGAAGAGTTGCTAAAAAATTTTTTGTATAAATAGATCCTTTTTTAAAAAAAAATCTCTATGGGATACGAACTAGGTAGATATATTGCTGGATCAAAGGCAGATAGCCCTTTGGATATAATACCAAACTGCTTTCCAGAATGCAGACCTTTGTTTTTACAGCAGCTTTCCAGTTGATAAGAAATGACTTTAAGGAGGAGGGCAGAAGGGTGGCTTTTCTTTACCTTAGCATAATGGCCTTGGACTCAATTACCTGGGTCCTTAGTTGCCTTTAACTCTTTTCTGTTTTCTTCCTTTATCATTGACCATGTCAGCATCAAAAGTTGGGAGATATTATACTAGAAGCCCATGATAACAACTGATGTCTTCAACTTTCTAGGTTCCTGAACAGCAGAGGAAGAAAAGAGTATCGAAGCATCAGCAGAAGTGGACTGGGACCAAGGAAGGAGTTGAAATTGGAGAGAAGGTCCCTGGAAAGATGGAGCTTGACTGATTCATTGAATGATGCCAATGCAGGTAAAATGCCATATGACTAATCAGCAGTCTTGCTAATTATATCCTAAGAAAGCTTGAATATTGCTCTCCCAGATGACTGTGCTAGTCGTGATAGAGTTGCTAAAATTTCTGTTCTGATCATTCTGTAATGTGTGCTATGATTCTCCTATGCTAATCATGGCTTTCTTCAAGTAGGACTCGATCACCTAACAAGTACCAGATTCACGTTTGTCCATTGAGTCCCTTTTTTTTTTTTACTTTTCTCTTCTTGGAGGAAACCCTAGCCTAGAGGCAAAAATGGAATTTTCCCTAGAGTAGCTGAGGTAACTGAGGCAATGTGGCCATGTATGTGAGAATGGGGAACCTAATTCCATTGATTAGAGTTCAGGCTCCCCTAGAGCTAACCCTGGTTAAACATCAATGTCTGGTACAGGACAGGGAGGGAACAGTGGAGCCACCAGTCCCTATGGCCTCAGCCAAGCAAGTCATTATTGTGGAGGGAATAACTCTAAGATGGTGGAAAGAGGGCCAGTGAACTCACTTGATTAGGCAGCTAGCTGGCACAGTGGATAGTGTGCCAGGCTCGGAGTCAAGACGTTATGAGTTCAAATGTGGCCTTAGATACTCACTAGTTGTGTGACCTTGGGCAAGTAATTTAATCTCACCTGCCTCCGTTTTCTCCCCTCAAAAATGGAGATAGGAATAGCACCTTCCTCCCAAGCTTATGAAGAGTATAAAACGAGATATTTGTAATGCATTATGTAAACCTTAAAGTACTACATAAATGCTAGCTATTATTGTTTTCAAATGGTATTTGTTAACTACCCACTATGTGCCAGTTGCTGTGTTGAGTGCTGGGGATGAAAAGAAAGGCAAGAAAAAATGGTCCCTGCTCTCAAAGAGCTCGCAATCTACCAAGAAAGGACTGGGTTTTGCCTTTATTTGTATCTTTAGTGTTTCCACGTTACTTGGCACAAAGTACGTGCTTAACAATTATTTGTTGACTGAGTCACGTGCTGGTGGGACAACAAGTAAGCAACAATGACGGAATAAACAGGATAAAATGAAGGTAGTGTCCGAGAGGAGGTGCTAAGATTAAGGAGACCTGGAAAAGACTTCTTGCAGAAAGTGAGGCTTTAGCCAAGTTAGAGAACCTTCACTGAAATCCATCCCAGTGCTACCATTTGCTGTTCATATCACCTCAGGCCCCTTAACCTCTCTGGGCTTCAGGTGTTGGGCTAGGCTATCTCTCAGTTCAAAATCCTACAGTCCTTGAGGATATCGGCAAATTGATATAGTCCCACTTGGCTCACCAGCAATTATTTTCTAACAGCATAATTAGATCTGGATTATCTTTTTTTGTCAAATAATTTTAAATATCAATATTACCAGAGATATATAGATAAAGCATTTGTTGAGTGCTTGGTACATACCAGACCCTGCAGATACAAATAAAGAAAACATGGCAGTTCTTACCTTCAAGCAGCTTACATGCTAATGGGGGAAGAAACATATGAAGAGAATGAGAAGAGAAAAGTTGTTGTTCAGTCTATGACCCAGTTAGGGGTTTTCTTGGCAAAGATACTGGAGAAGTTCGCCATTTCCTTCTTCAGCTTATTTTACTGATGAGGAAACTGAGGCAAACAGGATTCAATGACTTGCCCAGAATCACCTAGCTAGGAAGTATATGAGGCTGGATTTGAAATCAGGTCTTCCTTTCTCCGGGCTCAGCACTCTATCCACTGTGCCACCTAGCTGCCCCAGAAGGGAAAAGGACTTTCTGAGGAAAGGAGGTAAGGAAATTTGACAAGTGAGTCCAGCTGGGAATCTTATCATTTACCCTAGTCTTATAATTCTATCCAACTTGCTCCATCAAAATTTTCCTTATTATCAACCTAAATTTTCTTTTTAAAAAAGTTTCATTCCTTGATTTAATTCTCCTAGTTATACAACCTCTAGTACCAGGGTAGACATCTCCTATTTCTCCAGAAAGTTTAAAATGTTTATAAACAGCCAATTCTCATTTAGTCTTTGCTTAGTCAAGCTATACATGCTGAATTCTAGTAATCTTTCCTCATAAATCAATCCCTCATAGCCCCTTAATCTCTGTAAATAGGCCCTTATGAGTTTCCTCCAATTTCCTTTTAACAAGATGTTCAAAAATGAACACAATTTCCTAGGGTGGTTTTGCCAAAGGAATGGAATGAGCACACCAATGCCCCTTTCAGTTATATTCCATTTTTCGTGAATTCCTGCTTGTTCAATCAAGAAAAAAAGTTATTTCGTCTTTTGTTTCCTCATTCTCTGTTTTTACCTTTCCCTCACCCATCTTCACTAATTTTCAGGACCTTTGCCAGTCTTTGTCTCTCCTCTAAGAAAACTTTTGTCATTGGTATAAGGGAAGAAGGGACTTTCCAGTTGTAGAGGTCAAGTCTCCTAGTGACTGACTCCTAAGTCACTGCTTTACTCAGAGGGGAAAAGCTTCCCTACCCCCTCCACATAGCAACTGACTTCTCTTTAATGATCCTATTTATGATCATAGAAATAGTACATAGAAATGCTTATATATTTATTAAGGATAGAATACCAAAAAGAAATTTAGAGTAAAAAAGACAGATACTATTTGCAATTGCTACATAGAAAATGTATTGGGGAAAGGTAGAGTGCCAGCAAAGTTAATTCAACTGGGGCTCAGTTTAAGGCTCTATGTTGACTTGTTGTGACTGGCACTATCAAAGAAGACTGAGTCAGTCAGGTCTGACCCAAAATCCTGCAGATGTAAGAAAGGAAAAGCTCTTTGAGCTCTCAGCCTGAATATGTATGGAGTTAAAGAAAGAAAAAAAAAGAGATGTCTACATGGTAGTAACAGCAGTAGGGAGTATCTGAGGTTGCAAGTTTCTCCTATAATTTTCCAAATGCAATAGAGGCTCCAACATTGCCAACCAGAGAATTTGAGGCCATCTTTGAGAAACAATTCAAACCCTCCAGTTCCCCCTTGCCTTGGCACAAGAAAGGTGTGGCTTCCCTTCTGAAAATTTTTCCAAATTTGCCTGTAATTGCTTCGTTCCCTTCTCCCTTCTGACCTAAAGAATACTGGTCCTAGAATTTAGAAATAGAACCTCCTGTAAGAAATGGATGTCAGGGGTGGCTAGGTGGCACAGTGAGTAGAGTGTCAGCCCTGGAGTCAGAAGGACCTGAGTTTGGTTCTGGCCTCAGACACTTAACACACACACAAACAAAAACCTAGCCGTGTGACCTTGGGCAAGTTACTTGACCCCAATGGCCCTCCAAAAAGAAAAAAAAAAGAAATGGATGTCAATTACAATTGAGACTTCTCTTATTCACCTCCTATCTATCGGTTTATGAAAATCACCTAAAATGTGCCTGTCTCCTCAGCTCTCTGGTACCTTTTTTCTCTTA
Organism: Gymnobelideus leadbeateri; assembly: GCA_011680675.1. Lineage (NCBI taxonomy): Eukaryota > Metazoa > Chordata > Mammalia > Diprotodontia > Petauridae > Gymnobelideus > Gymnobelideus leadbeateri. Next base: position 843,119 of record WOXC01006572.1, read on the forward strand.
TAGATTGAGTTTCTTAGGGTTTCATGTTTCATTGTCCCTCTCTGTCACACATACACAATAGTTCCCCTATCTACAATTATATTACTCACACCTGAAGGATTTTTTTAAAAATAGGAATTCCTAGAACAAGGCACAGTTATTTCCTGGACATTTGTCCCCATGGTAATGACTTCAACCTAGGTAGCATTAACTCACTACCATAGTACATGACATATATATTATTCCTTTGGTAAGGCTTCCCAGATCTCATTGTATGTTAGCTAAGAAAAGATAATGCTGGTGTGGGGTCAGAGGCTCAAGAAATGGAGTCATTATCTATGAGTATTGTTTCATTCATTCAAAAATAATTAATATTTAATTCAGCAAAACTCTGTGCCTGAGGGGGAGCTGATTCCAATGTAGTCAGTTGAGAAGACAAGTGAAAAATCTTATGGGAATAATGTCAAAAACAATGGAAGGAAAATGGTGGGAGAAACCTGCAACATCAGAAACTCACTGCTGCTGCTACCACCATCGACTTTCACACATTTCTTCACTTTTTTTCTTTCTTTCTTAGTACAAATTCAGGTTGGGAGCCCAAATAGCTTTTCCTGCTTTATATCTACAGAAGTAGGGGTCAAATAGGACTGCCTGGGGATCCCTGACCTTTTTGATATGGCTGGTCTACATCCCCACTTAAACAGAATTGCAGCAATTCAGAGGTTGCCAGAACTGAGGGAGCCCAAAGGAGTCTGGGACGAATTGGAGATGTTTTAATTATGCTTTTTGTTTGTGAGACATTTTTCCCCTTTGTTCAAGCATCTGCATTGGGAAGACAACCGTGCCCTGAGAAACAGGAATTCCCAGAATGTACCTCGCTTTGTGTTGCTTTGGGGGGTGTCCAGTCATTAATGATACCTAGGACTTTCTTCTTTGTTTTTTAAGAGGATAGAATCAAGTAATAACTCAAATGCCCAGACCTCTTTCCAGACATCATTTTTCTAACAGTCCAAGAGAAGCTGATTCAAGGTCAGAGGTCAGAGGCTGTGCTCCATTTGCCAGCTGGCAGTAGGCTCCATGGACAGAGGGTGCACGGAGCGTGACGATTCCTCAAGATGCTCATTCACATAGCATTGAGGGGGATCCCCACGGATACCTCCAAAAGACTCATTTTATCTCAGTTTGGTTGGCTAGAGAAAAAGGGGTCATTTTTCTGTGATAGCCTTGCAAGTTTTCACATGTTCTGATCTTGTCTCAGTGAGGCACACTATATTTTACATTGACACAATGAATCATAATGGAGGATAAAAAGTTTCTACTATACATAAACACTGCCTATCCTGTGACTTAGAACCCTGGCTCAAAGACAAGCATCTGGGATCTCCGCAGTGTGGTTAATGGAGGTGCTGCCATTGGGTGTGGGACCAAAATCTCCAAATTGATGGGAAATCAAGGTGCTAAAAATATTGATCTAAGTTTCTCTTAGATTTTTCCCCCTCTCTTCTCTCTCAAACTTCTTACCCTTTTATGGTATCTGTGCCCTAGCCCACACCACACCCAGAATTTAGCTATGTTTTTCTCCTGCTAAGTAGCTAAACTGAGATGCTGTGTGCAAGAAATGGAAAGTGACAAGATATGACCAAAGCATTGGAAATCAATCCAAACTAAATGTGCTTCTTAACTATAAGTGAACAGTTGAAAACAATCCTCTTTTATAGCCATGGAGATAAATACTCTGTTTTTATTAGGAAAAAATTGCTTTGGACTGAATAAAGTCGTTTGATTAACAAGTCAAAACAGATGGCTTATTGATGTTTCAGAAAGGAGTTTACAAGGTCTAGTGGAAAAAAAAAGAGACCCAGCTTTGAATTAACAAATTACCCTGGTATATGGGACATTGACAGTTCACTGCTAATAGATTTATGGGCTACTGCTGGGTGTTTCATCCCCATTTGGTTTATTATGATAAAATATTGGGGCATGGGTAACCTATAGCCTTATTGCAATATACTATATCGACCTCTGACCCTTAGGACCTGACAGCAAACCTATGCATTAAATTCTTAATTTGTCTTTAACAGAAACAGCATCAGTATTGTGTAGTTTACTTTGAAGAGGCTACTTAGTGGGTCCAGCTGAAGGTGGGCTGGTCAGAGCTTTGCTAGAGTGAAGGGTAGACTTTCCAGTCTTCCCTAAAAATCACCAGCTTATGCACACAACCTACACAGCTACTACTACTCCCCATGTCCTTACATTTATGGGGAAGGGTCACACATTATGAGATGAGAGCGACATGGGGCTTGTTTATGGCATCCAATGGACAGTAAGTGCCTTCTGTCACTAGGGAAAATCCAAAGTCATTGTGTTTCTGCCAAAGTTAAAAGTGGATTGCTGGTTTTTGAAACTTTATTTGTGGTAAAAGGAGTTAGTGGTTAGGAACTCATAGCTCAAACATTCAGAAAATCATATACTGAGAGGCAGAATAGGTTTTAGAGGCCATGGTGTCCAACAACTTCATTTTACAGATGGGGAAACTGAGGCTGGAGAGATTTCAAAGTCACATAGCTATTAAGTCCCTAAAGTTCCAAGTCCAATGTCCTCTCTGCACTGCCATGCTGCCATTTGGATCTACTGCTAACACAATTAGAGACCTGCTTGATCTATAGAACTTCCTTAATTATTTGTATGATGACAGATTTTATTTTGCCCATTCTGTTTTAAAACTTTTGAACAATGCAGCATTCAACACTTTTTGGAATAATATACAGAGTGACATGCCAATAGCAGGGTCCATTGGTCAATCAATAAATATTTATTAGATGTATTTGTGCCACACACCATGCTAACCACTGGAAGTATAAATATAAATGTATTTAAGGGGCTTACATTCTACATTTAAAATCCTGCACCTAAAATGAGACCTGTTTTGTACTGTGTATGAATAATCAAATCATCAAAATTTTATGACTCACCACACATTAATTTGACATGGCATTTTTAAAAAAATTTCATTTGGGTTATTTTATAGCTACATGAAACTGTAGACAGAGAATGGGCCTTAGAGCTAGGAAAGACCTGGGTTTAAGATATCATGTCTGCATAAGATATGCATCTTATAAATAATAGTTATGTGACTCTGGGGCAACTAGGTAATGTAGTGGCTAGAGCCTGAAGTGAGGAAGATCTGAGTTCAAATCTAGCCTCAGACACCTCCTAGCTATGTGATCCTGGGAAAGTTACTGAATCCTGTTTGTCTAAGTATCCTCACCTATAAAATCTGGAGAAGGAAACAGCAAACTGATTTAGTATCTTTGCCAAGAAAACCCCAAATGGGGTCATGGAGAGTCAGACATGACTGAAATGACTGAACAAATGTGACCCTGGGTAAATAACCTGAATTCTCAGTGTTCCAGGCCACTCTCTTAAGACTTTATTGGTAGAAAATAATCATTCAAATATGATAATTATGACTAACAATACAAAGCCAATTAGCTGCAACAATCACACTATCAATAGGTCAATATATAAAATGTGACTTAGCATAGCTATAGCATGAATATAACACAAAACAGAATCAAATGAACATAACAGCAACATTTTAAAAAATAAGCATGTTCAAACACGCAGCGATTCACGTGTCCATCAGTTAACACCTCAGTTACATTCGCAGTGCACTTCACAAGAGCTATCTCTAGCATTGTCACCTATATCCATGTGTGACTACATCTACAGATCTACTTGGAACATCACAATTTAGCTGAGTGACTGCTCTAATAGACCTAATTCTCTTGTAACCGACTGCTCTCTCAGCTCCTGAACCTGAGCTACTAGTTGGTAGGGGCTGACCATTGGGATCATTACAGGCTTGTGTGTCTACATTTGGGTTGGCAATCATACCAGGGGGGCTACCAGTATATTCTTGCTCTGTGGATTGACTCTATAACTAGGGATCTCTGTAGCAAATTTGGGTGGAAGAGGAGTTGCCTCTGAATGTGCATGTGTTATATCCTGTATATAGTTAACCATGTTGTTATTGTAGGCATGTTGTCCTCCTAGATGATGTTCTGTATAGTGCCATACCTACTATATACTTTCATAATGTTTGCTGTTTAACTTAGTTTCAATGGTACCAAAGGTTGGTTAACTAGGATGCTAGGAAAATCATCTTTGTTGTTTTAAAGCTCTGATGCTTGTATTTATACTATAAAATTAGGTTTCATACTCCCCCCAGCTGAGTTTTGCAAGGGACCACAAAGAGTTTTGGCCCAAAGGAGCAATGTCACTCAAGTCCCAAAGCCAATTGGAGTGGTGGAGATCAATGCCCTGAGCCTATATGAGGGGCAAGTCAAGAGTTGTGAGGGCAAGAGAGAAAAGAACTCCACTCTCTTCAGTTTCTTCTAATCTCTTGAATCTTTTGGGACTCTATAGTCATGTTGGATACTTCTGGCTTCCAGCTTCAAGAGAGAAAATGGATGATGCCAAGTCTACCTCAGGTTACTGAAGAGATACTAAGAATGTGGGAAGAAGCCAACATGAGAGGAGCTAGCAATCTCCGTCATGTCTCTATCCCCAGATTGCTACACTAGAGATTTTGGGGAATTTCTCTTTGGGTGAGATCTGGGACTCTCTCTCTCTCTCTCTCTCTCTCTCTCTCTCTCTCTCTCTCTCTCTCTCTCTCTCCCTCCCTCCCTCTCTCTCTCTCTCTCTCTCTCTCTCTCTCGAGCTGTGTTATGAAATGTCCCCAGTGGAAGAGTTTCTTCATTCTGTATTTTCTAGTAAGTATTCTCCTATGTATACTTTCTCTGATTTCTGTTTTGCTATCAACGGCAAATGGGTTTCCTTGCTTAAAAAAATTATTGATAGAAGAAGTTACTGGGAATTTTCTATACCAATGTGATCACAATTTAAAAAAATAATATATGGCAAGATGGGAGTATAGTGTAATGGATAGAGTTCTGGTCTTGAATTCAGGAAAACCTGCATTCTACTATCAAGTCATGTCTTTGACACATAATAACTGTATGACCATGGATAAATCATTTGACCTCTCAGTGATGCAGGCAACTCTTTAAGAGTTTAAGTTACAGATAAACTGCTAATCTGTGTCAGAGAGGGAATTTCCACACTATAACTTCCTTACTCTAATGCAATCATAAGAACAGAGCCACGGGTGGGGAACCTGCGGCCTTGAGGCCACATGTGGTTCCCCACCCCTGCCCCAGACCCAAAAGAACTGTATAACACATGTATCATGGAAAAAGTGTCTCACAAATGCACTTCAAGCCTTCTGTCATTTACTAGCTTTGTGACCTTGAACAAGTCAATATCACTGAACCTTTTTCCTGACTTCCTACCAAAGCAATCTCCAAGGTATGAATAGAATCAGTACATCTTGTCTCCATTCATCATAGTGCTCTAGTTCCTACGTCAATGAACTAAAGTGGGAGAAGTACCTCCCTCTAGGCGAGCATATAGAATCTCCATGAACACAAATTTCCATTAAACCTAACAAAAATGTATAGAAAGCAACTGTAGCATAGAAGTGATAAAAGATAAGAAAAATATCTATTTTCAAGCCAATCTCTGTTACTTTAATATGGAGAGAAAAGTAGTAGGGAGGGTGGGGAGTCTTCTTGGGAAGAGGAATAGGAATGATTTGCAATATTAAAATTTTCCCTGATTTTCTTATAGGTATTGGGGAACATGTTCATTTGCATGATATATTTGCTTTAAAATATTTAATACAATATTTACTCTATACTTCAGTGCTTTTGAGATAGTCTCTAATATAGCATCGAGAATCACTTAAAGTAATTCAGCAGCTCTACAGAAACTGTATTGCTCTCTAGGCTTTGGAGAATAGAACTTAAAGTTTTATAACAGGGACCAGCCACTCAATGTGGTTGGTTTTCATCAGCAAACCAAAAACTATTAGGTTGTTTTTTTATCTACATAGGCCTCATCTCTTTAAAATTTCAATTTTGCTTGGAGCACTATGTGGAGACCCAGGGAAGAGAGTCCAGTTATTGGGTGACTAATTTTACTGTGATTATAAAAATACGACTGGTAGGTAGATTGGGTACCTGAGACCTAGATGAATTTCTAGCTTTTGTTGTTCTTCGGTCGTGTCAATCGTGTCTGACTCTTGGTAACCTCATTTGGGGTTTTCTTGGCAGAGATACTGGAATAGTTTGCCATTTCCTTCTCCAGTTTATTTTACAGATGAGGAAACTGAAGCAAGCAAGGTTAAGCCATTTCCTTCTTCAGCTTATTTTACAGATGAGGCAACTGAGGCAAACAAGGTTAAGTGGCTTGCTCAGGGTCACACAGCTAGTAAATGTCTAAGGCTGAATTTGATTCCAGACCCAGTTCTTTATCCACTGCATCTCCTAGCCTGATACAAATATAATTCTACCAATGCCTTCTCACTCTTGCTTTGCAAATCATCTTATTATTGAACTCTGAAATTCCCGTAATGCCCTGACAACTTTATCTCCATCATATCTGATACTTTCACCTCTTTATGTTTCTTGCCTATGGTCCTTAGTCATCCTTTGCAATCAACACCACATACTTCTGTCAGACTGGAATCTTCACCTGGTTCAACCATTCCAAATGCTTGTTATTCTGTTGTTAACATTCTAATACATTCTATTTAAATTTCTTCAGATCAGAGTAGAAACATTCCAGAAATTTGAACTCTATTTCATTTCAGGGTATTTCCCCCATCGAGCTTATGGGAAGAGTAGTTTTCTTCTTGAGTGAGATGATGAGTATTTTTAATCTGTGTGACCTTGGACAAGTCATTGAACATCACTAGGCCTCCATTTCCTCTTATGTAAACTTAAGAGGATGAATTAGGTGATCTCTGAGATCCCTTCTAGGGCTGAAATTTCTATATGATATCCAATTCCTTTCTCCTCTTTTGAAAAATAATACTATTAGCCCAGGATAACCTCGGGGACAAAGACAAAAAGAAGTCACCTCTTCCATTTTAAAAGACCCTTGAAAGAAAAAAGAAAGCCTCTGAATCATAGGATGCTTCTGTAGAAAATGAGAGGGGATAAAAGGCAGGGATATTCTGAATTGGGGGAAGGGAAAGATCTGAAATCAGAGAGTACGTGTTAATTTGCACCAAACCCCAACTCTATAGCAGTCCTAAACAATATCTGCATCTGAAGATGACATGGTGATGAATGGGACCCGAATGCACCTCTTATTGCCTCCACTACTCTCTCTCTCTCTCTTTTTAGGGACCAGTGGACAGCTAGATACAGGAATTCATATGATTTGTTCTGCAGCCTATTCTCCTTTCTCTACTGTAATAGGATCCGCAGAAATAATTTAAAAAGCTGAAAGGTAATTTAGTGTCCCCTTCTTCTTTCCCCTCCCCCCTCTCCCCCCCTTCCCACAAGCACCAGGTACACCGAGGATGAACTAATCCTACTGGAAAATATTATTTCTGGTCTTTTATTCTTATAATTTATTAACTGTCTACGATTTTATTTACAAGGCCCTGGATTAACTGTAAGGCAAGTTACTGTTCTGGGTTTCTTTCTCCTCTTCAGGCTCGATTTAAAAAAAATCCTTCTTATTTTAATCCCTTTGCTATCTCTTCCATCACTCTTTCTCCAAGAGAGGATTATTCAAAAATAGAATTATACAAATCTTAGTTCTTATTTCATCTTATCATATAATTTTATTCTGTTGTTCTTGCTATTTGGAAAAAAATCTAATCATTGATATGGATTTAAATTTTTGTACAAATACAAACAGTTCTTCTAAATGATGGTTTTATTTTTGAACCTGAAATCACTATGGTCACCATAAGAGTAAATACTGTTTACATGGAGTGAAAGCAAACATAGCTAGTTAAGCAAAGAAGAAAAGCCACATATAGACAAAAATGCAGAATAAATGTGTATTTAAGGATCTAATAATTGGGACAATTTTGCTAGGTGACTTTGAAGGAGAACTTTGAGTATAAAATTAGGATATTGACGATTACCAATCTATTTAACATAACACTGTTGGACGACCTTCACCCTCTGAAGCAAACCCAAGAATTTTCCTTTGCTGAGAAGGACAGATAGATAATGGAAGGATTTAAGAAGGGTTGTGAGGTGGGGAAAAGCTAAACTGTAGCATTTTCTAGTGTTTCTCTCTCTCAGATCCTACAGTTAGGAGAAGATGATTTGGGATTCTTAATTTACTGAACCACAAATAGCAATGATATGTGCTTATGGGTAAATGTGGGTTCTGGACCAAGAAGGGACTCTTCCAAGAGCCTGGGTAAAGGAAGCCAGAAACTCTGAGAGTCTTCCTCTCCTAGATAGATTCATTTATGAAGGCAAACTAACTCATCTTTTACCTCCATTATTACCTAGCTTTTAATTACTGAATGGGCTTTCCCTCAGACAAACTGAGACCTGGGAAAGATCTTTTTAAAAATTTATTTATTTACTTTTAGTTATCAACATTCAGTTCCACAATCTCTTAAGTTTCAAATTTTCTCCCCTTTTCTCTCTTCCCCCCTCCTCCCCCATGGTGGCATGTTATCAATATAGGTTCTACAAATACCTTCACATTGAACATTATTCATGTTGTAAAGGATGATAACCAACAGGCTGAACAATGAGAAAGAGGGGATAAAACAAAACAAAACACAAACTCAAGAGAGCAAATAGTTTGCTTCAATCTGCAGACCCCATAGATCTTTCTCTGGATGTATATATCCCTTTCCATCATAAGTCTTTTGTAGTTGTCTTCTAACCTTGTATTGCTGAGAGGAGCCCATTCTATCAAAGTTAGATATTACTCATATGTTGTGTCTCTAATTGTGTACAAATTTCTCCTGGTTCTGCTCTCCTCACTCAGCATCAGTTTATATAAGTCTCTCCAGGTTATTCTGAAGACTGTCTGCTCCTCATTTCTTATAGCACAGTAGTGTTCCATTATATTCATATACCACAACTTGTTTGGCCATTCCCCAATTGATGGGCATCCTCTTGATTTCCAGTTCTTTGCCACCACAAATAGAGCTGCTACAAATATAAGGGTCTTTTCCCCACTTCTGTTATTTTTTGGGATACAGCCCCAGAAACGGTATTGCTACATCAAAGGGTATGTACTTTTTTATAGTCCTTTGGGAATAGTTCCAGATTGCTTTCCAGAATGGTTGGATTAGTTTACAACTCCACCAACAATACATGTGTTCCAATTTGCCCACATCCTCTCCAGCATTTATCATTTTCCTGTTTTGTCATCTTAGCCAATCTGACTGGTGAGATATAGTACCTCAGAGTTGTTTTGATTTGCGTTTCCCTAATCAATAGTGATTTTGAGCATTTTTCATATGCTTATAAATATCTTTAATTTCTTCCTCTGAAAACTGTCTGTCCATATCCTTTGACCATTTATCAATTGGGGAATGACTTGTATTCTTATAGATTTAACTCAGTTCTCTGTATATTTTAGAAATTAGGCCTTTAGCAGAAACACTGGTTGTCTGAGAAAGAAAGATCTTATCTTAAAAAGCCCAAGGTCCCCATTGCTTCCGGGGCCATTGTCATATGTCTTACCACTGGATGGCTCTAGAGGAGAGAGTAAGGAACATGAATTTGCACAGCTCTGCCTCACTTAAATCCAATTCACTTGCAAGTCAAGACATTACCCTCCTCTTCAAGAACAAAGGATGAACAGCAGCCAATCAAGGTGCCAGCCTATAGGAGGTGCTAAATGTATTCAGAACTTAAGTGTGGAGCCACTATGGATGTGGTTCTTATTGCTCCAGAACACCAGACCTGGAGTGGGTCTGAGATGAATTCTTAGTGTAACCTAGTTTCAGTCCCATCCAAGTCCCCCCACCCCTGCCCCTCAACTGGCATAGATATCTGTTACTACTCTTAGTTTTCTCAAGGATGGTGTTAACTATACCACAAAGAAAATAGATCTGAAGGTGAGAGGAAATTTGGGAGCTTGCAACCCCAACCTAATCAAATTTATGATACAAATAAGGGTTACAATTACAAGCAGCCACTGTAAGACATTACATTTTCATAAAGCAAACTTTATAAAAAAGCAGAAAATAATAGCTACTGTAAAATGGGTTACAGCTGGAAAAAAGCAGGATAGCAGAGTTTAAAAAACACAATATCAGAGGCCCAAGGCAAACAATTCCACCTCAAATTAAACATACAAGGAAGATAAAAAAGGGGGGGATGAAAAGAGGGTCGGTGAAAGAACTGAATAAAAGAAAGAATTGTATAGGAACAGAAAAAGGAGGGAGATTGAATGAATACAGTATGTTAATCACCAAGGGATGCAGACATGAAATAAAGGAGACAAAAAAGCAAAATGAAATAATTCTCACTAGGGGAGTTCAAGGAAATCAGGGAGGATTCAATAAATACATTCAGAAAGAGAAAAATTAGTGGGGGAAAATAGGACCACTGCAAAGCAAGAAAAAGGGGGCATTTGGCAGGAATTTTAAACAGCCCTTTCGCTCAGTTTTTGATAAAAAAGGATAATGATAACAAGAAACTCAAGAACCTAGTTCAAGAAACCAGGAAATGAAAAATAATCACCAAAAAAGCTGAGTCTAAAGGGTAAACAAAGTGATAGGGAAAGAGAAGCAGGCATCCAAAGATAGATCTGGAGGAAGGATCCTTGAGATTTTTCAAAGGACTAGTAAAGAAAAGCTATAGCCTGAATTATTCTTGGAATCTGGAAACATACCTAATATATAAAGAGAAATAAAAAGGCTATTCATAGCTCCAACATCCTAATGATAGAGAAATAGGGAGACAGCAAGTTCCACAATATGGTGCCTATTTCAAGCAAATTGTATTTGTGTGTATGCATATATAAAATTTTATACATACGTGTATATACTTGCATAATTTACATATTATGCACATATGCACACACTTGGAATTCATTTGAAATATAAGAAAATATGACTAATCCAGGATGAGCAATCCTGGTTTTATCAAAATAACCCATGTCAAACTAATCACACACCATGTCTTAGAATAATTATGGATTTCATAGAACTCACAGTAGAGAGATCAAGAATACTTGGATTTTAAGCAAACACTTTGCAATAGTATCCTCTAATAAACTTTTGTAGATACTGGACAAATTCCAAAAAGATAAAATTATTATGGGCTGATTTATACATGAGCTCTAGAAAGGTGATGGAGAAGTCCCAGTTACTTCATTAGCTCTGGTCACATAGTGCACAATTATGTGCTGCTGTGATGAATTCTATGCAAAAGAAAGTGAGCTCTAAGTGTTATGATACCATCTGTTAGAAATTAGTTCATGAATTAGGAGTAAAATATAGTGCTTAAAAGTGAGAACGCCAATAACAGAAATATTATGGAGAGACAGAATTAAACCCAATATCAATTACTCTTTTTATCAGTAGTGGAAAGCACTGCTCCTCCCTGCCCTGCCCCCCAAAAGGAAGTACCTTTCTACCCAGTTATCAAACAAAGGGAAAATGTTCATCTCTTTCAATTATTTCCCTTAAACTTTGTTAAGGGGCAGTGTTGGCTATAGGGGAAAAGGGAAAGAGATCAATCATGAGAGAAAATCCATGAAATTTAATAGTAATTCCTAAAAGACACCTATAACTCTATGGTGCTACATATTATGAGTTCTGGGTAGCTAGGTGGCACAGTGGATAGAGTGCCAGGCCTGGAGTCAAGAAGACTCATCTTCCTGATTTCAAATCTGGCCTCAGACACTTACTAGTTATGTGACCCTGAGCAAGTCACTTCACCCTGTTTACCTCATTTTCCTCATCTGTAAAATGAGCTGGAGAAACAAATAGCAAACCACTCCAGGATCTTTGCCAAGAAAATCCCAAATGGGCTCATGAAGAGTCAGACACTACTGAAAAATGGCTGATGGAAAGGATGCTGCAGACTCTGAAAGCACTTTTGTTTCTAGCCCTAGAATAAAAAAGTAAATGCCAAGAGGATCCAAATTATCATCCTGAAATTGGAAGATCTAAAAATCATAGATTTAGGGCTGGAGGGCACCTTAGAAGCCTTCTTGGGCAACCCACTCATTCTATAGGAGAGAACGCTCAGGGAGCTTAACTGATTCACCTACAGTCATGACATGCAAGTACCAGGTGAGAAGGACAGAATTTGAACACAGGTCCTCTGACTCCAAAGTCACTCCACTATACCAAGTGATCCACCACTCTAATTTTCAGCTATAGAATTTCTAAAGCAAAGGAATCAAAGAAGGTAAATTCTATTCTGGATTAGATTCACACTAAAAGAAGGAACATGTTGCTGAGGTGGAAATGAAGGTAATCTCCCAAGAAGGAAATCCTGAAGACACAAGGAGACAGTAGCAATGGAGTTCCTGGACCATGGCAAGGAATTGCTAGAGGGAGAGTCAAGTAGTGAGTCAGAAATCTGAATCTTGCCCTTCCCTGGGGCTGAGTCATGAAGACTGGATAGGCCCTGAAGGAAGATGGTACCTGTCAGAAGAGAAGGTTGCTGGACTTTCTGGGAACCCTCGTTTCCCCGCTTAAGGAGACCTCAACTTCAGATGGGACCTCGAGGTTTTAAACTACTGTGCAGGTTCCTGGAGAACATGGGGTTTGCCCGTAGGGAAATTTTTCTTGACCCTCAATAGGCCTAGGAATGAATTGATTCTACCCCTGCACTATCTTTTTACATTCACATGACCACTGCCATAACTGAGCTCTTCATCACCTTCTTCATTATCTCCATCATCTCTTACCTGGATTGCAGTTTCCTCTACTGTTTGGACTCTACTTCCAGTCTTTCCCTCTTCCACTGCATCCAGGGTCATCGCCAGCTGTCCTGATCTATATCTCACCACGGGACCCAGACGACCCCAGAGGAGAAAGTGAGGCTGGTGACTTTGCACAGCCTTGCCTCACTTAAATCCAATTCACTTGCAAGTCATGGCATCACCTCCCAGATGTCATGGTCCCCTTTGGAACAAAGGACAAGCAATAACTCTAATTCGAATAGCTACTAAATTTATCTTTCTCAAGCATGGTTCTGACTAGGTTCAGTTCCCTGCTCAAAAGAAGCCAGTGATAAAATACAAACTCTTTAGCCTGGAATTTAAATTTGTTCAAAACCTGGCTTCCTTCTCCTTTCTAGGTTTATTCCACATTGCTTCCTATCACATGCTGTTCCAGCCAAATTGGCATACCAGTTATTTCTCCCCACACACATTCCATCTCCTATCTCCATGTCTTTGCATAGGTAATGTTTCCCCACTTTTGGAATATAGCCCCACCTCCTCACTGTCCCTCAGGTACCACCTTTTTAGTGAAGTCTTTCCTGATGCTATCCAGTCATTAGTGTTCCCTTTTTCCTCCAAACATCTTGTATTTATTTATGTTTACATATCATGTTGCCCAATAAAATGTAAACTCATTGTTAGCTTTTGCCTTTGAAGCCCCAGTGCCTTACACATAGTAGGCATTTAAGAAATATTTGTTGAATCAAGTGTGTTTTGTATTTGTCATGTGTAATTAGTTTGTTCTGTGTTCCCACATCTTGTTAGTTTGGTACAGGCACGGGAACTGAAGCCACCTAAATGAGGGCTAGAAATAAGCCAAAGTCAAATATTCCTGGGGGCCCCTCTGGTGGGTACATGAGCCAGAGAGCATGATGGATGTCATTGATAAGTCTCCCAGATTGAGCTCAGTCTGTCTGTCTTCAGTTGACACATGGGTTACAATCCCATAGAATCCCCTTTGGAAATCATTAGGAGAATGAGTAGACCAGCTGGTCGTAGAAAAATCATACATTGTCTCAGTCCTCTGTTTTCACTTACAAATCTAATTTAAGGTCTCCCTTCCCCCCATCTCTTTCTTTGTCTCTTTCTGTCTCTGTCTCTCCTCTTCTCTCTTGTCTCCTTCCCTCTCCTCTCTCTCTGTCTCTCTATCCCCCCTCCCCATTTATAAACATAATATATATATACATAATTTATTAAAAACAAGCACCCAACTTTTAAATAGTGTAAATATAGACCTATAACTCATATTAATATATGCATTATGTGCACACATATGCATATAACACATATATTAATGCAATATGTACGCATATTAAAACAACACAACCAACTTTTAAAACACATACAAATATATACATAATAATATATATTAATACAAGCGTCCAACTCTTTAAAAAAACACCTTTATACCTACTTACTAGAGTGGGTGCTTGGCATATAATTCCAGTTAGCTTGCTAGATCATCAGCAAAGTTACTATTATTAAAGACAATAACAGTCTTTTAGGTGATAGAAAACAAGGTACTCCTCTTTTGATGCATACACAACAAACATTCTGAATAACAAACTCTTTTAATGCCTTGATTATAAGCTCTTTAGAAATAAAAGTAGACTACAGACTACATTAACTAGAAACTCATTTTGAAGGTTAAAAATGCAGCTTATTTTAGTAAAATATGGTTTATTTAAAAGTGCCAGAAGTATATCATGGATGATTCCAATCTATGCAAATATAAATAAATGATGAAGCCTGCAATATATCACAGGTGGCATCTATAGCCTGTGGTAGGGCATGGGAGAGGGCTGAAGGAGAATACAATAGCCAAGTTTCAGAGAGAATGATTAAGCACAGGGGATTCTGGGCAGTTCAGAGAGAGGGTTTTGACTGGTTTATTATAGAGAAGGTCAGGAGTCATAGGCCAAGGCAATGGGTCTTAAGATGGAATTTGAAGAGTCAGGAAGTCTATTAGCCACTTAGATGCAAGGAGACTATTTCCAGGTGGAGAGGCAAAGATGAGAAGATCCTACCACCCACTGTGCTGAGGCAGAAAAAGGAAGGACAAGAGAAATCTGGAATTTTGAGAAGAGACTGAAAAGCAGAGTCTTGGGCCACACAGCTTAATTCTCAAGGGAGAATCTCTGCAGGGGCTCTAAGTAAATTTAATTAGCACTGTGTTCTTGAATACATCCTCAAGCGCCATCTGTTCCATGGTGGAAATACCCCTCATTCACTAGAGACAACAAACCTTCCACTCATTAAGTAAAATGTTATTAGACTGTGAGCACCTTGAGAGTAGGGACTGCCTTTTGCCTTTGTTTGCCCTCACTTCACGGTGCACAGAGTCCTGGACCTGGAGTCAGGAAGACCTGAAATTCAAACACAATCTCAGACACTTATTTGCTGTGTCACTCTGGGCAAGTCCCTTAACCTCTATCTTTCCTCAATTTCCCCAGTGCTAATATGGGAATAACAATAATAGCACTTTCCTCCTACAGTTGCTGTGAAGATTGGGCGAGAAAATCCTTGTAAAATTCTTAGCACAAAGGCTGGGACACAGTAGACACTTAATGTTTTCTAAATGGCTTATTACATCTTTGGTAATGGACATCCTTGTTTCAGCCCCGCTCTTCCTGGAAATGATTCTAGCTTATTCCCATTACACATAGTACTTGCTGATGGTTTGAGACAGATGCAACTTATCATTTTAAGGAAGACATTTGAATGGTGGTGGTGGTGATGGTGATGATGATGATAAACAATGATAAGAAGAATTTTCTGGTGGCCAGCCTTCTGGCAATGATTCCCTGTGCCCTCAGCTAGGCTGATCCTTGGACCACAAATGTGTATCTGGTGCTCTCAGCCTCTATCCCCCAAGTCTTTTCAGTTTAGCCCATTAGACTTAAAGGATTTGCATTTCACTTATGAAGCCTTTGAAAATAAAAGGTCACCATGATGCCGGGATGAGGCATCAGGGTAGTAGAGAAATTAGCTATGTATTAACTTGAATTTCCACAGTAACTCATATTTCACTCCAGTTGGCTCTCCTGTTGGATAGCCTTCAATTCAATTCAATAAATGATTACCAAGTACCTATTATGTTTCAGGCACTGTTGTAGACATAGAAAAACAAAGATGAAATCCTCTGCACTCTCAAGGAGCTAAAATTCTCCTAGAAGGAGAGGATGGGGAACAATTGCAAATAGATAAGTAAATACCAGATCATCCAAGGAGAGAGCACTAAAAACCAATGATAAAGACAGTTCAGGAAGGCTTCCTGGAAGAATAGCACCTCAGAAAGCCTTGAAGGAAGATGCAGATTCTAAGAGACGAGGAGGGAATGCATTCCTAGTACAAGGGATATTTGCATAAAGGGAAAGAAGTAGCCATGGAATGTTGAGTTTGAGGTAATAGCTAGAAATCTGGTTTGGCTAGAATGCGCCCAATCCAATCCAATAAACATTATTTAAGCACCTACCATATGGCAGATGCTGTTCTAAGCACTAAGGATACAATTAATTAAAAAAAAAAAAGATAATCCCTGATCTCCAGGAGTTTATAATCTAGAAGGGGAGACAACACACAAAAGAAGGCAGGGAAACAGGGGAGGAGGCAGAGGGTATTGAGCTTGGGGGCATCTTGTTTTACCTGGAGTGGAAAGGCAGCAAATGCAAAATAGTTTGAGTTGAGAGTCCAGTTTCTCCCAACTATAAAGGAAGGCACTGGGAGGAGTTTGGGACTATGACCTCCTACTCTATAATCAGAGGGGAGATGAGGTTGAGGGAGGTAGTGTCAATCAAGGCTTGAGTTAGCAGTGTGGTGATGAGGTTAGAAGTAATGAGCTTAGTATGGGAAGGGCAACTTGTTCTGTGGAGCTGAAACCTGGCAGGGCAGCAGACAGAGCTCAAAACACGAGTTCATGAAAAGGAGTAAAATGAGGAAAGTCTGGAAAGGTAGATAGGAGCCAGATAATGGAGGCCATTAAATGCCAGGTCAACAAGTCTGTGTTTTATCTAAGAAGTAATCCTCTATCCTAGAAATTAGGCAGCCTGATACAGTGGAAAAAGCCCTAAAGAGAGAGTTAGAGGATTTTAGTACAATTCCTGACTCTATTTGTGTGGCTTTGGCAAACTCCTTAACCTCTATGGGTCTCAATTTCTTCCTCTCTTAAATAAAGTTGTTAGACCAGATGGTCACCAAGGCCCTTCCCATTCTAAATCAACCATTTAATGATCCAACAGGGAACCACTAAGGATTGTTAGGCAAGGGAGTAACATGGTCACATGTGTACCTTGGCAACATTTATTTGGCATTTGTACTTCACACGCTCTCTCTAATGTTTTGCCAAACCTTGACATTTCTACCTTCATAACACCTCTCATCTATTCCCTCCTCTCCTCTGACACTGTCTCTACCTTGGTGCAGGCCTTTATCACCTCATGACTGGACTGTTGTAATGGCTGCTGGGGGGGTTCTGCCTCTCTCATTCTCTCTCTCTCTCTCTCTCTCTCTCTCTCTCTCTCTCTCTCTCTCCCCCCTACTAATTGTAATGGAAATGCAGATTTAAAGATCTTGCCTGCCCCTAGGCCCTTTGATTGGCTTAAGAAACTCTGAGAACTTTCCTTGATTTGAAAATATACTCTACCCCCTAATAGGCTTGGTTTTCAGGATTAACCACACCTTGATGCTGTGTGATTGAGCAGTGGGTCAAGAGGATGGTTACATTCTCTGATCCAGGAGAAGGCTATATAATCCCTGATGTGAGGCTTTGCTTTGGGGCTCACTTTGAGAAGTGTGTGATTTGATCCAAGCCCAGATGAAACTCTGGGCAGCCATTGAGAGCCCCCCCGGCTTTGAAAACCCAGATGTTGATGCTTCTCTCTCTGGTAGCTGTGATTTGGTATTGATGTGCAATGGTTGGACAGTTTGGAAGCCTGTCTGCTTGATCTGTTTGTTTCTCTGTCTTGTAAGTTCTGTCTGTATACTCTGAAGTTCGGGGTGCTGACCTTTTTCCCCTGAACTAGGTAAATGATATATGTTTGATTGATTAAAGTAAGCCTGTTAACCCATTTTAAGTTGCTTTCCTTTTGAAAAGCAGATCTAAGAACCTGTGTTGGCAGCCACCCTGGGAATATTGGGGCACTTGCTGCTACACCAATCAACCCCAAGGCTTCCTATTACCGCTAGGATAAAATATAATATCTTCTGTTTGGCTTATAAACTTCTCCCTAATCAGACCTACCTTTCTAATATTCTTATATTTTATATGCCATTCTACCTAGCTAGGGCAGCTAGGCAGTTCTGTGGATAGAGGGCTGACCATGGAGTCAGGAGGACTTGAGTTCAAATCTGGCCTTGATGGGGTCCTTGGGATGTATATATGTTTTTAACATCAGTTTGTAATATCAATCTGTAACATCAGTTTGTAAATGAGGTGCTTTGGGATCTATGTCTGTAAAATCAATTTGTAAAAGCAGTCTGTAAAATCACACTCCCCCCCCCCCGCAGTCTCAAAGCATTAACTCTGCCCCTTCCCCCTGCCAGCACTCTGCCCAGCAACAACTCATGAACTGTTTATCTCTGCTTGAAACAATAAGCTACTTATGAATCCTTCACAAAACTATCTATAAACATTTTTAGCTCAGGCAAATGTTATCTCCCTTAGTTAGAGTGGCCAGCTGCACCATGAATTCTTCAGTACCCTATCTATAGGGTAACTCCTTAGCCAATTATACCCACACTGTGTCTCTGATGGCCTTGGTTCCCAACATCTATCTTGTCAAGCCTGACATTGAGGGGTGGCAGACTGGGCACTCCTTAGTGGCCGTGACCAAGGATAGACTTTAGTGATGTGTCAGGCCTAAAACCACACCTCCAGGTAGCCCCCCCTTGGGCTATTTCCCAGTGAATCACGGGCAATACGCCTGCGCAGTTGATATTGAAAGTGCATGGTCCTTTAAGCACTGACCACTCCTTAACTCCTCCCTGATCCCACCCTTACTCATCTAGTTAGCATAATTGGCACCTGATTTACTGTCTTGACTCTATAAAACTATACCTGTGATTTCTGGAAGTTTGCAGGTTCCATAAGAATCTAGCTCACTGTCCTTGCGCAGTGTAACAATAAACTTTACAATTTCGGCTTCAAAGTTTGCTTGAGCCTGGTGAATTCCTTCCAGACTGGATGCCAGGGTGGGTCCCTGGCAGAACCTCTTACCCTCCCCCCCTCCTTATCACCCTTCCCTTTTCAGCCTCAGACACTTACTAGTTGTGTGATCCTGGACAAATCACTTAACCCCATTTATCTCAGTTTCTTCCTCTACAAAACAAGACAGAGAAGGAGATGGCATTTGCCAAGAAAACCATAAATAGGATCACAGAGAGTCAGACACAACTAAAATTATTCAACAACACAACAACCACTTGCCATATAATCTGTGATTCAGTGACACTGGTCTCCTTGCTCTTCCTTGCATACAATGCTCCATCTCTCGACTCAAGGCCTTTTTACTGGCTATCTCCCATGCCTGGAACTTTCTTCTTCTTCATCTCTACCCTGTCACTTCTCTGGTTAATTTACTTCAAGTCTTAACTAAATTCTGACCTTCTTCAAGAAGGCTTTTCCAATCTCTCTTAATACTAATGCCTTCCCTCTGCTGATTATCTCCAATGCATTATAGGTGTATCTTGTTTGTACAGAGCTGTTGGCATGCTGTTTCCCCCATTAGACTATGAGCTCTTTGAGGGTCTTTCTCTGAAGCTCCATTACAATGACTGGCATGTCATTGGTGGTTAATAAATGCTAATTGACTGACCAACTGACTGATAATATACTGGGGAGAAGAAAGACTATATCCAAGGAAATCAAATAGGCAGCAATTGTAATATTGCAGGAAAGATATTAAGGCTTGAACTAATGTAGTTGGACAGGTGAATGAAGAAAAAGAGATGGATAGAGGAAATGTTGTGGAAATAGAATCAACAAGACTTGGCAATATATGGGAGTGAGAAAGAGGGAAAAGTCAAGGATGGATCTGAGATGGCAAAAATGGGTATTTGGAAGCATGATGGTATCTTCAACAGATATATGGAAGTATGAAGCAGGGGTATATTTAGCAGGGTGAAGATAATGACTTCTGCTTTGCACTATTGGGTTTAAGATATCCTGGTAGAAATGTCAAGCAACCAGCTGGTGATGCCAGTTCTGGAGAGATTAGGGCTGACTTTATTGATCTGGGAATCATCTGCCTATAGGTGATAACTAAAGCTATGGGAGATGTTAAGATTATCAAGAGAAAGAGTATTGAAAGAAAAGAAAGGAGGGTCCCCAGGAAAGAACCTTAAGAGTTTTGGGGGTTTTTTTGGGGGGGGGAATGAGCACAGCAAAGGAAACTGACTAGAATCCATCAGACAGGCAGAAAGATGACCAGGAGAGAATAATGTCACAAAAGTCAAGGGAGGAGAGAATATTCAGGTGGAAGAGGTGTCAAAGGCTGTAGAGGTTACAGTGGAAGAGGACTGAGAAAAAGTCATTGGTTTCAGCAGTAAACAGAATCAGAACGTTTCAATAAAGAGTTAAAGTTGGCACTCTCATTGAAAGGGGGTTGAGTGATGAGTGAGAAGTGAAGGAAAAAAAAGTTATTATGAGTGACTATACTTTTGGTGATAAAAAAGCTAAGATATAGGATGATAGCTTGAGGGAACTGAAGGGTCAAATGAGTTTTTCATTTTTGTTTGTTTTTAAAGTTGACTGAAGAACTCTGATGAATACAATGACAAGTTTGGATTCCAGAAAACCAAAGAGTAAGCACACTGTATATCTCCTGCCACAGGTGATGGAGAAATGCAGAATGAAACATACGTTTTTGGATATGACTAATGTGGCAATTTGTTTCATTGGATGATATGTACTTGTTAGGAGGATTTTCTTTTTGAATTGTTCAACTGGAGCATGAGAGAAGAGAGAGGAAGAGAAAACAACATATGTAAAAAAATTACAAAGACCTCAATAGTTTGTAAGCAACAGAGCAGGATCTAGGGAATAAGAAGAGGAAACTTGAGAGGGATCAAGTGGGCAAGTTCAAGGAGTAGATAGGAAGGCATGTGATCAAGGTTGGATTTGCAGAGAGGGGCCATCACTTCTTCAGAAACTGGAACCTGGAATGGAAGATGATGCAGGACAGAGCATAAAACTGAAATAGAGATGGGAGGTACTAACCTATACATAAAGATCCCTGCAGGCTGAATATTGATTTAGGAAACCACATCTTAACATTATGTTCTGTTGTGTTTTGATTTATTTTGTTACATATTTCCCAATTACATTTTAATTTGGTTCAGGCTACACTTGGGATTGTCACAGTATACAGCCAAACATTTGACACTTTTGATGTAGTGGAATCTTGAAATATAGAATTCAGGGGGAAAAAGGAGTCCTGACAGATGTCATCTCTTTCCTCAGCAATGTAAGACAAAAGGTTTTCTGCTGAGAGGCAAAGGAAAGAGTAATTTAGGTGGCATAAAGAGAGAAGAGAAAGTTTGAAATAGCATCTGTGGGAAGTGTAATACTCCAGGGATGAATATAAAGATTGCTGTGCAATAGTGAGGACCCAGTTGAGATTAGATAATGTAGATTTATAGCTAATCAACACAGCTGTGTGACTTTCATAGTAGTCTTCAGCAACATGTGAGGAGCAAAGAAGATGAATGGTGGAGATAACCCAGTGTTGGGTTTGGCAAGGCTTGAGTGCCAACAAGCAAGGGAGGAATGTTGAAGATAGTACAAAGTTGACCTGATTGAATTTGGTTGAGAATTTAAAGGGAGAAAAATAAGATTAGGGTAAAGGGACTAGGAAAACAGGGAGAGGTGGAGGGAAGAGTAACTGTGGTGAGGATGAAGGATAGGTTTAGGAGGAATCAGGTATAGAAGAATCTGGAAGGGTAGGAGATTATGATCGGAGAGAAGAATTTCAGAGTTCAAGATCAATGTGTGACCAATGGTGCAGCAGATAATGCATCTGACTGTTAAATCCTAGCTTTCTTGTCTTCCTCAAAGGCCACTTCTAGCTTTAAATCTATAATCCTATGATCATGGAAGTAACATAGTTCTGGGTGATGACACATGACCATTCCCACATGTGGCTGAGTTGTGAAGATGTAGGGTATAGTATAGGAGGAAAAGAAGTTAATGAAGTTTGAGATTTTGCCAATAAGTTCCAAATTCCATGCAAAAAGATGCATCTCTTATTTTTTTTTTTTTTTTGCTTTTTGGAGGGCAATTGGGATTAAGTAACTTGCCCAAGGTCACATGGCTAGATTTTTGTTTGTGTGTGTTAAGTGTCTGAGGTTGGATCCGAACTCAGGTCCTTCTGACTCCAGGGCCAGCGCTCTACTCACTGTGCCACCTAGCTGCCCCAAGATGCATCTCTTTTTTACAAAAATATTGTCATTCCCTTCACTTTTCAAAAGACAGCACATGCAAGTAATTTTAGCTCTTGTTTTTTTTTTTTTTTTTTAAAGCAATTGGGGTTAAGTAACTTGCTCAAGGTTACAGGGCTAGTCATTATTTATGCGTGGGTGCTCATTTTCTGAGGCCGGATCTGATCTCCGGTCATCCCAACTCCGAGGCCGGCACTCTTACTCACTGCGCCACCTAGCCGCCCCTTTAGGGCAATTGGGGTTAAGTAACTTGCCCAAGGTTACACCGCTAGGTTTTTGTTTGTGTGGATTAAGTGTCGGAGGCCGGCTCCGAACTCAGGTCCTTCTGATTCCAGGGCCGGCGCTCTATTCACTTCGCCACCTAGCCGCCCCTTAGCTCTTGTTTTATTCAAAAATTAAGAATTTATTTAAAATTGTATAACAATTCTCAAACATAACAACAACATAATGCAGAATTTTATTTATTGATAGAACCCTTTATAATGTTCATATTTATAGCTTATCAAAATAATAACTGTAATAACATTATTCATATGAGAGGTAGGATTGTTTTTCAACTCAGCATTTCTCAAAATGTGGTGACATTGATGATGCTGCTATTTATAATTCTTTTTCAACCACTAATCAAGATTGGTATTTTGTTTTTGTAACAATTAAAGAAGAAAACTCCATTTCATGCAAAAAAGACATTACAAATGATGGGAAAATTTCCATCACTTTATTTTATTTTTATCATCAAAGAACCCTTCATTCACACACAAAACATAATCACGTTTTCAGATTCAAATACTTGTTTTAATGTATTTTCTTCAAGAAATTTTTTTTTCCATTTTAAAAAATTCTGAACAGGGAAATATACACATCAAGAGCAACCAGAAACAAGAAAAATACACACACCAATAGCATTTCTATATACAAATGTAGTACATGTTCTGTGGTTGGTTGTCCTTCATACTCAAAGAGCACCACAATAACATCACTATGTTGGGGTCAAGGTACAGTTTGTCCATTTGTGACTGATCAGACCAGTGCAAGTTCCAGAGGCTCTACCACTGGTCAGGCACAAATAGTCCATGTGAACATTTGGAGTGGAGATGTCTCTAAATTTGCGCATCTTGCATTTCTTTTTTTGGGGGAAGGTAGGGCAATTGGGGTTAAGTGACTTGCCCAAGGTCACACGGCTAGTTTTTGTGTTAAGTGTCTGAGGCCAGATTTGAACTCAGGTCCTCCTGACTCCAGGGCCAGTGCTCTACTCACTGCACCACCTAGCCACCCCTTGAATTTCTTTTAAGCTACTGCAATTCTGCTTTTCCTTATTTGATGTTGGCATGAAATGGTGGTCCTGTGCCAGTGTCACCCGTGTCTTGCAATTAATTTTAAAGTTCTTTAGAGAAACCTTGAAAATTTCCTTGTATAGCTTCTTTTGACCATCATGTGAGCATTTTCCTTGAATGAGTTCTCCATAAAGCACTCTTTTAGACAACAGTACACTTAGCATTCAAACAATGTGGCCAACCCATCAGAGTTGTACTCTCTGCAGTAGTATGGATACTTGGCAGTTGAGCTTGAGAAAAGACCTCAGTGTCCAGTACCTCATCTTACCAGGTGGTCTTCAGAAATCTTCCTAAGACAATTCAAATGGAAGAATTCCATTTCCTAGCATGGCACTGGTGTTTTGTCCGAGTTTCATAGGCATACAACAATGAAGTCAGCACAACTGCTCTGTAGCCCTTCAGTTTGATAGGCAGGCTAATATTTCTTCTCCCCCATACTTTCCTCTGGAGCCTCCTATACACTCAACTAACTCTGACAATGCATTCATCAGCTTCATCATCTATGTGTATATGCCCGGAAAGTATTCTGCCAAGGTAAGTGAACTCATCCACTGCATTCACAATCTCCCTATTTGCTGTAACTGATGGTTCTACGTGTGGATGTTATGGTGCTGGCTGGTGGAGAATCTTTATTTTCTTGGTGTTTATTGTCAGAACAAAATTAGCACAAGCAGCAGAAAATGGAGCCATATTCTTGCATCTCAGCCTCAGAAGCTGCATTGAGCATTCTATCATTTGCAAATAAAAAGTCATGCACCAACTCTCCCTCTACTTTAGTTTTGACTTGTAGGTTTTTCAAGTTAAATAATGTACTGTCAATGCAGTAGCTGACCTTGATACCATTTTCATCCTCATTGAAAGTATCTGACAATATTGCTGAATATAGCTTGCTAAAAAGCATGGGAGCAAGCACACAGCCCTGCTTCACTTCATTGGTGACTGGGAAGGCATAAGAGCATCTTCCATTACTCAGAACTCATGCAAGCATGCCCATGAAACTGATACACAATACTGATAAACTTCTCCAGGCAACCAAATTTTGCCATGATCTTCCACAAGCCTTCATGAATAACAGTATCAAAGGTCTTGGTCCAATTGATGAACACTGTATGCATATTTTTGTTCTATTTCTGGCATTTCTTCTAGAGTTGTTGGGCAGCAAATGCCATATTGACCCTTTCTCAGCCCTTTCAGAAGCCATACTGGCTCTCAGGTAGATGACCATCTTAAAGGTGAAGAATCAGCCTATTAAGGAGGACTGTGGCATGTTCTGTAATGACTATCCCAACTCCCACTGGCACTAAAGAATCAGATCCCCAGAAACTGGCCAGTATAATGGGTCTTCTCAGGGATCTCAAGAGAGCCCTGAGGGCCCTGGGGAATTTACTTTTTCTTATGCTACAGCCACACCAGTGTCCTTTCTGCCATGACTGTGTGTTTTTAATTAGTCAGCCAGCTTTAATTAATTTTTAGAAATTTAATCAGATGGTATAAAACTTTTCCTCCAAAAGTTTGTAACATATTCTCTTACTCGAACATGCAGAATCCAGGAGAAAGTGGGTTCAAGATTAAAGAACATGTGGCAAAAAACCCACTTGTAACAAATAAGCATGGTCAAGCAAAATTAATCCATAAAGTTGCCATACATTTTTCTTTCTGCACCCTGATAATCCATCACCTCTCTGTTAGGAGGTGGTTGACATGTATCTGGAACTGCTGTCAACATAATTTCAAATTCTTTTTTTTTCCTTGAACAAAATCCACCCAAGTTACAGTTAGAAGGGGCATCAAGTAGCCAGTAACTCAGCCCTCTGGTTCCGCCTAGCACTAACTTTGTTGCCTGTTAGCATTTCCAGAGGGCTCCAAAAAGGAAATCTTCAGCCTTTCATCCCTACCCAGCCATATTATGAGCACTCTGAAGACCTGGTCATTGCTTAATTCAGAGTTCTTAAATTTTTCAGAGTTTTTGGTCTTTGCAATGTTGTTGTTATTGTATAAATTGTTCTTCTGCTTTTGTTCATTGTATTCTGCATCAGTTATGCAAGTCTTCCCAGTATTTTTTTTCCAAATGCTTTATTAACTTCTGGTTTACATCATTAATTTCTGTCAGATTTTGAGTTACAATTTTTCCCCATTTTTCCCCTACCCACCACCCCAGAATAACAGTCATACAGGATATCCCCTCATCCAATATGCTTTCTCCCATCTCTTCTTCCATACCCCCTTCAACTTTTCCAATAGGGCGAGGTGAATCCCTGTGCCCCATTGCTTGCATGTCTTATCTCCCAATTATATGCAAA
The DNA here is from genome assembly GCA_011680675.1 of Gymnobelideus leadbeateri. NCBI lineage: Eukaryota > Metazoa > Chordata > Mammalia > Diprotodontia > Petauridae > Gymnobelideus > Gymnobelideus leadbeateri. Next base: position 868,971 of record WOXC01006572.1, read on the forward strand.
ATAGTATTAATCATAGTATTTATATATTTTTTTTTAATTGATTTTAAAAGGAAGATAAGCAACTCAGTATATGCTGTACATTTGTAGCTAGGCAAAACATTACCATGGTAGATATATTGTAAAAGACTGACTATATTTCTCTCCCTCCCATCCCACCTTCCACCTGGTCCACTCCCCACCTTGATCCTGTCCCTTTTCAAAAGTGGGTGCTTCCAACATCCCTCCCCCCCAACCCACCCTCCCCTCTACCACCTTCCCCCATTCCCCTCCCCAACAGGCTCCTGTAGGGTGGGCCACTCTATTTAGTATGCATGTCATTCTCTCCCTGGTCCAAATTCAATGAGAACAAGGTTTTTCCTTTTTGCCTTCCTTTTCTTCCCCTCCCCTGCAACCACCTTCCCCTGCCTCCTCTACATGAGAGAGTTCACCCCATTGTCTCTCCCTATTTCCCCTCACCACATTACTCTCTCACCTCTTAACCTCACCTTTTAAGTATCATCCCTTCCTATTAAATTCGACCTGTGCCCTCTATCTATGTATACCTGAAAACATATATACACACATTCACAAATGTATTCATATGCCCATATACCCTTCTTCAACTATTTTCATACTGAGAAAAGTTTCATCAGTTACAGTTATTGTTTTTCCCTGTAGGAATGTAAATAGTTCAACTTTGATAAGTTCATAGTGATTTCTTTTCCCTGTTTACCTTCTCAAGCATCTCTTGCTTCTTGTGTCTGAATGTCAAATTTTCTATTCAACTCTGGTTTTTTCCTCAAGAAAGCTTGAAAGTCCTCTATTCCACTGAATGACCAAATTTTCCCCTGAAACATGATACTCAGTTTTGCTGGGTAGGTGATTCTTGGTTTTATTCCCAGGTCCTTTGACCTGTGGAATATCATATTCCATGCCCTTCAATCCCTCAGTGTAGAAGCTGCCAGGTCCTGGGCTATTCTGATTGTGTTTCCACAATATTGAAATTGTTTCTTCCTGGCTGCTTGTAGTATTTTCTCCTTGATCTGGGGATTCTGGAACCTGGCTATAATATTCCTGGGAGTTTTCTTTTTGGGATCTTTTTCAGGAGGTGATCGGTGGATTCTTTCAACCCCTATTTTGCCCTCTGGATCTAAAACATCAGGGCAATTTTCCTTGAGAATTTCTTGAAGGGTGATTTCTAGGTTCTTTCTTTGATAATGGCTTTCAGGTAGTCCAATAATTTTTAAATTGTCTCTCCTGGACCTATTTTCCAGGTCAGTGGTTTTTCCCATGAGATATTTCACATTGCCTTTTATTCTTTCATTTGTTTGGATCTGCTTAATAGCATCTTGATTTCTCATAAAGTCACTAGCTTCCATTTGCTCCAGTCTAACTCTGAAGGAATGAATCTCCTCAGTGAGCTTTTGAGATTCTTTTTCCATCTGGCAAATAAAGCTTTTTAAGGCATTCTTCTCCTCATTGCCTTTTTGAGCCTCTTTTGCCATTTGAGTTAGTCTATTTTTTAAGGTGTTATTTTCCTCAGTCAGGCTGTTGATTGTCATTTCATACTTTTCTTGCATGTTTCTCATTTCTCTTCCCAATTTTCCCCCACTTCTCTTATCTGCTTCTTAAAGTCCTCTATGGCCCATAACCAGCTCATATTTTCATTTGGAGCTTGGGGTGCAGGATTTCTGACCTCACAGTCCTCCTCCTGTTCCATGCTTTGATCCTCTTTGTCTCCCAAATAGGAATCTAACGTTGTATTTTTCTGTTTATTTTATTTCCTTTGCCTAGGCATGTTGCTACTCAATTACTTGACTTTTGAGCTTGTTGCCACAGTAGGACTTTGCCACCAGCCAGGGGAACTTCCATTCCAAACGTTGGGGTTTTCTCAGCTGCCAGAGGTATTAGTTGGGTGGCCTCTGTGAAGCCTCCACACACTCTGGAAAGCTGGTCTTGCACCCCAAGACCTCCACCCCAGACCACAATCCAGATCCAAGAAGGGTAAAGCAAGAGCACTTACCCCCCAGACTGATCACCGGATTCCCCTACAGTTCGCAGGCCAGGAGCTGAAGCTGCAATACTGCAACATGGCACAAGCTGCACCTGCTCCTCAGCAGCTTCTTGCTCCCAGGGGAAGAAGCTGACACATTCTCCCAACCAGTCCCAAAGTCCATAGGGCACTAACCTCTCACTTTGTCCTAGGCATCTATGTGTTGATAATTCTGGAAATGCCACAACTCCTGGTGTTCTGGGGTCCCTCCAGCTGGCTGCTGGTCTGGTCACCCTCAGGCTAAAACCGTGACTCACTCAGGCCTGGGCTCGGGTCCCAGAGTGCTGTGCTGGCCACTCCCTGCCAGGCTGCTGGGCCGTCCTCAGCGGGAGGTTAGCTTCTCTGTGTCATTTTGTGGGTTCTGGAGCTCCAGAGGTCATTCATAGTCCCCCTTTTGGTGTTGGCTGGAGCTCAGTGGAAGTACTGTTTCTACTCTGCCATCTTGACTCCCCCCTCCGCCCTTCCCAGTATTTTTTGACATAATAGTATTTCATTACATTTATATATCATATTTTGTTTGGTTGTTCCTGAATTAATAGACGCCTCTTTAATTTCCAGTTATTTTCTTTCTTTTTCTTTCCTTTTAATCTCCTCTTCAGGATCCACCCTTCAAAGTTCATGTTTTGCTCATGACCATTTACTTGGTAATATTATGATCCCTTTTAACCTCTGACTCCTTATTTCCATGCTGAGTTTGATGTATTTCTACATCCAACTCTGTCTTTGTATCTGTGAGTTCAAATCTACTTTGCTTCATATAAGAGTGAGTTTTTTCTGATGCTTGCACTCCCCACATCTTCCTCCATGTTTATATGTTCTTCTCACCCCTCTTCAGTTCTGAGAAGTAGTAGGTTCCACTCCTTCATTCTCTTTCTTTCTCCTAGTGTATTCTTTTTACCCTCCCCTTTCTTTCCATTTTTAAAAACTCTTAAAACAGGACTGATTCATCCCTAAGTCATCTTAGGTTCTGAAGGGGACACTTGTTTCTTATTCCCCCTATTAGAATGTTAGCACTTCATTATCATACAGTGCCTTCCAACTGCCCAAATAAATTCACTTTTCTAGGATTCTCTTGACTCGTGTATTTTCATTTCTTCAAAGTCCTCTCTTCCATTAAAAATCCATTTTTTTCCCTCTAGGATTATACTTATCTTTTACAATTATTGTTGTTCATCAGCCTATAGATTTTGCCTTTTAGAATATTGTATTTCAAGATCTTCTCAATTGTAGTAGTATCTGCCTAGTCTTGAGTGTTTCTGCCTGTGATTCCTTTAGTACTTAAATGCTTTTTTTTTCTGGATACTTGTAGCATTTTGTTTCTGATGTGGGAACTCTGCATTTTGGCTATCATATTCCTGGTACTGATTCATTTGAGTTTCTTTCAAGAGTTGATTCTTTCTATTTTTACTTGAGATTCTGGTTCTAACAGATAAATATAGGTTTTATTTAGGATATCTTGAAATATCACATATAAGCTTTTTTTTAAATCATGGTTTCATGGTAGTCTGATATTCTCAAATTATTTCTCCTTGACCTGTTTTTCCAGATCAATTGTTTTTCATAAGTGACAGAATCCTAATCTTTTTACTTCTTATTATCATATGGAGTCATTGATTTCTATCTGGTCTGATCTCATTTTCAGGGAATCTCTTACTTGGGTAAGGTTTATCACTTTCTGTTCTAAGGTATATATTTTCCTTCCAATTCTTTCCTCCAGATCTTTTATTTAATTTTTATTTTTTCCTTCATTTCTTCTAGATGTACACATACTCCTTTTGGAAAATCCATTTCTTCCCCTTTTTGTCCTTGCTTGATGTTGTTATAAAATCATGCTCTTGTTCTTGATTGAATTTTGGCATAACTCTGGCACAATAATCTTTTATAGTAGTTGGTGTCTTTTTTGTTATTGTCATTTTTTCATATTTTAGACTTAGGTTCTGAATTGGGATTTTGTGCCAAAATGAGACTCTGTGCTCTTGGGCAAGGGGGCCCTCCCAGTTTGGTCTTATCCTGAGTCACCTAGGTTTCTGTGCTTACCTCCAGCCTTTGGGTAGGTGCTATGCACTGGTAGGTTTTTTATACCCCTCCTCCCCCAGATCTTTGATGTTCAGAGTGTTGGATCATCAGGTCCCTGTATAGCATGTCAGGGCAGAGTGCTATAGACAGAACTCAGTGCCTCTGACCTGGGGCATCACAGTCTGATCACTGTCTCTCTCAGACAGCTACCACAAATCATTTCTCAGGTCCATGTTGGGTGTTTCTGACTACCCTCTAACTTTCTCCAAGGGGCCTTCCATTCTTGGATACTCTGTAGACAGTCATAAAGGATGCAAGGAGCCCATCTCTGGTCACATTTGGAGGCTTCCAACTTGTTTATGTATTGATGCTGATTTTTCATGAATGCATCATTTCCTCTTTTCTATGGGCTTTTGACTGATGTTCTGAAGTAGGTGAAGTCAATTACTTTAGTTCATCTTTGTATTTCCTGATTATTGTTTAGTCTAGTGTTAATTTCAGGTTTTTATTTGAATAGGTCTGTGGGAGCTGGGATGTCTGTCTTTGTTTAAGCTGCCATCTTGAACAGAAGCTCAACCTTATAACACAAGACCAATGATTCTTTTTCATTTTTTTTGGAGGGAAGGCAAAGCATTTGGGATTAAGTGATTTTCCCAAGGTAAAACAGCTAGTTAGGTGTCACGTGTCTGAGGCTGGATTTGAACTCTGGTCTTCCTGATTCCAGGACTGGTGCTCTATTCACTGTGTCACCTAGCTGCCCCCATTCTTTTTCAAAAGTAATAAGATCAGATGTTTCATATTTTTTGATGAAAAATCTGTTTCCTATCCATTCATATCTGGAAATATAGAGGTTTCTGAAGAGAAAATGAGAACTGCTTTTGTTGACTGGTCAATTGATTAATAATCAGGTGTTTATTCCATTTGTGAGGCAGATCTTTTAAAATTGGGAAATAGCAAAAATTATATTTTAAAATCATTAATGCTAGCTCTAGCTTTTGCATAAATGTAGTCACTTTATCAAATGAGATAATATATATAAAGTACTTTGCAAACCTTAAAGCACTACATAAATGCTAGCTATTATCTTTCTGGATCGGGGTATAGATATGACTACCTTGCACTGATTTATTTAGGGCATTTGGGTTGGATTTTTTTATTTTTTAAGACACCCAAATAAACACATTTCAGGGAAAATTTTTTTCCTATAAAATGACTTTGTTTAATTTTTATTATTACTAAGAATAATGGCAACTTCTTCTTTTGGCTCTAACACTCTTAGAAGCAATGAGAAAGCTAGAATGTTTCACAATAACAGAGATGCTCTGTGCTCTGTACACATATTATCACGCAGTTTTGTAAAGAACCTTCTTTTTTTTTAAAGCAATTGGGGTTAAGTAACTTGCTCAAGGTTACATGGCCAGTCATTATTTATGTGTGGGTGCTCATTTTCTGAGGCTGGAACCGATCCCAGGTCATCCCGACTCCAGGGCCAGGGCTCTTACTCACTGAGCCACCTACCCACCCCTAAGAACCTTCTTTTTAATACTACTTTTTTATAAAATTAATTGTTCTTGTTAACAACTTGAAAGATTGTATATAGTTCCTCATTCATGTTTCTTAAGACAAGTGACTGAAGTGCACAATATATCGAAACTACATGAAAGGTCAGTTGTTTTTTTTTTAATAGCTAGGGCTGGTAGACCTGTATTTCAACAGAGACCTAACATCAGTTGAGCTCCATCAGTAAAAAGTCCAATACAATTCTCCACATTATGTCATTTTCACTTTTAGAACCCATCAATTACATTGAATTTTCTTTTACATGTCATCGACACAGATCGGTTTCCAAAACAGCAAACCTTTTCTAACATCATTTTCAATCACATATCATAAAAATGTAATCAAATGAATATCTTTAACTACATCTGCTGTTTCATCCACTTGCAATGCAAAATAGAGGGATTTTAGTTTCTCAGTTATCCAAAGGTCTTCATACAGATAGGAAATTCTTCACACAGAATTATTTACAACTGAATCCACAAAATCACAGAATTTGAGTGTTAGAAGGAACCCAGCCATCTAGATAGATTAACCAATTCCTGGATGAACAAAATTAGATATAGAGGCAGACTTAAATGTATGTAACTTGCCGATATCTGTTTAAGGCACACGATGTTTCTGGTCAAATAGGTTAAAAACTTTAGAATCATCCTCGACTTCTCACTTCCTCTGTCCCCATATAAGCAGTCAGTTACCAAGTCTTATCAATGCTGCCTTCATGTCTCTTGCATCCATTCCCTTTTCTTTATCCACCTGCTCATCACCCTGAAGGTCTTCATGACCAAAGATTAGACTATGGGAACAGCTTCCTTATTGGTCTTTCTGCCTTGAGTATCTCCTCTTTCTGACCTTTCAGCTGCCAGAGTGATAATCCTAAAGCAAAAACATGGGTCTGACTATTTCAATACACTGTTCAATAAACTCTAGTATCTCCTTATTAACTTTAGGATCAAGTAAAACAACTTTGACATTAAAACCCTTTGGAACCTTGTTCCAACCAACTTTTCTATGCTTATTATCAATTATTCACTTACACATATACTTTGGCCCGGCCAAACTGGTATTCTTGCTTTTCTTCACACATTATATCTCATCTCCTGTCACCATGTTTTTGTTGTTGAGTAGTTTCAGTCATGCCCAACTCTTTGTGACCCCATTTAGGATTATCTTGGCAAAGATACTGGAGTGCTTTGCCATTTCATTCTCCAGCTCATTTTATAGATAAGGGAACTGAGGCAAACAGGGTTAAGTGACTTGCCCAGGGTCACACAGCTAGTGAGTATCTGAGTCTAGATTTGAACTCATGTCTTTCTGACTCCAGGCCTGGTACTCTATCCACCGGGCCTACATTTAGACAAATTGTCCCCTGTGCCTAGAATGCAGAGATGAAGGACTGCAGATTTCCTTTTTGGAGCCCTCTGGAAATGCCAACAGGCCATAAATTTAGTTCAGGTGGAACCACAGGGCTGAGTTACTGGCTACTTGATGCCCCTTCTAACTGTGATTGGAAATTATGTTGACAGCAGTCCCAGATGCATGTTAACCACCTCCTAACAGAGAGGTGATGGATTATCAGGGTGCAGAAAGAAAAATGCATGGCCACTATATGGATTCATTTTGCTTGACCCTGTTTATTTGTTCCAAGTGGGGCTTTTTAAAAATTATTTTTCTTAGTTATTAATTTTGGGGGTGGGAAACAAGGGAAAATGAGTTAGAAATACGGACAAAAAAGAAGATAAAAAGAAAGTCATTAAACCTTAAAAAACTTAATAGTTGAGAAGAGAGTGTGAGCATAGGAGAGTGTAGGTAGGTGTGTGGGTGTGGGGGCATTGTTTTGTTTTGTTTATGTAGGCTATGAGTGTTCACAGGGGTCTGTCTAGAAGTGACTTTCAGGGAGACAAGAATATATATATATATATATATATATATATATATATATATATATCTGGAGTCTCCTCCATTCATCCTATTCCAAGGCATACTTTGATTCCTACTGGGAGAGGAAGCAGTAGGTTGGGGTCAGAGATTGTATTTTGCTCTACTCAGAGAAAGGGGGTGCTGGACTAGAAAATTCAATGTAGTTGAGCTCCAAAAGTGAAAATGACATAATGTGGAGAATCATATTGGATTTTTTGCTGATGGAACTGAACTGATGTTAGGTCTCTGTTGAAATACAGGTCTACCAGCCCTAGCTTAGGGGAAAAAATGACTTTTCATGTAGTTTGGATATATTGTGTGCTTCAGCCACTTGTCTTAAGAAACATGAATGAGGAACTATATACAGTCTTTTAAGCTGTTAATAAGAACAATTAATTTTATTTAAAAAAAGATTCTTTAAACAAATGGTGTGACAATATGTGTACAGAGCACAGGGCATTTCTGTTATTGTGATACGTTCTAGCTTTCTCACTGCCTCTAAGAGTGTTAGAATTCCCTCCTCACCTCGACCTCTCAAAATTTCTAGTTTCTTTCAAAATCCAGCTCAAATATCACCTCCTATAGAAAGTATTTCATGACACTACAACCACCAGTGCCCCCCACTCTGCACGCATAAAATTTCTTGTATTTATTTTATATTTACTTCACTTGATAGAATATCATCTATTTGAAGATAGGGAGCATTTAATTTCACTTTTAAATCCCTAGAGCCTAGCCAAAAGCCTGGCACATAGTAGGTACTCAAGAAATACTTATTGATTAATTGGTATATATCCTATTTACCTATGGAGGAACACATGTTCCAACAGTTAACCAAGAATAACTGGTGATGAAAAAGAAACTTTCCTTCACTCCTTGTCCTTCTTTGGTACTTTTTTCTCCTTCTTTTCCATTTCTCATTTTCTTGCTCCTTTGCTCCTACTCAGTCCCTAGGACTTGTTTCTGGACTATGGAGTCAGGACTTATGGGGGCCAGAGCGATGGAGGACGGGCAAAACTGTTGGACTATAATTATCTTCACCCATACTACCACTACTGGCTTTATCAGGGCTATGCTGATGCCATCCTATGGACATGGGCTCTCTACTCAGAATCCCCATTCCCATCCCACTTCCAGGAAAAGGAGTGCCCACAGAACTTGGACCTTCCTACCATGCCCATTTCATCTCATCCTGTGCCACTCATTCTGCCTTACTTCCTTTACTTTGGATACACCCCCACATGATGGAGGGGGGCTCCTTTAAGTTTTCTTGTCCTTGCAAGGATCCCAGAGGAGGATGGTGGGCTGCCCACCCCTTAAGTCTTCACTGTCAAAATGTCATGGACTCACCATCTTTTCCAGTCCTCCATCTTTCTAGCCATCATCTTTCAGGCTACTTCTCATTCACAATTCCTGTTTGGTAACATGTTGTCATTTGAAGTCCATTACCTTAAGGAGCCTTGGGACTTTTGCACACAGTAAGCTCTTACTGTATACTTTTATATTCATTAATTCTCGTCCTCGGTGGGTCAGAGGAGAAAGAAGTTGGCTAATTCCTGGGGCCCTCAGAAGACACGAAATGGGGATTTTATTTTAGAAAGTGTCTCTTAAGATTTAGAGAAATGTTACCTGAGAATCCAAAACTTCATTTGATCTTTATCTATAAAATGAAGGAATTGAACCGGGGGATTTTTCTAAAATTTTTTTTCTGGATTTAATGAACATCATATAAAATGAGCATTTCCATATGTGTGTATGTGTACAGAAAAAGAGAGTTATACATGAAACTATGAATCTCTTTTGTAAAATCCGCTTTTGAAAAACATAAAACAACAAATTCAACATGTAACTTTCAAAGTTCACAGGGAATTGCTTAGATTTCTTTTAACTTTAAATACTATGAATGCTGCTAGAAATCCAATTCAATTTAATAAGCATTTGCATATGTGTATGTGTATATATACATGCCTACATATATAAATACACACATATAGATAGATAGATACACTATTAGGCTCTGGGCTAAGCTCTGTCCACATTAAGTTTAAATTCTACTGGGCTGGGGGGGATATACCATTGACACAGAAAAGCATATTCATGACGAGTGAAAGAGTGAGGGAGAAATCCATAAACTAACAAGTAGAAGTGTGAGAAAAGACTCCCCATAGGAGTAGCATGAGTCTTAAAGGAAGTTAGGAATTCTAAATAATGAAGGTAAGGACCAAGTATGTTCCAAGCATGGGGTACAACTTGTATAAGACATAGAGGCATAGGGACAGCAATTAATTCAGAGACCAGAAAGTAGATGCATCTGAGTGGAATGTAGTATATGTGAAGGGAAATGTTGTTTTTCAGTCATTTCAATTGTTTCCAACTCTTCGTGACCCCATTTGGGGTTTTCTTGGCAAAGATACTGGAATAGTTTGCCATTTCCTTCTCCAACTCATTTTTATAAATGAGGATACTGAGGCAAACAGGGTTAAGTGACTTACTCAGGGTCACCCAGTTAATAAGTGTCTGAGGCCACATTTGAACTCAGAAAGATGAGTCTTCCTGACTCCAGACCCAGTGTTCTATTCATTGTGCCAGGATATATTTTAAGCCAGGAAAGGTAAACTGAAACCAAGGTTATGAAGGGCTCTAAATGACAGTCTGAGGAGTTTCTATTTATCTTAGAGGCAGTAGAGAGCTATGGAAAATTCTTGAATGTGGGAGTGACATGCTTAGACATATTCTAGAAAGATTATTTTAGAAGCTATGTGGCTTGGAGAAGGAAGATACAGGAAGCTGAGAGCCCATTTAGAAGTCTATCCTAATAGTCCTAGTAAGAAGTCACAAGGATTTGAATTATAGTCATCCTCATCTGAATGAAGAGAAAATAATAAATCCACAAAATGTTATAGAAATAGAATCAACAAGACTTGGAATGGGGTGTAGAGGGTGAGGAAAAGGAGATAGTTAAAGGAAATCACAGGTGGCAGACCTGGGAGACTAATGGTACTTTCACTGAATGAGGAAGTTTGGAGAAGAAACTGGGTTTAGAGGGGCAGATTTTAAGTTCCTTCTTGGACATGTGGATTTTCATATACATATTTGACATCTAATAATACATGTTAGTGCTGTAAAGCTAGAGAGTTAGATTGGTGCTTAAGCAAGAGACAGGATTATATAAACAAACAAATAAATAAGCAAATGAACAAATAGATAAATGAATGGATGAATAAGTAAAGAAATGTGCATGTATATATACATATATACACACATATTATTATATATAGTTTATATATATTTTTATTTGTATATTTTGTATATTTATATGTAATGGTTATATATTTTGTATAACCATTTGTAAAATATAAATGTATATTTATACCCATTTATACATACATACATATATATATATATATATATATATATATATATATATATATATATACATGGAGAGAGAGAGAGAGAGAGAGAGAGAGAGAGAGAGAGAGAGAGAGAGAGAGAGAATATTTATTAAATGTTGACTATGTGCTAGGCACTGTAATAAGTGCCAGGGATGCAAATACAAGTAAGCTAGTCCTGTCCCTGTCCTCAAGAAATTTACATTCTAATGGGGGAAAACAACAACAAAATAACAGCTGTTATTTTTATGATATATATGCCACTTTGAGGTTTACAAAACACCTCAAATATGCAATCTTATTTGATCCTTAAAAGAACCTTGGGAAGCAGATGCTACTATTATTCCTGTCTTATGGATAAGGAAACCCAGATTGGGAGAAGTTAAGTGACTTACCCAGGGTCACATAGTAAGTCACTAAGACAGGATTAAAAGCAGGTATTTTTGTCTTCAAATTCAACATTCTGTACCCTACTACTCCATTTGGTTGGGTGGATGGGGAGGAGTGGTGGGAAGGGACCAACAGTGGTGGTCAGCAAGTGAGGTATTAGGTCCCAAATTGGTTCCAGGAGAGTAGAGTCCAAGGTTCTTAGGGGAGGAGTTGATGATAGAGCAGAGTCACATTGTTTCAATCATAGTCTGGGAAATGGTCCGTGACAGAGTTTTAAGGAACATTAGTGTATTCTGACAATAAAGTTCAGTGCTCTTTGCCTTATACCATAATACCTTCTTCAGAAACTCAAGATACACAAAGTTCCACAGCTGCTTTCACCTGGGAGCAAGAACCCCTGTATGCCTAGCAAAATACCAGCATTCTGAATTCACTTTATGGCTTTGGAATCAAGTTTCTCCACTGTCTAAACCAATATCTATTTATCCATCCATCCATTCATTTATTTTTAGTATTCATTTTTTACAGTTTTGAGTTCTAAATTCTCTCTCTCCCTCCAGCCCCTCCCCTTCCCATTAAGAAGGCAAGCAATATGATTGACAGAACCATTTACCTACCCATTTCCAACATGCCACTGTAATCTTCCTCTCATCATATTAATTCTCCATTCTAGGTCATCCATTGTTACTGCCTTTGGGGCAGGATTCAGGTCCTATAACCTCTTCCTGAACCTATCTGTGTGTAGCCAGGCTTGCCCTGTGCTCTTTGGGCATGCCCAGACCACCTAACCTGGAGGCACTCTGCTTCCCTGATCACATGGGATGCGGGATGAACTCCTTTGATTGGCTACATAACCAGAAAGACTATGATTTTAAAACTAGCCAGACTGAGACAAGTAACTCTTTGCTGCTGTATCCAGAGGATGAACGTCATAGTTCACCCATGGCTTGGGTACCATGAACTGATGAGAGGGGAAGGGTCTCCCTCCTTTACTCCAGCTTGGAGGAAAAAGCCTGGGAGGTTTTATTTATATTTTGTGTTGATTGTCCCTCTCAGTTTCAAATTCTGGTGGTGATCCCCACCAGACTCAGTAGTTTGAGCTATGGCAACCTTGGAACCAGGATTCTAAAAAGGATATTATATCCAGCCTAGTTCTGGCTAGGGATGTTTCCCCGCAGGAAAGCCTAGAAAAGCCAGGGTTGTGGGGACTCTTGCCCAAAGAGGAGTTTTGGACTTAGAACCGAGACTCTGGTTTATGTGAACCTAAGCTATGAACCTAATATTTTTGCCCCCTCCCCTCCCCCTGCCCCTCCAAAAGGGGAAGAAGGGGGATGTCTCTCTCCTAAGGGCAGTAAATTTGACTATTTGTAATCATATCTTTTGAAGCAAATATTCCTTTGAAAAAGCAAATCTGATTGTTAGTGATTAAATGGAACTGGGGTGCAGAGGACCTACCCCTACAACTGAGGGAATGCCATCAGGGGAGACTGGAGCCAATGGCAGACAGACTAAAAACCCCCAAACTCCTTTAAGGGGATTCAGGAATGAGGTAGGAAGCACCAAGGTAGTCATCATTAATGTATAAATATCATACCTTCCTGAATTCAGGGTCCTTCATGGCAGGATCTCTTGTTCATATCTCTTTGACACTTTTGTAGCTAGGGGGTGCCATAGTGGATAGAGTGCTGGGCCTGTAGTCAGGAAGACTGACCTTCTTGAATTCAAGTCTGGCCTCAGACACTTACTGGCTATGTGACCCTGGGCAGGTCACTTAAACCCTGTTTTCCCCAGTTTCTTCATCTATAAAACGAGCTGGAGAAGGAAATGGCAAACCAGTCCAGTATCTTCCCCTCAAAAACATCCAAATGGAGTCATGAAGAGTTGGACATGACTAAAAAATGACTGAACAGCAACAGCAACAACATTCACCCTTCACTTAGTATATTCCACAGAATATATTATTTTATGGCAATCACACTTCAAAAACTTCAAATGGGGTGTAATGGCAAGCACAGAAGCAGGTCACACCTCATTTCAGCTATTGAATTAACACCTTGTTTCAGTTCAAGTTTCTTTTGAGCCTTGTATCAAGTCTGTTAAGAGACAGAATTGTGAACCCCACAACTTGTGAACCCTAGAACTCATGAACTGCAACAGGAAGGGGAGGAGCTAATGACCATATATAAGGAGAGGCCCAGGCTAGAGACAGTGGAACTGAGGAGAGGGCTCTTTTTTTTTTTGCTTTTTGGAGGGCAATTGGGGTTAAGGGTCTTGCCCAAGGTCACAGGGCTAACAAGTGTTAAGTGTCTGAGGCTGGATATGAACTCAGGTCCTCCTGACTTTAGGGCCAGTGCTCTACTCACTGTACCACCTAGTTATCCCTGAGGAGAGGACTATAGTGGTGGCAGAGTCAAGGAGGAGAAAACTCATGGTATCCCAGAACTCTGTTTGTCTGCTCTGTCTGTGTTGATGTTTGTTTGTGATACTTTGTACAGAGGCCCTGGGATCTTGCTGGAAGCCCTGAAATAGGATTTTCTGGTTGTATGTTTACAGAGGTCCTAGAGGAGAGTTTTGGAGGTCCTGGGACTTTATTGATGATTTGTGCTGACCTCTTGGACCTTGTTTGAGGGTCTGTGTTGATTTCTATGTTGATGATTTGTGTTGAGTTTTCAGACTTTATTGGTGGGTCTGAGTTGATTTTACAGGCAGATAGTGAATTAATGATGGTGCCGGCAATGTATATGAATATTATTGTGTCTCTGTCAAGCTTTTTCTTTCCAGAAACAGGAACTGTGAAGAACTTGAGGTGGACTGGACACTGTAAACTTCAATATGGAATGGGAACTGGACAAAGAACTGGACAAGGAGCTGGACAAGGAACTGGGAGCTGCCTGTCTTCAAACCCAGGTGACAGTTGGAACTGGGACCATGGAAGAGGAACAATGGAAGCTGAGAGCCAGCCTTGAGTCCAGCTGAAAGAAGACTGTACTTGGATACTGTGTACTGATTGAGAAGATTATGGTTTACTGTGACCTAGGGGTGGAGAACTTTGACTTTTGAACTTTGTGATTGAATTAAGGAATTTGTGATTGACTAAATGAATGTACTTTGTTTAAAACTATGTGACCCTTGGATGAAAACTATGTGGCCATTTTAGTGATAAGTTGTTGAGTTGCGACATGGTGAATGCTGTATTTTGATTTTCTGTGATAAGTTGTAACATTCTGAATGCTGTACCTTGATTTTCTGGGAATGTTTTGCTCTGATTTGTTATTGAATAAATAGAGTTCACTATATTGTATAATCAGAACCTTGAAAGCTGTTCACAGCAGCAGTCCTCTGGAAAGCTGCATGTGCATGGCTTCACAGTTGGTCCTCTCAGAGAATGAAGGACAAACAACAACAATATTCCACAATGCCCTTTTGAATCTTTTCTTCATTTGTGAATTCCTCTAAATCATTAAATATTTTCTCTACAACTCCTTAAATCTCTTCAGTTTAACTAAAACCTTGCTTTCCTGTGACAACAAATCCTTTATAACTCTCTACTGTCTCCTCCATAGTCCTAAGTTGCCTTGAATTTAATGTGTATATGTTTTATATCTCTATCTACATATTCATCAGGATCATGCCCACTAACCATGATTATACTCAAGACTTTGCCTTGGGCCCTCTCCTCTTCTCCCTCTAAACTATTGCTTAGTTTTTGTCAACTCCCATGGTTTTAATGATCATCTCTACACAGATCATTCTCAGATGAATTTATTAATCTCTTACCTATAGACCTATAGTCTAATTACCAACTGCCTATTAGAAATCTCAAAATGAATGTCTTATAGAACTGTTAAACTCAACATATCCAAAATGAAACTTATTCCTCCCCCCAAATTGTCTCCTTTTCCTAACTTTTCTGTCACTATTAAGGATGTCACCATACTAACAATCACCTAGGGTCAAAAGCTAGGTGCCATCTTTAACTACTCACTTTCTATTACCCTACCCCTACTTCAATCAGTTGCCAAGTCCTGTCCCTTCTATTATCATAACATGTCTCATATACACCCCTTTGTCTCTTCTGACCCTGTCACCACAGTGGTTCAGGCCCTCTTCACTTCTACCCAGACTATTGCAATAGCCTGGGGGATGGTGTCCCCTTGCCTCAAGTCTTTCCCCACTCTAGCTGTCAAAGTGAGCTTCCTAAAGTACAGGTCTGATGATGTTACTTCCCCTTCCAACCCCCACATCCAATCAGTGGCTCCCTATTACCTCTAGGACCAAATATAAAATCCTCTTTTTGCCTTAATTTTAAAGCCCTTTATGAACTGAACCTTTCTTTCCTTTACATTATTCTTGAACTTTACACTTCTTATACTTTTCCATATATTCCACATTCTAGTGACACTGACTTTTTCTCAAAAAAGATACTTCATCTCCCCAAATCAGGCATTTTTACTCTGAGTGCTCCATACTTGGAACTCTCTGTCTCCTCATCTGCACCTTCTGGTTTCCCTGGTTTCCTTCAAATTACAGATAAAATCCCATCTTTTGCAGAAAGCCTTTCATAGTCCTCAATCTTAGTACCTTTCTGCTAAAATTATCTCCAACTTATCCTGTATATGTCATGCTTGTACATGGTGGTTTACATGTTATCTCCCCATATCAGACTGAGCTCTTTGAAAAAAAACTATTTTTTGCTTTTCTTTGAATCCTTTGCACTTAACATAATGCCTAGCACATAGTAGGTACTTAATAAGACTTCTAGTTTGAGATGTCTAATAGGAAGTTGGTACTGCAAGACTGCATGTCTATAGGTTAGGGCTGAATAAATTGATCCAAGAATGATCTGTGTAGAAATGATCATTAAAACCATGGGAGCTGACAAAATCATGAAGCAATAGTTTAGAGATTTAGTGGACTTTCTGATTGATTTATTAAAGGGGCAGAATAATATAGTGGAAAGTGCTGGATTTGAAGTTGGAGGACCTGTGGTCAAATCCTGATTTGAAAATTTCCTATCTCTGTGACTTCGGGGAAATCTTTTTCCATTATTGAACCTTAATTTCTTCATCTATAAAATGAGAAGGTTGTACCAGATGATCTCTAAGATTTCTTTTAGTTCTAAATGATCTTCTAATCCTCTCATTCCCTACCACCCCATTTGCAAATTAACAGGGGCAGAAAAAATGCTAATATACTTTATGCCCCATCCTATCCTCCTGATGCTCATCTACTATCATCACTCAATAAGCTTTCCACTCTTTAAAATCCAGACAATAATCTAATTATGTATTGTCCTCTTATGATTCGTTCCTTCCCTGGCAGAAATAATATCCTAACCCTTACCCCCATGCAAGTTAGTCTAGTCTTTCCCTAAAAGATGTTGAGACACAAGATTTCAAATTTGGGTTGGCTCAAGAGACAAAAGACTCAAACTGTTGACATCATTTCCTCATTGTACAACTATAAAGCAGCTACAAGAAGCTCCAGGGAGTGAATAGCTTCACCAGAGTGTCAAAGTGAGACATTTAGGCAATTTTTAGTACTTATTGAGACAATATAATTATAAAATCATCTTTTCTGTTTATGTGTGCAAAGTCAGATTCAAAGACAATCACCCAGAAAAGAGTTTATCTATTAATTTTGCCTAAATTCTCACCAATGCTGTTGATGTGATGGTGCTAGATTTTCTGACTTGTGGCTTTCCTGCTTTAACCACCATTGCTAAATGGACAAAGCTAACAAGCCTCTCAGAATGAACCCTGCTCTTTCCCCTTTGCCCTGGTAAGAGATATGTATCTATATTTACAATAAGGTTTTCAGTATTTAGATTGTTTATTTGAGTAAGACACAAGCCTAAGTTGGTTTCAGCAGTTAATGTAACTCATTTTAACTTGAGGGCAGGAAGCCAAACAGACAGACAGAGACAGAGAGAAATACACACACACACACACACACACACACACACACACACACACACACATACAGAAAGACAGAAACAGAGACAGTGACAGAGAGAGAGAGAGGGAAGGAGGGAGGGAGAGAAAGAGGGAGGGAGGGAGAGAGAGAGAGAGTTTAAAATTAGAGAAAAATACTAGGTTGAAGCACTGCTATAAGAAACATTGTGGAAGGGTTTGATGTCTTAAAAGAAGGAAGGGTCACTTGTCGTGGGGATATAAAGCAGAATCAGCAGTTATAAATGAGTAGGCTTGAGCAATAGCTCAGTATAATTTACTGAAGATGAATATACTTGTCTGCAGTGTTCTAAGGCTTAATCATTTTTATTACTGCTTCTATTTTGTGGACACTTGGTTAGGTCCTGAGTTGCAGTTGAAAGGATTGTATTCAGATGCCATTTCACTAGATATGTGTATAGAGGGAGGAACAAAATAATATTCTGTTCCTCATCTCTGGTATGATCTAGCTGTGCATGAAGTCATCAAAATGACAAATAATAAATTCATATCTATTTTGCTATTCACTTTCACCAGTAGACCAGTTTCTTTGACCACTACTGATTTCCAGGTCTCTCTTTTTCTTTTTGAATATCTACTTTGTTTTATTGAGTGCACCCCCACCAAGTGCTGTGGTAGCTCACATTTTTTTTTCTCACAGGCTGAATCTCATTTTGCTTTTTCTATTCTCTATTTCGAAGCACTCTGGGTACCCTCATAACACGTTGCTGTCCTTCATAGTATTTGCATCGCCTCTCGATTTAATATCATCCGTGAATTTCATTAACATGCTTTTTACTCCGTCTTCTACATCATTAATGTCAATGCTATATAAGACAGGACATAACACTGATCCCTGAAGCACCTAGACCCATCCCCCAACTTGATACATTGCCATTTATGGTTTATCAATATCTTTTATGGTTCTTCAGCCAGTTTTCAATCCATGGGTCTCTGCTTATATCTAGGACAATTTGAATTAATTTTGAAAAGAAAATGTCATGAGGTACTGCATCAAAATTTGAGAAATATAGCATCTATTCTATATTTCAACCTACTAATGATTTTATATAAAATCATTTGTTGTCTTGATATGGCCTAATTTTGCTTAATGTTTATAATTCTATTGCTCTTTAGATGTTTAATTTTTCCCTACCTATTTATTACATTTGTCCTGGGAATTTTTTGTGATAAATGGAAATATTGCACAAAGGATTTTATTTGTGGGTTATGATTTTATTATGATTCTTATCAAGTTGGGTTTTGATAGGTCTCTGTTTTCAAATATTATTTTGAAAGAAAATTTGAGATCTAATATTGTAATTAACAAAATTCCCTTCACATTTCAACAGAAATTATGCAAGGAACACGAATAACTCTTCTTTGTTAGCTTTGTTTTTTTTTTATGTATATAGTTGAGAGACTCAGCTGAAAAGCCCTGGCTAACAGGAACTAGAATTGGAAACTGTATTATAGAGATGGAGGCAGCCTGCTGTAGGAAAACTTGGAGTCAGCAAACCTGGGTTTGAATTCCAACTGTATAATGTTGAACAATTCACTTCATCTCTCAGGTGAGTTTCTTCACCTTAAAAATGGGATTAATGATTGTAAGATGCAAATTCACCATGTAAATTTAAACTATTGCCAACTACGGCTAACTTAATTGGGGTTTTAATTTTTTAATTTATTAAATTTAATTTTTTCAACAAACAAACATCATTTTCCCTCCCTCTTATCTCCATCATTGAATAGAAGGGAAAAAAAACAAAGTGCTTATAACAATGATTCACAGTCAAGCAAAACAAATTGCTGCACAGGCCATTAAAAAAAAACCAAAAACAAACGTATGTTCTATTCTGCACCTTGAGTCCATTATTTCTCTGCCAAGAGAGGGTAGTATGCTTCATCACTAATCCTTTGGAATCATGGTTGGTCATCGCATTAACTAGAGATCTTATTAAGGTTTTCAAAGTTGTTTGGTTTTGTTGTGTTATTTTATTGAGTTATGACTATGGAGTTATCATTATTATTATGGAACGATTATATTTCTCTCTTTGTTCTTCTCACTTCACTCTGATCATACTCTGTTCATATAAGTCTTCTGAGATTTTGCTGAAACCTTTCATCATTTCCTTTGGCATAATGGCATTCCGTTACATTTATATAACCTAATTTGTTTAGTCACTCCACAATTGATGGGCACCCAAATATTTTTGCACATTAGATCTTCTTTTCTCTTTCTTTTATCTCTTTGAGCTACAGGTCTAATAGTCTTTCTGGGTCAAAGGACAGACACAGTTTGGTAACTTTGGGAGCGTAATTGAAAATTGTTTTTTTTTTTAGAAGGACTGGACCAATTCACAGCTCCTCTAACAGTGCATTGATGTGCTTGCTGTCCCACAGACCTGCTAACATTTGCCATTTTCTGTTTCTGTCAACTTTGCCAGTCTGATGAATGTAAGTTGAATCTTCAGTTACTTTAATTTGTATTTCTCTAATTAATAGTGATTTGGAGAAATTTTTAGACTTGCCTATTGATTGCTTAGAATTCTTCCTTAGAAAATTCTTCCTTAGAATAACTGGAATGATGTTTATTTTTACAGATTTGAATAATTTTCTCATATGTCTTGGAAATGAAACCATTATCAGTGAAACTTGCTGCAAAAATGTTTCCTCTGGCTAACCACTTGCCTTCTAATTTTAGCTGCATTGA
Organism: Gymnobelideus leadbeateri; assembly: GCA_011680675.1. Classification (NCBI taxonomy): domain Eukaryota; kingdom Metazoa; phylum Chordata; class Mammalia; order Diprotodontia; family Petauridae; genus Gymnobelideus; species Gymnobelideus leadbeateri. The sequence continues at coordinate 888,939 of WOXC01006572.1, forward strand.
TTTTGTTTGTACAAAAACTTTTAAATTTTACATAATCGTAATTGTCCATTTTATTTTCAGTGATCCTTTTTGGTTATGTACTTGTTCCTCTAATTTGTTAAGGATGTCACTTTTTAAGTCTTGAGCTTGTATCCATTTGGAGCTGGTGTAAGATGTTGGTTTTTACCAAGTTTCTACAAGATTGTTTTCTAGTTTTCCTAGCAGTTGTAGTTGAATAATGAGTTCTAATTCTGGTAGCTTAGGTATTAAAAATTATCTTTAGATAATTAGACTTCTAGGTTTATCTGCTTCTGTATGTTTTGTATCTAATCTATTCCAATGATCAACTTCTCTATTTCTTAATCAGGACCAAATCTTTTTGATGTGTCTTTGAAGTGTAGGTTGAGCTGTAGTACCACTACTCCCTCCTTTCTCACATTTTTCTCTTTATTTCCCTTGAGATTCTTGACTTTTTGCTCATCCTGATAAATTTCATTACTATTTTTCCTATCTCTATAAAGAAATTTTTAGTAGATTGATTGGTCTGGTATTGAATAAGTAAATTAATATATGTAGTAGTGTCATTTTATTATATTGGCTCAACCTAATCATGAAAAATTAATATTTTCCAATTTTTTAAATCCATATTTAGTAGTGTAAAGAATCTTTTTTATAACTATTTCTACACTTCCTTTAGGTGTGTCATAATAGCTAGAATTTATAAAATGCTTTAAGGTTTGCGAAGTGCTTTACAAATGTTAACTCATTTGATCCCCACAATAACCCAGTGAGTACTATTAGGTGCTATATCCATTTTACAGACAAGGAAACTGAGGCTAAGAGAGGTTAAGAGATTTGCTCAGGGATACAGTTAGTATCTGAAAAGATTCAAACTCAAGTCTTCCTGGATTTTTCTTTGAGGCTTTGTTTATAGGTATTTGGGAGTTATTCTCCTATTTTGGGTATTGGGCATTTGTGGCATGCTAATAGCTTTTAATTCATTCATTTATTCATTCACTTGTTCATCGTTTATTCTTCCAGTCTTACTTTGTGGATTGAGATTTTGTGTTAGGACCTGGCTCTGCCCATTTTTAATGGTACTGTCATGGCCTGTCTTACCCAGTGGTCATGCCACTATGTTCTATAGATATTAGGTGCTGCATTCTTCAAGGATCATGGGGATGGCTAGAGACAGGGAGCTGTAGAGCTCAGTAAGCCTTGTAGAGTCAAGTCCATAGTTTGACCTCTGTCCTCCTGGGCTTTCTAAGCTCCAGGCCTTAGTTTGTGTTGTGGCAACTTAGCAGCAAACTAGTAGTGGGCTTTCACTCTGCTAGTCAGTAGCTGTCCCCAGCCCCTGTCAGTTCAGCAGGTTGAGAGTCACCATACTGCTGAGACTTGGACAAAAATCCCCATTTTTCTCTGGGTAACCCAAGGCTGCTGGGCCAGCCCAACTAAGAGGATGAATCTGCCCAAGCATCTCTGGAAAACCCCACCCAGCCCTGGTTGAAACCTTGGGGCCTGAGCCCTTGAGTCTTCTCTAGGAGACCCCTTTGCTGGTCTGGATCTGGGGCTGAGCCATTCCCTTTCTGGGCAACCCATAGAGTTGGCCTAGTTCTTGGCTCTCAGTCCTCAGCCTTGCTCTGTCCTAAGCATAGGCTGAGTCCTTGAGCCTTAGCAACTGAGTCAGCCAATCCTGGCCATCTAGCCTGGCTCCAGGCTGAGTCCTAGATCCCAGATCAAAGTTATAAACAATTATATTTAACATGTCATTCATGTTTTTTACTTGTCTCAGGTTAAAAAATATCAGTTATTCTTAGGCAGCTATCTTTTCTAAGGGAATTTCTGATAGCTACTCTCTGAAGCACTACTCAGGAGCTTATTGACTCTCTCAGCTGTCAACAGCAGCAACACCCAGGAGTAGAATATTTTCTTCAGATTGGAGTGAGAATATAGCTAGAATTACTGATTTAACATGGGAGATAGGGATAGCATTGGGCTATAATGGAACAGGATAAGAACATCTTTCTAGGGGACCGTGAAAATTAACTAAGAATCCTCCACATCCCACAGAGAATCAATTCAACTGTATCTTGTCATTGTTGAACTTTGGGGCAAATCACCTATGAGAAAGAACACCTTAGACAGTATGCAAAAGAAATACCAAGCCAGTATGACAAATAGAATGCGGTCTAATCTTTTCTACTTGGAGAACCTTGCTAAGTAAATTGCCCATCTTCAGAAGCTTAGGTTGTAGACGAAGTCATAATGATCTATTATTCTGTGGGTTTCAAAGATATGAACCCCTCTTGTCAGGTCTTTATCCATTGGGAAACTAATGGCAGTACTTTGGGGGTCCTATGGCAATAACTCATTCAAAGTGGTTGTTGGTACAAATGATAATTGGGGCAACTGCTTTAATATTTGCATACATATAATTCCTACTTTAGGACAACCCTGTGAGGTAGGCATTATGGGTAGTATTGTTATCCGCATTTTGTAGATAAGGAAACTAAAACCCAGAGGACTGAGTGATTTGCTTAATTTGTACCTCTCCTAAATATCAGAGGTGTTTTTTAAATCAGAATCCAGGCAGAGTTTGTTTCTGCCATACCATACATACTGTCAGGACATGAACAAAAGAAATCAATTACTAAAAATCAATCACTCAACAAGTGTTCATTGAATATGTACAGTCTTCCCAGCATTGCATTAAGTTGTCTTGAGAAATAAAAGGGTTTAAAAAAAACACAACAACTTGATTCCTGCCTTTAAGGAGCCTTTATTCAGTGTGAGATCAGAGGAACACATAGGAGGCAATTAGAGAACAATATGGAACACTGTGTAATTGAATACTTAATTATGGAGTATAGATTTAAGGTTCACTAGAACCCATTTATGTATCTATCCCACACAAGTCACATAGTCTGTTTTCTTTTCATAACCCTTTTCTCACACCTATGTCCAATCCCTTTATAATTACAAAACCCCAATTTATACAGATTAGATTTCATAGAATCATAGATTGTCAGGGCTGGAACAAGACCTCAGAGATCACCCAGTTTTTGGACACCTAAGCAGAAATTTAAAGTGGCTATCTCTGATTCCATCTAAGAGGGTCTTTACTAGATGTTCATAAAATAAAAATGAACGTTTATTTCACAAAGTCTGATGCCTCAGTGAAGAGGAGCCAGATGAAAGTCTTCAAATATGGTCCCCATGCAATCTGTTGCCCAAGGACCAACCTGTATAGGGCAGATCATTACAGTAAGCTGGCTACTGGGGGGGAGGGGGGGAGTTGCGACCATGGCAACCTATGAAACGAAGCAATATTTCAAAATGGAGCTCAGATCTAAGTGGCCCCCTTTCTTTTCAGCAATGACAGTTATGAAACTGTAGAACAGAGAACAAAGGATACAAAGAATTACATTTTTAATCTATCTGTAAATATTTATATGTAGACACTCTAAATATGAGATAATTTGTCTAATGGTCAACATATACACATACCATCAAAAGTCATAATAATGTTGATATTTTTTGTAATAAACAAGACCAAAAGATCAGAGGAAGTTCCAATTGGAATCGAGGCTTATAGTTTTCGAAGAGACAAACAATTTGGTTTCATCACTTATTTAAAGGACAAGAAATGTCATTTCATAGGACATTTCATGATCAAAATGTCCTGCTTTTCTATTTGTGTCCCCAGTGTTTTGCCTGTAGTAAGGGCTTGATTTTTTCATTCCTTCATTTAAGAACAAGGGAGGAGGATGGTCTCTTAGATATTTTCTAGCTCAGTCTGTGATCACCAGACCTTCTACTACTCACAGTGAACTTCAGGATAAGAACAGTGTGGAGGGAACTATCATTTATAAGCCAGCAACTGTTGACAAAAATGAAGAGGTAGAAAAATATGGAACTTGACAAGATTGTCCAAAACATTCTAATTTTACTTTAATATTGGCATTCAGTGCAAAGACAGGAGCAGGGGACAATAGTAAAAAGTACTTTGGAACATAAAGTTTCAGTCTGAGAGATAAAAGAAGCCAATGGCTTATAAGTTGCCTGTAATAGTCTCGTGCCTGTATGGCTTTCTTCCAGATTTGAATTTGAAAACAGTAGACACAAGGAATATCTAACAAAATCATAAAAATGAAACTGTATTTTAATAGATAGGAAATAATCAGTTACTGATGTAGAATTACAGCAGATTCAACTGTCTGTACATAAGAGAGACATTTGAGTAGTTAGACCAAAGGTCAAAATCAACATCAAATTAGAAGAAAGACTAAAGATACAAAGACATTATAAATAATTGTGACATATTCAACTTGAACTATTCAAATGAGCCTAGACAATGCCAAAAAATAGAAGACAATATAGTCTTTGATTTTTCACCATTTCCTGCAGAATCTTAATTGATATAAAGCAGTTGCCACAATGAGAAGGACAAAAGAGCCTGGAAGCCACCTTAAGCAGCCACAACCAACTTCCTCACCAAACTGAGATATGGCAGCCAAGGGCAACAATGATGGTTTAGAATGCAAGCTCATTTATAAATAATTCTACCAAGAAAGACTGCACAAAATTATGATTTATATCGCTTCATAAACAGCACAAGCCAGTAGGAGTGAAAACAAGTCCAAGGGTATTCATAGATGAAACTGACAGGGGAACCAAAAAAAAAAAAGGATGGAAAATGGAACAAATTTGTCAATGTTTCTGTGATGATCTATTTTTGTAATAAGTGACAGAGAGGACCTGGAATTGAATAAGAGGAAAGTGAGCTAGATTGCCTTTGGGAAATTGTGCACTGCTTTTAATGACCCCTGAGTTTCTCCCTGAAACTAAGTCCTGTCTTTTTAGCATCAATATTCTTCCGGCGACACTGTGTGGTTGCCAGACATAAAATATCATAGTTTCCTAAAAATTAAAGTTGCAGGTCACTCAGAGGGTAATGGAGAGGTTCATAGTGGGCATGATTGAGCTTCAACATATTGCTAACAATTAATTATCCAGGAGGAGGAGTATAAATGATTTTTTATCAAGGAAATATATGACCAAAAAAGGGAGTAGGATGTGCATGTAGCAAAAGGGAAGAGTAACTGATTAGGCAGTCTGTACATTCTTTTGGTATTCTATTCAGTGTCAAAAAATCTAAAGGAAGGTCTCTCAGCATGTTGATTAGACCCTCCAGAGAAAATTTATAGGAGGATATAGATAATATCCATATAGTATAAAAAGTCATGGATGGATCATGGATGGATTATGATCTGTACCATTGGTATCCACATCAATGAGATCACAAATCCATCAAAAGATGAAGCATAATAGAGGAACCATCAAATCCGGACCCTAAAACCTTAGTCATTGATGTGCTATATGGAAAACTGAAATAGTACTTAATGAGATGGAAGAATAGCTAGACCTGACCAAGTGTCCATGAGGAAATTCCATGATAGTGATGACACAATATTTTTTCCATCACAGTTATTTCTGATTCAATCCTCCTTTCTCCTTGGGACTAAACTCTCTATTCCTCTGTGTGTGTGTGTGTGTGTGTGTGTGTGTGTGTGTATGCATGTGTATAAATAATTATTCCATACATGTTCAACACTAACAAACATGGTCATTCCAATATACAAAGAAGAACAGAAAAAGCAGATTATATATGAAACCATGATTTTCTGTTACATACAGCTTGATTACTTAAAATATATATTTGTATATATAATTAATTCAACATAGTTGTTTCAAAGTTATTCTGTTTGTCTTCTTTATTTCCTTCTTCTTTTTTGGGGGGCATCACAATTAGTCCTCTGCTCTCCCTCACATCATTTCCATTTTTAAAAAACATTCTCTCTTGTGACAAATCAGCAAAGTCAAAGAAAACAAATTCATATATTGGCCATTGAATTCTTACTCTAACAAAGAAAAAGAGATAAAGAAAAACAGATAAGGGAACCACGATTAATAACTATGCAATATTCAGTCTGTGTAATCTCCTGCTGGCCTCAGTTTCCCCAACTGTAAAATGGGGGTGATAGCATCTACCTTACAGGGTCGTTTTAAGGATCAAATAAATAATATTTGTAAAGTACTCAATAGCAGAGTGTCTGGCACTTAATAAAAGTTTTTTTCATCCCTCCCTTACCTTGCTGTTCAGAGTTTTAGCTAGCACTCATAGTTTTGTCTCAGCTGTAAATTTGGTAAGCAAGACTCTTGGAGAAATGCAAATGAAATGGTAACTTTATGCAATGACTTTCTAATTACTAACTGTAAGTGAAGCATAAAACAGGCCACATGTGCACACCAAAGGTGCTTGCCACTGCTGTGGAAAATGTCCTGTGTTGGGGTCACACACAAAAGACAAATTTCTACAGATGATATTTTACTGATTGAATCAGCCCAGAACATTTCAAGACCTCTCCTCAGTGAGATCTATGCTTACTCCAAATAATTCAGTCCAGTAATGTGTATAGGAAAAACCAAATTGATGAAAAATGACTATTTTCCAAACTATGATATGGCTTTGGATGGCACTGTGTCAGTATATGGATACTTTTATCTGGGACAGGCATTGCAGATGGACAATGAGTTGGGCCCATGATTAATTAGGAGGAAGAGAGTGGAATGGATAGCATTTGGGAAAACCTGTAATGCTTTTAAGGATCCCCAAGCTGCCCTCAGGCACAAATTGCCATCTTTTTAAAAATACAAGTGTTCTCTCAGTGATGCCAGATGGCTGCAAATCTTGGAACATCACAATCTCTGATGATTATAAGTTGCAGATGACCCAAAGAACAAAGGAGCAACACTTGGTGGGTGCTATCAGGCTGTGTTATGTCTCTAGGGGCAACTTACATACAAAAACGAGTGTGTGTTATCGCTGAGGCAGTGGATGAACAGAAAAGGGGCAGGAATAAAGGATACATACCAACAGCCACTATACAATGCTACTTATAAAGTATAAAAAACATCAAGAACAGAGATTCTTTATTTTATTTATTTAAAAAAATTTAGACTAGGTTTCCCTATCTTGCCCAGGCTGGAAGCACAACAGCCTCTCACTTTTGGGCATGGGACCTTTGACTTGCTCTGTTTCTGACCTGAATCAGTTTTCCCATCCTTAGGCAGCCTGGTGGCCTACACTGTGCCCAAAAGCTTCGCTATTTTGGTGTTTGGCCTAGTGTGGATACAGAACAAACTCAGTCCTACTGCAGCTCAGAACTCCAGAGCTCAAGCAATCCACCTAACTAGCCCCAACCTTTTCAGTAGCAAGGATTACCAGCATACACTTATACTTGGCCTTAGAGAAGAGGCTCTTAATTTCTTTTGTCCCATATTTCCCTTTTGGCAGTCTTGGGAAGCCTATGGATCCCTACTCTGAATAACATTTTTAAATGCATCAATGAAATATATAGAATTATAAAGGAAATCAATCTTATTCCAATACAGCTAGAAAAATTATAAATATGTATGTATGTGTATATTTTAAAGTCGACAGACCCCAGGTTAAGAACCCCTGATCTAGAGGAGTTTTGAGTGAATCCTTTGGGAGACCATGGACATGAATCATATAGGAAGGCAAGGAATGAACATGTGATGTGTATTTAAGGATGAAATATCCACAGTTATGGGATAACAAGCCCATTCAAGTTTCTGAATTTCTGTTCCCTTTTATATATTTCAGTTACATTCGGACCTATAGAAGTGTCCTTACAGTTTTTAGGGCTATTGGCTTAAAATTGCCCTAAGATTTGGGGGACATGCTATATTTTTTAAGGTAGCTAGGTGGTGGAGTGGATAGAGCCAGGAGTCAGGAAGGCCCAAGTTCCTATCTGTTCTCAGACACTTACTAGCAGTGTGACCCTAGTCAAATCACTTAACTCTGTTTGCCTCAGTTTCCTCATCTGCAAAATGAGCTGGAGAAGGAAATGGCAAACTGCTCTAGTATCTCTGCCAAGAAAACCCCATCTGGGGTCAAGAAGATTTGGGTACTACTGCAACAACTGAACAATAGCAAAGTCCAAATTTTGCCTCAGACACTTGCTAGCTAGGTGACCCTGGGCAAGTCATCTCCTTGTCTAAGTTTGTTTATCTGCAAAATAGAGACAATAATAGCACCTATTTCCCAAGGTTCTTGAGATAGATAAAATGTTATCCCTTCCATATCTTGGGGGTTGGCCCTCCCTTTGTACCAGAGAAGAGAAATTGTGTATATTTTTGTGTATTATATGAAAATATATCCATTACATTTTAAATATATTAATGAATAAATATAATATATTCAAATATAACATATTAAAATATAAAATATGTTGATATCATGTAATACTACACATATATTTTGTGCATTTCTGCATTCCAAAACTTTTTTTGTGTCTTCTTCTGGCCTTTGGGTGTTATGTGTGGCTTCAGCAAAACTCCCCCCAAATTCCATTTAATTTCTTTTATCCCCTTTTTTTTCTTCTTGGAGAGAGGGAATTAGGGCAATTGGGGTTAAGTGACTTGCCCAAGGTCACACACCTAGGTTTTTTGTTTGTGTGTGTTAAGTGTCTGAGGTCGAATCCGAACTCAGGTCCTTCTGACTCCAGGGCCGACACTCTACTCACTGTGCCACCTAGCCGCCCCAATTCCTCCTTTTCTAAAGTCTTCATTTCAGAACTAAGTCTCTGAAGGTTCAACTAACTTTCTCCTCAGTTAAGGTCAGGTCTCACCCAACCTCACAAGGAATCTAATCTAAGGTGAATTACTGCCCAAAGTCTTCTACTTGAGCTAATTTGGTCTTGGTGTAGAGGTAGTCTCTGAGAGAGTGAATGTCACTCTCTCACCTCATCATTAGAATAGGCCCACCTATCATTAATTGTTAACCAATCAGAGTTGATTGCCACCATCTGGAACACCCACTTTTCCAAGGGTATATATGCCTTGAGGCCACCACCATGATTGTCTTTGGACTTAGAGATGACCAAATGACCATGCCTTTTATTAAGAAAATGCTAGCATTATTAACAAAATCGTTAGTTACCCAGAAGCTATGTCTCTCAAACTTTTTAGACATCATACTCTCCTCTCCCCCCTTCTCTCTCACTGTTTTTAAGATTTACACATAATTGAGCAAAAAAAGAAATAAAAATTAAATGTTAAAAAAATGGAGCCTGACAATACCAACATGACAACTTTTCTGTCCCCCTTTCTGAACTTCTTTAAGTACTCTTTTTAAAATATTTTATTGATACTCTTCTTCCTTTTTTCTTTTTTGCCTCACTATTACTTCCTCTACTCCACCCTCACAACCACCACCACCCCAACTCACATAAAAGCCCTTCCTTTAAGCAAATATGTATAGTGATGGCAAGTGAAATCATGAGTTGGCCACATCATGTCTCCTCTGGTTGCTTCATTCTTATATCTAGTTCACTGCTTCTCTGCCAAGAGATGGGAAGAATGCTTCCTCCTCATCAGGGTTTGTAAGTCTTTCAAAGTTGCTTTCCTTTATCTGACTATAATCAGCATATATTATTCCACCAAGACTGCTCTCTCTAGTTACCAAAGATCTGGTGCCAAATCTCATGACCTTTTCTCAAACCTCATTTTCCTCCACCTTTCTGCCCCCTTTAACACATTAACACCAACTCTTCCTTGACATTGTCTTCTCTCTGTGTGTTCAGGGTAACCTCTCTCCTGGTTTTTCTCCTGCCTATATGACCAGTCCTCTGTCTCCTTTGAGAGATATTTCTCCAGATTACACCCTCTGACCATAGGTGTCGCTTAAGGGTCTGTCCTTGGCTTTCTTCTCTTCTCCCTCTATAGTACTTCACTTGATGACTTCATCAGCTCCCATGGATTTAATTACTATTTTTTATGCTGATGACTCTCAAATCTACCCATCTTGCCCCAAAGTCTCTGCTGACCTTCATCCTCACATCTCCAAACTTCTTTGCAGACATCTCAAAATGGAGGTCCAGGAGGCATCTTAAACTCCACGTGTCCAAAACTGACCTCATTATTTTTACCCCAGCCACTCTGCCTCCTATTATGGTAGAGGGCAACACTATCTCTGGTCAATGCATCAGGGATTCTTGGAAGTCCTTTATTCTATTAATTCCATGGTTTTTTTTTCCTTTTATGATTATGTTTTGCAGAATAAATTTTTGTTATTATGCCATTCAATATTGTGCTCTGCCATGTTGCATTACAAAATCACCTTTCTTTTACAATAGCTCATTAGAATGTCTCCTTGTTATTTTAACTCTTTCTGTCATCTTGCTTTATTATTATTATTATTATTTAACGTGGAAGTTATTGATTTTGGCAATGAGTTTACTTGTTGTTCAGTTGTTTCAGTATCTGGCTCTTTGTGACCCCATTTGGAGTTTTCGTGGCAAAGATACTGGAGTGTTTGTCATTTCCTTCCCCAACTCATTCTACAAGTGAGTTAACTGAGGCAAACAGGATTGCCCAGGTCACACAGATAATGTCTGAAGCTGGCTTTGAACTCCTGAAGACAAATCTTCCTAAATCCAGGCTCAGCACTAAATCCTCTATATCACTTGACTGCCCTAGGTTTTACTGGAGTTTTAAATTTGGGATTTCTTTCAGGATATAATAGGTGAATTTTTTTCTAGTTTTACTTTTCCCTCAAGTTCTGATTAATTTGGGTCATTTTTCTTTTGATTTCCTGAAATATGGTATCCAGGTTTTTGTTTGTTTATTGTTTTCAGGTAGTCTGATGATTCCTAACTTATCTTTTCTCAACCTGTTTTTCAATTCATTTGTTTTTGTTGATATCATGATTTGAAAGTCTATGAGATAATGTAAGATAAATAAGTTTATTAATTTAATTAAATTTATTATCCTTATATAATAAACTTACAAATTTTTTTTGCATCCTTAACCTTTTAATCTCCAAAATTTCTTCCTTTCACTGTAAGATTTGATACCAAATACACAAGTTTTTTGAAACGCATTCATTAATTCATCATAAAACTGCACTTTTATCATATTGAATATATCAGATGTTTGGATGAATGGTCCATTTTTCTAAACCAGCCTTGATTATAGTCCATATGACTTCTTGTTTTATTAAAGAATGTTTTTGTTTTAATTTTTTCTCAATGACATGTAAAAACAATTTTTAACATTCATTTTTTATAATGTTTGAGTTCCATATTCCCTCCTTTTCTCTCCTGCTCCTTCCTTGAGAAGGTAAGCACTTTGACATATATTATACATATGTAGTCATGCAAAACATATTTCCATATCAGCCATGTTTCAAAAGAGAACACAAACCAAAAATAAAGAAAAAAAACAAGAAAAATATTTCTTTAAAACAGAGTGTGCTTTGATCTGCATTCAGACTCCATCAGTTCTTTCTTTAGAGGTGGATAGCATTTTTCATCATGAGTCCTTTGGAATTGTCTTGGATCATTGTATTTCTGAGAAAAGCTGAGTTATTCACAGTTGAGCATCATATAATATTGTTGTTACTGTGTATAATGATCTCCTTACCCCAATAGAATTTATTTATTTATTCTTTTTTTTGCTCTTTGGAGGGCAATGGGGGTTAAGTGACTTGCCCAAAGTCACAGACTAGTTTTGTCTTAAGTGTCTGATGCTGGATTTGAATTCAGGTCCTCTTGACTCCAGGGCCAGTGCTCTATTCACTGAGCCACCTAGCCACCCCTACCCCTGATAGAATTTCAGTGGGGTTTAAATTAGATGGATTCCCAGGCCAATGAAGAATTATTTGTTCTGTCTGCTACTGATAGATGATCTGTGAGTGTGTCATATTGTTCCAATCCCAGTAGACTGAACTAGAACTGGGTTGGTTTACAATATTGTCAGATTAATAATCCTGCTCAGTTTGTTCAGTACAGTAATGATATATTCTGGGTTTTTATGAGAGTTTAATTTGGAAATCTGCTGAATTGCACTTTATTTTCAAAGTCCCCTTCAATGGTAACATGCATCTTCAAATATGTCTCTTTGGAAACCAGAGTTCTTTTGGCATTATTTGCCTATATTTAATCTCCACTGAGTTAGAGGGCTACTGCTTGGCAGGACAGGTGGCCTGTGTTTTCTTAAGTGTTCCTGTCTCCAGAAGAATATATTACCCAGCTCATTAATGTTTCATATGAAAGTATTCTAATGTATTTAATTTTTTATTTAATGAAATTTCTAACCTTCAGGCTGAGGAAGTTACCCAGAGTGTTTCATTCAAGCTGTTGGAAAAGTGCTCATTAGTTTGGGGTGAGAGAGGGAAGGATTTCAAGTTGGAACAGGAACCAGTCGCCTACAACCTGAGAATGTCTAAAATTAAATTTTCGTGAATGTTTTACCTACCTTAAATCTGGATGAGGAAATTACTTGTGTTTGATAACTAATTAAAGATGGTACATTTTTTCTTTCTCCAGATTCTTTAGCTCATTCTATAACAAGGGATAATTGGAAAAATCTCCTTGTGTAGGATTCCTACTTGAAAATAAATCTGTTTTGGAAGCTGTAGCAAATTCTTTTTCTGTAGAAAATATGGCAAGTTTCCCTCTAGTAATTCTTTCTTCTCTGGATACTTTTTAAAAATATGAGAAAGAAAAACTTGATAAAGTGAGGTACAAATTAATGCTCCCCCCCCAAAAAAAGCCAAAGCTGACAATTGGATTTAGTTTTAACCATCTTTAGCTGCTTGGCTTGTTCCATGAGATGATTTGGGTTTAGTCCCTAGAGACACTTTTCCTCTACCTTTAATCTAAATAAGCCATGAAACACTGTGGCCTGAGTGGTTTAAATGAAATATTTTACATCCCTGACTGTCCCTGTTCTATCCTTGCCTTCTATTCCCAAAGGTAGTAGAGATGTCTTTGGAGATGGGATGCAATCTCCAGAGATAATTTTTGTTCTAGGGGCAATGAGCTATAGTGAACAAAGCGAAGGATTTGAGTCATGAAATCTGGTTTAAAGTTCAAGCTCTGAGCCCTTAACAGCTAGCTATGTGACCTTGGATAGATCATTTTATCTCTTTCTCTGAGCCTGCTTTCTAATCCATTGTAATGGAAATGCAGATTTGAAGATCTTCCCTGCCCCTAGGCCCTTTGATTGGCTTAAGTGACTCTGAGAACCTTCTTTAATTTGAAAATATACTCTGCCTCCTAATAGGCTGAATGTGGTCACATGGAGCCTGTGGTAGGAGGCTTGGTTTTCAGGAATGACCACATCTTGATGCTGTGTGATTGGGCAGTAGGTCAAGAGGGTGGTTACATTCTCTGACCCAGGAGAAGGCTATATAAACCCTGATGGGAGGCTTTGCTTTGGGGCTCACTTTGAGAAGTGTTGTGTGATTTGACCAGATGAGACTCTGGGAAGCCGTTGTTGAGAGCCCCCCGGCTTTGAAAACCCAGATGTTGATGCTTCCCTCTCTGGTAACTGTGATTTGGTATTGATATAATGGTTGGACAGTTTGGAAGACTGTCTGTTTGATCTGTAAGTTCTGTAACTCTGAAGTTTGGGGTGCTGACCTTTTCCCCCTGAACTAGGTAATATATGTTTGATTAAAGTAAGCTTGTTAACCCATTTTGAGTTGCTTTCCTTTGAAAAGCAGATCTAAGAACCTGTGTTGGCAGTCACCTTGGGGATATTGGGGTGCTTGCTGCTACATCCGTAAAATGGGAGTTATAGCTATTATTAGAATCAAAAGAAATGAGGTGAGTCAATGAGTTAAAATGGTAAGGCGTTATACAAATGGAATCTACTGTTATTAGTCTACAATGTGGTCTCAACTCACTACTGTGGTTAGCTTTCTGGTTGGACTCCAGTCTCAAGTCTGTCCTCCTTCTAATGGATCCTCCATTCAACTGCCAAAATCATCTTCTCAAAGGGCATATGCAACCGTGTCACACCTCTACTCAGTAAATTCCAATGGCTCCCTATTAACCTACAGGCTCAAATATAAAATACTCTGGTTTTTAAAGCATTTCACAACCTGGGCCCTTTCTACCTTTCTAATCTTATACTTTGCTTCTCCCTATCTATTCTATGTTCCTGGTGCCATTATCTTTTTGTATAACATTCCTAACTCCAGGCCTTTTCATTGCTGTCGCTCCTGTTTGGAATGTTCTCCCTCTGCCAAGGTCCATCTCAAATCTCACCTCCTGCAGAAGGCATTTCTTCTCATCCCCTCCACTGCTAAAGCCTTCATTGGTATATATCTTGTATGTACAAGGTTGTGTGCCTGTTATCCACCCCACTCCCAACCCCCATCAGACTGGGAGCTCGTAGAGGGCAGGTATATGGATTTTGCCTTTCTTTGTATCCCCAGTGCCTGGCATACAGCGATTGTTTAATAAATTCTTGTTGTCTGACCATTCTATTCCCTGGCACAAAGGAATAAAAACCTTATACAGCTATTCCTGGGTGACCACGTTTCAACATTTTAAGTTAAAGTTTTGATTTAAAACTCTAGAACGTAAATTTTGTTGAGTTTATCATTCTCTCAGCCGGGGAAAAATCGCCCACATTATAAAACAGTTACGGATTAAGGGATGCTTTATAAAGGCCTGCATTGCTTTTCTATTTCTCTACACTTTTACCTTAGATCTTTAAGCTCGCATTCTTCCGTGAGTCTCAGTTTCCCGTGTGGAAGTGGAGTGAGGGGTAATACTGGACTCCCATTCATTTGCGTTGTACTTTCAGAGCAGACAAGGCTGGAGGGAAGGAGGCGTGGCCCCGGGTCAAGTCCGGCCCGTATCCACCAGGAACCTGCCATTAGCCTCAGTCTCTATCTCCTTGGAAACCAATGGACGCTCTTTCCCTGCTTCCAGAGCATCAGTTAGCTCGGATAGGGCGGCACCAACCAATCCCCTGCACGGAGATGGGCCCCGCAGCCCTCCTATTGCTGCATCTCTTCCAGCATCCCGCCCCCGGCAAAAAATCAGCGGTACCCACTCCTCCCACCGGGAAGCCGTTGCCCTGACAACACGTTCTCTCCTCCGCTCCCAGACCCTGCCACACCCACGCAGCCGAGGTTCCAATTGGTTACAGCGCGACGGGGAGGAGCGCAAAAGGAGGCAGCGATTGGTCAATTCGCCGTTCTCTTTGGGAGGAGCCAAAGGTAGCGCGGGTCCGGAGCTCACTTTCGAATCTGGGACTAGGGTAGCTTGGAAGATGTGAGAGCGAGACTCGGAGACATGGCGTCCGACTGGAGCCAAGGGTGAGAGATAGTGGAGGGGTCAGGGTCTGGGGTGGGGGCCGATGGCCTCTCTCGCGTCTAAGGGCTCTCACTCCTCTGGGGACACGGCCTCCAAAAATTTCTTTTTAATCCTTTAAATCAGGAGTTCTCAACCTGGCGTCCATAAATTTACGGTTGAAAAATATTTAGATGAATGTGTTTCAATATAATTGGCCTCCTTTGCAATTCTAAGTATAATGCACATTTAAAAACATTCTTAGAAACTTTGCCAAACTGTCTGCCTGAAATTCTCTCGTTTTCACCCACTTCCCAGCCCCACCCCCAGGACACTTCTGCTTCCTGGCAGGGAATTTCCTGTCTCAGAGACAATTTAGCCCTCCCCACCCCCACCCCCACCTCCTTTCATCCTCTGAGCCCAGAGAAAAAGTCCTAGTCTCCATCCTTAGACTCTGAGTCCTTTCTTATCCAAAAATGTAACCCCCCCCACCCCAATCTCCTACCTTCAACCCTGTTGCTCCTTGCTCTTCCCTATAGGTACCTGGTTCCAAATTACAATAGTAATCCTCTATAGAGTACACATTCCTAGAGGCTATCCCTGCCCCCATTTACCTTGTATATATCTTGTTTATTTTGTCTCCCCTATTTAGACTGTGGACTCCTTGAGATCAGGGACTGTTTTTTTTTTCCTTTGCCTTTCTTTGCATCCCTAGCATTTAGCACAGTATCTGACATGGATATTGGTTATTTAGATGCTAGCTGACTGATTGATCCCATAGATTCAGTTCTCCTGTCATCATCCCCAAATTTTATTAGTATAGTACAGAGCACTATGCAAGATAAGCCTCAGTGATATGCCATAAAATGTGTCTCAGTGTCCTTTTAGTATGACTTTTTGGTGTCCATTCTAACCATATCGATTAAGTCATGTCAGTTTAAATCAACAAACATTAATTAAGCAAGGCATTTTTCTAGGACCCAAGAATACAACAGAAATGAAGAGGTCTACTGACTTGCTGAAGGGGATACAGCTAACTAAATATTAGATAATTCCTGAAGAGAGTACACTTACAGCTGGGAAGAGGGATTCAGGAAGACTTTCAGCAGGAGGTACCATCTTAACTGAATCTTGAAGGAGGCTGAGGAAGCATGTAATGTTATCCCTGGGTTTTCCTTCATTAGAGGTCTTTAAACAAAGGCTGGATGGACATCTGTCAAGTTTGTTGTAGATTTGTTGTAGAAAGCATTCTTGATCAGATGCCATCTGAGCTAAGTGGCCTCAGAGACTTTAAAATATAACTAACCCTGTGGGTAGGTTAGGTAGAATGGAGATGTAGGGCATAGATTAGTGAACTGAGAGGCTGGAGTGTTTGAGGGGAGATCTTTGTGTATATTGAAGTCCCCAGATATGAAGATAAGGGTTGATAAGGAGAGGAAGACTCAGACCCTGCCAAACTCCTTGAGAAAGGAGGCTGGTAGATGGCTGCTAGAAGGATATGAGCCAGGTTATGTAGGAATGAACTTAAAAGGAGATGAGTAATTGTAGCAAAGGGATGGTCTGGAAGTGGCAGTGAAGAGTAAGAATATGTGTTTATTTCTTCTTTTGGCTTAGTGTTTCAGGAGGCAATGAGAAAATGAATGCTTAGTTTGGGAGAGCATGTCTAGAGATGCATTGTCTTCTGGAGGAAGTCAGATTTCCATTGGTCCAAAAAGATGGAAAGAATATCAAAGTTAAAAGTTTAGAATGAAGGGAAGTTAACAGAATTCCAGAAGCCAAAAGGATTTGGAGGAAAGAGCCAGTTCCCATCTGATGAATGCTCATACTACATATGAGCAGGCAATTTTCAGAGGAAGAAATCCAAACTATGAATAGCCATATGAACAAATCCTCTAAATCACTAATTAGAGAAATGCAAATTAAAACTGTAAGATTCTACCTCACACCATCAGATTAGTAAAGGTGACAAAAAAGGAAGACAATAAATGTTAGAGGGGTTGTGGGAAAACAGTTACATTAATGAACTATGATGGAGCTGTGAATTGGTCCATCCATTCTGGAAAGCAATTTAGAATTATGCCCATGATTCTATTAAACTTTGCATATCTTTTCAGTGATAGCATTACTAGATTTTTATTCCCCAAAAAAGACCAAAAAAAGAGGAAAAGGACTCCTGCTACTAAAAAATATTTCTGGTAGCTCTTTGTGGTGGCAAAGGATTGGAAAAGAAGGGGGCACCCTCAATTACAAAATGGTTGAATGAGTTATGGTATATGAATGTGATGGAACACTATTGTGCTGCAAGAAATGATCAAGGGGAAGGTTTCTGAGAAGCCTGGGAAGTCTTGTATGAACTGATACAGAGTGAAGTGAGCAGAATCAGGAGAACAATTTTAATAATAATAATAATAATGTTGTAAGGACAATAAACATTAAAAGTCTTAGGAACTCTGATGAATAAAATAACCAACTACAATTCCAGAGGACTCTCAATGAAACACACTACTTACCTCCTGAGAGAGAACCAGTGGACCCAGATGTACTCTGAATAGAGTGATGGAGACATTTTTTGGACATGGCCAATGTAAGAATTTATTTTGTTTTACTACATAGGTTGGTTATGAAGGATTTTCTTTTTTCTCACTTTCTCAGTGAGAGGCAGGACAATGTGGAAAGGAGAGAGAGTGGATCTTCATTTGAAAAAAAATTAATAAAGGAAATGAAGATAGAGAAGGTTATGGACTAGGTAAATGTAGGGCTGAAGTGGATGGAATGAGTGGTAATAGGGAAAGGAAGCTTTTCTGTCAGAGACTCTGAATCACAAGGATTAGGAGGGGATAATGTGGGAATTTGTTAGTCATATGGTATGGGAAGCCACCAACTAAGGGTCCCACCCCTCAGGGTCCCGTGATGATGGAGGGAAACATTAGACTATACTCTCTCAAATACCAAGGAAGAAGTTGAGTTACCAAGGAGCTTGGGTAAGGTGGCTATGAATTATTTATAAAGAGATCCCCAGGGACTTAATAATTTTCCAATTCCAATGTTGACCTTATCCCAACATAACTGGGGTTGAAGTATACCCAAATAATATCCTGCATGTGGAACAAGCACAGGTTCCTGGTTGGTCTTGGGTCTGATGCTCTCATTCTGGATAGAATTTTAAGTAAGTCTGGGCCCTGGGCATACAAAAGGCATACAGATTTAGTAGAGTAGGGTAGGTCAGGATTAGGTTCACATGGAGTAGGTTTTGGGGCTGGGAGGCTTCCAGACTCAATCCCTGAGAGATATTAGGCCAGGAACCACACTCTTCCACATCCAGTAATGGAGAAAGAAGGGAGAGTGTTGTGGCTGACTCCTCATTTCAGTGACAGGTACCCTGACCCTGTATATTCTGTCCTAGTGAAAGAGTATGGTACTGGGACAACATAGAGTTCCCAACCTGGCCCTTTCCTAGTCTTCTGACACTCTAGGATCCAGATTCATTGGCCTATTCGAAGTTCCTGGAACACAACACTTTATCTCTTGACTCGGCCTTCGCACTGGCATTCTTCATGCCTGGAGTGTTCTCCCTGCCCACCTTGGCCTTTTAGCTGCCCTGGCCAACAACATCAGCCCCAATTCCACCTTCTGCAGGAGGCTTTTCCCATCTCTGTCCTTACCTTTAGTGCTCCTCTGAAATATATCTATCTTCTATGTACATAGTTATTTGCATGTTATCTCCCCTTGAGGAAAGTGAGTCCCTTGAGGGCAGGGCCTGTTTTTTTGTCTTTCTTTGTTTTCCCAGCACACTTAACACACAGCCTGACACATAGTAAATATTTAATAAATGTTTGTTGACTGATTGACTGACTGATTAGATGAAGATACTACTTATGGGGGTGGGAATGGGAGAGTAGGGTGGGTCAAAAACAAAGACTCCAGATTATCCAACCTGACTTGGGCAGAGTTTTATCAGCTGTGGGGTGTGCTCACCTTGGGGAGGTGGGAATCAATGGCTAAAATTGCTGGGTATTTTTAGTTCCCGGGCAGCTTCCAAACCCAGTCTTTGGGTATTTATTCCAAGGTTATTTATGAACGCTGACTACTCGGATGCTGATAGTCCCATTTAATCCTGGCTCCCAGGGAGCCCACAGTCTTTTCTTAAAGGAAGGTAAAGCTGGTAGTCTCCTGTGTTTTCTAGTAGCAATGTTGGATTTCTTTCACTCTATTATTTGTTTTCCATCAGAGTCAGACTCTGATCCTTCTTCATGGCATGGAGGTGAGCCTGGAGGCTTTCAAGGGCTATGTCAATGAAGTGCTTACTAGCTCTGACAAGTCCCATCAAGCTGGAAAGGCTTTGACTATGGGCCAGGTGATGTATATTATGGCTGCTGTTCAAGGACAGGCTGACCTGAGGTTGGAAAGGATCATCATTTATTTGGCTCTAGGGGGAGGATTCTTCTAGTCACAGTAATTCTGTGATCTCTCGCAATACAGGGCGTACAATACTAGACAAAATCACAGGTCCCCAAGTCATGCCCATGTTTTGACTCAGATTGCATTGGTCAGCATTAGGGGTTTCATGTGATCACAGGAAACGTTCCCCCTTTTGAATGAAATTCAGTTCAATTTAAAGCCAATAAAGTGAAATGAACACTTCAAATTCACTCCAGCTGAGTGAATGCTGTAATAAATAATATATAACAAGAAGTAATATATAATTAAAATCTACCATATAATGATAAATAATGATTTTAACATAGGATTAGTTTCCTCACCTGTAAAATGGGATAATAGTAATTAATAATAATGCCACAGTTATGAGGATCAAATGAGATAACATTGTGCTTTGTAAACTTTAAAGCTCTATATAAATGCTATCATTAGATTATATATTTGAATGATGTCAGATTTGAGTTGGTGCATGTCAGATCTCAATATTGACATTATCTGTCAATGTTACCATCATTTATCATAGGCTCATGACTGTGGCATTTAAATTAAGCGAAGTGCATATACTTGAAGGTATAACAATCTTTATATGGAAACTAAAAGCACCAGAATATTTTTTTGTCTCTCCACATTCATTTTTGCAAATATGATGCAACCTGGTTTGTATTATTTTTTAAAAATGCAATTAAAATCACAATACCTTGAGAATGTCTATTGATCATTGTTTCACATTTTCAATAATTAAATTTAAATCTATTTTACATTTTTACCACCCCTTCTTTTAAAAGTGAGATGATATCCCTTCATCATGGCTAAATATATAATTGTTTTGAAGAGAAAACCCACTGAAGCTATTCAAAATAGCATAGGCAAAGATAACAGTGATCATTGAAGTAACAGAAGTCTAGAAGCACAAAGTAAAAAGCCCAAACCCAGAAAACACAATTTATTTTGTTTTTTAGGGACATGTATTTGCAGATACTGTTATTATGGAAAGATTGCTATATTTGCTTTGTATAAATTCTTTAGCTCTTATTAGCATGGAAACTAATGATAGCTAACATTTATTAATCACTTACTCTGAGCTGGGCACTGTGCTAACCATTTTACAATTAATATCTTATTTGATCCTCACAACAGCCCTGGGAAATAGGTGCTATTATTATAGTCATTTTACAGATAAGGAAACTGAGGTGAATAGAGGTTATATAACTTACCCATGGTCACACAACTACGAAGTTCCGAGGTCAGATTTGAATTCGTGTCTTCCTGACTCCAGGCCCAATGCTCTAGCTACTGTACTTCCCAGTTGCCTCTAATAAAATGAGACAAATTTGTGAAATTTTGCAGAATAAGTGGTAATGTGAATTCTTCCAAAGGAAATTGAATGCTTTTTTAAAAAAGCACAGACCATCTTCCCAGTTGTGAATGCTTTCCCCTTTCAGGTTACTTTCATCTATTCTGAAATATATCTAGTTGTTTCCATGTTGTCTTCCCTATTAAAATGCCCCCTCTTTGTGGGCAAGAGCTGTCTTTTTGTATCCCCAGCTCTTATCCCGGTGCCTGGCACAGAGTAAATGCTTGTTAACTGACTGTGTCACTTTCTTTTGAGGCCTTGGTGCCATTTTGTACAAAATTAGATGATTGGCCTAGACCACCCTGATGCTCTCCCTACTCTACAATTCTGGGATTCTCTGCTATTTCTAGTTCTCTGTTTTTCTTAGAAGCTGAGATTGCTGGTAGAGATATGATGAATCTTGTACGTCTCCCTGCTTCCTCTGAAATGAAGGCTTTTGGAGAACCTCATGTGTACCAGGACCATCTGAAACAGCAGGAATTGATGGATGGGGAGCAAGAAGAAGTCCTCAGAGTAAGTAGTGAAAAGGCTCTTTCAAGTTTAATTTGAAACAACACAAACAGAAATCAATAGCAAAAAGAATGCAAAATATATGATGCCATGGTTATTGGCCATGATTCACTTATTCTCAAAAGCCAGTGAGATCAAACTGTGCTCAGCTACAAGGAGTGGAGATCAGCATCAAGACATCTAGCCCAAGGCCTTGATTTTGGCTTCTATCAGTCATTAGGCCTTTGCCTCAGAATCTCACATAGTTAGGTATTGTTAGGTTCTTCTTTCCCAATGGTCCACTCCAAATTCCCTCATGTTCTTGGCATATTTTGAAGTTGGCTTGGTGTGAGGTATTAATGACTTATGCTGAGTGGTGAACTTTCCAGTTAATTGTTATTCTTTTAGGCTATATGAAGCCCTCTTCCAAGCTGGAAAATGTTTTGGGAAATGTGTCTTTAAAAAAGGAAGGGAAGATTTCCTTTACTCTGAGTTTTTGTTACTGATACTACTACTACTACTACTACTACTACTACTACTACTACTACTACTACTACTACTACTACTGTTGCTACTATAGCTCACATTTTGCTAACAGTTTATAGTTTGAAAAACTTTCTCCTTTCAGTTTGATTTCTATAAGATTCAAGAAAAGATTGGCCTTCCAGTGGTCATTTCTCTCTGTCATGCACATTCTTCAAGCTACACATGCAAATGCAAGATTTCTGCCAAGCATCTCAGACAGGTATCAGGTCTGCAGAAGTAAGTGATTTCTGCATTTGACCATTTGACATAGTAGTCTATAACAATCTAGGGAGATGCCATCCATAGTTGGCAGGTTATAGTTACTAGCTAATATTTCATCTTTGATTCTTCAGAGCCAGATCTGTAACATCTTTCTTGTTCAGTCGTTTCTGGTCATATCTAACTCTTTGTGACTCCATTTGGCGTTTTCTTGGCAGAGATACCAGAGTGGTTTGCCATTTCCTTTTCCAGCTCATTTTGCAGATGAGGGAACTGAGGCAGACAGGGTTAAGTGACTTGCCAAGTCAATGTCTGAGACCAGATTTGAACTTCAGTCTCCTGACTCCAGGCCCAGCTCTCTATCTGGTGCTCCATCACCTGCCCTAGCATCTACCACGTAGTATCTATAGGGTCGAGCCAATTGTATGGCCCTCAACAAATACATTGCTATGTTTCATCACTCTTTTGTTTTGCTTTATCTTCCTAGAGACATTCAGGAAATGCGATCCAATTCATCTTCTGTGTATAGAACTATATGCTAAGCCTTGAATTTGCTACAAAGTTTGGACAAGAGGGGAGCATATAGACTAATATAGGGATGACTCAAATATAAGTAATGATGCCTGAAAACCTTCCCTTGACCCTTCTGTCCCCTCAAGATATTATCCCATCTACGTCTCTCCTCTCTTTTATAGCCAGACTCCTAGAAAACATTTTTCTACCCACTTTTCTTATTCCCTCACCTTCCACTCACTTCTCTCCCTCTTTCCATCTCATGTTTTACTCCAATGCTTGAGCAAATCTGTTCTCTTCAAGATCTGTGTTCACCAGTCATTCTTAAATGGCTCTATCTGATGTCCTTTTCTTTGGCTTTCAAATGAATTTGTATTTTGTTTATCACAATAACCTCTCTATACATTTAATAAGTAATCATATTTGCAGGTGTGAGACATTACCCATTCAGTTGACAGAAGACATATTTGCTTTTTTATTATGTTGAATCACCTCACATGTTTTGTTGGAGCTAAATTAATATCTAGTTATGTGCGCTAACCAGTGTTTCATGTGCATAAGTATTTGTAAAACCTCTTGTCATAGCTCCATGACTCTATGGGTCTGGGGCCCACACAACAAATGAGGCCATTGGATTAGATGGCTTCCAAAGAATGATATGAAGGGTGGATTAAAGGAGGAGGACAATATAGATAGGAAGACCCATTGGGGGGTCATTGCAATTGCACAGAGAAGTGATAATACTGACTTGGTTACTCAGGAGTAACAGGAAGGATGGGGAGGAAGGAAATATTGCAAGAGATATTGCAGACATAATCACCTGATAACTATTTTTTTCTTTTTAAATTAATTTATTAGTTTAGTTTCAGTTAACAGGATTCAATTCCATAGTTCCTTGATTTTTAAATTTCCTTTACTTCCCTCCCCCCACCTCCCACAACAGCATATAGTCCAGTATAGGATCTGCAAATACATTCATATTAGACATTAGTCCAATTATAAAGGCATATCGTACTAGGTGGGATGGAAAATGATAAAGAAGAAATAAAACCAAACAATGAAAAGAAAAAGATCAATTAGTTTGCTTCCATCAGGATTTAGGCTCAGTTCTTTCTAGTTATATCTCTGGATGTCGCATTTCTCTCTTTCATGAGTCTTTCGGGATTGACTTATATCACTGCATTGCTGAGTCCAGTCTGTCATAGTTGGTCATCACACGTATGATGTGTCTGTAATTGTATACAAATTTCTTCTGATTCTACTCTTCTCGCTTAGTATCAGTTTGTATAAGCCTCTCCAGGTAAATATGAAATCCGTCTCCTCCTCGTTTCTTATAGCACGATAATATTCCATTACATTCATATACCACAACTTGTTTAGCCATTCCCCAATTGATGGGCACCCCTTTAGTTTCCAATTCTTTGCAACCATGAAAACAGCTGCTATAAATATTTTGGTACATTTGGGTCTTCCTCCCATTTCTATGATCTCTTTGGGATATAACCCTAGAAGTGGTATTGCTGGGTCAAAGGGACCTGATAACTATTGTAGGAGATTTTTTTTAAACCAGCTTTTAAAATGATTTTTCATTCTCACAAATTTAGTACCACTTATCACGACTGAAATATTTTCTGTGAATCTTCACTTTACAAAAAATCACTACTAAGTAATGATACATGAAAAAATCTGGATAGTTTCACATAGCAAGCAACTGGTTATACAATATCTTTCCAGGTATCTTTTCACGACAGTTAATTTAAAAGTTACTATGAAAAAAATGAAATAAATGTGAAAGCATATATCTTGCCATGTTGGGCTCATTATCCCCTTCTAAAAATAATTGCTAATGGTGATTGCTTTTGTGTGAATGTTGAATTTGAGAGTGAGTCAGGCTGTCTACCAGAAATCACCATACGGATACATGGGTGGTTGTCCACATCCTGAGGACCCCATATCCTTATGACTTCCTCACATTCCCACTGAGAGTATTTGATGTCCTTTCTTAAATCTCAGAGAAGGCATTGATTTGACTTCTGAAAGTATTGCCACTTTGTGAAATGTGCATTAGTGAGATTGCTTCCAGGTCATCATACTTTACATTTTGCTTGGAGAAGTATTCCCTAAGGAAACTGTTATTTCTTTTAAAGATGGTTGTTACGACTTCGTGTATACATTTTTCCTTTTGTTTTTCCCCCATTTTTGTAAGCTGATCCTGCTGTCCTCAGTTCTACATCTGATGTTGTTATTCCTTCTTAAGAGATTCACTCTTCAGACTGATAGATCAATTCGCCCCCCCCCCACCCCCATTCTGAGTTTGCCAGCATTTTGCTTTTCCCTGTATAAATGGTTCTTATCTTTAAAATGTCTTGCTTGGCTTTCCCTTTCCTCCTTTTTTCTCAGTTTTATATCTGTTCCCTTTTTCATTATTTTTCCGATTTGGCAAACTGGTTATCCCTTTTTATTTGCTAATTGAATACCATTGCTTCTTTAAAATCTTTATGGAATATATACTTTTTCAAAGGAGTCTTTCATGGGTAATATATCTAATCCATAGGAAAGGAGAAGAAAATGAATAAAGGAAAATGAAATAAAAGACCAGTAAGGCTTCCCCACTGAGGGTTTTAAAAATCTCACTTTTTCTTGATTCTTCTGCCTTACTTAGAGTACAAGTCCATTAGACAAGCATCTGGTATAATCTTGCTTACCACAATAAATAGCAACTGGAGCAATCTGAAAGAAGTCTCTTATGGAAATTCTTTAAAAAGAACATGCATTTGAAAGGCATTTTTCATTATTAAGTGTTTTTTAAAAGATCTACCATTTACTGCAGCTGAGACCTGGAATAAGTGACTTAATCTCTCTGATTTCCTCATCTAAAAAATGGACTAGATGGCCTCTCAGTTCCTTTTCCTATGATTCCATAATCCTAGGAATTTGGGGATGTTAGTGATTGGGAATTAGAGATGAGGACAGATGATTTTATTGTTGTAGGGAATTTCTGGATGAAAAACCCCATTTCCCAATGGGTCACCATCTTTTTTTGTAACTTATAGTCTTAGAGAGTTGCCCAAAATAGTAGCTCTCAAAGTGTGGTCTGAGGTCACTGAAGGTCCCTAATATCCTCTTGGGGGTCTATAAAGTAAAAAATATTTTCATAGTAACACTGACATTTTAATTTCTAATATCTTTATTATTGATAGACAAAAACCACGTAAACAAAAGCTCTTTGGGAGATCCTCGATAATTTTTTTTTTTTGCTTTTTGGAGGGCAATTGGGATTAAGTAACTTGCCCAAGGTCACACGGCTAGGTTTTTTTTTTTGTTTGTGTGTGCATTAAGTGTCTGAGGCCGGATCTGAACTCAGGTCCTTCTGACTTTGGGGCCAATGCTCTACTCACTGCGCCACCTAGCCGCCCCAATCCTCGATAATTTTTAAGAGTATAAAAGGGTCCTGAGACAAAAATGTGTGAGAACTGCTATTCTATAGCTCTGAGAGTTTAACTTGCCCAGGGGTTATACAATTAGTATGTTTCAGAGGCAAGATATGGACCCAGGTCTTCCTAGTTCTAAGATCTCCGTGCCATGTATGCCTCTCACTGCCAATGATTAAGATCCCCTATCTTACCTCCTCTATCCCTATCTACCTCCCGAAGCTTATTTTAATTTTCAAGTTGTCAAAGTAAAGATGACCCAAAAAGGCTAAGTGGATTGACTACTGGGTAACAAACAAGGTGCTTGGTAAGAAAGCTGAGGGAAACTTGTAAACAACCAATTGCAGATTTTCCATGACATAAAATAAGAAATTTTTCCTGTGCTAGAGATGCCTTCTCCTCCCAGGTGGCTCTTATCCATGGCCTTTTATAAACTGTTCATAAATTACCCAACATCGCAAAGACCTTCCTTTGTCTTTTAGTGTCTTGTTGGATAAAAGTGTAGCATTTATACCATCTGTCCAATATCTCTCATGGCTCACTGCCTTTTATGGGCCCACATGCCCTTGATGATGCTTTTTATGCCATGTCTCTTGGCAATATCCTGATACCTGGCAAACTTGATGCTTCTTTGCAGCATCCTTCAGATCACTTGAATTTTTTATTTTCCTTGCTGTTCCATAGTGATTCCATATAGCCATATGATATTATGGGGAAGGTTATTAGTATTAAAACAATGAGCTTCTACAGCTTGGGATTGTTGAAATACCACACAGTTTTTCAAATGTGAAGATCCAGCTCATTCACTCTTTTTGCCAAAATAACCAGTTGAAATTTGGGATTGGTTGGTGGGGTGAAATCAGTTAAGCCAGTCATGTGACTTTGTATGGATGAATGCTCCTTTCTCTGTCGTGTGAGTAAATTAAAGTGATTTCTTTTTACTCAACTAAATAGCCTAAAGAATGCATCTAGAACAAGTTAGAGTAAAAATGTGTAGGGAGGGAGGGGGAAATAAAAAATAGAGATTATCAACCAAGAATTTGGAAGTGATTTTTTTCCTTGAATATACTACCTTAGTGATTCTTTGATTTAAAAAAAAAATTTAAGATGCACATAGCAGTATGGGAATGTAACTCTTGTGACCCAGATCTTTTGGATTTGATTTGCCATTTAGAAGGCACTAGTATGGTATAGAAGGAAGACCACCAAATTAGGAGTCAGGAGGTTTTTAGTTATTTTTTGGAGGAGGGAGGCAAGGCAGTTGGGGTTAAGTGATTTGCCCAAGGTCACACAGCTAGTAAATGTCAAGTGTCTGAGGTTGGACTTGAACTCAGATCCACCTAACTCCAGGACTGGTGCTCTATTCACTGTGCCACTTAGCTGCCCCTGGATTCAGGAGGTTTTGGTTCTAATCCCACTTTGCATAAGTTAGAAGCTCTATGCTTCAGTTTTGTCATCTGTGTAATGAGGGAAATGGACCATGTCATCTCTAAATATACTGTGATTCTATGATGGCAAATAATCCAAACAAGTTGGTCTTCACTTTTTTGGACTTAAGTCTGTTACTAGAGTTCAAAGTCACGTGATGTTTAAAACATATCCCAACTATGCTCATGATATGCAAATTTAAAAACACAAGTGTCTTTGGCTACTGAAAAACTAAATCAGTGACCTGATACTTAGCTGTCAAGGTCAGCTTGACCAAAGAGTTTGTCTATAACTTAAGCCAACATTGATGCGTTTGCTACACAAACACAGAAAGCTCTGTTACCGTTGTTAAAACTGTAACCTTTGGAGTTAATCATGTTTCTTCTTTAGCTATTAAAACTGTAAACTCCATGAACAAGATAATAAAAGTTAGTACTACCTCTGTAGTTAGAGGACCAGGATTCAGATTCCAACTCTGACACTACCCATGTCCCCTTGGGCAAGTAAGTAACTTAACATCCCTAGGTCTCCTTCTCATCTACCAAATAAGGGGATTGGATGGTTTTATGAGTGGAAAAAGGTAGTTGGGAGTAACCTAGAGTAACCAATGTACTTTGGACTGATTTTTCCATGGGTGGTGATGAATTTACATGGTTCCTTTCCCTTTCTTTCATTTTGTCCTTATTTTGACTGATGGCTGGCATTTGAGAGACAGTGGTATGAAATGAAGGGGATGGTCTATGACCCTTTAATAGAACCATTGAAACTCGATCTTTTCTTCATACCAGTGGATCAATAGTCAGACTCAATCCTGAGACATCAGTTTAGATTTCTAGAGGGATCAGAATTTTATCAACCAAACGTCTTTTTGTAATTATTCTGAGTTGTTACCTGTCCCCAAACATGCACTGAATGTTCAAACTTTAAAGAGAAATTGCTGGGGAGTTTTTTTTTTTATCTTTAATCAGTCTAATATTGTACTTTCACTGTCTGAAATGCCCAACTTTGTAAGGTATCAAGAATGTCTCTTGACCCAGCAACCTTGTTTTTCCTGATATTTAGGGGGAGTTCCAACTTTTCATTTGTAATTCTCGAATGAATTGGTTTAAACTCTTTATTGTTTAAGGATCTGTTGTTCCCTTCCTCCCCTCTTGTTCTTGCTATTCGTGTTGGGTTTTTAAAGGTGTGAGGCAAGAAGGGGATTGATCAGTGAAAAGAGTAGTTGGCCTGTTAGACAAGCCATGTGTGGGTCAGGCTATTTGAGGGTGACCTACTAACCCTGTGGAGAGATTTCATTTTATTTAATTGTATCTTTAATTATAGATGCAGGGCAAATGAAAGGTGTAAATGCAATTGGTCTTGTGGTTTTATATAACAAATGGTTATACCATGAGAAGTGTGGTTTGGTTTTGAAAATTTGATTTGTCTAGTTTTTTTTTTTTTGCATCTTTCTGAATTTTATGCAAAAAGGCAACGTAGCTAACCATTTTCAATTCTAGAGGCATTTCCCACCGCTATTTCCATCTTGGGGTGCTGTTTATGTCTAGAAGTTGGAGAGTGGTGATAGCTACTGCTGAAGCTTGGAGAGAGAATCTGGGGGATCCAAACATGTCTCTCAGCTGTAAGTGAATCCTTTTAGGGTTATAGTTTTGAAGTTGTTGATGGAGTTTGACTTTTCTTACAGTCTGTGTTCTTCCTCATTCCCTTCCCGCACCTTCCGTTGGATTTTAGTTGTTTGTCTTTCTTTTCTTTTCTTTTTTAATATATCTGGTGCTGTATAACATGTGGACATTAGTAATTTGGTAAATACCATATCTGGGGGGATAAATAAGAGAACTGGAGACCTCCTACAGACTTCTCATGAAATCTGGAAACTTGTCCTCTTCCATGTTCTCTTTTGCTTAAGTCCATAAACAGGAGCTTGGTCATTCTTCAGGCCTCCTTTTTCTCCTACATTTTCAACACACACACATAGACACAAGCCTTAAAAAGGAGAGATGCTCGGCCAGACTTTTGCCTTCCCCTTTTTTGGGAAAGGTTCTAAAGAACAACTGGCCTAACCTCTGCAGACAGTTCCCTTTTTGTTGAATATTAGGAGAGGCTCTGCTCAAAGTCTTTCAAGACATTTTTCTTTTGCAAGGTGTTGAAACTATGGGAAGGTGGAGTCCTGAGCTACAGTCCAGTTTACTAGAAATTGCTTTTATAATTCTCAAAACTAAAACCAAAAAATTGCAGCATTAGTAGTTTCATCCTTGCCCCTCCCTAGTGAATTTTGACTTTTAAAATGAAAAACTGAGAATTAATCCATTCCTTCCCAAACCTTGCCTCTGTTTTCCTTACTCTACTTCTAGCCCAGGGGTGGGAACCCTAGGGCCTGAAGTCACATGTGACCTTCTAGATCCTTAAGTGCAGCTGGGTCCCCACTTCTGTTCTAGCCCATTCTTTGATGATAGGATAAACCCTTGGAAAACAAAAGCTTTTATATATGTACAAGATTACATCAATAAATGTCTCCTCACCTATTCCAATTTTATAGTTTCTTTTTTAAAGCGTCAACACATCCAGGGCAAGAAAGGGATTAGGATTGCTTGTATCTTTTAAAAATGATTTTTGAATACTGCTTAGCACCCTATGATATCACAGAAGGGGGCATAATCAGTGTTAGGTGATGATAATAGAGAAATAGAAGAGGTTTAATAACATCTTGGTCTTTATTTTCACTTAGAATATTTTATTGAAACCCTGTAAATAAATATAAAAAGGTGATTAACTTTTAAAGGATCAGTTTATTCATCTTTCAGAAAGCATAAAAGTACTCAAGTTCTGTTTGTCTGATATCCAGGCATAGATCTTTGTTTATTGGCCCTGGGTATGAGGTGGTTTGCAAGGCTGGCTTCAGATATTCAGAAAACTGCAGTTTGAGAGTTATTTTCAAGTAGGAATCTAGAGAAGCCATGCTTTATCTTTAGATAATTTCAGTTGTAGACTTCAGGATAAAACACAGTGAGGGAAAAACATATTCCTTATTAGAAGCATTAAAAACTAGTGACTGTATCTTGGCCAGTGTTCTCTTTTTTCCAGTAAGCTGTCTGCTATACGGAGGTGTATAACCCTAATGGCTTGTTGTATGCCATTAAAAGGTATTGTACACTCATAAAAGAATGACATTTTGATCAATGCTGTTAAAAGAATTACTGTCTTGACACAGAAAAGCTTTCCTGCTGCAAGTTTAAAAATATGCCTTTAAAAGCTTTTTATTGAATACCTTTGCATGCTTCAGAAATGTGCCATTTTGGCACGAGGTTGCTCTGAAGCACTCCACATTGTAACTTAAATGCAAACCTCCTATTTACCATCAGAAGGAGCAGGGCCAGACAGGTGTATTTGACTATCAAATGGGGATTAAAGGCATAGGAATATCTTAAACCTGTGTATCATCTAAAAATAGGATATTTTTTTTATAACTAGAAAGCTGGGATCTAAATTCTCTTTAAGAGCAACAAGATTTTTTTTCCTTCTTCATCTTTGGTAAGCATTGATTTTATTTTTGTTTTGTTTAAACTTTGTGGTTTAATTTCCCTTTGGGCCCAGAGATCATGCATTTTTTACCAAGTACAGAGGGAGATTTTTTTAAAAATCAGTTGATAATTGGCCCAAGACTTGTCTATATTCCCTAGAAGTGTGTTGGGTGTGGTTTTCCATTGTTTATTTTTCTTTTATTAACCTTTAAATTAGGGATTTTGGAAGATCTTGATGAGATGCTAAAAGTCTCATTTCATTTTTCTTTTTTTAGTTTCACATTAACTGGTTCTTTATTAGCTTAAAACCTAAATAAACATTGTCAGTTTGAGAAGAAAACCACTTTGATGTGGTACAGCAATCTTGCTGTTAAAATCTGAATTCCTCTTAATTCTTGGTAAAATTTCTTCCCAGAAAAAGAATAGATACATATTTATTTTAGAAATAGAAACGTTGGATATTCAGATCTGAAACAAAGTCACTTGGATTTTGATGCACTTACTCTCCTGATTTTTAGGTTGAACATCATTTAACTCCCTAAAGACTTTAGCAGGAGAAAAGGATTTCTTACTTGTTCCTATTCTCCTTGAGATGACCAGGAGTGAAACAGAATAAAACCAAACGATAACAACAGCAACAACAAAACCCACACCAAAAAGTCATGTGGCCTGGTTGTTCCCAAATGGGATTAGAAATATGGAAAATTTAAAGCTGTATTCATATTTATCATTTCATTATCCATTTCTTCTGGAATGGAAGATATTCTCCACATTAAGCTGGTCTTAAATAGAACCTTTGTATGCACACACATATAATATATATGTATGTACACATATATACATATGCACACATAAAATATATGTCACTCTATAAATATGTATATATAAACATGTATATTTATATAATTTATATGTGCATATTCACATGTGCATCTGCATATATAATGACTCAGTATGCCTTCTAATATTATCTAACATTTAGTTACACTAACCAGGTCTACCAAAAACTATAAAGACCAAGATTAGTTCCTAATGCATTTCTTTTCTGTGGAGACATGTGAAGCTATTTGAACATCATTGCCTATGGTGCCTCAGCCCTACATTCTGCCTTAGGCGGCTTTGCTACAAAGCAAGTATTTTTAGTTCTTTTGTTCTTATTCCAACATTCTATTATTTTCACTGGCTATTGCACTTTGATGAGTTGTCTGTATTGGAAATTCTGCAATGGGGGTCTATATCATTACTTCCCCTGATGTTTTCAAAGAGAGAGCATGGTAGAGAGGGAAATGTGAATCATGAGACCTGTATTCTAGTTCTAGTTCTGATATAAACTACCTGTGGTTCTTTGACCAAGTCAGTTAACCTCTCTGGGCCTCAGTTTCCCTACATGTAAAATAAGGGTTAGACTGGATGAACCACAAAGCACTTCTCATTACTAAAATCTTAGGATTCTGACTCGATTGAATGTTTAACTTTTTTTTAAGGCTTCAGCATGGATACAGATTCATTGCCTTTGTATTATGCCACTTACACATCATGCTAAGATTAAAGTTAAGAGGTAAGAGGGTCTTATTTTCATTCTTTACTTATACTTTCTAGCTATATAACTGTGGTGTTGGATAAGGGCATTGAAGTTTAGGAAGATGCCGTCCAAAGAAATATTCAATCTCATTATGATGGCAACCAGTCCTTCTTCAATAACTTTCATAGCTTGTGTTGTTTGGAAAGTAGTGATACCTTTTCTAATATTATTAACAAGATGCTGGTGATGACTTTACCACATGAACAATGATTATGGCAATTAGCGCCTTCAGCCACAATCCAAAAACTCTGGTATTATTGAAGACCTCATCAATCTTTAAGAAAAACCATGGAAGTCTCAAACTTTGCATAAAATCTTTATTGAAGCTATACAAAGAGTTCCCCCAAATGAAAAAAAATGCATTATATAAAAAAAACAGCTTTGTTTGTCAAGAAAGCTCTCACTCAAGGATGATCATATGATAATATAGCGGCTCTTGGCTCAGTTGATCTCTGATTCTTAATCCCCTCTTCCATACTTTTTGCAAATTCATTCCCCCTGGGGGCTGATGTCACCACATACTCCTTCTCTGTATCACTAGTGTTCACAGCCAGTTCCTGTTTTATAGCTTCTTGGCTTGAATATCTTTCCAAGTTCCTTAGTGAATTTATTGCCCTTTGTACTATTGTTTCCCCAATTTATGTATATGCAATAAACAATATGGTGACAGTTAATACAGTGAAGTTTAAGGCAATTCATGTTGCTGGGATTTAAGGACTAGCTCGATTTGCCGCCATCCCTCTGATTTGTATACTTAAGTTTTTGTTTTTATTTTTCAAATTAATTTTACCTTGGGATTCTGGTTTGCATCTGCAAAATGGTATTGGTGGGGCAGTGTTATGAGGTATATGCATGGGATAAAATCTTGAATTCATAAAAGCAAAATCTACCTTGGCACTCCTTCCCTACAAAGTATCAGAATCTCTAGTGCAACCAATGGATTTTTTTTCACCATGACCATAGCCCCAAGACAGGAAGAATCAACTGGTTGATTGGGAGACTGACCTTGACTTTAAGATACATACATACATACACACACACACACACACACACACACACACACACTGTTGTTGATGTTGCTGTCTGTCCTTCATTCTTTTTTTTTCTTTTTGAAGGGCTATTGGGGTTAAGTAACTTGCCCAAGGTCACACGGCTAGGTTTTTGTTTGTGTGTGTTAAGTGTCTGAGGCTGGATCTGAACTCAGGTCCTTCTGACTCCAGGGCCGACGCTCTACTCACTGAGACACCTAGCCGCCCCTGTCCTTCATTCTTGAAGAGGACTATGACATTAGGAAGACGATGCCATGACTTGCAAGTGAATTTGATTTAAGTCAGGGAGGACTGAACAAAGTCACCAGCCTCACTTTCTCCTCTGGACCCATCTAGGTCCATTAGGAAAGGGAAAGGAAAGGAAGGGAAGGGGAGGGTAGAGAAGGAGGAAGGAAAGAATGAGCTGAGTTGCCCAACTGGAACCTGCTGGTTGGGTCCTCAGTGGAGCAGCTCAGACTATGCATAGGTTGTTGTTTGTCCTTCATTCTCAAAGAGGATCATGGCATCAGGAAGATGATGCCATGACTTGCAAGTGTATTGGATTTAAGTGAGGGAGGGCCGTGCAAGGTCACCAACCTCACTTACTCCTCCAGAGCCATCTGGGTCCAGTGGCCAGATATGTATCAGGACAACTGGAGATGACCCTCATGGTGTATCCAAAATAGTAGAGGAGTCACCTTTGTATATTACCTGTTGATAGGTTGATACTGTGGGTACAGTCTGAAACATGAAAGAATTAGGAAAGTTTCCTGGTATTTGATAGGAAGTAGAACTCCCCCTCTCTTTTCTTCCTCCCCCCCTCCCCATGACTTTAGATGAGTGTCAATTTCTGAGTTCTCAGATTTGATTATTATTATTGTGGAATGCTTTATTGATATGGTCTTTATGTGAGAAGTGGCCACTGGAGAAGTTTTACAGCAACCCATACTGACAGAAGATTTAGTCAAGGCATTATAAAATTATAAAGTCTTAGTATTTTCAAGAATGCATCCTTTGAAGGGGAATCTTTTTCCCCCTTAAATTGTAGTGGTTGGACTATAGGGAATTCAGATCCTATGAAAAGTAGAGCTTTCTGAAGTCAGTGCCTAGACTGATATTTGTCTGTTTTATTAGGTGAATGCTCAGTCTCTTGTGTTTTCTCCATTCTAGATAACCTTTCCTTGTCATCTAAGAAATTAATTTCTTTGTTGGAATCCTTGCAAGTAAACTTGATAGCAGGAGTGCTGTTATTGAGGCAGCTTACATAGTGATTTGCTAAGTACAGCCTCTTCATAAAAGGTGAAGCAAAAGTCAATTTATTGATCACTACCAGGATTTCAGGAACCTGTTGAACTATGTGCTTCCCCCCACCCCTTTTCATAAAACCCATTATTTTTATTTCTTCTTTTCTCCCTCCATTCAGTCGTTTCCTTCACATTTTTTCTATGTGTGTGTGTGTGTGTGTGTGTATGTGTGTGTTTTGTGCATGCATTCTCATATTATGTCAACAACCATTTGATCTGATATTTATTTTTTCCTGCTGTGGAGCTGGGCCTTTCTAGTCAACTACATATGTGATTGCTTAATGCACCTTCTACTTGGTTGAAAATAATGGGGGAAAGAGGAAGGAATAAGCATTTCTATGGCACTTTCTGCATGCTAGGCACTGTGCTTATACATTTTATCTTATTTAAATCTCACAACCAAGCAGGTGAAAAATTTTGTAATTGAGGAAACTGAGGCAAACAGAGGCTATGTGACTTACTAATAGCTGCTAAGCAGCATAGTAGATAGCACACTGATCTTGGAATCAAGGAGACTTATCTTCCTGACTTAAAATCTGGCTTCATACACTTACTAGCTATGTGACGTTGGGCAAGTCACTTGACCCTGTTTCCCTCAGTTCCTCATCTGTAAAATGAGCTGGAGAAGGAAATGGCAAACTCCAGTGTCTCTGCCAAGAAAATCCCAAATGGGGTCACAGAGTTGGACATGACAGCAAATGACTGAACAGCAACAATAGCATACCCCTAATAAGCATCAGAAGCTGAATTTGAACTCAGGTCTTCCTGACTTCATGACCAGCACTCTGTGCACTGTGAAATACCACCTAGCTGGGTTAATACTGTATGTATCTGATCAAAATACTTAACTGGAACCATCCTTAATGTAAGAAAAATAGGAATGATTTTACTTGAACCATAAAAATTGGTCAGTTGGCGATTCTAGTTCCCCCTTTTGCCAAAAATTTATTCAAATAGTGAACCTAGATGGAAAAAAAACAAAATAAAACTGAATTTTGTTCTTTATTATACCATCCTTATGTTACAGGAAATAATAATATTATATTTGTATTTTTTAAAAAATTCTAAAAATATTGTGTTTGTAATTTTACATTAAATATGTAATTTATTTTTTAAAAGTTTATACTAAGCTTAACTAAGTTCATTTTGTCTTAGAATTTTAAATTTTCCTTGCTATATTATTTAGCATGAATACCAATGCTAGTGAGTTACAGAAATAATATAAACTTTTTTGTTAATGTTTAAACTACTAACAACATAATTTATATGACCATTTTGGAAGGAGGGGATGCTTTCATAGAACCAAACTTTAAATTGATGCTC
This sequence comes from Gymnobelideus leadbeateri, assembly GCA_011680675.1. NCBI lineage: Eukaryota > Metazoa > Chordata > Mammalia > Diprotodontia > Petauridae > Gymnobelideus > Gymnobelideus leadbeateri. Next base: position 925,248 of record WOXC01006572.1, read on the forward strand.
CATTATTAATAAGCAAAATAGCCAGCCAAAACACTTTCTGTGCCTTTTAAAATGTTCACTTAATGAATTCCATCTTGGGGTGTTTACTCACTAGAACAAAAATCAAGATATGCTAGTATCATGTCGACTATGTTGAAATCTTTAGATAAAAAATAAATCTCCTTACTGAGCTTCATATGTTAATCTTCACAAATTTGAAAACTTTGAATAAACTTTTACAGAAATTTGCATATTTAGGTGTTGTTTTTTTTTCATTTCAACCCTACATTCATAGTTGTTGCTACCTTCAGGTTAATCCCATAGTGGTAGTGTTTCCATGTCAGGAATGGGCAGCCCTCCAGGATCTTTGGTGGGCTATTTTCTCAGGGTCAGTAGATCAGGAAAGCAAACTATTTGGCTACTTAACTAGTTTTTTTGGTAATTTAAAATTATTTAAATATTTTTATAATTCTTCATTTAAATATGATATATTTAAATAATTTTTATTTAATTTTTTTGTTTTTGCATCTTGTATATTCTTTCCATTTATTCATCTCTTCCCTCTTCCTCCTTCACAGAAAGCTAATGCCTTTAACAAATAATTTTTTAAAATGGGAAGAGAAAAAACTTCAGCAAACCCAGTCAACACACTGAAAAATTCTGTTATGATATACAGTGTTCCACACCCGTTGATCTCCCTCCACCTCTTGAAAGGAAAAGAGGGGTGGGGAGAGTGGGAGAAGGAGGTAGCTTTTCATATCTCTGTGGCTAAATTTAATGTTATAACTCACTAGATTTTTGAGAACTTTGGAGTTTGCTCATAAGTAATGCTTATAAAGGAGATATATTTCCAGAATGTATTAATGAAGTGAGATTTTTTTTTTTAAGCAGTTGGGGTTAAGTAACTTGCTCAGGGTTACACAGCTAGTCATTATTTATGTGTGGGTGCTCATTTTCTGAGGCCGGATTTGATCCCGGGTCATCCGGAGGCCGGTGCTCTTACTCACTGCGCCACCTAGCCGCCCCTAAGACTTTTTTTTTAGGGCAATTGGGGTTAAGTTAAGTAACTTGCCCAAGGTCACATGGCTAGGTTTTTGTTTGTGTGTGTTAAGTGTCTGAGGCCGGATCCGAACTCAGGTCCTTCTGACTCCACGGCTGGCACTCTGCTCACTGTGCCACCTAGCTGCCCCATGAAGTGAGATTTTTGAGTCATAGAAGTTTTATAGATTGACTGCCTAATTTTCCTTTTTCACACCTGGTTTTAAACATCAAATTCCCATGCATATCTTCATACCTACCTTTTTGGTCAGGTATCATTCTCATGCTTTACCCAAGCAAATTCAACTTCTTTTGTAAATTTCTATCTTACAATGGTCTCCTCCCTGCCCCTTTCCTTTTTATCTCTTTTTTGGGAGATCAAGACTCCTCTGTGGGTTACTTCTTTCTCTTGCTTTCTTGCTAAATATAATTCACTATAGAATGCCAGGTGAATATGAAACAGGGATGGAGTTTATACAAGTAAATTATTTGTATAATTAATAAATAAATGACAATATCCCCTGCCTCATCTTCTGTACAAGTTAACATTTATTTTTATTAAATATTTTTGAATGTGCATGTAATATTTTTTGAATGCCTACTCTGTACTAGATATCATCTATAATATAAATATAATATAACAATATAACATAATATCTACTGTGCTAAATATTACTATATGTTCTCTAAAAGCTACCTCAGATCATTAAAGTTGTGATTTGACCAATCTTCTCTTCTGGAATAAACGTTATGATTATCACGGCTATTTTAAAATATTTCAATTAGTTATTAGAATGGTAAAATCCTTCATTGTTAGAATCTACAACAAACCCAGATAGGGTGACATATTTCTTTAAGGTGAAGACAATGAGGTGACACAGTTGGATAGAATACTGTTCTTGTGGTCAGAAGGACCTGAGTTCAAATTTGACCTTAGACACTATTAGGCAACTCAGAAAAAAAATGTTTGCCTCACGTTCCTCAACTGTAAGATGAGGGTAATAATAGCACCTAATTTCCAGGATTGTTGTGAGGATCAAATGAAATAAAAGCACTTAGTATATTGCTTGGCACATAGTAGGAGATTTAAAATATCTAATGTGAATAAGGGTCAATCATAGAATACTAAGAAATGCTCTATGAGTATGAAGTTGGGGTGTACTTCATGGTAACAAAGTGGGAACTTGAAGCCTTCACTTTTCTTGGCAGCTATTATCATGGTCTTACTGACTGAGAGACCATTGGGGAACATTCTCTGAAAGAATTAAATTTTTCCTTTGATCATAAAGCATAATTTCTCTTGTAGACAGCATTCAAAGGGTGAGGTGCCCATTTCATTCTCTCACCTCCATTCAGTTCAATTTTATGTCTAGGCTGTATAGACATGGCCTGAGTTTTTAGAGGATTGTGATGCCAATGATTTTGAAGCCAGTGATAGATTAAAACAAAAGCCCACCTTGTTTAGCTCAAATTGCCAAATAATTAATTATATAACCTCTAGAGAAAAAAGCAATTGAACCCTCATGAGTTTTAGTTGCTCAGATTTTAAAATTTCTAACATTTTTTTGGTTCCCTTCAGCAAAGGTCTTCTACCCAAGGCCCGATATATTTCTGAGGGTGATCTTGATTTTTTATGATTAATTGCATTGCATTGGTTGGACAGTGACTGACATTCAGAGCTGATTTGATTGGCTCCTAAAGTTTTTCTGTTCTGAACTGATGGGATTAGAAGGTCTCAATCAGAAACAGAGACTTTGCAAATCAGCCTGACAGTTCTGTCAAGTCAGATGGTATGATTACCATGCACACTGCCAGCATATTGTTATTGCCTGAGCCTTCCATCCCCACCTTGTAATCTCGATGGAAGTTCTAGTCTCTGAAGGTGAAAAGCTAGGCCATCAATCTGTCATCCCCACTTGGCTTTAGTTTCTCCATTGAGCTCCCATCCATGTGTGCTGAGCTGCACCAGCCGTAGCCTCAAATACAGTGTTTTTCACTAATGCTTTGTCAGAGAGAGAGATCTGTCCTCTTTGGAGAGATTGAAATGAGTAATAGTCTTTCGACACTATTGGCAAGTGGCTTTCACGGTCCATGGCAGATCTAATGAACTACAGCTGCCTGGTTGGAAAATTCTGCTTTCGATTGTCTGAAAGGACCTCTGGAGCCTGGACTTGGATTTTAGTGTGCTCTTAAAAACAAATAGAACAAACTTATAAATGTTCCAATAAATACTTTTGTAATATGTAAACTGGAAAAAATTGACAATATAAATTAGCATAGGTTACTTTCTTTCTCATCAATAACAGTGCTTAGTTTACATACATTTTAAGAATCACAAAATTTTTTAAGCCATAAAAGATCTTGAGAGGTCTTCTAATGAAGTGTTTCTCAGTTTCTGTGAAATATTCCAAAAGGTTATTCTTGTGGGCAAGCCCATACTGCAGACTATTGTACATAATGTGTGAAATTAGTAATTGTGGAGAACCGTTAGGAGTAGGTCAGAATAAGTCAGGGGACTCATGAATCGACTTCTTATTGGTATGATATACCTCCATGTACTCAGTAATGTCTGAAGCATAGTCACTATATTAGTGGTCTGACTTGATAGAACTTACATAGGATCAACGTCCATTTATGGTTCTAATTGACATTTCTATTTTAGCATAAGTATTTTTGTACCGATGCTCATTTTACATGACTGGATCAAATGGTTTGAAGAAAAAAGACAGCTGAGGTGATAATAAGTATAATTCTGACAACAAAACAAACATCTACAATCTTAAGAGTTCAGAATCCCACATATATAAGAAAAAAAAACCCAAAAGAAGTATTTTAAATTTGGGTTTACTTCTAGTGATTCTAAATTACGCTGTATTTTATGCTACTAAATGTTTTAAAATAGTTTCATGGTTTTGATACTATCATAAAGGCATTAAAAAAAACTCAAACCACAAAGAAGTTTTAAAACAAACTTGATGAATTTTTTAAACAAAAATGTAAACTGAGACATTACCTCTTGATATTTCCTTATGTAAATAGAGAAGAATAAAAATTATTATGAAGTATAATAAGAGGTAAGTTTTTATAACCAATATTCCAAATTATTAAAAACTTACTGATGACAATCACACTTTTGTCTCTCAATAAGTTCTTTGTAATGCTGTTACATTCAAAATGAAGTTGATATAAAAATAGAAGTAAGTTTTAAAATATTTTAAAATCATCCCTTTGTTATTTGGTATCACTAGAAATAGGCATTAAAATAATTTAATTCTATTCATCAAGCATTCATTAACAACCTACTCTATATAAGGCACTCTTCTGGGTATTGGCAATACAAAGACAAAAACAGGATATTTCCAGCCTTCAAAATACTGACATTCTACTAGAAGAAACAACACATAGATATAAGTAGATACCATGTAATCTAGGGTAGGGTGGAGGTTTAGCAACTGGGGAGAAACACCTCTTGTATGAAGTAGCATTTGAACTGAGCCTTAAGAGGGAGCCTGGCATTTCCAAGATAGTGGTGAGGAAGGAAAGTATTTCCGTTATGAAGCAATAGACAAGGAAGTAGGAAATTGTGATGGGGAAATGGAAATTTGAGTGTAACAGTTCTGACAAAGTTTCGTTTAAAAAAAATGGGTCCTTTACTGAAGTATTTTTTAAAATCACTGATCATTTTATAGATGAGGAAACAGACACTAAAGAGATTAAGAGACTTAACCAAGCCCCCTCAGGTAGTTAATAGCAGAGTTGGGACTAGAACCAGGTCTCCCAAATTACCAGACCTATATTCTTCCTATCATGTCACAGCTATGTAAGTTGTCATACATGGCCTCTGAGATATCCTCCAGCTCAGAGTCTGTGACCCTATTAGAGTGACATTATGATAAAGAAAAAATGCCCAATATACAAATAATTATACAGCTATCCTTTCTACATTGTGGGGGTTAGGGACATGATGCCCCCATGATCTAGAAAATCTACATAAAATTCTTTTGGCCCTCCCTTCATAGCAAAGTTTCTTTTTCTCTTATGGGGTGTTTATAGTACCTTATTGTAAAATTTGGGGTATTTCATAGACTCTGTGTCATCTTCTGGCAGTCATGTGTTTCTTCTGTAAAACTCTCCTAAAATTCCCATTTAATTCCTTAAGCCTACCCATGATATATCAAAACCGTGATGGGGACAGTCATGATGTGAAAGGGCCAACTGTATAGTGTTATAAAGAAATAATTATCAAACTATTCAGTAGTCAATAAATGTTTATTACATGTGCTAAGGGATGGAGCTACAAATTAGAAAAAGAAAGACAGTCCCTGCCCTCAAGGAATTGCCAGTCTAACTGGGGAAGACTATACACAAAAGGAAGCTGAAAAGGTAAGCAAGGAAGACCAGAGGGTACCTGGCTCAAAGACATGAAGTTTCTGGTTTTGAAATCTAGTGGAGCAGCTGATAGAAAATGCAATTAGCTGGAAAGTTCTGAGCCATCTCTAAAGGGAAGCTTTGAGAGGGGTGTTTATCGCTTCATTCTCCGGCTCTTCAATCAGAGAGGAAAGAGGAGGTGATAAGTATCAAAGTTGAATCAGTCTTCATGATGATGAAATTTCAGGTGGTGAGCCAGGTATAGAAGTCCTGGAAAAAGGAAAGTGAAGGACCTCGGGGCTGGTATTGGGATTTGGATTAGGTGATAGGATTTGGAGAGAATGAACCTCTTAAAGAAGATGCAGTAAAGCTTACAGATATTTGGAGAGGTGAATAAAGGAGCGGTCAAAATTGCTTTCATCCTAATACTCAAAGGCAACTAGATATATGATTTCCCAGGGGCATTTGGTCATCTGGCCTTACCAGATTCCCAGTGAGCAACAAACCAGTAGGAAGATAACTTTAACTGATTTGCCATCACTTGCTACAGAAGATGAAGTAGGGAAATTCTTTTAATAACTTGAGAAAGTTATTAATTCTGCAAATTCTGCAAAATTCTTCAAACTAAGTTAACATCTACTTCAATAATTGCTGAATTCAGTGCCAAGGAGGGCACTGCAAGGTTGACAAAAATTGCATTGGCTTAGAATGGTGAAAAAATCCAATGCCTTACAAAGTCTTTAGGAATCTCAAATCCCTACAAACATCCTGCACAGAGTCTAAGTAAAATATTTCCTTTTTGATGCTAAAGTTGGACAAATGCTTTTATTTGCAAGTCACATTGTACAAACTGCACAACAAAGCTTCCTCAGAGAAATTCATGGCATTTTGAACAGTATCAGTTCCACCATTAATACTCAAAGGTTGTGCTCTGCATTGTGGATCTCATTCTATTATGTTCCTTTTGCCAAAGCCATACCTTGTCTAAACTTCCCTATTACCTTTGAGGGTGCTACCATCTTTCTAGTCAACCAGATTTGCTACTTTGACATTATTTCTGAGTCTTCATTGTCTCTTACTGTATATATCCAAATCTTTGGCCAGTTTTGTCCCTTCTACCTCCAAAACATCTTTGCCATCCATCCATCCATCCATCCATCCATCCATCCATCCATCCATCCATCCACTTCTTTCTATTCGCTCAGCCACCTTCCTATTTCAGGCTCTTATCACCTCTTGCCTGAACTATTGCAATAACCTCTTAATTTGAACTTTTCATCTCTCCTCCTGACTCCCAGTCTGGCCTCCATGTTTGCCAAAGTTTTTTTTTTCCCTGAACTTAACAGCAGCTAGGTGGTATAGTAGATAGAATAATGAGCCTGAAGAAAGGAAGACCTGATTTCAAATCTGGCCTCAGACATTTATTAGCTGGGAGACCCTAGGCAAGTCACTTAGCCTCTGTTTGTCTCAGTTTCCTCAACGATAAAATGGGAATAATGATGATGACCTACTTCACAGGGTTGTTCTGAGGATTAAATGAAATAATATTTATAAAATATTTATTATATAATGTGTTTATATACTATAAATCTATAATATTTAAAATAGCATAAATATTTTATCATACATAATATATTTATAAATCTATACAATATTTATAAATTTATAAAATATGTGCTTGGGACATAGTAGGTGCTTAATACCCTCTTAATACTTAATTTCCTCCCCACTCATTTCCCCTAAGCACAGGCCTGACTATGTCACTCCACTTCTCCATAAATTCCACTGACTTTTGTGGGATCAGATGGTATCTATTTCATTCGCTCATGCTTTTTTAGTTTCTATTTTTGTGTGTTTTCTGACATACATAATTATTGGTAAGTAATTGGCATAATACTACAAGTACAGACATTAGAAATGAGTAAAGATACATGTATTGGGAGGTATGCCCAGAAATTTTGTACTGCGGAAGCACTCCATCAGAAAATGTATAGACCACTAATGTAGTCGATTGCATATATTGGGATGGATAGCCTGTCAAAGTATACCATCCTGGACAGGTATTGCAGGTAACTAGTGAACTAGACCCAGAATTGAGTGGAAAGAGCATATCAGGCTGGAGTGCAGTTGGGAAATTGCAGTCCTTCTAATGGTACCAAATTGCCCAATGCTGCAAAAACCCATTTCTTTAATAGCAGTTTTCTCTTCGTGGTAATATGTGGCCATAAATCATAGAAAGCCATGATCTCAGAAGGATCAAAATTATGAGTAATCAAAGGACAATGGAAAGAAGATTGTGGGCAATAAGTAAGTTGCTGCACATTACCAGTATTCACATATGTGACCAGGAAAGGGAGAAGGTTTATTTGCATTGAAACATGAGAATGATGATAAAAAATAATGTTTAAAATGACATTTACATAGTTTTAAGGTTTGTAGAACACTTTATCCCATTCAATATTCAATCCTCATAACAATCCTGGAAGATTAGTACTACTGATGGTATTATCCCCATTTCATAGTTGAGGAGACTGAAACTTAAAAAAGATTAAGTGACTTGCCCATAGTAATATAGTATCAAGGGCAGCTAGGTGCCTCGGGAAAGATTATATATTCTGTTTTGGACACACTTATTTTAAGATATCTATAGAACATTTGGGGCAGCCAAGTGGTGCAGTGGATAGAGCATTAGACTTGGAATCAGGAAGGTTCATCTTCCTGAGTTCAAATCCAACCTTAGACATTTATATTAGCTGTGTGACCCTAGACAAATCACTTAACCCTGTTTTCTTCAGTTTCCTCATCTGTAAAATGAGCTGGAGAAGGAAATGGCAAACCACTCCAGTATCTTCACCAAGAAAACCCCAGATGGGTTCACAGTGTCAGACAGAACTGAAATGACCAAACATCAACAACAAATAGTATCAATTCACTGCCCAGCCACTCGTCAGACTTGTATTTCCCAAACCCAAACACCCTTCTCTAACTGCCATTCAACGGTGCTGTTTTTCCCATCATTATTTAAGTTTTTTGAGGACAGGAACATCTTGTTTTCATATTTGTGTTTTTGGTGCTTAGCACAGAGCCTGGGACATACCAAATGCTTAATATGTGCTTTTCATTAATTCATTTATTCTTCTAAACCATAAACCCATTATTCTTTCCCTAGCCTGGATTTGAAATTGGGTTTGAATCCCATGTAACCTTAATGTCTCTGCATCATTTTCCTTGTGTAAAATAAGGGGGTTGGCCCCTGGGTCCTCAAGCCTGGCCCTTTGACCAAATCCAAACCCCATAGAACAAATATCCTAAATAAAAGGATTTGTTCTATAAAACTTGGACTCAGTCAAAAGGCTGTACCCAGAGACCTAGAAGGCCACATGTGACTTTGAGGCCACAGGTTGCCCACCCCTGTTTTAGATTATTTCTGAGGATCCTTTCGGGTCTAAATTCTATGAATCTATGTTCACTGAGATTGATACCCAAAGGTTAGACTTGGTTGTATATTAGATACCAGAGAAAGGTATCTAACATATTGAGTTGGCTGTCTAAAGGACACTTGTGGAAAGTTGCTGGACAATAATCACAAAGGTTAAGATGGCATGGGTGGATTGTGGTTTGTAGTGCTGAAAGGAGTGTCTAACACTGATGCGATCAATCATAGGTGAGTGTACACGTATATGAGACAATCTTCAGGGCTCCCATATTATCTGGTGCTTTAACACTGATTCTAGTTGTCTATTCTGAAAATCGCAGTTGTATTTACATAGTCTTCATGTGGGGAAAAAGTTTTAGACACCTATTCACAGCAGATTTTTTCTTTGTCTATATAAAGGCAATGTTCCATTTCAGTGAGAAACTGCCACATAGAGCTTAGTGTGCAGGTTTAAGCTTTAATAACTTCAGAATTATAAATACTACATACTTATAAAAAGTAACATTTTAAAGGTTAATTATTTAAAATTTTAAAATGTTGATATATTTCTTTTAACATTTTTATGTACTGATTTTTAGCATTTAAAAAACTTTGATTTCCAAATTCTCTCCTCCATCCATTATGAGGGTAGAAACGTGACATATTGATATATTTCTTATTAAAATTCAGCGTACTGACCATCTTGTGGTATATGTCACTCTAGTTGACTGAAATTTGTAAAAATCTGCAACGGTTGCTGCTGAAAGGATTGCATTTATAATCCTAACCTTAAGATCATGCAAAGAATGACATCTGAATATATACATGACAGTTTTTGTGTGATCCTACAGGAAAAAGTCTGATGGAGAGGAAGGGAGAAAAGAGGAGGGAAACCTCACCAAAAGGTGACCCACCAAAAGGATCTCTTTTACCAGTCTGAGAAAGTGGCATCCAGAAAATTAAAATAAAATGTAAAATCTTTTATTCAGAATTCACCAGACTAAATAAGTGCAAAAGAAATCTAAATTATTAAACTTTGAAATGGTATTTTTTATAAGTTTGTAGCTTTCATTTTTCTGAAGTTATTAAAGCTTAAAACTGTACTAAGACTTTTGGGACACCCTGCCTATAGACTTCATATTTCCTATGAGCCAGATCAGGCTGCTTTAACAAGCTAGCTTCATGGAAATGTACTCTTTGAACTGGTCTGCTCATGTAAGCAAAGGGAGCTTTGGGGCCTATCCATTTGATTACTCTCATGTAGACCATAACGAAATGATTAAATGCAGAATTGCCTCAGCTTAATTTTTGCAAGCCAAGCTGCTTCTAGGCTACCGGCATAGATTCACTCTTCTAAACTGGTTAAAAGACTGGGGCTTCACAACAAGGACCGGCAGACAATGCAAAGAGCAAGGCCGAGAAAAGGGCAGAAAGGGAGATAGAGGGTAAGGAAGCATCGAGGACCTTTGTGACTCTGACCAGCTTGAGTCCTCCGGATCTTTTCTGTGTCAAACCAAATATTCTACTGTGTGTTGTTGCCTCCCCCTGCCTCAGCTTAATAATATCTCTTCTTCCTCTGCTCCCCAACTGGGAAGAGTCCTGTTTGGGATGCCAGTTTTCAAAAGCTATTGATAGGGAGTTATTTGTTGGCTGCTAAGAAATTTCTGCTTTCAACTATTTGGTAACATGCCTATTTATCCTGGACAGGCCACATGGACAAACAAAAAGAAAAGCATAAAGGGCGTGTGGCATCCATCAAGGCACATTGGTAACTTTTGGGAGTAACTATTTTACTTTGTAGAATTATAGAAATTACAGGTAAATCTATTAAATCACATTGAGTGAGTCTCCTGAGGCCCAAGGAAGGACTGTTTCCAACAATAACAATTTGGGGGAATTTATAGGGTCTCGCCCATAAAGTTATGGTCGAGAGCCTATAAACCTCCTCATAATTACATATCTTAAGAGAAGTAGAAGGGCATAATCCATAGGGAGCAGCCCAGAGTCAGGAATACTAGGGCTCAAGTCTAGACTAACACAAACTGTCTGGGTGACCCTGGGCCAGCCTCTTAGCCTTAGTATCCCTGGAGAAATCTCTCTGATTATGAGTAACAGAGCAGATACTGCTCTGTCTTGATAGAGAGAGTTCTCTTAACCCAAGCTACCTATACCAATGAAGTCCTAACCACAACAATAAATCCTAAGCATTTGCACCACTCAGACCTGACTTCATAGGAAGACTATGATATCAGGTCCTTCTATGACCTTCTGTGTACTGATATTGTGTCTGCCTTTCAAAATGGAATCTTGTTATCATTCAGTCTTTTTCAATTGTGTCTGACTCTTCATGACCCCATTTAGATTTTCTTGGCAAAGATACTGGAGTAGTTCTCCATTTCCTTTTTCTGTTTATTTTACAGATGAAGAAACTGAGGCAAACAGGGTTAGTGACTTCCCAGGGCCACACAGCTAGTAAGTGTATAGGCCTGCACTTGAACTCAGGTCTTCTTGACCCCAGGCCTGGTGGTCTATTCACTGTGCCACCTAGCTGCCCCTCAAAATGGAAAGCATTGATTTAATTATACAAAAATCCTATATCCATTATCTTCCATAGGTTAACATCCAGATAAATCTGTTGTCTTGCCCTCTATATTTCCAAAGGCTAAGCTTTCAGGGGTGGGGGTCCATATTGATCAGCTCCAAGACTATTTCTATTCCAGTTAGCGACTGAACAAGAGTCCTAGAAGGAATCTAAAGAGGGTCCAAGGATGCCGGAAGGAAGATGTTGACATCCAGCTAGCCCTGCCTCAATTTTCCTCACCTTCATTGGTTTTTGTTTTTCTCTTCCACTTGAGAGAGCTATTCATGGGATATCATCTTGACCTCGAAGATGACAACTCCAAGTGAGCATGAGTCTGTGCTGTAACTCAGTGGCTTAGGGCCCACAGTGAAGCTTGCTCGCTCTGTCTTTAATTAAACTTTTTTTTCTGGGTTGTTTTAGCTGGAAGCGACATACTGACACAACTCATTTTTGTATAGTCAGTGTTTTAGCGTTCTCATCTGTGGGAAAAAGAAAATATTTGGGGTATTTTATTTATAACTTTAAAAAAGACTCCTGTATGAAAAAGGATTATTTGTGAGATGGAAAATCATTTGACAATTAAAGAGACAGAGTCTTATTTAACATCAGACTGGCATGGGAAGGAGGAAACAGAGGGAATGAAATCTTACTAAAATGCTTCTCAAGGGATTTAGGACACATCTTTCTCTCTCTTTCCTTCTTAATTTTCTCTTAATTGTATCTTTTAATTCCCTGGTGTCCTTCTTAATCCATCCAGATTCTGTGTGTGTGCAGAATATTGACAGTTTCTGCAAAAGGCACTTAGTTTGGCATCACTGTAAACACATAAAATTAACATGGGAGAACTCTACCAGCTATAGGACCTGGCATCATAGTATGGAGCCTTTAACCTTGAAATTCAATTCTGTTAATAAATGTTTGTTGAATCGAATTGAACCCTCAGATCAGAGATTTGAATGTACTCAGTGCGTTAGTGATCTAAAGTCATTAATATTTGCTTGTTATTTGATGGTAAATAACCTGCTAAATTTATAGTTTCAGGCCTTATTCTTTCCTTCCAATTGTGTTTACAGGGTGAAAGCTACCATCACTCTCTGCCCTGACTATCCTGAAAACTTCGTTGTGGGTCTCCAACAGGTATAGGATTGAGCAAAAATGAAAAGAAAGGTCTTTTTTGGATAATCACTTGGGGGGAAAACATTCTTGGAGACTGTTAGGGTCTTGGTAGCTTTGTTGGTTAAGGATTCAGTGAATTTTTGTGTTTCATCTAGGTGAATGGAGATAGGATTTAGCACTTGGAAGGGACCTTAGAGATCATCTGATTCAACCCTCTTGTTTTTGCAGATGAGAAGACTGCAGAGACCCAGAGAAGCTGTGATTTGCCCAAGCTTAACTATGATACACCAGAGCTGGGATCTGAACCCAGGTCCTCTAATTAAAAATGGTATGTTTTCTCCATACAGAAATATCTTGCTAATACGGGAGGAATTAGCAGTCAAAAGTGCCCTTTCTCCACTCCCAATTGTGGAAGTATACTGCCCATTTCGAGAACTAGTGCCTTTCAGACCTTATTTAGAGATTTGCTTGTTTTGTGTTGTCCCCAGGGTTGACTGCTGTGGAATCTACATTTCTTTGGCATGGCTCCCTCCTATGTAAATTGCAGATGTTCTAATGCCCATTTGGGCTGCTTTTTGCAAAAGAAAAAAATTATCTTTCCATTAAAAAAAAAAAAAGATTAAATGAGGTATCCCAAGTTCCAGGCTAGACAAGGAACTATATTTACAGGGTCTCTTCCCCTTTATATTTTCCTCCAATGTTTAAAAGTACCTCCTGCAGCTTTGCTGCTATGGGATCAATTTGTTGGCAAGGGTTATTCAAACATTAGCAGAATGCGTGTTCTCCTTGGATTAAAGTGCTGAAGCCAACAATAACAGCTGCGATGTCGGGACTCTTGCTGGGTAGCCAAGTCAGACTACTCTTGGTGGTCTGTAATTTACTACAGATAGAAAAATGTGTTTTGGGGAGAGGGTCTTTTCCCATGGTTTTTGGCTGTATTCCCTCTCATTCATTGCTTTCTCCTACCTTTTTTGTTGTGAGTACTTGAAATGAGCCATGTAGCTGATACCCTTTCCTCCAATCGTCCTGGTTTGATCTGTATTCCATAACATCAGTGATGGTGCCAATGAGTCCAACCAATAGGCTTAGGAAATAATGTACCAAATGACTTTTAAGCTTTGGATGGTTGGAACTTTCTGATTAGCGTCTGCTGTCTTAGCGGTACTGATAATACTAGGTAAATACACTGCTCTGACTTCTTTTCATTTAAGCAATAAGGGAACTCAGGTAGTGCTTTTTTAAGGGATTACTGCATTTCTCGGGTGGCTGAAGTCACTCAGTCTCATGCTTTATAATACCACTGGAAGTATGCTATAAATTGTCCGTTGTGCTTCATTGCCTGAGTAAAACCCCCCAATACAGTGATGCTCCTGGGAGTTGCAAACCGAATAGACTTTTCTGAATTGTTCTTCTCTTCCTGAGTTCCTTTCTAGCATTTTTTTGGGAGCCATTGATGCTACAGAACCTAGTCAAGACCTCCAATAATGACCTAACATATAATTAGCCCAGAAATCAAAATATTCAGTTTTGTTTGTTGTTATCTGCCATCCCCTTAAATCCAAAAAGTACAAAATTTCTCCTAGAATTGGAAAAAACCTTTCAACCCACATGTCCCCTCCCTTCAACAGCAACTTCTCCACTCCACCCCCACCATTGCTAAAGTTATAGCTTTGGCTCCAGAGTTGCCAGGAATAACTTTACTTTGCACGGATAATTAACCAGATTGAGTAACAGAGCAAAAAAACATATTTTATTTCCACACTGTGGTAATAATAAATCTGTTACTACTTTTGGTATTCCACATTATTACCATAGTTGGATATGTCTTAATGAGGGAGTGGCTTCCTCTCGCTAAATTCAGATACCACCAAGGATCTTGCCTCTACATCAGGGAGAATTTTCATTTTCTTTGTCAAACTAAATAGTTTTTCCAGCACTGACATATTTAGATTTTTTTTTCCCCTCTTCAGGCTCCAACTCAGAATCTGTTAGTTAAGGAGGTAAATGCAGGATTCCTGCTCTTGTCAGGCTCATACTTTACAATCGGAAATGTTTCCTCGGGGCGAGTTCTTTTCCAACTCCTTTTTCTTTCCTGTCCCCTAAAAGTGATAATTATGGGCACTACAGTATGAGGTAACCTCAGTGTTATGTCTATTTATGTAAAATAGGTGTATACGTGTGGTAGGGAACAGGGGGGTTGTTGAAGAAGCTTAATAGAAGGTTTTTTTTAAAACACCATTTTATGGGTCAGACTACTCTTAGGCAGTCCACTGCCATTTTGAATTATGGACAGAAAACAGTTCAGTTCTCAAGTTGTTTTGCTAGGTCCCCACTTGGCACATATGAAGTATATGTCAAATATATCCAGCTCCTGCTTCTTTGCATGGCTTAAATAAATGAATATGACACATTCATTTAAATTATAACTCCTGATAGTGGAAAGAATTTATGGTTCACTTATATATTATTGACCCCAGATTGGAGAATATGAACCTATCTTAGATGTCTTTTTCACTCTCAGTCCTCATGTTGTTATGGCTTGGATCTCAAACTGAGGACAAAGTGTCCCCTCAGGGCTTAGTTGTTTTCTAATAATGCCAGAAGAGTTCATTTTACAGGGAAGACCAGTTTCACCAACATGCCATTCTGCCCATTCTGAACCTGTTGCTCTGAGTTCTTGTCATTTTAGTTGTTTTTCAGTCTTGTCTGACTTTTCATGGACCCATTTGGGGTTTTCTTGGCAAAGATACTGGAGTGTTTGGCAATTTCTTTCTCCAGAGTTCTTAAAGTCATAGAATTTTAGGATGCTTAGCATCTCCTTACTCCTTTTGCTAATTTAAGAACTCTAGAGAAGGGAATGGCCAACCCCTCCAGTATCTTTGCCAAGAGAACCCCAAATGGGAACACAGTCAGACATGACTGAACAACACCACTGAGTGTTGAGGCTAGTATTTGAGCCTATAACTTTAAGCCTTTTCCATTATGCCTAAGTATCATGGAAATTTCAAGGTATTAATCAGAAAATTGGAAACTTTGGGAAAAATTGTGAGATCAAGAAGGAAAAAAGTACTTTTCATCTTGTCTGAAAATGGCAAAACTTTCATCTAGGCCAACAATATGAAATTTCTCCATGATTTTTTTTCTCCTTTCTGCTATGGTACAGGGGGAACAACAATGAACTTAAGAGTTGTTAGACCTGAGTTCAAAACCTGGATCTACCACTTATTGGCTATGTGATATTGGACAAGTCACTTGTACTTTGTACACTGTGGTTGAAACCTTCATTGTCTTCCTAATTAGGTTGCTGTGAGGGTCAAAATGAGATAATGTATATAAAAATGCTTTGTAATATGTATTCTGTAAATGTCAATTATTGTTCTTGTTAGTGACTTTATTATGTGATGCATCATTGTGTTCTATAAAGGACATTGGACTTGGGGTCTGAAGATAGGAATTCAAACCTTTTTTTTAAGATTAATTAGCTAATTTTTAGTTTTTAACATTCACTTCCATAAGATTTTGAGTGTTAAATATTCTCCCCCTTTCTTTCCTCCCCTCTCCCCAAGATGGCATGCAATCTGATATAGTCTTTACTTATACATTCATATTAAACATATTTTCCACATTAGTCATGATGTAAAGAAGAATTAGAACTAATGGGAAGAACTAGGAGAAAGAAGAAAGAAAACAAAACAATAAAAGAAATGGGGAGTAAATAATATGCTTCCATTTGTATTCAGACTCCAAAGTTCTTTCTCTGGATGGGGATAGCATTTTCCATCATGAGTCTTTTGGAGTTGTCTTAGATCTTTGCATTGCTGAGAAGAACTGAGTCTATCAAAGACAGTCATTGAACAATGTGGTTGTTACCATGTACATTGTTCTCCTGGTTCTGCTCACTTCACTCAGCATCAGTTCATATAAGTCTTTCCAGGTTTTTCTGAAGTTTGCCTGCTCATCATTTCTTATAGCACAATGATATTCCATTACATTCATATACCACAGCTTGTCCAGCTACTCCCCAATTGATAAATATCCCTTCAATTTCCAATTCTTTGCCACCACAAAAAGAGCTGAGGGGCTCAAATCTTGGTGCTAATATTTATTTGTGATCAGGGAATTAGCTTCTTAGGGCCTTAGTTTCTTCTTCTCTAAAAAAGGGATAATAGTATTTTGCTATTTGCTTCATAGTTACTATGGAAAAAGCATTTTGTAAATCTTAAAGTGCTTTAGGAATAGTCAAGGCATTTCTGGGAGCATTAGAGCATTTTAACTCAAGCTGGGTGGGGGGTTAAGGACTATAATAAAACATTTAAACATTAGGGTGAAGTACTTAATTGTACCTGAGTATTTTCATTTCTTTAAATTTTGCTCTACAGGTATATCTTTTCCAAAATATATTAGTAGTATGACCAGTTTTAATTCAATCTACTTTTATAAATAAAAAGAATAATTTAATGAAAAAATAATACTGTAAAAGTGGTTTCTCAGGTAACATCATAACCAAGGCTGCTTAGTGACCTGGTAATGGTTTAATACTAATTTTAGACTAGGAGTAAATATACAAACTCTAAATCAGGATTCCTTGCCTTAAGGGTCTGTGAATTTGCTTTTAAAAATATTTTGATAACCATATTTCAATATAATTTGCTTCCTTTGGAATCCTATGTATTTTATGCATTTAAAAACATTCTCAGAAGGGGTTCATAGGTTTCACCCTTACTGCCAAAGGGGTTTATGACACAAAAAAATATTAAGAACTCCTCCTTTAAATGTTTAGCTTTGCAAACCCAAATCAAAATGAGGACAATTTCTGTTTGTACATACCCTTTGGTTTCCAGCTTTCCATTTACTGAAAGCACACAAAGTATTGAATAGAGCTTAGATTATACATTTAAATATTTTTAAAGTCCCCTTAAGTATATTCACCATCTACCTACTCACCTAACGACAAGCTTTTAGTGTTAGACTGATAGCATCACAACACTCAGTAACCCAACTTTTTAATATATACATATACATATATACACACATCATATATATTATTTATAATAATAAGAGCTACATTTAATATTAGTGTTATGGTGTAGTAGTGAAAAAGTCAACACTGATGATTTATGATGCTTCTGCTTATAATTCAGGACATTGACTTAGAGTCTTACATAGTATGAATACTGATCATGGGAAATGAAAACTGTCTAAAATAAAGGAACAGGTTACTTTAATATTGCTGGAGATATTCAAGGGCTGGGCTGAAGGACTGAATGACTAGTATCAGAATCTTAGAATTGGAAGGAATTTCTAAAGTCATGTGGTATAATCTACTCCTGTATAAAAATCCCCTTATAACATATATAATGGATGGTCTCTCCTCCTTCACTTGATAGCTTCTCATGTGGGAGAACCCACTGTTTTCTCAGGCAGCTTATTCCATTTGGATAGCTTTAATGAGTAGGAAGAGTTTCCTTACACTAAACCTGAATTTTCCTATTTGTAACCTTTTTTATTGCTTCTAGTTCTGCATTCTGGGGCCAAGCAGAATGAATTTATTTTCTTTTCCCATGAGAGCCTTCCTGATACTTGAATACAGTCATTGTGTTCTTCCTTTTGTCCAAGCTAAATATCCCCATTTCATCCAGCCAATCTTTCCTTCATGATATGGCAATTCTCAGATATCATCCTCCTAATCAGCTGTTCCCTTTCCAACTCTGTCTTTCTTTCCTGAAGTCCTTACCTTAGATCAATGTTGATGATGAAAAGACTAATTGTCCCTCAAAGATCTTCAGTTTTTTGTCTTAAACTTGATAATCTTGAGTATTGTTTTCTGGATGCCTGCGAGTATTATCATGAATGCCTACACGAATCCCCAGAAGTGGTAAGTAGGCATCAGTTTTGGCAAATCTTGGAAAGTTCTATTACACCCCAGTTGCCTGCTCCAAGAGAAAAAAAACACCTCTTTGTTGTTTTAAGGTCAATAACTACCTTTTTACTCTTCATTTCAGTACCTCTAGATTCACATTATCATTCTAACTCTGAGTCTTCAATAGTTCTTTTCCCTTCCCTTCTTCTATTTTGTCACCATCTTCTACTTCTTAATCTCCTGACACTGGTCAAGACTCACCAATGCTTTTTAATTCCTCTCTCTTTGTTTTCACATTGAGCCCTTTCTTCCTCCATTCTTTGTAGGAGTACTTCATTCTGGCTAGTCTCCTGGAGAACAAAGTCATTCCACTTGTCCTGGGTATTGTTCAGGGAGGGTTGTTCAGGTGAAGCTCCATTTGGGCCAGAAAGCCTTCAGATTCAAAGATTTTATTAAAATAAAATATTAAAATATTTATTGAAAATACTCTCCACATATGCTTAGATAACGGTAAGTTCCAGGAGATTCTAGATTGTAATATATAATATTTTACATTACTTGTCTTCTAGAATCCATATTTGTGTTCCATTCATGAGATATTGTTGTATGGCCATTATCCTTAGACTTACACTTGATATTATAAAGAAACTTCTAGGTAGAATTTTTTTCTTTGATGTTGATAACTTTCCATTCCACATCTACAGGAGCTATGGCTAGTAAGGAGGCAGGCCCTGCCACACTTGTAGAAGCAGTTGCCAGGTCTCATATGCACAAGTGTGGATCCCCAAGGTGACAACTGAGGGAGGTGGACTGGAAGTGATACCAGTGGTCTGAAGGACACTACTATTCTCAGGCTCCTGGGTCTTAGTGTACATGGGTAGGAAGTGACCAAGGTAGTAGTGGTACCTCCTGTCTTTCCCTTGGAGGGCCTTTCTTTTTCAGCTTGGTTGGCTTGTCTGCTCTTCTGGTGGCAGATGATGGAGATGGCTGATCCCTTCTCCCCAGGGGTTGCTCCATAATTTCTATATGTAATCTACAAGGCAAAAATTAAACTCATAAAAGTATTGATTTGTAATGACATTTAGTATTTGACAAATGACATAAATCATAGATGGGTATCCAGGTTATCAGTAATGGAATATTTGATTTTTCTTTTGGCCAAAATCCCATGAAAAACTCCTCAAGGAGCAAACTTAATCATCATTTTCTCCTATTATCTATATCAGAAAGGGAACACCTCATTCATTAGAGTGCCAAATTTGCACAGCACCCAACAATCCCAAATCAGATGTGTGAATTTATAGTTAGCTAGATATTGTCCTGGGCCAACCTGAGAGCATTTCTTGCATTGCTATGTGTATGATATTATGTATTTCATAATGAACTATGGAGTCTGAATGCATATCAAAGCCTATTATTTGTTCTCTTTTTTGTTTGTTTGTTTCTTCTTTCTTATGGTTCCTCCCATTGACTTTAATTCTTTACAACATGACTAATATAAAAATATGTTTAATGTGAATGTATAGAGAGAGCCTATATTAGATTGTACACCATCTTGGGGAGGGAGAGAAAATTGAGAACTCAAAATCTTACAGAAGTAAATGTTGAAAACTAGAAATAAATTAATTAAAAACAAAGTTAAAACAAATAAAAAAAGAAGGCAATGAATTCTGCCATAGGACTAACCCAATGCTTAGCACAGTGCCTGGTACACAGCAGGTGCTTAATAAATGTCTATTGATCAATTAGGGAATTTACATTCAAATTAGACAAAGTAGAATTAGACCAGAGAACATTCTCTTATTTTGTATTACTTAGCAGTCAAATGAAACAGTTTCTCACGTTTCTGCTAGGAAAAAAAAATAATTCATGAGCTCTTCATTTTTTTCCTTTGAAATTTTAATTTTCTCATTTTTTTTTCTCTAGGTTTTCCATTCACTTTCACTTACGATATTATCAGCTTGTCCAGTGTGATGCCGACCTTGAATATTCATAAGATTGTATGAATATTCAGGAACAGGGCAATTCACATTTTCTGGTCTTCCCATGTGAGAAAGGGATTTTTCTGTTTTATAATTGTTTGTCCCAAGTAATGAAGAACAGATATTGATATCTATGTCTTTAAGGGGAGCTTTGAGCATGTTGTTAAAATATGGTATAGGCAAAGCTGATTTTGAAACAAAATATTTAGGAACTATTAGAAATCATACACAACAAAATAGAAATTAGAATAGTAATAGCAAGTGGGGAGGAGTGGAAATAGTATTGGGGAGGACTTAGCATGCCTGGATTTGTCCCAACTCTACCACCCAATAGCTGTGTCCCTGGAGAAGCACTCAGAACTTCACTCGCCTCATCTGTAAAGTGCAAAGACTCATGTATCAAGTATAAACTTTCCATCTTAGTACAGTTAATGGTTGTATTTTCATAACTAACCCTCCTGCTTTGGGATATGTGGCAGGAAACTGGGAACTCTGGCTTTCATTTTTGTTCTTTCATAACCACAGTGTCTATTTCATTTTGCTGTTGTTCAAGGAAACCAGTGCTTTAGTTTGCCATGTCCATAGATGTCTCTCATTCCCTTAACTCATGTAAAAATCACTGTTTGATGTTATCTATCTCCGTCTTGCTATGTATCATCGATGTTCCAAATATCCTCTTTTCACTCCATCAATTTTATCTTTGTTCTCCTTTCTCAGCCCATGACCATAATTATGTGCTCCATTACTGAAGTCATTTATTGTGAACTTCCTCATCTCCTAAGGGTCACACTTTGTGACAAATCTGTGTCCTAATTCATCTTCTCTAATCTCCTCCACTTTGCCAAGGCTAGCTGGTGGACTGGTATTCTTGATCCCATCCTCTTCTGTCTCTTCCCGGGGTTTTGTCTCCATTCCTGTTTCATCCTTACTTAAGTCTTCCCTTCTCTATTGTCTTTTTCTCCATTGCTTCCAGACATACTCAGATTTCCTTTTTCCTCAAAAACTGCCTTCTCTTGATTTCACCCTTGCCTCAAGCTATCATCTATTTCATTTCTCCCTTTCTGTTAAGTCCCTAGTTGACACCCTGCCTCTTCTTTCTCATCACTTATACATCAATGCTTTAAAATCTGGCTTTTTGGAATTGGTCTGCTGAAATTGACTATCTTTGCAGTCCACAGTGATCTTGGTCACAAATCTCCAAATTTAGTGGCATTCGCTATTTGCTTGCTTTGACTATTGTGTATTAGCCACTTACTTTCTTCTGGCTGGCTTAAGTTTCTTGGTTTCTATGACATTGTTATTCTTGTTTTCCTCAAACTGGTTTGATTGTTCTTTTTTAGTCTTCTTTCTGGTTTATTGATTTCCTTTCTTTGCCTATATGTGGATATCTCCCAACGTTCTATTATGGACCTTCTTTCTCTCATTCAAATTCAGTAGCTTCAAATCAAATTTTAATGAAGATGATTTTCAAATCTATACATACAGCCCTCATTTCACTGCTGAATTTTTTTCTATATATTTTAGGTACCTGTTCACTATCTTCATCCTGTCTATTTGCTAGGAGTTTAAAGTTATCATATTCAAAAATGAATTCATTTTCTCTAATAAACTTGGCCTTCCTTCCAACTGCTGGATTCCATAGTACTGTCCAGATTCAAAACCTTGGACTCATCTTTGGCTTTTCTGTCTCTTTAATATTACAATTCTAGTTGGTTGCCAAATCTTATTGATTCTACTTCTTCTATAATTCTTTCACCTATCTGTTCCTTCTTTACCACTTTTATGGCTATCACCAAAGTCTAAGTACCTGTTATCTTTTGCTTGGATTGTTGTAATAATTTCTTAATTGGCTTTATTGCATCTAGACTCTCTTCTTCTCTTAGTAATCTGGCTTGCAGCCACACTACTCAAATAAAACTATCATCTCCTGACACCAGGTATTTTCACCTGTTGCCCTCCCATGCCTGGAATGTTCCCCCACCTCTCTAGACTCCCCTGACTTTCTTTTTTATTTTTTGGTCAGTTCACAGTTTTATCTATGTTTAGATTTTATGAATTACAGATTACAACTTACAGATAACTCCCACTTTATGAGAAGTCTCATGTAACAATGTAAAACAGTTATTAAAACTAATAATACAATGATCTCATCTGAAAGTACACGAAACTTTTCATATCTCTAGCATCCTCCAACTCTATACTTTTTATTTTTTAATTGAATGCTTTATTAACTTCTAGTTTACATTATTCATTTCCACAAGATTTTGAGTTACAAATTTTCTCTCCATTTTTCCCCTATCCACCACCCTAAAATAGCGATCCCACTGGATATCCCCTCCTCTAATTTGCTCTCTCCCATATCTTCTCCCATACCCCCTCTGACTTTCCAGTAGGGCACAGTGGATTTCTATGCCCCAGTGCCTGTATATCTTATTTCCCAGTTACATGTAAAATAATATTAACAATTATATATATATATATATATATATATATATATATATATAAACATTTTATTTTAAAACTTTGAATTCCAGATTCATTCCCTTTCTCCCTTGTCACCCACCCTTACTGGAAAAATAAGCAGTTCAGTATAGCTTGTACATGTGTAGCTATAGAAAACATTTCCATAGTGGATATATTGTAAAAGACTGACTATATTTCCCTCCCTCCTATCCCACCTCCCACTTGTTCTATTCTCTACTTTGATCCTGTCACTTTTCAAAAGTGGGTACTTCCAACTTCCCTCCCTCCCAGCCTTCCCTCCCTTCCATCTGCCCCCCTCTTATCCTCTTCCCCCCTACTCTTCTGTAGGGTGAGATACCCTATTTAGTGGATATGTCATTGCCTCCCTAAGCCAAATTCAATGAGAATAAGGTTGACCCACTCCCTTTTGCCTTCCTGTTCTTCTGCTCCATTGTAACCATTTTTCTTTGCCTCTTCTATATGAGATAGTTTATCCCATCCTGTCTCTCCCCATGTCCTTTCATTATATTCCTCTCTCACCTCTTAATTTCACCTTTCAAATATCATCCCTTCCTATTAAATTGGTCCTGTGCCCTCTATGTATACCTGTACACATATATACACACATTCACATATGTATTCATACACTCATATACCCCCCTATATAGACATATGTATGTATGTATATATATGTGTGTGTGTGTAGATACACATTTCTATTGCCTTCAACTATTCTCATACTGAGAAAAGTTTCGTCAGTTATATTTATTGTTTTTCTATGTAGGGATGTAAATCATTCAATTTTGATAAGTTCCTTATGATTTCTTTTCCCTGTTTACCTTCTCATGCTTCTCTTGCTTCTTGTATCTGAGTGTCAGATTTTCTATTCAACTCTGGTTTTTTCATCAAGAATGCTTGAAAGTCCTCTATTCCATTGAATGACCATATTTTCCCCTGACACATGATACTTGATTTTGTTGGGTAGGTGATTCTTGGTTTTAATCCCAGCTCATTTGACCTCCAGAATATCATATTTCAAGCCCTTCAGTCCCTCATTGTGGAAGCTGCCAGATCCTGTGTTATCCTGATTGTGTTTCCACCATATTCAAATTGTTTCTTCCTGGCTGCTTGTAATATTTTCTCCTTGATCTAGCAATTCTGGAACCTGACTATAATATTCCTAGGAGTTTTCTTTTTGGGATCTTTTTCAACAGGTGATCAGTGGATTCTTTCAACCTCTATTTCGCCCTCTGGTTCTAAAACATCAGGGCAATTTTCCTTGAGAATTTCTTGAAGGATGCTTTCTAGGTTCTTTTTTTGATCATGGCTTTCAGGTAGTCTAATAATTTTTAAATTATCTCTCCTGGATCTATTTTCCAGGTCAGTGGTTTTTACCATGACATATTTCACATTGCCTTCTATTTGTTCATTTGCTTGGATCTGTTTAATAGTATCTTGATTCTCATAAAGTCACTAGCTTCCATTTTCTCCAGTCTAATTCTGAAGGAGTGATTCTCTTCAGTGAGCTTTTGAAATTCTTTTTCCATCTGACAAATTCAGCTTTTTAAGGCATTCTTCTCCTCATTGCCTTTTTGAGCCTCTTTTGCCATTTGAGTTAGTCTATTTTTTAAGGTATTATTTTCTTGAGTCAGGTTGTTGACTCTCATTTCATACTTTTCTTGCATCTTTCTCATTCTCTTCCCAATTTTCCTCCACTTTTCTTATTTGGTTTTCAAAATCCTTCTTAAGGTCCTCTATGGCCTGTAGCCAGCTTGTATTTTTCTTGGAAGCTTTTGGTGCAGGAGTTCTGACTTCACTGTCTTCCTCCTGTTCCATGCTTTGATCCTTTTTGTCCCCAAAATAGGAGTGTAAAGTTGGGTTGCTGTTTGCTTTGCTTCCCTTGTTTGCTCATATTGCCACTCAATTACTTGACTTTTGGGCTTTTTGCAACAGTAGGACTCTGCTTCCAGACAGGGGAGCTTTCTCCCAGTCACTGGCGTTTTTTTCAGCTGCCGAAGGGTCCCTTCTCTGAAGCTTCCACATGTTCTGGCAAGCTGGTCACATGCCCCAGGACTTCCACCCTAGACCACAATCCAGATCCAAGCAGGTTAAAGCAAGAGTGATGACTCCTCAGACTAGTCTCTTGGTCCCCCTACAATCTGCAGGCCAGGAGCTGAAGCTGCCACGTGGCTGCAGCTGCACAGGTGCTGCACCTCAGCCACTTTTCTCCCTGTGGGCTAAGGCTGACCACATTCCCAAACTACTGGATCCTAAAGTCCATACTGCATTGACCTGTCATTTTGTCCTTAGCATCTATGTGTTGATAATTCTGTAAACTGCCACAGCTGCTGGTGATCTGAAGTCCCTCCAGACAGCAGTTGGTAAGGCCTGCCCTGAGGCTGAAACCTCAGGCTTGTGCATGGCTGGGCTCAGCTCCCAGAGTGCTGTGCCAGCCACTTTCATCTGGCCTGCTGGGCTGTCCTCAGTGGGAGGTTAACTTCTCTGTGTCATTTTGTAGCTTCTGTAGCTCCAAAGTTTCTTCAGAGTCACCTTTTACATGAATTGGAGGAGGTGGGATCCTGAGCCATGGGAAGTCCTGTTTCTACTCTGCTGCTCCCCTCCCCTGACTTTCTTGAAGTCTCAGCTAAAGCCATCCTTTGTAAGAAGCTTTACCCAGTCTTCCTTCATCTTGGTCTCTTTCTCTTGAAATTCTCTGGGAAATTAAGTGATTTGCTTCAATTTTTTCAACTATAAAGAAAAAAAGAACAAAAAACAATAGCATCTACCTCCCAGAGTTGTTGTGAAGATGAAATGAGAGGACAATTTAAAGCATTTAGCACAAGGGAGGTGCTATATAACTGTTGTGATTGTTATTTGTACATCGTTGTTTGCATGTTGTCTCCTTGTCAGCAGGGACAATGGGTTTTTGCTTTTGTGTATTTGTTTTCACCTTTTTTTTAATGCTGGGGACATAGAAGGCATTTGCTTATTGACTCAACTTAAAGTTGCAGACAAGTAATTTAAGATTGTTATAATTTTTAATATTATAACAATTTCAGTTACCCAACAATAAAATGCATCACCTCACGAAGTCGTTGGCTCCCCCTCACTGGATGTCTTTGAGCAAATTCTGGATGACCATTTATTGGGGAAGTTATAGAGGGGATCTTTGATTGGTTACATGTTAGACATAATGGTCGTTAATGTCTTCCATAATTCCAAGAGCTTATAACCTTTAAGACATTAAGGGAAATAAATTCAATTCAAAGAAACCAATCATTAAGTACTCTTACATAAAAGGGGGGAGGGGGAGCTTTTGTGGAGGAGTCTGACGTGGGAAGGGGACAGTGGAACAATACTTCCCTCAGTCTTATGTATCTGTTAATGTAGCCTAAAGTCACATTATGTCGTTTTGGTTGTTAAGTTGTAATTTTGACTCCCATTGAACTCGTAATCTAGTAAACCTCCAAGTCTATTTCAAACAAATTGTTGTCTAGTCAAACCTCCTTCTCTTTTTGAATCCATGTGAATTTGTGTCTTTTAAATTTTATCCTAGTAGATTGAATTTGTTGTTATTATTATTGCTAATAATAATAATAACAACAAAAATTCATAATAATAATAGCTACCATTTATATGGACAGTGAGGTTGTACCATAGAGTGTAGGACTTGAACTCAGGAAGACTCATCTTCCTGGCTGGTCATTCCATTGTGTCAAGTTAAGTCTTTCAACTTTGCTTGTCTTTACAATGTTGCTATTGTAGAATAAACTGTTTCCCTAGTTCATCATACTTCAGTTTGCATCAGTCCTTTAAGTCTTCCCAGGTTTCTCTGAAATCATCCCTTTCATTAGTTCTTAAAATGCAGTAAGATTCCTTTATATCAATATGCCATAATATGTTTAGGTATCCATTAGCTTCTAGTCTTTGCTATGTCAAAGGTAGTTGCTACAAATATTTTCATACATGTTAGTCTCTTATATTGATCTGCTTAGAGTATAGCTCTATTCATGGTATTTATGGGTAAAAGGGTGCCTACCTTGTACACTAAACCTTTACAGTTTAGTGACTTTGGGGGACATAATTCCAAATTGCTTTCAAGAATAACTGGACCAATTCACAGCTCCATCAACAATGCATTAGTGTATCTGTATCCTCTTAGTCCCCACAATTGTCATTTACCTTACCAACTTTGCCAATCTGATGGGTGAGAGGTGGAACCTCAGTCCTGCTTTAATTTACATTTATCTAATTATTAGTGACTTGGAGTATTTTCATATGTTTGTTGGTGGTTTGGATTTCTTCCTTTAAATAATTTCCTTTTCATGTCTTTTATTTTTTATTTTATTTTTATTTTTTTGCTTTTTTGAGGGCAATTGGGGTTAAGTGACTTGCCCAAGGTCATATGGCTAGTTTTATGTGTTAAGTGTCTGAGGCCTGATTTGAATTCAGGTCCTCCTGACTCTACTGCATCACCTGGCCACCCCTTTTCATATCTTTTATCTAGATAGATAATTATCTATTGGAGAATGACCTTTAGTCTTACATATTTAAATCAATTCCATACATATTTTAGATGCAAAACTATTATCAGAGAAATCTCCTGTGAAGATTTTTTTTCCCCATATAACTCTTTCCCTTCTAATCTTAATTGCAATTGGTTTTATTTGTGCAAAATCTTTTCAATTTTATATTATTAAAATTGTCCATTCTTTCCTTCTGGGATCCTCTCATCCCTTGCTTGGTCATGAATTCATTTCCTATCCATAATTACGATATATATTTTTTCTTCCTTGTTATTCTAATTTGCTTACCTTATTACCTCATATCATGGTGTGAGATGTAGCACTTCTAGGCCCCCTTCCTTCCCATGGTTATGTGTCTGAGAGAGATTTATCATATCACATTTTTTAGATTCTTGACTTTTTGTTTCTTCATGTGAAATTTGTTGGTTTTTTCCTAGCTCTACAAAGTAATTTATTGGTAATTTTTCATCAGTATGATACTGAATAAATAAGTTCATTTATGTAGTGTTGTCATTTTATTATATTTTCAGAGTCTATGCATAAGTAAGTAATATTTCTCCAGTTATTTAGATGTCTTTATTTTTATAAAGTAGTTTATAGTTATATTCATAGAGTTCCTTTTTGTATTTTGGTAGATAGACTCCCAAATATTTTATATATTCTATAGTTTTCTTAGAAAGGCATTTATCTTTCTATTCCTTCCTGCTGGATTTTGTTTGCCATGTATAGAAATGCTGATGATCTGTGCAGATTTGTTTTTTATCTTGCAAATTTGCTGAAGTTATTGTTTCAGTTAATTTTTAGTTGATTCTACATTTCTTTAGAGTGAATCATCATATCATCTCGTCTTATTGGTATAGCTAACATTTCTGGAACTATACCAAATAATAGCAGTGATTCTGACCGTATTTGCTGTGCTGACCTTATTAGATAGCCCTCTACTCCAAGGGCTTCTTAAACTTTTTCACTCTCAACCCCTTCAGCCCCTTTTAAACTGTGAGTCTTCCTATTTATCATGATGGCCTTAATTTTAGATAGATACTACTTACCAGAATAAGGAAAGGGCAGTTTGATTTTATGCTTTTTTTAAAAAATCAAATGGGGTTTGAGTTTTATAAAAAACCTTTTTAGCATCTATTGATTATTGTTATTATTTTTGTTATTCATATGATTTATTGTATTTATGGTATTAATATAATTGAATCAACTTTGCATTCCTGATATAAACAACCTGGTCACTGTGTATATAGTCTTTTAAGTGTCTTGTAATATTTTTGCTAATATTTTATTTATTTTTTTTGCATTAATATTCAATACGGATATTGGTATAAAATTTTCTCTGTCTAGTTTAGGTATCAATGCTATATTTGAGTTGAAAAGTAATTGGGGAAAAAATCCCTTCTTTTTCTGTTTCTATAAATAGTTCATATATCATTGGAATTAAATTTTTCTTTAAATCTTTCATAGACTTCATTTGTAAATTCATCCAGTCTTAGAGATTTTTCTTTTGTAGTTCTTTATGTTTTGTGTAATTTCTCTTTGTGATTTTGGTTTATTTAAATCCTCTACTCATTCTGTTAATATGAGTATTTCATATTTCTGGAAATACTCATCTATTTCATTGAAATAATCATTTGGCATACAGTTGGGTAAAATAGTTTCTGATAGTTTTCTTTATTTCATCATCATATTGTGAACGCTCCTTTTTCATTTTTAATACAACTATTGTTCCTTTTAAACTATTTTGTTTGTTGTGCCCTCCCCTCTCAAAAAAACAAAATCAACCCCAAACTCCAGCTAATTTTATTTATTTGGCAGCTAGGTAATACAGTGGATAGAGTGTCAAGCCTGGAGTTAAGAACACTCTTCCTGAGTTCAAATCTGACCTCGGACACTTATCAGTTGTTTGACCCTGGGCAGTCATTTTTAACTATACCTCAGTTTCCTCATTTTTAAAATGAGCTGGAGAAGGAAATGGCAAACTACTCTGGTATCTCTGCCAAGAAAACCTCAAATGGGGTAACAGAAAGTTGAACACAGCTGAAAACAACTGAACAATAACAATTTTATTTATTAATTAAGCTTTCTTCAATTTTGTTAGTGTCTTTGTTATCAGGATTTCTGTTTAGGTTTTTCATTGAGGTTTGTGAATTGGTTACTTTCCTAGTTGTTGGTTTCTTGTTTTGTTTTGTTGTTTAATCACAAACCCAATTACTTAATCTGTTCTCTCTCTTATTAATGAAGTCATTTAGAAGCAAATGATTTTTTTTGTGAAGTTAGCTTTCTTCTTCTAGATTTACTTCCTGGGCTGCTCTCTGTCCAAGTATCTCTTCACTGTGTTTGGCGTTTTCTTATTTATTCATATCTGCAGCCTCACTTTCTGGTCTGGGGCTTTGGGTTTGGTCAAATGCTGCTCCCTTCTGTACTCTTGAGATAGTGTCTGCTTGGTTCTCGAAATGATGGCTAAGACCATGCCCTGCTTTCTGCAAGCATTACTGGGGTTTGGGCTCAGTCTTTGGGTTGTTTGACTTGGGTTTGTCCCTGGTTACTTGTCTGTTTTGTTCTTGCATGGTTCTGAATCCAGGTTTGGGTCTGCCTTACTGCGAGCTAGACAAGACTCACCCAGATTTGGTTGATAGTGCTAGCAAACGGCCATCTGTAGAACATGAGGTGCTTACTTCCCAAGGCCTGCCTAACCCTTTCTTTTGCTATGACTTCAAATAGGATTTGCCAAGGTGGAATGTGACCCAAGTACTGCTCTGCCAGGGCCTGGACCATGAGATGCCTCAAGGCTAGGCTGACCCTTTTTCCTCTTGTGCCTTGGGTAAGGCTGCCCAGCACTGAGTTGTGTGGATATTGGTCTGTTCTATGGGCGCTGGTCTTGGTTTGCTACCACCATTGGGGTTATCTGGATATTGCTTACCTGCCTGGGTGGCCCACCCTACAGTGCTGCCTTAGCCTCATCCCCTGTGCTCTGGTCTGCTCAGGAGATATTTGGTCCCATTTTGTGCTTGTAGTGGGCCCAGGAACTCACTGGTCACGGAACTAACTACCTGATACTACCATGTTGTTTACCTTTACATTATTCCAGCCTTGTCTGCTGCTTTGGATCAGTGCTTTGGCTTTTGTTGACCCAGGCTTATCCCCTTCTCTGTCTTTCTGATTCTAGCAGTCAGTCAATGATTGATGCAAGGAGTTTTCTCATAGTTGTAAATCTCAAGCAAGCCATATGTCTTATCTTAAAATCAACCTCATATTTATCAATCGGTTATTGTTTCTATGTTCCTTTAACAGACACTCGGGGGGAGAGAACACCTTTTTCTGAATTCAGAGAGTTGTACCTATTTTCTCTACCCCTCTCAATTTGGAAAGTCCTTTATCTTTCATCCAATTGGAAATCAAATTATCTAATGTTATATTATTTCCTTTTAATTAATTAGCTTTATTTAGTTGTTTTTAATGTATAAAAGTCTGTATTTGAGGTCCAACCCTAATTTGAGAAAGGGGCCTGGGCCCCATTTGTTGGGCAATTGGCATGCATTGCTTAATAACTTGACATGCTCAGAAGGTTGAACCTTTGTTTCCACAGCCGTTTCCTTTTCCACCCACCACATTTTGCCAAAGTCTATAGATTTCCACGTTTCTCAAATATACCCTCTTCTCTTCTCTGTCAGTGCCACTACCCTGGTGCAGGTCCTTATCATCTCACACCTGGACTATTGCAATAGCGTGCTCGGGCTGGGAGGAGGGGTCTGCCTGTCTCCAGTCTCTCCCCACTCCATTCCATTCTCCATTCAGCCCCCAAAGTGATTTTCTGAAAGCACAGGTCACCCCTATAATCAATAAATTCCAGTGGTTCCCTATCCCTTCCAGGATCAGATAAGAAAATCCTTTGTTTGGTGTTCAAAGTTTTTCATAACTTAGCCCCATCCCCCTACCTTTCCAGTCCTCTAATCCCTTCCTTGCTTCTCTGTTCTTTTAAATCCAGTGATGCTAGTCCGTTGGCAGTTACATGCATCCCTCAGATCCAGGCATTTTCTCTGTCTGTCCTACCATTCCCAGAACACTCTCCCTCTTCCTCTGACTTTTCTTGCTTGCTTTAAGTCCCAACTAAAATCCTACCTTCTACAGGATGCCTTTCTTCATTTGTCTTAATTCTAGGTCATTCTCTTTGCTAATTATTTCCTATTTATCCTGTCTATAGCTTGCTTGTTTAGCCTGTGAGCTCTGACTGACAGCTTTTGTTTATTATTAACTTTCCTCTCCTGGTGTCTATATCCTTTTCCTACTAGTGTAGTAGCTACTATCCCCCCTTGGTTATTTGGCTAAGATATACATATTTAGTTCCTCTGATTTCCTTTAATAAAGCCACTGTTTTGGGTGCCTTATAATATCAGTTTATTTAATATTGTCTTTCCAGTTGTTGTACAGTTCTTCTCCCCCCACCCCCAATCATCTTGCACTTTTGTTTAGGAACCCCTAGATAAAACACCCAAGTTTCCTCCATAGTCCAAAGCACCTTCATCTAAAGAACCTCTAGTTCTTAATTCTCAGAAGAAAGAAGGCTGGAACTAAGTTACTCATTGGAAAAAAGGCCTTATTTTCCACCTCACTTAACTAGTCCCAAAATTCCCTCAATGAATCACATCTATTTGGTATTTGTACTTGTTCCATAAAATTAACACATCACAAAGCAATGTTAAAATTATAATTTACACTGACCAAATGCTTTTTTCTGAAACACAGTCATGAAGTCATACAATGATGGGCCAGCTTAAGTGATTTCCTCTCTTCTCCTAGTATTTTTTCCCCAATGTGTGGGTAGTAGTAATAATTGCTAGCAATTATGTGGTGCTTTCAAGTTTGCAAACTGTTTTGTAAATGTTATCAAATTTGATCTTAACAACAACCCTGTGAATATGGGGCTACCATTATCCTGACTTTATACATGAGGAAACTGAGGTTAACTGATTGCCCCAGGGTCACATAGTCAATAAGTATCTGAGGCAGTATTTGAACTCAGGACTTCCTGACTCCAAATCCTGTAACCTAGCCACTGCATCACCAAGCTGCCATATTTGGTTGTATTAATTTTCTTTCATACTTTGTCTCTCATACATATTTTCAGAATTTTTAAGATGTGTAGGCTTAACTTAATTAATTAGGAAATTTTAAAAGATGATTAATGTTGGAATTTCCTGGTTGTAGGGATAGCCCCAATACCATTTTTTTAAACAATGATAAATTTCTTTACTGCATTTCCAGCAGTTGCTTAGAAAGTGTCATAAGAGCCCTGATGGACTTGGACATTTTCATAATACATAAACTAAGCAGAAAATAGAAACTTTTATTAACTAACAATTCTAATTTTCCAAGTTTTTTCATACTTATTCATTTTTATCTTTTATCCCTCATCATTCAGAATGAAGCTCCACCAAAGGCCAGAACTCGAGATTTTGTACTATTCATTTCAATTTCAGGAGGTGATTGGGGGACGAACTCAAGCAAGTTCCTACTTTTACTCTGCCATCTTGGTTCCACCCCCTATCCATTTCCTTTTCAGGACAAACAACTGAACCATAGGGCTCATCCCCAAAGAGTTTGAAGTCATCTTGATATTCAGCCATTTATAGTCCTGTGGGATTTTGTCTTTAGGGCTATTCATCTATTGTCCATCATCCTTGCTATCTGTCCTGTCCAGCGGCTCTTTGTTTGATAAACGGCTCTCAGTGCATATGCCACCTATGACCTCCTGCAGAACCCTTCATTTGTCACGAGCTTATGCAGGAAGCTTTTGCAGGTCATTTTTGCATGCTGGTTGATCATATATTTCTGGTCTTCACTCTTTGTTGGGTATCAACATTTAAGGATGTTAGGGTCATTTCTAAGATCCAGGATGGTATTGTACCCAAAGAGTATGACTTAGATTATCCTAGTTCCATATTTCATAGGCTTGTCTCCTACAAATAAGGAAACAGTTTTCAAGTTTTCAGAGTAGTTAAAATACTTTCTATGAAGTGGTTTTGATTTAGCTTTCTAAACTTTTTAAAACAAAAGGGTACCTCAACTCAGTATTTTTGCTTCCCTTTTTTCTTTAGTTCCTACAATGTTAGGTTTGTAAAGTAATAAATTTGGAACTATAAGACTTTTGAGTATTTTAAGCTTTTAAAAAATCTATTCTTCCTTCTACTTCACAACATGAGGCTCCCTACTTGAACTGTTTTGTCTCTAACTACTTTCAAAAAGCGTCTGTCCCCTGGGGCTGTCCTTATTCTTTGCCTGAAATCATCTTGCTCTCACTTCTTGCATTGGTGTCCTGATGGATTTGGCATGTGTTCTGAGAAGAACCTAGCTTCATGATCATTCTTATCTACTCCTTGGTGATCCCCCAGCATCACATATGTCAAAGCTAACACTGCTAAAAACAAATAATGACCCTAAGCCAAGTTAGGAGGACACTAATTTGGCAACATTTGAGATCTGCCAGCATAAAATGGGAGAGCAAGCACCTTTTCCCATTTTCTTCTATGACTTTAAAACTTAATGAACTTTGAATATTCTTTGAATATTCAATTTATTTTTTTTCTTGTGGCATTTTTGTCAATGTCACTTGTTATATCATATTCAGTTCTGAATAGAGCCCTCTCCTTCCCTAAAGAGGAGCTATTTCTTATAGCAAAGATTGTTGTTTTTGTAGATCCTTAGTTTTCAGAGGTCTGATGACATTACTCTATGGGCAATGTCTTGACTTGTGCATGAATTGGATTTAAGTGAGGCAGAGTTGAACAAGGTCATTAGCCTCACTATCTCTTCCAGAGTCATCCAAATCTACCCAAATCCACCCAAAGATTTAAAAAAAAAAAGGAAAAAAAAAGTTCAGTATAATCAACTCATCAACTATGTTTGGCAGCATATACAATATTGAATATTATTTTTTTTAATGCAAATCTAATTTAAATCGAAACAAATGCAAATATAATCATGGTATACTTCAACACTTTAAAGATCTGAAATTTCACTGGTGTTGGTATTACTTCACCAGTGATTGAAACTTCTCTTTGATGTAATCAGTGGCCTTCATCAATTGCTGTTGTTGAAAAAATTATCACCAGGTGACCCACTTAGTAATGAACCCCTTTAAACTCAGCTAGGTTGGTCCTTAGAAAACAGGTGTATAGTCCATCACCAAATGTACACTCTAAGCCTTTTCCCTGTGTTAGAACCTGTTAGCGTTTGAGCTCCACTGGCTTATTAGCCTTGAAACCCTGGGTTCTTGCCATGTTATAATGAGGCATTGGATTAGAAGTGGAGCTATACCTTAATTAAAAGAATCTCACTATGTGGAATCCATCCTTACAGAAATAATGAATTATGAAAGTGATCCTTTTAATAACCTGATAAAACAAGTTGGCCCTTTCCATGGAGAACCTACTGAAAAAGCTAAATAAATGCCCTGACAGTAACTAGTCATCCTAAAAGGCTTCTATTTTATATAAGAAATTAAGAAATATGATATAAAATAAACCTTTCTTAAGGCAACTGCTAAACACAGGGTTTTTAAAATAAAGGCTTAGGTATCCAGAAGGTATAGGCCTGGGAGAGATTTTTGATGTATAAAAATTGTCTTGTGGTCCCTTCTGGTTCCAATTCATAGTCATGGATCCCTCCATGTTTCTATCAAAACTTACTCCTTCATCATCTAGGCTAGTTACCCCTTCTAACAGATTGACATCCTAAAATCTCAGACTAGTTACCCTGGAGTCCTTGAATGGCACCTTGTGACCCCTTCCTTTCTCCAGTAGAATTTCAGTGCCATCTTGGATTTTAACAGGTCCCCCAAGGCCTTCTCATGACTTCTTTGTAGGTCCCTTTCTCTCTCAGATACCCTACAGGTATTATTGTTCTGACTCCTCTGTATTTCTTCTACTGTGATCTTTAGTTCTCCCCAAACCTCAGTGTGAGGCAAGATGGTGCCCTGTTCTCTGGTGTCAGATTCAGGACTTGGATGTGAATCCTAGTTCTTCTGGTTGATAACAGAGTGACCTTGATTAGGTGGCATAACCTCCCTGGGGGCTTTTGTTTCTTCGTGTGCAAAGTGACTGGGTGGGCTAGACAGTTTTCTTGGTCCTATCCAACTGATCATCCTTCAAGTCTATGATTTAATTCAGACTTTCCAGAACTTTGTCCTATTTAGTTTGTTCTCTGCTTATTCCAGTTTGTTTGTTAGTTTCTACTTCCCTTTAGCCCCAGAAAGGGTCCAAATAAATCAGGACGCTGGGTTGAGATCAGATAATCAAGTTCTTCCAAATACTTTCAGTAAGAGACTAATCAAAAGAATCAGACAGCACAAAGGACATTCATCACTCCCAAGAAATTATAATTTTGGTAATGTTACTCAAAACGATTATAATATCTGTCCTTTGTGACTTATTTTGAGTATCAATAATGCTTTATCATTTTTCTTTAATTGTAAAAGTTGACTTTCTTCAGAGTGATTTTTTTGTTATTTGCTGGCAACATTTTTTTTCTCCTCTGAGGGAATATAGCTCTAATTTTATAATAAAAGTCACCAGAAAAGTGATTTGATTTACATGTTTTATATTCAACTTTTCATAAATATGTCTCCCTAAAAAAAGTGAGGTTTACCTCTAATGGTAATAATTCTAATTCCTCTATGAAGGAATAAAAATCCCATCTATCAAGATGTATGTGTGTATATATACACACATATATATGTATGTATATGTGTATGTGTATATATATACACACATATATACATACATGCACACATATATATGTGTATATGTGATTTTTATGCAGAAGGTATAAATTGTTGGGGGTGGAGGCGTGGAAGGGAAAAGACCCAACATAGGTCTGTATAAACAAGTTTTTAGGAATATGGATGCCAAGAAGCAGAATATATTTTCTATCAAAGACCTATTAATGGACAAATTGACACATGGCACATAATATATTCTACATTTCTGCTATTGTAATGTGGGAAACTGAACCCTGGAGATATATTTTGAGGTTTTCATCAAGATATTCACTTTTATTAACAGTATTCCAGGAGGTAATTCATTAATTTTCAGACCTGGGGCACTGGGACACTTGGGAATTAATTCTGACTTTCAAATAGAATAATATTCTCTCCTAAAAGGAGTAACTCTTTCTCAGTCTGTAAACATTTATGAAGTCCCTACTATGGGCTAGGCAGTATGCTAAGTGCTGGGGATAAAACAAAAGTATAAGACAGTCCCTGTTCTTGAGGTCCTCATAATCCAGTAGCATCAGCAGCCCCATGTTCTACCAGTGGAACTAAGAAATGCCAATGCCTGTCACGAGGGAAGGAAAACAGAGAAGGAAAAGAGGTTTAAGATGAGAAAGAAGGTGGGGAAGATGGAAGGGAGATAGAATGCCTGAGGAAAGGAGGGAAGAAGAGGTGTTTGTCACCTGTAATTATATCAGGTTCCATTTAGTGGATGCCAAACCTTAGTATGATATTAGACTCACTGACCTGGTCCCCAGTAAGGTTTGTTGGTCAGCGCTTTTGCACATTAAGCAGCCCTCACCCACTAGTGATTACAAATGAAGAACGTAAGCATTTATCTTGTGGCCTCTTTGCAAGGCTGAACAAAGCTAGTTTCTCTTCTGCCCTTCTGGTTACTCCCAAAGTGAATTGGTGCCCTTCCCAGGGTGATGGGTAACAATAGGTCCCCACACACACACCCACATTCCTTCTCACAGAAAGCTGGCCCGATAGTGTAGGAATCAGTCTCTAAGGCTTACTCCCTTCCCAGATCATTGCTCAACATCCCAGCCTGGCTTGTCTGTCATAACCTTGTTCTCATCACTGCTCTTATGAATACTAGTGAGTGTTTCCAGAATGCCCGTGAAGTTTGCAGAGGGCTATACATTTATGTTCTCATTTGATCTTCACAACCCAGGAGGTCAGTGCTATGATTATCACCGTTTTACAGATGAGTAGACTGAGGCCGAAGGAAGTTAAGTGACCTACCCAGAGTCACACAGTATCTAAGGCAGGATTTGAACTCAGATCTTTCCTAGAGGTGATCCTCTCATCTTGTGCCATGAGTGATACCAATAACATAGAGAATCAGTAGGCTATGTTATTTTCTACACCACCCCCCAAAACAGGTTTTGTCAGTGACAAAATTTAGCTGTAACTCTGCTTAACATTCATGGAAGTCCTGTGACTACCTTCCCACACCCCTTGCTGAAAATGTTCTCATTCCCGAGGGGGTCTCTGACCTTTGCGTCCATTATAGAGGTAAGGGAAGAATGGGGGGCCAAGAAGTACCTTAAGTGATAGGTTGGCCACAGAGAGATAAAGGAATAGTCACAGCACTTAGAAGCTGGAGAAGGCTCATGAAAGGCCAGGGAAGCGAGCTTCCCGTAACCGGGATCCCTGCTGCTCTCTGTTTTCAGTGTGGCAAAGCGAACCTGGCCCCTGTGGGCTCTCTAATACTAAAGAATGAATTATGGTCCTGAATAGTAATGTGGTAGTGTTAATGATTTCATCGGTGACCACAGCCCTTGTCATTCCTTTTCTGATCTATTTTTTGGGGGGTGATTCATTTATTAAATGACTTATTTGGCTTTTAAAAAATAAATTGTAGTTTTTCAGGCAGTAATTTACTATTCATGAACTTGGCAGTGTGGGAAATGCACATTATATGTGTTTCTGCAATAATACTGACTGAATAAATGACTAGGTTACATCATCCATTCCTGTGTGTTTAGCCATCCCCTCCCACATCTCCCTCTTTCTTTGTCCAGTCCTTTTTCGGTACATATCTCACAGACATTTCTCAGAATACATAGAGAAGAAATGGAATTGTCCCTCTTTTCCCCTAAGCATTATCTTTTTTTCCTCTCCATTATCCTTCAATTCATTCTTATCACTCACCATGACTATATAAACTTCCAGATTTTATTTGATCAATTCTTCTTATTTCTTTTTGATTTGGGGGATAATTTTTCAGGTTTTGGGTTATTTATTTTTTTGTCTTCATCCTTTTTCTTGGTTTACAGCAAGCTCCTGGCTGTGACTGGGAATTTGCCCTAAGATTGAGTTAAAAAGTAACAATAAAGCTTTTCTTGGAACAATAACACAACAGGATTTCATATTTGGAAGGGACCTTACATCATCGTCATCTAGAAGCTCTCATTTTTATAATGGAGGAGGAGACTGAATCCCAGAGAAATTCAGTGTTATACTGTAGAGTTGGTGTTAAATCCTTGGTTTCCTGACCCCTAATCCAGGACCCTTTCCACTATTACACTGGGCTGCCTTTTTCTTTTACAAGAATAGTTTGTGTGCCAATCAGTTCTATTTAATTTTGGAAGAAAGGGTTTGAAATCATCACCTAGTCTCCCAATTTAAAAATTCTAGTTGGGATGGGTTTCACACTTCCATAGTTTTTATGGCCCCACTGCATTTTCATAAGGTTATACATCCATGAGCAAAGTGTTTGGTCTTCGTCTCCTGGTTTTGTCTAGCCTTCTTTTGATTTCATGCTGCTGGCTTCTGAGTGCTACTACAAGATTCTTTCACTTGATCCTTGAGGGCACTAAAATCATGCAGACAAAATACCGTACTGTATGGTTTGACCTTTCTCACATAACCAAAAGTCCCAAAGATCAACATTCAAAATGTGAAATCATGCAGAAATATTCTGCTTTGAGCTACATGCTTTCTGGGATATCTTCCTCGGGGATCGGTGATTTCCTTGGTGTGGGTCTCTATTCTAGCAAGATACTGACCCCTCCACATCTTCATAGACAGTTATAGGAGGCAAAGTCATTGTGATGGAAACTGGTGATAAGATCAGAAAACATTATTCAGCATATAATAGTGTGGGTACATTTGGGTTGTGTTCATTCACTTATACTCTCAGCACACAGACAGTGCTAAAAGAAATCTGTCTCTGGATGGAAGGACAGCTTTATGGTCATTATCTTCTCTGAATTTAGCCAGCCTGGGTTACCACCATGTCACAATTAGGTGTCTGAAGACATTTATAAGCTAGGAGCATCCAGGGGAGTCTAATCAGGATGATGAAAGGCCATGAGGAATATGTTGGAGGAATGGAGAATGGTTATGCTGGGGAAGAAGAGCCTTAGCACAGATATGATAGTTATTTTCAAGAGTCTAAAAAGCCACCATGTAAAAGATGAATTCAGTTTGGTCTGCTTGTTCTCCAGAAGGCAAAACCAAGGTGGAAGTCCCAGGAGGTTGGATGGATGGGAAAACTTCCTAACAATTAGGGTTGACCAAAAGTGGAATGACCTGCTTCAGGAGGGCAGGCCCCAAGTAAAGGCACCTTATTATTGAGATATTTACAGGGTATTCCCAAGTGTGGACTGATCTAGATGATCTTTTTCGTTCCTTTTAATTCAGAGAGTCTGTGATTTTATGAGAACTTTGGGGTATTTTATACTTAATATAAATTAATCTTACACTAAAGATGGTTTTCTGTAATGCCAAATCAAAACTCATCAGTGACTTTGAGGCTGGGAATTCATATATAAATTTAACCAGGAAGAGCTGCTAAGAAATTCAGTAACAGGAGGATTTGCTTGATGGAGAGAGGTAGTGGTGACCAGTGGAAGACCACTGCTTTTACCCTAAAAGTCACCATTCAACACTGAAATTAGGCAGCTGGTTAGGTTTATAAAACCCCAAATGGAGCATTGGGAATTATTCAGTAAATCTTGATTATCCAAATAACTCAGCTGGATTATTTGGGACATAAAATCCATCTTTGACTCCTCTTGCTACCTTTCATTAGGGGCTAGTCCTGGTGCAAACAATAAAATTTATGTTCCTGTCAAACATGGGACTATTATGAAATCCTCCTGAACTCCTGAAAGAAGGAAAAATGTAAGTGAATGAACACAACCCAATAGTGCCCACACTATTATATGCTGAATAATGTTTTCTGATCTTATCACCAGTTTCCATCACAATGACTTTGCCTCCTATAAATATCAAAAACAAATAATTCCATTGCCATTTTTCTTAAGGTGCTAGTGTGCCTCTCAAATATTTGGTTGGTAGCTGAAGACTCTGTTCCTGTCTGGCTCATCTGGGTAAAACTCATTTACTGTTTTTCCTTTTAAACTGTTAGCTCAAGTGACCTTACATACGAGTCCCAGCTGTGCATTAGCATTGCTTGGGGATGTGTTTGTATCTTTTGTCTAAAAATACCCAGCCGGTAGGATTCATGATCCATGAAAGCTAATTGAAACAATTTCTCTTCAAGTTTTGGCAAGCGAAGCATGCATTATAAGCATTAATATCTATAAATTGAATTGTTAATGAATCTAGACACTAATAATGAATGCAATTTTGCAGGCTTAACTAGAAACACTAAAATTATCAGGATCTGGAACAGAATTTTCAATCATTTTTGCTTATTAAATAGCAAAGCTATGCTTTTAATAAGCTAATCATTTTTATTTGACCCCATAGGAGTAGCTCAGCTGATTAGAAACAGGTTTCTAACTGCAAAACAATGTTGTTTTTCTCTTACCATTTTAACCGTCAAAGGACTGAAATTTCAGGATAGATACTTGATCCCACAATCTGTGGCCCCTCATACATAATGTGCATATATATATGCATATACATATATATACACATATATACATATACATATATATGTGTGTGTATATATATATATGTAAGTATATATATATATGTAAGTATATATATATATATATATATATATATATATATGCCTTCATGGAGTAACCCCTTATTCTTTTGCTTCTCCAAGATGCTATATATTCCCAGGTCCATTTAGTTTATATGTAATTAAATTTTGTTCTCATTTTGAGAACAACTCAAGTTGTGTTTATAGCATAACCATTTTAAACAAATGGACTTGTTTCACCTGAGTATATTCAAGAGCATTGTTATCAACAGAATGGTAAAATTATATTTTAGGTCATAAATTTTCCTTATTTTCATTTTCTTCTGAAATTCTGCACCTTTTTGAATATGCTCTTATCTGCCCATCATCTCCTGAGACACATCCAGACCTCCTTAAAAAAACACAGGAAAACCTAATAGTTAATGATAACTAACAAGGCACCATTTTCTCCCTAGTGTCTAAATCTCTCCTCCATGAAAAGGGAAGCCCTTAGTACCAGATAACAAATTTCAATAGCTGTGTCCTAAAGGTTCTCAGGTGTCTGGAAAGAATTAATGCACCTGCCTCACCACCTCCTTTACTACCAGGCAGCTACAGACACAGCGGAGAGAGGAGAGGGAGAGAGAGAGAGAGAAAGAAAAAGAACTAGATAGATAGATAGAAATATATATATATATATATATATATATATATATATATATATATATATATACACACATCTATAGTGATATATGTATGTATATGTTTCTATATATGTGTGTTTATATTTACTTGCATACACACACATTATTTCCTCTGATAAAATGTAAGCTCTAAAAGGCAAAGATGATTTGATTTTTGTTTGTATCTCTGCTACCTAACACATCCCCTGACACACAGTACCTGCTCAATAAATCCTATTGGTTTTGTTAATTGATGACTAGAGATGAGCAGCATCTGTATTCTTTTGTAGAACTTTGAAGAGGCAATTGTGTTTGAGAAGGTGCCATGCTTAAATGGGAAGCACTTTATTCCATCCTCCTCTCTTTTTAGTCTTAGGGCTAGAAAGGCATTGTGGCATTGTGGATATACTGCAGGGGTATGGGTCAGGAAGACCCAAATTCAATTTCTACAACAAAAGACACAGCATATGATTTGGGACAAATTACTTAACCTCCCCATCCTCCCAGGAAGCTCTTTATGACTATAAATTGGCAGTTGCCAATCTATTCTGGTGTAGGGAGTGTACCACATGAGAGTTCCCTGCACTGATGAAATTAGGCAGTGGAGAGAGGGAGAGACAGAGAGACAGAGACAATCAGAGAGAGAGAGAGACAGAGAGAGAGAGACTGATGAAATAAGAGTGTGGGTCCAAATATTTTTTAAAACTATTGAGAAGTATTGTACAGAAATCTTATGTCTCGAAGTCACAAATACTTTCCCCAGAAAGTATATTGGGAAGTATTTGGCCTGACACAGGGCCAAATAACACCAGCAAGGAAGTCAGTTATATTATTTTAGACAGGAAATCACTGGTTACTGATGTGAGAGTCATTTCTAAATGAGATGTCTTTATGCAGTCAGACGATCAACTTGTAGAATAAAGATAAAAATCAATACCAAATTAGAAGAAAGAATACAAAAAAGAGGAAGATACGTTGTATAACCAAGGCAGCTCCAACCGGACCTATTTAAACATGCTGATGGTACTGGGGAAAAAAATACGTTGACAAAGACTGTTATTAACTCCTAAGAAAATTTAAGTAATGCAAGTCAATTGCCACAACAGAGGAGACAAATAAGTTTCTAAACTGCTTCAACCAACAAACATTCTATCTCCTTGCCAAGCAGGGAGCTATAGCATTCAGAATGACACAAGTTTAGAATATTATTTTACCATTAGAATAGATTTAGAATTATTTAAATTTTTACAATATAGAATTTAGAATATTATTGTACAGTTAGAATAGATCTAGAATTTGGAAATACAGAATTTAGAATACAATTAAAATAGATTTAGGATTATTTAAAATTTTGGAATATAGAATTTAGAATTATAGATTAGAAAATTTAGAATACTATTATGCAGTGTTATGGAGGGTGAGGACAGACCATCATTACAGTATTTGTTCCCATATAAAGTAGGAAGAAACAGTATAGGGAAAATCAAGTTTACAGAAAGCTTAGTGAGAGACTCCAACATAAAGAAGATCTATAGAGGTTTCTTTAATAAACTTTTTCTCTGCCAATAACAGAGGAGCCACCACATTTAGACTTTAATAGCGTGGTCCCCAATATGATAGAGGAGATAGTAGAAATGGCATTAAGGAAAACAAATAGAGGGGGAAAAGGTGAAGTAGACGGTACACATAAGGAGTTTGTGCTGGAGGAAACACAATTTTGATGCTGGTAAAGGATGACTCAGGGACAACTAGGTGGCACCATAGTGGACAGAGTGTTGAGTCTGCTGTCAGGAAGTTCTGAGTTCAAACCCAACTTCAGACCCTTATTTGCTACATGACCTTGGCCAAGTAATTTTACCCTGTTTGTCTCAGTTTCCTCACCTGTAAAATCAGCTGGAGAGGGAAATGGCAAATTACTCCAGTATATCTGCCAAGAAAACTCCACAAATGGGTCACGCGTTGGATGCAACGGAAATGACTGAGCGAGAAAGGAGGCTACCAAGAACTTTGACCTTATTATTGTCAGAACAAGTTAGTCTAAAAAAAAGTTAACCTGGGGCGGCTAGGTGGCGCAGTGAATAGAGCGCTGGCCCTGGAGTCAGAAGGACCTGAGTTCGGATCCGGCCTCAGACACTTAACACAAACAAAAACCTAGCCGTGTGACCTTGGGCAAGTTACTTAACCCCAAATGCCCTCCAAAAAGCAAAAAAAAAAGAAAGTTAACCTAGATCATACCAACAACTACTAATGTGCCTGCTCTTCCATCTCTGTGGATTCTTTATGGAGAAATTGCTATAAACATATTAGGGCTTTTCCTAGTGAGGGCTTGAGAAAGAAGCAAGAGGACTTTCTTAAGATATATTCTAAAGCAGACCATATCTTCACAGTCATAAAATTGACTGAAAAGAAAATAGAATACAAGATCCTATTATACTTACTTATTGTTTGTTGCTTATTAAGAAGGCATTGAAATAAGGATAATTTTTTAAAAATCTATTTGATAGGGGTGACTAAGTGATGCAGTGACTAGAGCATGGACCCTGGAGTCAGGAGGGCCTGAGTTCAAATGTGGCCTCAGATACTTACCACTTACTAGCCGTGTGACTTTGGGCAAGTCATTTAATCCTAATTGCCCTACCTTCCCCCCTCCAAAAAGCAAAAATAAATAAAATTTGATATTAGGTCGAGCAAAATGCCACCTTAAAAGGCTTTCCTCCAAAGAGGTAACTCACACACATATTAAAATCCTAGAGGATTCCTCAAAAGGTGAAACAACAGAGAAACCTCTGTCTGACATTCTGGTTATTAGTAGCATCATATGAGACCTAAAATATAGAGCTATATACTCCCCAAAGGCATTATCCAGTACTATGGACTATGCCCAGTATAACAGTCTAAATCAGAGAAGATTCCCCTATAGATGATAAGAGCCTTGAGGTCCTCCTCTTTGCAGTCTCTTAAAAT
Source organism: Gymnobelideus leadbeateri (assembly GCA_011680675.1). Taxonomy (NCBI): domain Eukaryota; kingdom Metazoa; phylum Chordata; class Mammalia; order Diprotodontia; family Petauridae; genus Gymnobelideus; species Gymnobelideus leadbeateri. Next base: position 969,884 of record WOXC01006572.1, read on the forward strand.
AAGATTCAGAATCACTCAGAAGAGTTGGATCTAACTACCAAGTGGACCAACAATGTCTAGTTTATTCAGATTCCAGTATACAGGGGGGTGGACAATCCATCATCACCAGTCCATCAATCCAACACTTCATTTTGACAGTGAATTCAGCCTAGAATGTAATAGAGGGAATAAAGAGGGCTGGATTGCCTTCAGGAAGATAGTCCATGCTTTTAATGACTCCAGACGTCTCCCTGAAACAAAACCATCTTTTAAACCAGTGGTGTCAAACTCAAGTAGAAAGTAGGTCACTAATCCTTACATAAGGATCCCTTCAGGGCTACATATTGACTTAGTTTTGAAATAAAATGCTATCTCTGTTTCATTGTATTCTTATTAATTTTGTTAAATATTTCTCAATTATTCTTATATCTGGTTGTGGTGAGCATTTGATACATCTTTTTTAAACAACAGTATTCTTTTAGTGATGCTGTATAACTGGAAGGCCTGACAAACACAGTCTGAAGAATGAAAGTTATTGATCATCTACAAGGCCTAGGGAGTAGTAGGTACATGGTGGGACTTAGCAGACTGCAACATATTAGCAAGGAAGAATTTTGCAGAAGTAGTATAAAGAATAGATATCATTAGAAAGACAGAGGGAGGGGGCGGAGCCAAGATGGCGGAGTAGAAACAGCTCGTCCAAGCCTCTCTGCCCCCAGATTCCCCACAAACTATGTAAAAAAGGACTCTGAACAACTTCTGGAGCCCCAGCACCCACAGAACGACACAGAGAAGCTAACCTCCCGCTGAGGACAGCCCAGCAGCCCTGCAGGAAGGACCAGCGCAGCAGTCTGGGAGCCAGCAGCGCACAGAGCGCAGAGCGCAGGAGCCGAGCCGAGCCCAGGTCCGCGTGAGCGGAGGTTTTAGCCCCAGGGCACCAGGGCCAGCAGCCAGCTGGAGGAACCCCAGAACACCAGGAGCTGTGGCGACTCCAGAATTATCAACATAGACATGCCTAGGACAAAGTAAGAGGTTAGTGTCCTATGGACTTTGGGACCTGTATTTGGGGAATGCGTCAGCTCCCTCCCCTGGGGGCTAGAAGCCACTGAGGAGACACGCTATTTTGTAGTTTTCATAGGCATTTCCGGCTCCCAGCCTACAAATCGTGGGGAGATCCAGCGATCAGTCTTGGGGGGTAATCGCTCTTGCCTTAACCTCCCTGGATCTGGATTGTGATCTAGGGTGGAAGTTGTGGGTGGGTTTACAGCTTGCCAGAAACGGAAGTTGCCCCCACACGTTCGGGACGAAAATTCCTCTATCTGGCCTTAAAGCCATAGTGTGGCAACAAGCCCAAAAGTCAAGCAATTAAGTGGCAACATGCCAAGGCAAAGGAAACAGAAAAATGCAACCCTAGACTCCTATTTTGGGGGCATAGAGCGGGAAAAGGACTGTGAGGTCAGAAGTCCTGCTCCAAAAGCCCCAGGGGAAAACATGAGCAGGTTGCAGGCCATAGAGGACCTTAAGAAGGACTTTAAAATCAAATAAGAGAAGTGGAGGAAAAATTGGAAAGAGAAATGAGAAGGATGCAGGAAAAGTATGAAATGAGGGTCAACAGCCTGACTGAGGAAAACAACACCTTAAAAAATAGACTAACTCAAATGGCAAAGGAGGTCCAAAAGGGCAATGAGGAGAAGAATGCCTTAAAAAGTCGAATTTGCCAGATGGAAAAAGAATCTCAAAAGTTCACTGAGGAGATTCATTCCTTCAGAGTTAGACTGGAGCAAATGGAAGCTAATGACTTTATGAGAAATCAAGATGCTGTTAAGCAGATCCAAACAAATGAAAGATTAGAAGGCAATGTGAAATATCTCATGGGAAAAACCACTGACCTGGAAAATAGATCCAGGAGAGACAATTTAAAAATTATTGGACTACCTGAAAGCCATGATCAAAGAAAGAACCTAGAAATCACCCTTCAAGAAATTCTCAAGGAAAATTGCCCTGATGTTTTAGATCCAGAGGGCAAAATAGAGGTTGAAAGAATCCACCGATCACCTCCTGAAAAAGATCCCAAAAAGAAAACTCCCAGAAATATTATAGCCAGGTTCCAGAATCCCCAGATCAAGGAGAAAATACTACAAGCAGCCAGGAAGAAACAATTTCAATATTGTGGAAACACAATCAGAATAGCCCAGGACCTGGCAGCTTCTACACTGAGGGATCAAAGGGCATGGAATATGATATTCCAGAGGGCAAAAGAACTGGGAATGAACCCAAGGGTCACCTGCCCAGCAAAACTGAGTATTTTGTTTCAGGGGAAAATATGGTCATTCAGTGGAATAGAGGACTTTCAAGCATTCTTGAGGAAAAAACCAGAATTGAATAGAAAATTTGACATCCAGACACAAGAAGCAAGAGATGCCTGAGAAGGTAATCTGGGAAAAGAAATCAAAAGGAACTTATCAAAGTTGAACTATTTACATTCCTATATGGAAAAACAATAACTGTGACTGATGATATCTTTCTCACTATGAAAATAATGGAAGAAGGGTGTGTGGTCATATGAATACATATGTGAATGTGTGTGTATATGGTTACAGTTATATATGGATAGAGGGCATAGGTTGAATTTGTTGGGAAGGGAGAATACTCAAGGGATGAAATTATGAGGTGAGAGAGGAAAGTGGCAAGAGGAGATGGGGAGAGACATGGTATGGTAAACTATCTCATGTAGGGGAAGTGGTTGCAAAGGAGAGGGAGAATAAGGAAGGCTAAAAAGGCAAAACCACATTCACATTGAATTTGGTTTAGGGAGAAAATGACATACATACTAAATGGGATATCTCAAGCTGCAGCAGGATAGGGGGAAGGGGGATGAGAGGAGGGATGATGGATGGGAGGGCATCCTTGGGGTGAGGGGAGGTTTGAAGTACCCACTATAGAAGAGGGACAGGATCATGTAGGGAATCGACCAGGTGGGGGGTGGGATGAGTGGGAGGGAATTATAACCAGCCTTGTACAATATATCTACTATGATAATGTTTTGCATAGCTAGACATGTACAACATATACTGAATTACTTATCTCCCCAGAGGGAATGGGTGACAAGGAGGAAGGAAATGGATCTGAAATTCGAGGTCTTAACATTAAATGTTTCAAATATATATAAATACTATTATTAATACTCTTTTGCTTATAATTGGGAGATAATATGTGCAGGCATTGGGACACAAAGATTCACTTTCCTCTAATGGAAAAGTCGAAGGGGGTATGGGAGAAGGTATGGGAGAGAGCAGATTGGAGGAAGCGATATCTTGTGGGACTGCTATTCTGGGAGGTTGGGTAGGGGAATAATGGGGGGAAAATGATTGTAATTCAAAATCTGGCGGAAATGAATGATGTAAAACAGAAGTTAATAAAGCATTTGTTTAAAAAAAATACAATAAAACTTTAAAGTACAAAAAAAAAAGAAAGACAGAGGGAAAAGAAGTGGGCCTGTCCCAAAGAAAGAAGGCAGAGTAATCAATGGATACCCCATGAGTTGGCTTCACTAGTATATGTGCAAGGTCCTGAGATCTTGAAGAAGTACCCTTCTGGGGGATTGATGGGAAGGCATGGAACAGTCACACAAGAAGAGAAATAATAAGTTATAATATATACCTTTGGTGGGAGTTTGCTCAATGATGAGATCCCAGATCCATCAAAGTTTAAAATATTCGAGAGACAGGTTGTTGTAGATGAAAGAGCATTGTATATACAGACAGGAGTCTTTTATTTCAGCCTCAGTTCTGCCACCTCTAAATGAATTTCCTTATCTATAAAAATGGAGAAAATGATACCAGTGCTACTTGTTGTTTGTCTGTCCTTTGTTTTCAAAGAGGACCAGTGACATAACAGTTGATGTCTTGACTTGCACATGAATTGGATTTAAGTGAGGCAAAGTTGCATAAAATCATTAGTCTTATTCTTCCAGAGTTATTAAAGTCTAGTGGCAAGACAAAAGTCAAGAGTCAAGACTGTGATGGTTTGGGTTGCAGTGGATGACCATGGCGTCTTTGATGTCTGACCAAGCTCTAAGTGCTCCACAGTGCCTGCATCAGCTGCCTTCATGGCCATTGGTTCTCATTTACCCATTCTACTGGGGGAAGTCTTCACATGTTTGGGTAGACCACCCCCCCCATCCTCAATTCATTCATGGGTTTAAGGCCCATCAGTTATCCTTAACCTGGTTTAGTCATCTGAGACACTCTTACTGGGGTGTGGCCACTGCACATGCTACAGCTTTTTGGAACCACAGGTGAGAGTGGAATGCCAGATAGACACTAAAGGTGGATGAGCAGCCCTGAAAAGGGTCCAGCAAGTCCTCACCCCAGAGCTAGTGCTCCTCAGATATCCCAGTAATGGTAATAATAGTTAACATTTGTATATGCATGTTAAAATTTGCAAAGCACCATACACATCATGTCACTTGATTGAACTGCAACACCATTTTGTAAATGAGGAAGCTGAGGAACACAAAATACAAAGTGGCTTTGCCCATGTCCGCAAAATGCGTACCAGAGTTGAAATTTGAAGCCTGGTTTTCCTGACCTTCAGAAACTCTAACTAGATTGCCACACCACCTCTGTGGTGTATGGTTTTGTTTGTTTTTGATTTTTTATGAAACATCTTCCCTCTGTTTCTGATCTCCAGTTTATTTTGTATATAGCTTGTTTGTACATAGTTATTGGCATCTTATCTCTTCCACTAGACTTTAAGCTCTCTGAGGTCAGGTACCATGTGTTTTGCCTTTCTTTGTATCCCCAATGCTTAGCATAGTACCTGGCGTATAGTAATTGTTTAATAAATGTTGACCAAAGTGATTGAAGCTACTTTGTATCTAGAAAGCCTTAAAAATGCAAGTTGTAATATTTTTGTTGGTCAAGAAAGACATATAACTTTCAACTTTAAGGTCAGAGGTTAGGACGCATTTGGGGTTAACGAGGCCAGATATTTTTTTTTATTATTAAACAAATGCTTTATTAACTTCTGTTTTACATCATTCATTTTCTCCAGATTTTGAATTACAATCATTTTCCTCCCGTTATTCCCCTACCCAACCTCCCAGAATAGCAGTCCCACAAGATATCACTTCCTCCAATCTGCTCTCTCCCATACCTTCTCCCATACCCCCTTCGACTTTTCCATTAGAGGAAGGTGAATCTTTGTGTCCCAATGCCTGCACATTTTATCTCCCAATTATAAGCAAAAGAGTATTAATAATAGTATTTATATATATTTGATGCATTTAATGTTAAGACCTTGACTTTCAGATCCATTTCCTTCTTCCCTTGTCACCCATTCCCTCTGGGGAGATAAGTAATTCAGTATATGTTGTACATGTCTAGCTATGCAAAACATTATCATAGTAGATATATTGTACAAGGCTGCTTACAATTCCCTCCCACTCATCCCACCCCCCACCTGGTCCATTCCCCACATGATCCTGTCCCTCTTCTATAGTGGGTACTTCCAACCACCCCTCCCCCCAAGGATGCCCTCCCATCCATCTTCCCTCCTCTCATCCCCCTTCCCCCTATTCTGCTGCAGCTTGAGATATCCCATTTAGCATGTATGTCATTCTCTACCTGAACCAAATTCAATGAGAACGTGGTTTTGCCTTTTTGCCTTCCTATTCTTCCCCCCCTTACAACCACTTCCCCTTGCTTCTTCTACATGAGATAGTTTACCCTACCCTGTCTCTCCCCATCTCCTCTTGCCACTTTCCTCTCTCACCTCATAATTTCATCCCTTGAGTATTCTCCCTTCCCAACAAATTCAACCTATGCCCTCTATCCATATATAACTGTAACCATATACACACACATTCACATATGTATTCATATGACCACACCCCCTTCTTCCATTATTTTCATAGTGAGAAAGATATCATCAGTCACAGTTATTGCTTTTCCATATAGGAATGTAAATAGTTCAACTTTGATAAGTTCCTTTTGATTTCTTTTCCCTGATTACCTTCTCAGGCATCTCTTCCTTCTTGTGTCTGGATGTCAGATTTTCTATTCAATTCTGGTTTTTTCCTCAAGAATGCTTGAAAGTCCTCTATTCCACTGAATGACCATATTTTCCCCTAAACAAAATACTCAGTTTTGCTGGGTAGGTGACCTTTGGGTTCATTCCCAGTTCTTTTGCCCTCTGGAATATCATATTCCATGCCCTTCAATCCCTCAGTGTAGAAGCTGCCAGGTCCTGTGTTCTGATTGTGTTTCCACAATATTGAAATTGTTTCTTCCTGGCTGCTTGTAGTATTTTCTCCTTGATCTGGGGATTCTGGAACCTGGCTATAATATTCCTGGGAGTTTTCTTTTGGGGATCTTTTTCAGGAGGTGATCTGTGGATTCTTTTAACTTCTATTTTGCCCTCTGGATCTAAAACATCAGGGCAATATTCCTGGAGAATTTCTTGAAGGGTGGTTTCTAGGTTCTTTCTTTGATCATGGCTTTCAGGTAGTCCAATAATTTTTAAATTGTCTCTCCTGGATCTATTTTCCAGGTCAGTGGTTTTTCCCACGAGATATTTCACATTGCCTTCTAATCTTTTGTTTGTTTGGATCTGCTTAACAGCATCTTGATTTCTCATAAAGTCATTAGCTTCCATTTGCTCCAGTCTAGCTCTGAAGGAATGAATCTCCTCAGTGAACTTTTGAGATTCTTTTTCCATCTGGCAAATTCGACTTTTTAAGGCATTCTTCTCCTCATTGCCCTTTTGGGCCTCCTTTGCCATTTGAGCTAGTCTGTTTTTTAAGGTGTTGTTTTCCTCAGTCAGGCTGTTGACCCTCATTTCATACTTTTCCTGCATCCTTCTCATTTCTCCTTCTAATTTTTCCTCCACTTCTCTTATTTGATTTTTAAAGTCCTTCTTAAGGTCCTCTATGGCCTGCAACCCACTCATGTTTTCCCCTGGGGCTTTTGGAGCAGGACTTCTGACCTCAGAGTCCTTTTCCCGCTCTATGCCCCCAAAATAGGAGTCTAGGCTTGCATTTTTCTGTTTCCTTTGCCTTGGCATGTTGCCACTTGATTGCTTGACTTTTGGGCTTGTTGCCACACTATGGCTTTAAGGCCAGCTAGAGGAATTTTCGTCCCGAACGTGTGGGGGGCAACTTCCGTTTCTGGCAAGCTGTAAACCCACCCACAACTTCCACCCTAGATCACAATCCAGAGCCAGGGAGGTTAAAGCAAGAGCGATTACCCCCCCAAGACTGATAGCTGGATCTCCCTACGGTTCAGCAGGCCAGGAGCTGGAGCTGCGTCTGAAAACTACAAAATGGCGTGTCTCCTCAGTGGCCTCTAGCCCCCAGGGGAGGAAGCTGACACATTCCCCAAATACAGGTCCCAAAGTCCATAGGACACTAACCTCTTACTTTGTCCTAGGCATGTCTATGTTGATAATTCTGGAGTCGCCACAGCTCCTGGTGTTCTGGGGTTCCTCCAGCCGGCTGTTGGCCCTGGTGCCCTGGGGCTAAAACCTCGGCTCACGGGGACCTCGGCTCCAGTTCGGCTCACGCTGCGCACTGCTGGCTCCCAGACCACTGCTCTGATCCTTCCTGCAGGGCTGCTGGGCTGTCCTCAGTGGGAGGTTAGCTTCTCTGTGTTGTTCTGTGGGTGCTGGGGCTCCAGAAGTTGTTCAGAGTCCCCTTTTACATAGTTTGTGGGGAATCTGGGGGCAGAGTGGCTTGGATGAGCTGTTTCTACTCCGCCATCTTGGCTCCACCCCCTAGGCCAGATATTTTTAAGAGGTTGGATTATGGGGGCAAACCCTTCAACTTGGGACAAGGAAAGATAGAGATGGAAGTGCCATGTGTTAGTTTTGGGGCTACAGTAGCTTTCCTTTAACTGCTAGGGTTAGGGAGCTCCCATGTGTTCAGTTGAATAAATGTATGGTCCACACCTATCCGGGAAAATTCTACCCACATTTTATAGGAAAAGACTGCATTAACATTTAGTAAAATATTTTGCAGGGTTATTTGCATAAATTTGCAGAGAAGAGGTCATTATATACATAAAACTATTGTTTGTTATAACTGCCAGCATTTTTATTTGTACTTGCTTTGCTTTTCCAAGAAGTGGTCTTACCAAATGATCCACAGACTTCATCAAAATGAATGAATGAATGAAAACCATTAATTAAGAGCTTGTGATGTTCCAGGCACTCTGATAAGTGCTGATGATATGACTACAAAGTAATTCAGTACCACTATCTAGGAGCCTCTGAGTTGATCCATAAGGTAGTCAGTTGACATAAATAGTCTCAATGGTATATATGGTGGTGCTGATTTGATTACTGAGCCTAGAGCAAGAACTAGAAAGTTGGAAGGGGTTGGGAAATGTACATGAATGGCAGGGTGAATGGCAAGATGGCTAGGTGGACAGCTGGATGAAATGTGGGGTGTGGTCTCCTCTGGTTGGCATGGGACTGACTTGATATAGTAGGATAAGTTGAGTTTGCTCTCTCACTGGTCAAGACAACATTACCCCACAATAGGCACTCCAGCTGAGTGAATTACCTCCAATAGAACAGGCTTGAATATTTTATACTCCTGTACCAAAGAGTTAATGTTCATTTTCTATAGAAGCAATGTGATTGACCCCCTCCAGGAAAGGAAATATAACTGTAATGTCAAGAAACAAAAGCAGATCCTAACGTATTAATTCCATAGATATACAATAAAATTTTGCATTTTGGTAGGACTTCCATTAGAATTTCAAAATACTTTCTATATTAAGCTCTTCTTCATCTATTTCAGTCTAAGAAATATTTTGAACCTGTTTTGCAGATAGACAATCTTAAGTTACATGATTCCCTAGACCAGTGCTTCTTAAACTGTGGGTCAAGATCCCATACAGGGTTGCAGGAAAAAATTGGCAACAGTAAAAGGTTTCTGAATGCACAATGATCAAAATTTAATTGAAAATCAAGTAATGGGGGCGGAGCCAAGATGGCGGAGTAGAAACAGCATTTCCAATGTGCTCTGCCCCACACAAATCTCAAACAATGTGAAACGGAACTCTGAACAACTTCTGGAGCCACAGCACCCACAGAACGGCACAGAGAAGCTAACCTCCTGCTGAGGACAGCCCAGCAGCCCTGCAGGGAGCGGCCAGCGCAGCGCTCTGGGAACCGACAGCAAAGCCCACAGAGCGGAGCCCAGGTCCGTGGTTTTAGCCCCAGGGTGGCCGGGCCTTCAGCCGGCTGGTGGAACCCCAGAACACCAGCAATTGTGGCGATTCCAGAATTATCAGCACAGATATGCCTAGGACAAAGTGAGAGGTTAGTGCCCTGTGGACTTTGGGACCAGTATTTGGAGAACACGTGGCTTCCTCCCCTGGGGGCAAAAAGCTGCTGAAGAAACAGCTGCACAGAAGCCATTTTGCAGCCTCAGTAGTGTCTCTAGCTCCTGGTCTGCAAACTGTAGGGAGATCCAGCAATCAGTCTGGGGGTTAATCGCTTTTGCTTTAAACTGCCTGGATCTGGATATTGGTCTGGGGGGGAAGTTTGGGGTGGGTATCCAACTTGCCAGAGTGGGTGGAGGCTTTACCGAGGCCACACAACTGGCGGAAGTTGTGAAGACCCCACATTTGGGCGGAAGCTCCTCTGTCTGGTGGCAGAGTCCTACTGTGGCAACAAGCCCAAAAATCAAGTAATCAAGTGGCAATATACCTAGGCAAATGAAACAAAATAAACAGAAAAGTTCAACATTGGACTCCTATTTTAGGGGCAAAGAGGCTCAAAGCATGGAGGAGGACTGTGAGGTCCTGCACCAAAAGCCCCAAATGAAAATACAAGCTGGCTACAGGCCATAGAGGACCTTAAGAAGCAGATAAGAGAAGTGGGGGAAATTTGGGAAGAGAAATGAAAAAGATGCAAGAAAAGTATGAAATGACAGTCAACAGCCTGACTGAGGAAAATAACACCTTAAAAAATAGACTAACTCAAATGGCAAAAGAAGCTCAGAAAGGCAATGAGGAGAAGAATGCCTTAAAAAGTCGAATTTGCCAGATGGAAAAAGAATCTCAAAAGCTCACTGAGGAGATTCATTCCTTCAGTGTTAGACTGGAGCAAATGGAAGCTAGTGACTTTATGAGAAATCAAGATACTATTAAACAGATTCAAACAAATGAAAGAATAGAAGGCAATGTGAAATATCTCATGGGAAAAACCACTGACCTGGAAAATAGATCCAAGAGAGATAATTTAAAAATTATTGGACTACCTGAAAGCCATGATCAAAGAAAGAACCTAGAAATCATCCTTAAAGAAATTCTCAAGGAAAATTGCCCTGATGTTTTAGACCCAGAGGGCAAAATAGAGGTTGAAACACAGATCACCTCCTGGAAAAGATCCCCAAAAGAAAACTCCCAGGAATACTATAGCCAGGTTCCAGAATCCCCAGATCAAGGAGAAAATACTACAAGCAGCCAGAAAGAAACAATTTCAATATTGTGGAAACAAAATCAGAATAGCACAGGACCTGGCAGCTTCTACATTGAGGGATAGAAGGGCATGGAATATGATATTCCAGAGGGCAAAAGAGCTGGGAATGAACCCAAGGGTCACCTACCCAGCAAAACTGAGTATCTTGTTTCAGGGGAAAATATGGTCATTCAGTGGAATAGAGGACTTTCAAGCATTCTTGATGAAAAAACCAGAGTTGAATAGAAAATTTGGCGTTCAGACACAAGAAGCAAGAGATGCTTGAGAAGGTAATCAAGGAAAAGAAATCAAAAGGAACTTATCAAAGTTGGACTATTTACAGTCCTACATGGAAAAGCAATAACTGTGTTTGATGGAACCTTTCTCATTATGAAAATAATTGAATAAGGGTACATGGCATATGTTCACAGCTATACATGGATAGAGGGCACAGGTTGAATTTGATGGGAAGGGATGATAATTTTTTTTTTGAGGGAAATTGGGGTTGGGTGACTTGCCCAGGTTCACTTGGCTGGGTTTTTGCTTGTGTGTTGGGTGTCTGGGGCCAGATCCGAGCTCGGGTCCTTCTGGCTCCAGGGCTGGCTCTCTGCTTGCTGCGCCACCTAGCCGCCCCAAGGAAGGGATGATTCTTAAGGGGTGAAGTCAAGAGGTGAGAGAGGAAAGTAGCAAGAGGAGATGGAGAGAGACAGGGTAGGGCAAACTATCTCATGTAGAAGAGGCAAGGGGAAGTAGTTGCAGGGGAGGGGAAGAATAGGAAGGCAAAAAGGCAAAAGCATATTCTCATTGAAGTTGGCTCAAGGAGAGAATCACATACATACTCACTCACTCTCCTGAGTAGGGGAAAGGCGGATGAGATGGGGGATGATGGAGGGGAGGACATTCTGGGGAGAGGGGAGGTTAGAAGTACCCACTATCAAAGAGGGACAGGATCAAAGTAGGGAATGGACCAGGTGGGAGGTGAGACAGATGGGAGGGAAATATAAGCAGTCTTTTACAATATATCTACTATGGTAATGTTTTGCATAGATATACATGTACAACACATACTGAATTGCTTATCTTCTCAGAGGGAGTGGGTGACAAGGGAGAAAGGGAATGGATCTGAAAATCGAAGTTTTAAAATTAAATGTTTCATAAGATGTCCAGGCAGTGGGGCTCAGAGATTCACCTTGCCCTAATGGCAAAGTCGAAGGGGGTATGGGAGAAGATATGGGAGAGAGCAGATTGGATGAGGGGATATCTAGTGGGACTGCTATTCTGGGGTGGTGGGTAGGAAAAAATGGGGGGAAAATGTAACTCATAATCTGGTGGAAATGAATGATGTAAACCAGAAGTTAATAAAGCATTTGTTTAATAAAAAAAAAAGAATAAACCATCAACTACGTAAAAATAAAAGAAAAGAAAAGAAAATCAAGTAATGAATCCAAGGTGTTTCTGGCATCCTTTGCCCAACATTGCATCATGCAGCTTCACCACAGCTTTGGTTCTGAACACAAAGCATGTGCACTTTGCATTGTGTATGCCCTCAGGTCATGGAACATCAACAAATGTTGTGGGAACTGGTCTAGAGTGCTGTCTAGACCACCTAACTCCAAATAGGGGGACCCATTTCTATGAAATATTGGTTTCTTTTCATTTTGAAAATGCATATGACATTTCAATTAGATTTTTAAAATGCTAGACTTTAAATTTAACTGTCCAATATTGCAATGAGATTTCAAAATGAGGGAGGTGATTAAGTCATAGGTTCCAGAAGGAAGGACCAGGGAGAAGTAGATCAGTACAAGCTCATTATTCATATCTGCTAGATCAGAAGTAAACTCCCAAAGTTTTCTATGGAAAATGAGATGTCTTTGTAGGGCTTTGCCTGGCAACCTGTCATGTGAATCTGCAGACCACAAGATAATGCTTCTAGCCAATGTTTGCAGGTGAACAGTTCCAAGATATGTTGCCTGTAAATGTGACCAAGATAAATTGGTAATTGCCTTCTGAAATAACAGTGTGATTTTCTCATAAAAAGGCATTCTTTATGGGGAGATATTAATGTTAATGACTTATGAACTGCTTGAGTTCAATAGGCATTTTCTCTTCTGCCTGACCCCTCTCAAACTAAATTCAAGTCCATAAACATTTATTAAGCACCCACTATGTGTGAGTCACTATGAGAGGCATTAGGGATATAAATAAAAATGAACAAAACAAATTTTGCCTTCAAAGAACTTATATTTTAAAGGCAGCTAAGTAACAAAGTAGAGAAAGCTCTGGGAAAATGCCATTCATATCCAGAGAAAAAACTATGGAGTCAGGAGAGCAGAGAGAAGCAGACTATTTTCTTTTTTGTTTTATTTTGTTGTGCTTTTTTTCCCCTTTCTCATGGTTTCTCCCATTCATTATAGTTCTTCTCTCAACATGACTAATGTGAAAATGTGTCTAATAGGAATATATGTGTAGAGCCCATATCAGATTACATGCTTTCTTAGGGAGGGAGGGGGAGAAAATTTAAAACTTATGGAAGTGAATGTTGAAAATTAAAAATAATTAAATTAATTTAAAAGAGAGAGAGAGAGAGAGAGAGAGAGAGAGAGAGAGAGAGAGAGAGAGCGCGTTCTGGGCCTGGAGTTAAGAAGACCTGAGTTCAAATCTGACCTCAGATAGTTATTAGCTATGTGGTGCTGGACAAGGCACTTGTTTGCCTCAGTTTCTTCAACTGTACAAAACAGGGATGATAATAGCACCTTCCTCCTAGGATTGTTGTGAAGATCAAATGTGGTAATATTTATAAAGTGCTTAGCAGAATACTTGGTACATAGTGGTGTTTAATAAAGACTTATTTCTTTTCTTCCTTATGTCAGATACATTAAACTGTGATCTCCACATTGTGAACTCCTTGAAGGCAGGGACTGTCTTTTACCTCTTTTTGTATCTCTATACTTAGCACAATACTTGGCACATGGTAGATGTTTAATAGCTAAGGACACCACATGTATACAAGTACGTATAATTAAAAAGATGATTGAGAAAGGACAGCACTAGCCTTACTGGGGGAAATTGAGTAAGGCTGTTGATGGAAAAAATGGTAACCTGAGTTGAATTTTGGAAGACCAAAATTCTGAAGAGATCAGTTCATGAGTAGACATTTACTAGATACCTATATTGCACTGGGTGCTGGGGATACAAAGACAAATATGTATGTCTCTGCCTTGTAATAGTAATGAAATTTAAAGATCCCCTTGTACTGGCAAGCTAACAGTTACTTAGCACTTAGTTTCAAGTTCATAATTGTGTCAAGTATTAAGACTGCAGAACTTGTGAATCTCACAGTGGGATGAACTTGCTGACATAACAGGAAGAGGCAGGACAGGGAGGAGCTAATACCTTATATAAAGAAAAGCCCAAGCTGAAAGAGGCCAGAACTTCTGGGAGTGAGTGAGCATCACGGAGGCAGAGTAGGTACTGCTGGAGAGAGAGAGAGAGAGACAGAGACAGACAGACAGAGAGAGAGAGAGAACTGCCAGGATCCTGAGAACTTCTGAGAACTGCTATGAATTGAGAACAGAACTTGTAGTGTCAGAACTTCTCCTGAGAACTTCTTCTGAGAACCAAATTGAAAACTTCTGAGAAATGAGAAGAGAGGAGACCTGGGAGGAAGCATGCCTGTGGTGTTCGTACTTTTTCTGTCTCTTTGATGCTACTATGTCAGATTCATCTGCTGTTAGATGACGGTGCTGTTGGTACAGAAGCCCTGGGACCTTGCTGCTGGTTTAGAAGTCCCAAAAGAGGATTTTCTTGTTTGTTTACAGAAATCTTGGAGGAAGGTCTTGGTGATGATTTCAGAGGTCCTGGGACTATATCGATGATTTATCTTGATTCCTCAGACCTTGTTATTGGGTCTGTGTTAATTTCATAGGAAGAAAGTGAATTGATGAGGGTGCCAACAATGTGCATGAATGTTATTGTGGCTTTGTTAAGCTTTGTCTTCCCAGGAACAGAAACTGTGAAGGACTTGAAGTGGACCAGACACTGTGAACTTCAGTGTAGAACAAGAACTGGATGAGGAACTGCACAAGAAGTTGGACAAAGAACTGAAAGCTGTCTTCCTTTGAACTCAGGTGATAGTGGGATAGATTTTGGCAGGAACTGGGACCATGGAAGGGGAACCATAGAAGTGGAGAGCCAGCCTTGAGTCAAGATGAAAAGACCTCTCCTTGAGTATCTAATGCAAACTGAGAAGATCATGATCTACTAAGGGTGGAGAACCTTGACCTTTACATTTAGATGATTGAGTTAAGGACTTACTAATTAAGGCTGATTGGAAAATAATCTCCAATTAAGAAGAAAGAAGCCTTTTTTATTTGAAGAGATTAAGACAATGTGACCTAAGGGTGGAAAATGTTTTACCTCTGTACTTTGTGTCAATTAAGGAGGCTTGCCTCCTTAAGAATGATTGAGTTATTAAATGAATGTACTTTGTTTAAAACTATGTGACTATTTTGATGAAAATTATATGGCCATTTTAGCAATAAGTTGTTAAGCCATAACATTGTAAATGCTATATTTTAATTTCTGTGAATGTTTTGCCTTAATCTGTTACTGAATAAATAGAGAGTTCTCTATACTGTGTAATAAAAATCTTGAAAGATGTTCATAGCCGCAGTCTTCTGGAAAGCTGCTCATGCTTGGCTTTACATGCCTTCAAGTGGTTTACATTCTATTGGAGAAAACAACACATACATTTGGGTAAATAAAAAATACATATGAAAGTAGTGTGCTCCAGGCATTGGGAACAGCTTATACAAATGCACAAAGTGCATTTGGAACTCAAAATTTAAAAATAAAATACATTAAAAAATTTGTTTATCTGTAATTGAGAAAAATAAAATGAAAATTAACTGTTAAAAAATGAAATGGATGGAGCTAAGAGATGGGGAAGATACAGTGTAAAAATCAGAACCGCCTCCATTCTTCTTAGTCTCCAATTTTAATTCTTTCCCATTCTTCTCTGCTAGCTAAGAGTTGGTGGGGAAAAAAATAAGGAACATAAACGTAATATAGTTTAAGTTTTTGTTTATCCATACTAGATATGATTAAATAACTTATGAGAAAAGACTCTCACTTTAAATTTTGCACACATGTGCATCTATGTATATATTAATGCCCAAAACATTCAGAATGTGAAAGGATAAGAAAACAAGTAATGAAAGAAAAGTGGACATATGACCAAACAGCTGTTATTGAATAGCAGAATAACCTTGTAGCATTCATTCTTACTTGAATCTACTGTCCAATGGCACAGACCAGAAAACTGATGATTCCACCAGCTTATGAATTTTGTAACCAGAAGTCTTAATCAGATGATACCTGATTGAGTTCAGAATTCACTGAGGTGTCAAACAGATTATCGATTTCTACTTTTTGTCCTCAATTATCCCAACCTAAAGTTAGCCAGAATATGCATGCTCCATTGCTTCCTATAAATCTATATAAGTGGATCTATGTGGTTTTATTAAATCTGTAGCTTTTGAAAATTAATAAAATGTAGGAAATTCTGTAAAGGAACTCTAATGACAATATAGTATGTTTGCTCTATTTTTTTTTTGCTTAGGGTTCTGGATAAATCATTCTTTTTGTTAATCTTCTACCTTTTTATTACTGCTTTGGATATAACCCTAGAGGGGACAAGGTGTGGATTTCAGTTAGAAGGGACAGACTGGACTCAAAATTAACTCCTTAGGTTGGAAACAAATCTTTTATGTCTACCCTGATACTCCTACTTAATATCTGCACAATGATGATATTACAGAAAAATACTGGGCTAAGTCAGGAGACTTGGGTTAATTATGCCAAACAAAGGGCTATGAATTAGAATTTCTAACATTCTTGGCTTGTTGGAGTTTAGTTCTTTGATCCATTTATTTTGATGTATTCATTATTTGTTATAATTTCTTGAGCTTTCTATCTGCTGGGGTGGTTTTGTATAACTCCTTTCTGGGAAGGGCTAGGAGACCAACAAATATCATTGGTGAGCTTCTTGCTTTCTAATGGTATGGGGAAAGTGTAATTTTCCCTATATAATTTTGGTGGATGTGTATTTAATTGGAAGAAAGAAGACCCCAAATGTCTACCTTAGTGGTAGTACAGAGTCTTTGGATGGCATGGAGAGAAAATCCTTCTTTAGTCCCTGTGGGAAAAGGGGATGACCTCACCACACAGGTCTCTAATGGGGCAAACATTTCATGTCAATTCCCTGAATGGCTTTTAATAAAGGGGAGTATTTAGTGGAAACTACTGAATGGGTGTGGTACTAGGAGGATCTTGGCATCCACTTCCTTCAGGTATCCATGTTTATGACCTCTTACCTACTTTACACTAGATAACCTGTATAAATGATAAAGAAAAATTGACTCTGTTGTGGCCCTGAGGTTGTTCACCTTTAGTCACCATATTGCATTAGAAGATCCATTGAACTGCTAAAATGAGGTATCACCTACCTGTAGACTAGATTGTTGAAGTCTGAGACTTAGTCCTTCTAAAGGGGGAGAGGAGAGGCCTAGAGTTTCTACCATTTTTGTCCCTCCACAATTGCATGGGGGAGAATGTACCTGGAATGCCTCTTTCACAGGAGGGTGAGATTTCCCACTTTCCCTTGTTGTTAGCACCCTCCGTCTTGATTATTTCGTTTTTATCTTGTCTATAGCTTGTTTGTATAGAGTTGTTTGCCTGTTGTCTCTTAGACTGAGTTCAGCAACAGTAGAAATTGTTTTTCCTTTCTTTGCCTCCGTAATAGTAAATGTTCGATAAATACTTCTTGACTTGATTTGAGAAATAGAAGTGTTGTTTCTTCAAGATAGAAGATTAGAGCCATTGTAGGACTTCAAAGATGGGTGAAGGAAGAAGAACTTGGGAGTCTAGTTGCTTCATGAATATCAGGTATCCTCCTATAAGAGGGGATATTATAGTGTCTTGTTTTGCTCCCACAGATGTTATTGGAAGATAATCAACACTCCCAAGCTGTGGGGGAAGCTCATTTATCTTATTTTGCTAAGGCAATGGTCATCCTGGTGCCAGGGGGACAAGGATGGGACAACCAGTTCACACCAGAGGGATCATACCCTGGTCACAAGCATGCTCACTACCACACCTGTGTAATCTGCATAAGGAGGGAACGTAGGATAATGAAGAATGTAACCAACTCTAATCCTGACAGGAATGGTAGAGCTGTATAACCTCACTCTGCTTCTATATCAGTGTGGGTGTTCCTAGTGAGCACCACACCCTTTTCCTCAAGATAAGAGGAATAACCACCTCCCTCTGTCCACTCAGTTTCTGAGGTCTTTGAGTGAGAAATGAGTCTATCACATAGATCTTCCTGAGGGAGCAGAACAGCAGAAGCTCCTTTGGGCTAACTCCCTGATCTCACCTGGGAAGTCCTATGATCCCCACAAGCAGTTTCTCACACTAATTTTAAGGTTATTTTTGTTATGGTGATGGGATTTGAAGATCTTCCATGCCCCTTGTATTGGCAAACAAACAGGTACTGAGCACCTTGTTTCAAGTTCATGATTGTATCAAGTATTAAGATCCAGAACTTGTGAATCCCACAGTGGGATGAACTTGCTGATGTAGCAGGAAGGGGCAGAACAGGGAGGATCTGGAGAACTTCTGAGAGCCAGCCAGAGCTGCTGAGAACTTCTGAGAGCCAGCTAGAACTGCTGGGAATAAGAACTGCTGGGAGGCAGAGCCGAGATGGCGGAGTAGAAACAGCACTTACAATGTGCTCTGCCCCACACAACTTCCAAAAAATGTAAAAGGGGACTCTGAACAACTTCTGGAGCCCCAGCACCCACAGAGCAACACAGAGAAGCTAACCTCCCACTGAGGAGAAACCAGCAGCCCTGCAGGGAGCAGGGAGCAGGGAGCACAGTGCTCTGAGAGCAGGCAGGACAGCGCACTGGGAACCGACAGCGCAGTGCTCTGGGAGCTGAGCCCAGGCCTGCTTGAGCCGCAGTTTTAGCCATAGGGCGACTGGGCCAGCAGCCGGCTGGAGGGACCCCAGAACACCAGCAGCTGTGGCGATTCCAGAACTATCAGCACAGATATGCCTAGGACAAAATGAGAGGTTAGTGCCCTATGGACTTTGGGACCAGTCCCCTGGGGGCGAAAAGCTGCTGAAGAAACAGCTGCACAGAAGCCATTTTGCGGCATCATCAGTGGCTCTAGCTCCTGGTCTGTGAACTGTAGGGAGATCCAGCAATCAGTCTGGGGGTTAATAGCTCTTGTTTTAAACTGCCTGGATCTGGATTGTGGTCTGGGGGGGGGGAGGTCTGGGGTGGGTATCCAATTTGCCAGAGCAGGTGGAAGCTTTACAGAGGCCACCCAACCTGTGGAAGTTGTGAAGACACCGATATTTGGGACGGAAGCTCTCCTGTCTGGTCGCAGAGTCCTACTGTGGCAACAACCCCCAAAGTCAAGTAATTAAGTGGCAACATGCCTAGACAAAAGAAACAAAATAAACAGAAAAATTCAACATTGGACTCCTATTTTAGGGGCAAAGAGGCTCAAAGCATAGAGGAGGACTGTGAGGTCAGAACTCCTGCACCAAAAGCCCCAAATGAAAATACAAGCTGGCTACAGGCCATAGAGGACCTTAAGAAGCAGATAAGAGAAGTGGGGGAAAACTTGGGAAGAGAAATGAGAAAGATGCAAGTATAAAATGGTAGTTAACAGCCTGACTGAGGAAAATAACACCTTAAATATAGACTAACTCAAATGGCAAAAGAGGCTCAGAAAGGCAATGAGGAGAAGAATACCTTAAAAAGCCGAATTTGCCAGATGGAAAAAGAATCTCAAAAGCTCACTGAGGAGATTCATTCTTTCAGAGTTAGACTGGAGCAAATGGAAGCTAATGACTTTATGAGAAATCAAGATGCTATCAAACAGATCCAAACAAATGAAAGACTAGAAGGCAATGTGAAATATCTCATGGGAAAAAACCACTGACCTGGAAAATAGATCCAGCAGAGATAATTCAAAAATTATTGGACTACCTGAAAGCCATGATCAAAAAAAGAATCTAGAAATCATCCTTCAAGAAATTCTCAAGGAAAATTGCCCTGATGTTTTAGACCCAGAGGGGGAAATAGAGGTTGAAAGAATCCACCAATCGCCTCCTGAAAAAGATCCCAAAAAGAAAACTGCTAGGAATATTATAGCCAGGTTCCAGAACTCCCAGATCAAGGAGAAAATACTACAAGCAGCCAGGAAGAAACAATTCCAATATTGTGGAAACACAATCAGAATAGCCCAGGACCTGGCAGCTTCTACACTGAGGGATCGAAGGGCATGGAATATGATATTCCAGAGGGCAAAAGAGCTGGGATTGAAGCCAAGGGTCACCTACCCAGCAAAACTGAGTATCTTGTTTCAGGGGACAATATGGTCATTCAGTGGAATAGAGGACTTTCAAGCATTCTTGATGAAAAAAACAGAGTTGAATAGAAAATTTGGCATTCAGACACAAGAAGCAAGAGATGCTTGAGAAGGTAATCAAGGAAAAGAAAGCAAAAGGAACTTATCAAAGTTGAACTATTTACATTCCTATATGGAAAAACAATAACTGTGTCTGATGAAGCCTTTCTCATTATAAAAATAATTAAAGAAGGGTATATGGGCATATGTTTACAGGTATACATGGATAGAGGGCACAGGTTGAATTTGATGGGAAGGGATGATATGTAAGGGGTGAAGTTAAGAGGAGAGAGAGGAAAGTGGCAAGAGGAGATGGGGAGAGACAGGGTAGGGTAAACTATCTCATGTAGAAGAGGCAAGGGGAAGTAGTTGCAGGGGAGGGGAAGAACAGGAAGGCATAAAGGCAAAACCATATTCTCATTGAATTTGGCTCAAGGAGAGAATCACATACATACTAAATGGGATATCTCACCCTGCAGGAGAGTAGGGGAAAGGGGGATGAGAGGGGAGATGATGGAGGGGAGGGCATTCTGGGGGGAGGGGAAGTTGGAAGTACCCTCTTTCGAAGAGGGACAGGATCAAAGTAGGGAATGGACCAGGTAGGAGGTGAGATGGGTGGGAGGGAAATATAAGCAGTCTTTTACAATATATCTACTATGGTAATGTTTTGCATAGCTATACATGTACAACACATACTAAATTGCTTATCTTCTCAGAGGGAGTGGGTGACAAGGGAGGAAGGGAATGGATCTGAAAATCGAAGTTTTAAAATTAAATGTTTCGTAAGATGTCCAGGCATTGGGGCTCAGCAATTCATCTTGCCGTAATGGCAAAATCGAAGGGGATATGGGAGAAGATATGGGAGAGAGCAGATTGGATGAGGGGATATCTAGTGGGACTGCTATTCTGGGGTGGTGGGTAGGGGAAAATTGTAATTCAAAATCTGGTGGAAATGAATGATGTAAACCAGAAGTTAATAAAGCATTTGTTTAAAGAGAAAAAAAAAGAACTGCTGGGAGCGGGCTACGTGGAGGCTAAGCAGCTACTGTGAGTGAGGAGAGGAGGATCCTTGCTTGAGGGAGTGAGAGAGGAGGATCCTTGCTTGCAGGAGCCTGTTTTGTTTTGAAGGCTTGGGAATGTGGGTGTTTCACTGCATTAGTTATGTGTACCAACTTCGTGGTTACTGTAATGAATTTGACTTTCTGGTTTTGGGACTCAGTTTTCTGGTATTTGAATAAATACTTTGGTTCTGTCCTCCATGTGGAAAGCCTGTTACATTAGATGATTCACAACTACAGCAGCATTATTCATAGCAGCTGTGGGTGCTGTGACTATCACATTACTGGTACAATTTTATATCTTTAGTCCAATTATAATTATTGCCTTTGAACTTGAATTATTTAACCATCTTATAGGCTGTTTAGTTTCAGATTTAGATATCCCAAATTTTAAGCCCATTTAAATAAAATACTTGCTTCTCTAAGGAGCTAGCTCAGTAGTTGATACATAGCAGGTATCTTTACTAAAAGCTTGAGTTGCATGGAATTGTGGCTCAACCCATCATGCAGAAAATGACATATAGGCTCAGATCTGCATGTAAGATCTACTGTCATAAAATATACTTACATAGCCACAGAAAGTATTTGCTGCCTTGCCTGCAACAGCCTGTGTATTACATTGAGGACACCAAAAGGAATTTTATGGCACATCTGGTGGGATGCTCAAGATAAAATAAAATGGTACTTTGATGACATCATCTTTGCAAAAGACTGGAGCAATAGACTAAACATAAAATGCAAGTTATCAATCTCTATTTTAGGAGAAAATAATAAGGAGCCATTTATATCATTTTCTATAAAGAAGGAATGAAAAGACTCTTAATTCAGATAGAACATGAATTCCTTTTAATCAGTTCCAACATGTGTTGGTAGGAGAGTCCATTTAGGGATTTTCTTTTAAAATATGAGGGGGGGGTGTTGATGGACATGATACTACATGCCTGTAATTCTTGCTCCTGGAGAGGCTGTTATCAGTGGATTACTTGAAATTAAAAGTTCTGAGCTGCTATGGAATAAACTGATTGAGCATTCACAAATATGGTGTGTCCTGAGCCATCAGGCTTCCTAATGAAGGATGAACTGACCTAGCTTGTAAATGGAGCAGGTTAGTGCCCTTGTACCAATTGGTATTGGGATCAGGTCCATGAGTGGCTACTGCCCTTTGAACCTGGGCAAGATAAGGAGACCCAATTTTTCAAAAAACAAAGAAAAATAGAAAAGACCTCTAAAATTAAGCAAACCGAAAGTGTTATAATATCATCTGAAGACATTTGCCCTCTCACAGGTATCCAAAATGAGTTCAGAATCCTATCTGTTCCTCTAAAAATACTCTTTGGTTGTTTAGAATACAATGCAGAAGTGATATTGACAATTTGTCACGATGAAGGAAGTGTATAAAGCTCCATCCTTTAGTTGTAGATGGAGTAATGGGACATCTCTCTGCATAGGCATCCTGGCACTAGGCTGTCCCAGCCACCAGAGTTGGCCCAAACATAAGAAGCTTGATCTGTCCTTTCTTTGGATCATGTTGGTGGTATAGAATTCAGCTATGCAGAAAGTAGAGTGAATAGGTAGTTTAAAATGTGTAAGGATGCTTCTAATATAAGCCATTTCCCCTGATTTTAGAATGGTTCAGAAGTAGTCCTTTCTTTTCCCTTCTAGCATTTTGTTTTATGCTTATTTCAGTCCGTGGTGTCTGTACTTGTGCAATGTGGTCATGAGATCTAGGATAATGATGTCAGGCTGTATTTGGACAATCAGATTAAAAGAAGCCCTTAGAATGGGACAAAGGTTCATGTAACATACATTGTATCATGTGACCAAATGTTGGACAGCTCCCCAGGGACAAACCTTTTATCACTGGCAAAGTGTAGCAGCAAGAGCTTTCGTCTTCACTTGCAATCAGCAGTTTGTGTTTAATGTCTAAAAATATTTGGAAAACACAAGAGAAGAAAGGTTGTAGGTGTTAACTTTAATTGGGCTTAAAAAAAATTAAAACGGGGAATGTGTGTCCTGATTTCTTCTCATTGTCCTGATGAAGAGAATACCAAGTACTTTTTGAAACACTGTTGTGTTTTCATAAAGGGCTTTTATTTTTTACTTTGTGGTAGTGATTTTTACCCAATTAGGAAAAATTGTTCTATATAAAAATTACCACTGATTATATTTTTATAGTAAATCTCTTATGTACATATCCAACTCTTTGATCCATAAGAGAAAGCAGTAGGTTAGAAAAATTCATCACCATCATCATAATGACCACTTATTTGGCTCTTTAAGGTTTACAATCACTTTACATGTATTATCTCATTTTCATCTCGCAACAATCCTATGAGGTAGGTGTCATTATTCACATTTCATAAATGAGGAAACTGGGGCTGAGAAAATTTAAGTGACTTTGCCCAGAGTCACACAACATAGAGGACTGAGCCAAAATTTAGACTTACATCTTCCTCACTCCAACTTCAGCCTGCCAACCACCAGACTACATAGTTGCAATAAGAATACGCAAATTTCACTTTAGCCTATGGTTTGTTTCTTCCATCCCCAAATATGTAACTAGAGCTGTTAGTAAGAAGACAAATGATTAATGTCAGCTTCATCTCGATTCTTACATTTTTTCTTCCTTCTCTCCCTGACCACATCTATCTTTATGTAAGCAGTTTAGTTGTTGATGCTGTCTAATTAAGACCCATCAGATAAGATCAAGGCCTAGTCTTTCTTCTACCCCAAGTGCAATAGTATTGTTTTTAACAATAGAAATAATAAGATGCATTTTATTAAGAATTTTTCAAAATGGAGAGTTGGAGCCAAGATGGCGGCATAGAAGCAGGAAAACTCTGTATGCTCCCTCCATAACCACCTCAAATACCTATAAAAATGACTCTAAACAAACTTTAGGGATATAGAACCCACAACATGAGAGAGAGGAACAAACTTCCTGCTGAAGGCATCCTGGACAGGAAGGGTCCATTACAGCAGGCTGGTAGCAGAGCCCAGCCCCGCCTGAGACCTAGGTTTTAGCCTCAGGGTGTCCCAACCAGCTGCCAGAGTGGATCACCAGCAGCTGGCAGTTTCTAGAATTATCAACCCATAAAAGCCAAAGACAAAGTGAGAGGTCAGTGTGGACTTTGTGGGAAACGGGCGTCTGGAAGTGTGGTCTGGCCTCTGCTCCCTGGAGGGAGAAGTGACGGAGGCATGGCTGCTCCAGAGCTCCTGGCCTGCAGATTGTAGGGGGACCAAGAGACCAGTCTGAGGAGTAATCGTTCTTGCTTTAACCTGCTTGGATCTGGATTGAGGTCTAGGGAGGAGGTCCTGGGGTGTGTGACCAGGTGACAGAGCATGTGGAGGCTTCAGAGAGGGCTCCAGCAGCTGCAAAAAAACCAGCAACTTGAGACAAAGCTCTCTTCTCTGGAAAGAGTTCTACTGTGGCAAAAAGCTCAAAAGTCAAGTGGCAACATGAAGAAACAAAGGAAGCAAAGCCAGCACAGCAGTCTGACTTTGAATTCCTTTTTGGGGGACAAAAAGGATCAAAGCATGGAATAGGAGGAAGAAAACAAAGTCAGAACTCCTGCACCAAAAGCTTCCAAGTAAAATATGAGCTGGTTACAGGCCATAGAGGAGCTTAAGAGGATTTTGAAAACCAAATAAGAGAAGTGGAGGAAAAATTGAGAAGAGAAATGAGAAGGATGCAGGAAAATCATGAAAAGAGAGTCAACAACCTGACTGAAGGAAATAACACCTTAAAAAACACTTAACTCAAATGTCAAAAGAAGCTCAAAAAGCCAATGAGGAGAAGAATGCCTTAAAATGCTGAATTTGCCAGATGGAAAAAGAATCTCAAAAGCTCACTGAAGAGAATCATTCCTTCAGAATTAGATCGGAGCAAATGGAAGCTATAAGGTCACCCTTATGAGAAATTAAGATACTATTAAACAGATCCAAACAAATGAAAAAATAGAAGGCAATGTGACATATCTCATTGGGAAAGCCGCTGACCTGGAAAATAGATCCAGGAGAGACAATTTAAAAATTATTTGACTCTCTGAAAGTCATGATAAAAAAAAGAACCTAGAAATCATCCTTCAAGAAATTCTCAAGGAAAATTGCCCTGATATTTTAGAACCAGGGGGCAAAATAGAGGTTGAAAGAATCCACTGATCACCCCTTGAAAAAGATCCCAAAAAAAAAACTCCTAGGAATATTATAGCCAGGTTCCTGAGTTTCCAGATCAAGAAGAAAATATTTTAAGCAGTCAAGAAGAAACAATTTGAATACTGTGGAAACACAATCAGGATAACACTGGATTTGGCAGCTTCTACATTGAGGGATTGAAGGACTTGGAATATGATATTCCAGAGTTCAAAGGAGCTGGGATTAAAACCAAGAATCACCTACCCAGCAAAACTGAGTACCATGTTTCAGGGAAAAATATGGTCATACAATGAAATAGAGGACTTTCAAGTATTCTTGATGAAAAAAAAAGAGTTGAATAGAAACTTTGACATTCAGATACAAGAAGCAAGAGAAGCACGAGAAGGTAAACAGGGAAAAGAAATCATAAGGAACTTATCAAAGTTGAACTATTTACATTCCTACATGGAAAAATGATAATTGTAACTTATGAAACTTTTCTCAGTATAAGAATAGTTGAAGTGAATATAAATGTATATTATATATATTTTAATATATATTTATGTATAATACATATGTATGTCTATATAGGAAGGTATATGGGCATATGAATACATATGTGAATGTGTGTATATATGTGTACAGGTATACATAGACAGAGGGTATAGGACCAATTGAATAGGAAGGGGTGATACTTAAAAGGTGAAATTGAGAGGTGAGAGAGGAATATAAGAAGAGGAGATGGGGAGAACCAGAATGGGGTAAATTATCTCATATAGAAGAGGCAAGGGAAAACTGCTACAATGGAGGGGGATAACAGGAAGGCAAAAGGGAATGAGTCAACCTTACTCTCATTGAATTTGGCTTAGGTAGGGAATGACATATATACTCAATAGGGTATCTCACCCTACAGAAGAGCAGGGGAGAAAGGGATGAGAGGGGAGATGATAAAGGGGAGGGCAGGTTGGGGGGGAGGGAAGCTGGAAGCACCCACTTTTGAAAAGGGACACGGTAGAGAATAGTCTAAATAGAGAATAGAAAAGGTCAAGGTAGAGAATAGAACAAGTGGGGGCAGGATAGGATGGAGGGAAATATAGTCAGTCTTTCACAATATATCCACTATGGAAATGTTTTGCATAGCTACACATGTACAACCTATATTGAATTGCTTATCTTCCCAGTAAGAATGGGTGACAAGGGAGGAAGGGAAAGAATCTGGAATTCAGTTTTAAAATCAAATGTTTAAAAATAATAATAATAATAGTAATTATTATTATTATTATCATTATTATTTTTACATGCAACTGGGAAATAAGTTATACAGGCACTGGGAGATAGAGATCCATCTTGCCCAACTGGAAAGTCGGAGGAGGCATAGGGGAGAATATAGGAAAGAGCAGATTGAGGGAGGGGGTGTACAGTGGGATCGATGTTTTGGGGTGGTGGGTAGGGGAAGATGGGGAGAAAATTTGTAACTCAAAGTCTTGTGGAAATGACTGGTGTAAACTAAAAATAAACATAAAATTTAATTAAAAAAATAAAAAAACTTAAAAAATAAACAGAATTTTTCACTATAAAGCCAAATGACTTTGTCATGATCTATCTAACTGGGAACAAGTTACTCTTTCTGTGTTTCAGTTTTCTTATTTGTAAAATGAAGGACATTGGACCAGATGGTTACTTAAGTTCTTTCCAGCTCTAAATCTATAATCCTCTGTTTCTATATGTGAACTTTCATTTGTCTCTAGATTGTAAATCCTCTTTTACATTGAAAGGGAAGGGTTCTGGGGGAAGGGGGTATAGTATGGGAGAAAGAACATGATTCTTGGAGTCAGATTATTTGTCTGATCTTGGGCAAATTATTTAACTCTGAGTCAATTAACTAATTTGTAAAATAAGTATAGTAATAATTTGATGGTGGTTGTGAAAATCAAATGAGATTAAAGCATTCTGTAAATGTAAAGCTTTATATAAATGTAATGATGATGATGATGATGATGATGATGATTAGTGATATCAAGAGTGACATCATGACCTTTCAATTTTATTCTTTTTTCATGAATCTTGTTTAAATATCAATTTTGCTTCTTAAAAGCCAACTAGTTAAAGATTTCAACCACATGGTACATATAAAGAAAACAATTGTTGTCTATTTCAGAAGGAAATATTTTAGGTATATGTGGTTGCTTTCAATTAATCTTACAAACATTGATTATAGAGAAGTTATTCATGAGAACACTTTGTCAACTTTGAAGTGCTATAGAAATGTATTATTATATACACTATTATTTTTAAAACTAAAAAAATTTTTGTTTTTAGTTCCAAAAGATTTCCCTCCATCCCCTCAAAATATATGTGTATGTGTGCACGTGTGTATGTGTATATCTAGATGTAGATATGTATGTGTGTATTTGTATGCACACACATATATACTTATTACAAATATACTTATCTACATATATCTAAATTTATACTCTATATATATCATAAAATCTACACATATAATGTATATATACTGTAATGCATATAGTTTACATTATTGTAATATAATCTACATATAACATAATAATACATGTACTATTATGATATATGTATATTTCTATAGAGGGTAGAATTGAAATTTATTTTTAATAAATATACTATAAATGTTTATTATGACATCTGGTAATATAAGTGATAAGGTATGATGTCACAATCAAGTATTAATGTCAAAAATATTCATAGATTTTAAAATCATGTCAAGTCAACAAGTAAGGAATTAGAATATTATATATTGCCCTGGCTTTGAATAGATATCACATTTTATGGAATAATGCCCAATTTTGAACCTGATAATGTAAAGAGTTCATACAGCTAGGTGGGAGAACCCCTTCTGTACTATAATGTGAACCCAGAATTTCTCATGCTTCAGTTTTGGAATGATATTTCACCCTTTAGTGGTATATAGGACTTAAGACCATATAGAGGGGGTAAAAAAGATAGGGAGAAAAGAATGTGTGGTGAAAGTTGACATATAGCAAATTTTCTGCTATTTAGGAATTGATGAATCAATTTCTCTATTATCCTATTTCCCTTTTGTAGCCCAGTTAACATTGTGACTGTGACCAGGTTTCATTCTCAGTGCATTCAGAAATTTCTGTAACAGGATGACCTTCCCTATATTTTGACACAATATCCTTGCACTCTTTTCACTTATGGTGATAGATTTGTGCCAATTCATCCCTATATTTCCTGAGTTGCCCTTTTACCCAACAATGTACATTTTAAAAAGCTTAGAATTATGAACATCAAAGAGGCAACTGTCTTCTACCTAGGTCAAACCTGCCTTCATCACTTTTTTTCTCACCAACTGAGCTCTCCTCTAGACAAGAGGAAGGGATGTTGGTAGAATTAAATGATAGAATGATTACTGTGAGTAAAGTCAACACAAATGTCTTAGAGAAATTGAATTCCTAAAGAACAAATAGTACCTTGAGGTAGTTAAATGTATAATTGTTTGGTCAGTAGCCATCTTAAAGAACCAACAGGGCAGGAGGTCAAACTAATGGTTAACATAAAGTTTTTTGATAATCTGTGGATTCACGTTTGCTAAGTTCTTTCCTATAGTCATTAGCTCAGATAATTGAATGTATAGATTTGGAGAAATAACATCAGAATTAGGTATGTTAGAGAGTTGACCTGAGTTTAACTTACAATTTAGAGGTTCATGACTATGATTGTCTCTCTAGGACACGACTGTAATTTGTGAAAGTTTTGCCATTTAATTCTTTTCCCTAATCAAAGATATATCCTGCAAAATCTGTAAGTAAAATACCCCAGAATCATTTGTTATTCTTGTACCTTTCATTTAAATTGTCTGTCATCTCCACTAGAACCAAAACAAGTTTGGATTTTTTAGCTGCTTTGGAAGTTCTGACAGTGCTTTCAAGTAATTTTTTCCCCTGGTCCAACAGCCTCTCTTTAAAATGACATTTCAGTAAATGTTGCTTTTTTTCCCCCTTTCTCCCCCTGTGGACTTGAATAGCTATAACCTTCATTGGAAATGAGACTAAACAAGAATATTCTCATTAGGAAGCTGTCCAGTGGTTCTAAGGTTGGTCTAGTGGAACTTTGAGTTCATTTAGCCAATAGATCTAATCAAAATTGGTTAATCATTTTGGAAAGAACTGAAACTAGTGACATCTAATCTACTTGAGATGAAAATAGTTTTGCTGTAATCCTGTTAATTAACCTTATTTTCTTATTCTCTCCCCTTCTACCCTACCATTTGATTCTTTTTTTCCCTTATGATCTTTCATTCCTTCTCTTTACTTTATCCCTTCTTTTTGCTTATGTTGGAATTGAGCCCAAGCCTATATAACCTTTTTTCATGAATTATGGCTATTATGAGTGACTAACCTACTGCTGCTTTTAAATGCTTTATCTTTTGCAACTAGGACTGATTTAGATTCCCAAACTGTAGTTTGTGTCTAGAATCCATATCTACCTGGTTACAGACATCTTTTCCTTCTCTTCTCATGCCTCCCCAATTTTCCTCATTTTTAAACCTTTAACCAACCATTTTAGAAGAAAAAAATAGCAAAATGTATCAGTCATTATTATTTAGTTATTAATAATCATAACTTTGGAACAAATTCATTGAAATGTTACTTAGGAAAAATAACACTCAGGGCTCTTTTGATATCTTATATAACTTGCTGGAAAATCTCATCTGGGCATTCCATCACTGCTTCTGGAAGGTCAAGGAAAGTCATTAACACCCATTGCCTTTTTCTCTTTCCACTTAGTCTTTACATATTACTTTGGTGCTTACCTCTAAGATATTATGCTCTATGTCAAGTGACAGAGAGTTTTATGTTAGATCAACAGTGGAAGAATTTTTCTGATAACTTTTCTTTTCACATGAATTATATATATTTTCTTTGTATATAAACTCCCTTGGGCCTTTAGCAAAATATATTTTCCAAAGAACCCAGTTGATTCGTATTTCTTTAGGCATTCTGCCTTCAGAACTATTAAATTTGGGAGGTAAATTGATCAAAAATGACCATGTATTCTTGATGAATCCCTGAAAGCACATGGCCATTTACAGATAATTAACATTGTGAAGCTCATGTTGCCTTTGAAGTACAAATCTCTCTCCAAATTAGTTCCATTAAAATTTGGTTTTAAGTAAACCAGTTGACTTTTGATTTATATAAATTTGAGCACTGGTTGATGAAAATATAGTAAGATCAGCAGTAAAAGGAACTTTGTCGCCATTGTTGTCATAATTTTTGTCTCCTTCTCCTTCTCCTTCTTCTAAATTTTTTGGACTTCTTGGTTTGCTCATCGTAATGCTGGTCCATGTCCCCTCACAAGTTCTCCACAAGTAGTCTTGCGCACTGTGCTGGGGGCTTCCCTTGTTTTATCTGGGCATTGTGAAGATAAAAATCAAGCACAGGGACTATCTTTATCTTTGACACTTATCACATGACTAGCCATTATTTTTCTATTTTAGATTTCTTTGAGGACATCTTTAATTCCAGTTCTTCTAAGTTCCTTATTTCTTAAGTAATGTATCCTATTTATATCCATCATAGGCCTTTCTATCTCTCTGAGTGATACTCAGCACCAGTGGAATGTTAGTATTAAAAAGCTGGGCCTTTGTTTTGGGGAGAAGTTCTTCAGTCACAGAAGGAACTTTGCAGTTTTCTGGATATAATCTAGCTCCCCCCCACTCCTGTTTAATTCTTGTCCATTTGCAGTGTCTGACCAAGATGATGATGATGATGTATGTGTGTGTGTGTGTGTGTGTGTGTGTGTGTGTGTGTATTTATATATTTATCACCTGTCACTAGTCTACCTTTCCAGGAAGGAAGTAAACAAGCATTTATTAAGTATCTACTATATACCAGACTGTACTAAGTGCTTTACAAATATTGTCCATATAAGTACATGAAGAGTGAATTCTGTAGGTTGTCTATTTAACTGCATTTTATCATCCAAACAGTAGGCATCCTTAATCTACTTGTGTTTTCCTATGTAAATGGTCAGCCCAAATTCTGTGGAATGGTTACAGATTTCATTAAGGAAGCTCTGCCTTATTGCAGGACTTGATGAAGCCAGCACAGATGTCATCCACAGACATAGTATCTGGAGGAAGGACTTCAGCATTTATCGGGAATCTCTTTTTCCACTTTGATTCTGTCCTAGATCTTCTTCATCTCAGTGGCAAATACCTTTGCCAAGTGGACATCATCTTGTTGTCTGTATGCCTGCCATTGATGCCCAGATTGTGTTGTTGAACAAGGTTATCTCTGCTATTACACCTTTCAAAGAATATCGAATAATTTTGATGTGTCCATGGAAGATACTTTGATGAAGGATAGCCTTCGGGGAAGAGTTTTATGCTACTAAGTCATGCACTTTTGTTTTTTTGGTTAATTAACAAATATGGCATCTTGTATCCTCTATAGTTTTATGTCAATTGTGTGATGATAAAATGTATACTACTATAAAAATCACTTATGAAAGCCAGCTCATTCCCTGTTAATCCCATCATGAAGAATGTCCTTGATGCATATGTAGATTATTCTCAGAAAACTTTTTATAAAGTGTGAAGCAAGTATATATACATATACATGTATGTATATATACACATACATATATGCATATGTATATATTGTGAATGTGTACATATATTTAATATAATGTAATATAATATGTTAGTTGATGGTAGGAGCTCTTTCTTTAGTTTTCTTTTTTAAGTATTAATAAGGTATGGGATTTTTTAATGCCTTTGGTATCTCCCTCCTCCCACCTTTAAATGCCTTATGAATCAATTTCTCGATATCCTCACAAGTATCACCCTTCAGCACAGATTCCTCTCTATATTCTTACTCTAATCCACCTGTTTTCTCCATCTTTATTCTCTTTAATTTCATTTTTAGCCAATCTTGTAAGCCCATTAGAGATTGTGATATGAGTGTACAGGTGTGGTGACCCCATTATCCTTGATGGAGAAAAGAATTCAGTATAAAAAGCCTCAGATTTTTGCCATTTTTCTGATTGATATCCTTCAATTCTCATCCTTAGATGCCCTCAGTTAATCAGTAAGCATTTATCATGCATCTATTCTGCGTTGAGCACTGTGCATCCAAAGACACAAGTGAAACAATTCTTGCCCTAAAGGAATGTATGTTCTCTTGGGGAGATAACATATGTATACATAAATGTATACATAAATATATACAAAATAAAAAGTAATTGGGGGCATACTAGGAGACTGGTAGGTAGAGGCATATGGCAATGTTTTATATGACATGAAGTTTGCTTAGTTGGGTCTCTTGACATGCTCTTAACAAACAGTGTTTGCCAAAAAATATGTATGTGTAAGATATATATATATATATATATATATGTATGTGTATATATATATGTATGTGTGTGTGTGTATGTATGTATAGATAGATAGCTAGATAGATAGAGTATAAATTGAAGAAATCCAAAAGAGAAGATACTCTTGTTGAGGGTGGAAGAGACCTTGTTGAGGGTGGAGGAGGACTTGAACTGAGTCTTGAAAGAAGGCAGGGTATTTAGGAAATGGAGTAAGGGAGGGAGATGAATAGCCATGAAATTGGAAGATGAAATGTCACATTAAAGGACCATCAAGATGGTCTGTGTCAGTGGATTATAGAGTATGAGGGAGAGAGGGGTAAAGTATAAGAAGACTGTAAAAGTTGAAAGGAAGCAGATTGCCAAAGGCTTTACAAGCCTCTCCCCATCTCTAGTCCATCCTATGCACTGCTGCAAAAGTAATTTTCCTTAATTATAAATCTGACCATATCATTAGCCTACTCCATCAACAACAATGGTTCCCTATTGCCTACGAGATAAAATATAAACTCCTTTCTTTACCTTTTAAAACTCTATACAACCTGGCCCCAAGCTATCATTCCATCCTTCTTGCAAGTTACCCTCCTTTCCAAACTCCACAATCCAGCCAAACTGGCCTTCTCTGTGTTCCTCACATATGGTAGTTCATCACCCAACTTTGCACTGGTCATCTGCTTCTCTCATTCCTGGAGAACACTACTTTACACTTTCCTAATATAATCTATCTCCTTATTTAAAAGGAACCTTTCTTGGTTTCCCCAACTACTCCCTCACAAACTCCTTTATATGAAACTACTTTATATATTTTTTTTATTTACTAGCCTTATATTTAAGCTGCATTTATTCTATGTTGTTCATGTCTTCCCGCATTAGAATGGAAGTTCCAGGGGCAGCTAGGTGGCACAGTGAATAGAGCACCGGCCCTGGAGTCAGGAGGGCCTGAGTTCAAATCCAGCCTCAGACATTTAACACAAAAAACTAGCCATGTGACTCTGGGCAAGTCACTTAACCCCAATTGCCCTACCTCCCCCCCTCCAAAAAGCAAAAAAAAAAAAAAAATAGAATGGAAGGTCCTTATGAGTAGAGATTGCTCCATTCTTTGTACTTATATTCCTAGTATTTGGCAAATAATCAATACTTAATAAATACTTTTGATATATTAATTGACTAAACATGTTCAATTACTTTATTTTTCTTGTTCCTTTGGATGTACGGTAACAACCACTCCACCAGCTCCCTCAGTTTTCTTTCCAAGGAGAACCTGTGAACCACTTCCATTTACTTGTAACCTTTTAAATTTGGTTTCATTTATAGTAAAAATATAAAGATAGACTTCTGTTATTCTATATATTATAGTAGTAGATCTGCTTGTTGATCATTGAAAAAGGAATTCACATTTAGAGTCCCAATAGCTCAGTTAAGGTTTATAGACAGTCTAAAAATTGTTCTATTCTTCACACCTTTCCCCCCGCCCCTTTTTTGCCACACTCCCACCTTCTCTAACAAAGTAGAAGAGGGACACACAGTACTAGGGCCATTTAAAATTTTTCATGGGTTATCATGGCCAAAGAACTCATCACCAAGGTGACAGCTTTCTGATGATAGTCTCTCTTTACTTAGTTCCACTGATCCTCAGAAAGCATACTGTCTGTCACCATGGGCACATTTGAAGCCTTCCTCCTATGTTAAAACCTACCATTGCTTATGCTTCACTCAGGTAGCTTTTGAGAACCCAGAGTTTTTCTACATCCCACTAGAATTACTTATGATCTTTTCTCATTTTTGCCAATTTGCTAGATGTAATATGAAACCTCAGTGTTGTTTTGGTCAGCATTTCTCTTATAATTAATAATTTGGAACATTATTTCATGTGGCTGTGAATACTTTGCAATTCCTCTTTTGAGATGTGTTTGTTCATATTATTTGTACACATAACTATTGTGCAATGGATGATGATCTTATATGTCTGTTAATTGTCTAGATATTTTGAATATCAAACCATTACCAGAGATGTTCGATACAAAGATTTTTCCCCCTTCTATCAACTGCTTCTCTTATTCCAGATGCATTAATTTTGTTTGTGCAAAAACTTGCAATTGAATATAATCAAAATAATTAATTTATCTTTTGTAATCACCTTCCTCTCTTGTTTGTTTAAGAATTTAACCCGTCCTCATAACTGTGAAAGGTATATGATCTATTTCTCTTCTCATTTCAAAATTATTTATGGAGCTTGATGTAAGATAGTGGTATAAACCTAATTTTTTTTTGTATAAATCCCAAGGACCCTATCATACACACATTGAGACTCAAACTTTGATTGAGCTGCTGTCAAGATGGCAACAGAACTGATTTGGTTCATCCAGAAATGAAACATACCATCATTACCAATATTCCATCAGCTTGATCTCTTCAATAGTTTGAGAGGAAGTAGGGCGAGAAACTACATAGGGAAGAATTATGGTAACAAAGAGTGAAAGTTCAAAACCTACAAAGGAAAAAAAATCAAACTATTTTACCTGGACACCTACTGTTGTTCTAATCCTTGAA
Organism: Gymnobelideus leadbeateri; assembly: GCA_011680675.1. NCBI lineage: Eukaryota > Metazoa > Chordata > Mammalia > Diprotodontia > Petauridae > Gymnobelideus > Gymnobelideus leadbeateri. Next base: position 1,004,938 of record WOXC01006572.1, read on the forward strand.
AAGATAGTTTTGAAAGGCTTTGCCTATGAGTTAGATGAAAGCACCAGGAAAAAAAAATACATCCCCAAACTCAAAGAAAGCCAGGTCAGTGTGATCCTTATTGGTGACTCAAGTATATAAGCATAGCATGTGGGTGCCATAAGTAAGCTAGGAAAGATAATTCATTTGAAAAAACAATACATAAGAAATAGAAGGTATATTACCACAAGAGATTCTCCAACAATATGTAAGTTAAAGGGGTACCATTACAAGAGGAAAAGGAAGCCAACAACAATTAATTGGGTGATGGCAAAAGTGGAATATAGAAAAAAATTAATACTTTTTCAACTATATTTTTTCAATTCTGAACTCAATATGCACCAGATAAAGTGAACATGTCCTATAGAAAATAGAACAAAAAAGGATTTTATGTGAAACAGAATTTCTATATAAAATTCTCTTTTATTTTTAAGGATACAATAAATTCAGCATATAACTTTGGAAGTTGTGCTGTTTATGTGTTTCCTTCTGATCTTCCTCATGTTCTCATCCATTCATTTAAAAAAATGCCTGAGTGGTTTTGTTTTGTTTGTTTTTTTCATTTTCTCCACAACTTTTTGGCTGACATACCTCTTCATTCTACATTTCTCCCTCAAATTGAAAAAAGAGAAAAGCAAAAACAAAACCATTTTAACAGTAAACGTAGTACATCAAAACAAATGCTAACATTTTCTGTGTCCAACAATCTATGTCTCTGGGCAGTTAGGAGGACCTGAGTTCAAATTCAGCCTCAGACACTTGACATTTACCAGCTGTGTAACCTTGGGCAAGTCACTTAACCCCAATTGCGCTGCCTTTCCTCCTCCAAAACAAAAATCTATGCCTCATTATACAGCTTGAATCCTTTACTTCTCTGTCAAATGGTAGGTAGCATATTGTATTTTAAGTCTTCTGGAATTATGATTGGTCATTGCATGGATCAGAATTCTTAAGTCTTTCAAAGTTGCTTTTTATTTACAATTTTGCTATTTTGAAATTTTTTTTCTGGTCACTTTCCTTATTATCAGTTTGTACAGGCTCTTCCCAGGTTCCTCTGAAATAATCACTTTCATCATTTCTGGTGGTCCAATGATGTTCCAGCATATTTCTCTACATAATTTGCTCAGTCATTTCTGAATTGATGGGTACAACCTTAATTTCCAGTTCTTTGCTATAACAAAGCTACCATGATATTTTTGTACTTAAGTATCTTTTCCCATTTTCATTGATCTCTTTGAAGTATAAGCCTAGTTCTGTTATCTGTGGGTCAAAAGTTATGAACAGTTGAGTGGTCATTTGAGCATACCTCCAAATTGCTTTCCAAAATGACTGAACTATCATATTTCTTGCCTTCTCATTAGAGAGAGAATAGGAATAGAGGAAGGGAGAAAATTTGGAACTGAAAATAAAAATAAATAATTTAGAAAATTTTAAAGTGACTAAACTGATTTTCAGTTTCACCAACAATGCATTAGTGTCCTGTCCTCTTTAGTGTTATTTTTTAATGTTGTGAGTGTTGTATTTTGTCAAAAGCTTTTTAGCTTTTAATGATGGGATCATGTGGTTTTTATTATTTTAGTTATTAATATGGTCTATTATGTTTATGATTTTCTTATAAGTGAACCAATTCTGCATTTGTGGTAAAACTTCAATCTGTCTTGAAGTATAATCATTTAAAAAAATTTTGTAGTCACTTTGCTAATATGGTCATCCCTAAACATTCATGGGCTTCACATGCCTGGTTTTGGTTATTTGTAGGTTGGTCATTCATAATGAAATAGGAATGTTTGGAGATTTGTGGCATACTGCAGAAAACCACAGGTGACATGTGTATATTAAAAAAAACTTTTAAAAATTAGTAAGTCATAAATACATAAATACTGTATATTATTCTTCTATTTTATAATTTACTACCATAAATATACATAAATTTATTATAAACAGTTAATTTTTGTTACAAGTTTCAGTGTGCTAAAGAACTGCAGGCTCTGCACTCTCTTTGGGAATGACTCCTCTTTGTCTCTCTACCATCCAGACTAAGTCATAAGATTTTATCCCATAGGGATCATTGTATCTTGCATTTTTCCTAGGAGAAGGAAATCCTTGAAGCAATTGCTGAAGCTGCACTGGAAGACATGAAGACTACATCATGTGCCAGATACTAATAATGTAGAAAATGCAACATTTTTATGGGTACAGTGTTTTATTTTACTTATTTGGGGTATTAAATAAATATGATTGGAATTATTAAAATAATTGTTAAAATTGTTATTTAAATGCAGGCTTGGGGTAAAGCCTGGAGTTGTTCATAGTTTTTCACCTTTGTATCCCTAACCCCTATGAATGTGTTTAATATTTTCTGTCACTATTCATTAGTGATATTGATCTATAGCTTTCTTTCTCTGGTTTTGACTCTCCCTGGTTTTAGGGAGTTCACTGGCAGGTAGCTGGTACAGTGGGTAGAGTGTTGAGTCTGGAGTCTGGAAGATCTGAGTTCAAATCCAGCATCAAATACTTACTAGCTGTGTGAATCACTTAGACTCTGTTTGCCTTAGTTTCCTCATCTGTAAAATAGAGAGAACAATAATATCTACCTCCCTGGGGTTGTTGTGAGTTTCAAATGAGAGAATATTTGCAAACCACATAACATAGTGCCTCCTACATAGTAAGTGTTATGCACATGCCAGCTATTGCTGTTATTTAAATATCAATGCCATATTTGTATCATAGAGTTTAGAACTATCTCTTTCCCCCTATTTTTGCAAATAATTCCTGAAATATTTGAACAAATTTTTCTTTGAACAGTTGATAGAATACATTTTAAAATCCATCTGTTCACTGCTTACCTTCCCAGTGAGAATGGGTGACAGGGAAGGAAGGGAATGGATCTGGAATTCGAAGTTTTAAAATTAAATGTTTCAAAATATATATAAATACTATTATTAATACTATTTTGCATGTAATTGGGAGATAAGATGTGAGGGCATTGGAGCATGGAGATTCACCTTGCCCTAATGGAAAAGTCGAAGGGGGTATGGGAGAAGATATGGCAGAGAGCAGATTGGATGAGGGGATATCCTGTGGGACTGCTATTCTGGGGTGGTGGGTAGGGGGAAAATGGGGAAAAAATTATAACTCAAAATCTGGTGGAAATGAATGATGTAAACCAGAAGTTAATAAAGCATTTGGAAAGAAAAAAGATATAGCTCAAAAAAATAAAAAAATAAAATCCATCTGGTCTTGGATTTCCCTCCTTTGGGAGTTTATTAAGGGTTTAATTTCTTTTCTGGAGATTGGGTTAAGTGTTTCTTGTTCTATTCTAGTTTCTCGTTCTTGCTCTGTAAACTGAGAATTTTTGGTAAATATTCATCCTTTTCTTGTCAGACATTTTTTTGGCATGTAATTAATTTCTCATCATTTCTGTAAAATAGTTTATGGTAGTTTATTTTCTCTTCAATTGTGATTTCTTTTATTTTTGTCACCTTTTAAAAAGTTTTTTCCTCTCTTTTAAAAAATCAGCTAGCTAAATGTTTATTAGTTTAAAGAAAACAGCTCCTAGTTTTATAGATCAATTAAGGAGTAAGTTTTCTTTAATTTTGTCAATTTCTTCTTTGAGTTTCATAATTTCTTGTTTTTTGGTTGTTTTCAGTTGTGTTTTACTCTTCATAACCATTTCTCATTTTATATATCAGGAAACTGAGGCAAACAGGGTTAAGTGACTTGCCCAGGATCATGGAGCTAGAAAAAGTTTGAGGCTAGATTGAGCTCAGTTCTTCTTACTCCGGGGTCAGCACTCTATTCACTGTGCCATGTAACCGCCCTAGAATTCAGAATTTCTACTTGGTGTTTGAGTTTTTATTTTTTATCAATTCATTTTTTTTTACATTTTTGAATTGCATGTTCAATTCACTGATCTATAGTTGGAGAAGGGCTTAGAGATATATTTTTTTTCTCAAAGAACTGTTTTAGCTGCACTGCAAAAGTTTTTATTTTGTAACATTGTTGTTCATTTCTGCTGTTTCTATGGGTTTTTTTCCCTTTGAACTACCAATGGATTTAAATTAGTTAATTTGTTTTCTTTAAAGGTTTTTCACTGAGTATGTTTTTATTGCATTGTAGTCAGTAAAGTGTTTGTTTAATATTTCTACTTTATTGCATTTGGCTATGAGATTTTTATGCCCCAATACATGGTCAGTTTTTGTCAAATTGCCATGCACAGCTCTGAGATATGTACACTCCTTTTTTGTTCCCCTTCAGTAGTAATCAGAGAGCTATAATATAGAACTTTTCTAAAATTCTATTCATTTTTTCATCTTTTCTGCTTTTCTTTTTGTTGTATTTGTCTAGTACTGAAAGGAATACATTGAGGCCCCCTGATATTTTAGTTTTACTGTCCATTTCTCCCTACAATTCAATTAATTTTCCCTTTAAGTATTTAGATGCTATGTCATTCAGTACATATTTAAGGAATGATATTAATTCATTGTTTTTGCTACCTGTTGACTTAATTTTGTTTCCCTGTTTATCTTTTTAAATTTTTTTGGGGGGGGCGTTGTCTTGTTGCAAATCATGTTTGCTACCCCTGCTTTTTTGAGTTCATCTGAAATATAATAGATTTTGCAATAACGTCTTATTTTTATTCAGTATGAATCTTTCTGTTTTAAGTGTGTTTATTGTAAACAAAAATATTGGGAGATCCCACTTCCTAATTTATTCTGATATCCTCTTCCCTTTTTTCCATGAGTTCTTCCCATTCTCACTCACAACTATGATTAATAATGTTCCCTTCAATTCTATTACAGCATGTAACCCACTCTCCCAGAAGCAAGCTGCTATTATATCATCCTTTTTGGATTCTATGGTACCTTGGGCCATTTGTGGGAGTTTCCTCTCTAACGTCATCAGCTCAGTCCCTATAGGCTGTACTCCCCATGGTAGAGGCCAGCACCTAACTCCTCAGGTCTACTTAAACACTTAGATTTTGCAAAAAGATATTTACTTCAAAGTTATAACATGAACAAATATTCACATTTTCCCCAATGCCTCAGACACATGCTCTCTTCTATACCGCCTTTGTCCTACGAAGTTCACTTCCATATTCAGCATGGCTGCCAAATAAATTCTCATCTTAAAGTCCACTGGCCTGAATTCAGAAGGTCTTTTCTTGTTCCTCAGGGCACTAGTGCTGTCCTGGCTGGCTGCAAAACTTAATCTAGACTTTACCTCCTAGATTTTATGGCTCACTTTCTTAACCTTTTGAAATTTGCAAGGTCAGAGACTATTTCTTCTCCTAGAATGGAAAAAGAACAGATGCAAAGGTCTGGGACTGAGTGTCCTTTCTTGAGGCCACATGGCCTCAAAGAGAAGTCCCCCAAACCTTTCTTCTTAGCACGCTGTCTTTAATCGGATCTGTGAGCAAAGGAGACAAACCACCATCATATATATCCAAAGAGAGAATGGCTAAAGGGCTGGTCTGAAACTTAGTTTTTATTTCTGAAGAAACCTCCAGTTCTGACTATGCATCTAATCAAAAAGCCCCTTCCCAGTCAAGTGGCTAGCAGTTACTGAATGTCTACACATCCCCAGGTGTCTCCAAAGCACTTCTATTCCTGATCATCAAATCCCTCCTAGAAGCAGGCTCCATAGCCATGTGGAATACCTGCATCAGTTAAGTAAGCTGATGTTCTATTCACATCCACCAGACCCCACCCTTCCCCCCTATTAGAGAAGAGGAAGGAGGGAATAAGCATTTATATAGTGCCTATTAGGTACAAAGTACTATGCTATTCACTTTACAAAAATCATCTCATTATGTTATTCTTTTGTACTCCCCCTCCACCTATTTTGTAAGATAACAGATTTCTTCCCTTTATTCTTCTTTTCTTCCCTATCACATCACCTTTTCTTTCTTCTCTAAAGACCATTATATTAGAAGACACCAACCCCAGTCAATCTGGTTGATTTATTTAACTTTCCCTATGATCCCTGAAGGCATACATTAGGGGTACAAAGGGACACTTGGTTTCTTTCCCTTTTGAGAACTTGATCATTGTATAGCCACTTCCAAATGCTCAAATATATTCACTTTTCTAGTTTCTCTTGACTCCTGTGTTTGCATTTCAAAGTAACTGCTCAGCTCTGGTCTTTTAGTCTGGAATACTTGAAAGGCATCTGTTGCATATTAAAGATCCAATTTTTTTTTCCCCAGTAGGACTACACTCAGTTTTGCAAGGTAAATTATTCTTGATTTCCAAACTTTATTTGTTACCTTTGGGAATATTGTATTTCTAGAACTCCTTTTCCTTTTTTTTAAAAAGAAAGTTTTATTGATATACTTTGTTTTTACTTTATAAGCATAAGATTTTGTAACAAAGTAAAACAATTAAGCAAAACTAATATATGTTAGTTATTTATATATGTATATATATGTATAGTTTTAGTATCATACCTCCTATGAAAGTGCACACAACATTATATATCTGTCCCATCCCCTGAATACTTGAAAAAATTAAAATTTTAAAATAAACTGAAATCTATTTTTCTCACATCTCCTCCATTGGAAAAAAACAGATAAAAGAAAAATAAATTTCTTGTAACATATATGAATTGTTGAGCAAAAGGATTCCCTCATTGGCTATATACAAATATATAGCTATGGATAGATAACTATGTATAGATAGACATAAATATTTGCATCGATATGTATAGATTAAATACAGATATATAAATATTTCATTCTCTATCAGGATGTAGATAATATTTTTAATTATCAGTCCTGATATCATGGATGGTGACCATGATATATTGACCATAGTTCTTGCAGCTTTGAAAGTTTGTCTTCACAGTTTTGCTATTGTATGAATTTTTCTGTGTCTATTCATTTCACTTATCAGTTTATAAGTCTTCAAAATTGTTTGGTTTTGTAATATTGATGTTATAGTATAAATTGGTCTTCTGCTTCTGCTTACTTTTCACTCTTTACTAGTTCATTATTGCAAGTCTTTCCATGTTTCTTTGAAATAATACATTTCCTCATTTCTTACAGCATACTAATATTCTATCATATCATTTACCACAATTTCTTTAGCCACTCTGCAATTATTGAACATTCCCTTAATTTTTCATTTTTGTCACCACAAAAAGACCTTCTATAAATACGTTTGTATGCATAGGACCTTTTCCTCTTTCCTTAATCTTCTTAGGGTATAGACCTAGCAGTAGTTTAACTGGGTAAAAGGGTACTGCTGGATAAAAGCACATGCCTTGTTAGTAATTTTTTATTTAATTACAAATTGCCCATTTACAGGTATACAGTAGTACATCAATATTCCTGTTTTTCTGCAGCCCCTCCAACTTTTGTCATTTTCTTTTTTTTGTCATCTTTGCCAGTCTCTTGGACGTGAAGTAGAATCTCATAATTGCTTTAACTTGCATTTCTCTAATTAGTAGTGATATGGAATTTTTTTTATATGGTATTAGGTAGCCTGGGTTTCTGCCCTTGAGAATTGCCCATTCATACCCTTAGACAACTTATTAGTTGGGGAATGACTCTTATTTTTATAAATTTGATCCTTTTTTTTTTTTTTTTTTTTTTTTTTTTTGGAGGGCAATTGGGGTTAAGTAACTTGCCCAAGGTCACACGGCTAGGTTTTTTGTTTGTGCATGCATTAAGTGTCTGAGGCTGGATCCGAACTCAGGTCCTTCTGACTCCAGGGCCAGTGCTCTACTCACTGCGCCACCTAGCTGCCCCAGATTTGATCCTTTTTATGTGTGCATATATGTATGTGTCTATATACGTGTATGTGTGTCTGTATATATGTATGTGTGTATATCTTAGAATTGAGAACTTTGTCAGAGAAACATACTACAAAGATTTATTTCCAATTGAATGCTTCTTTTTAAATCTTAGCTTTATTAGATTTGTTGTACAAATTTTTAAAAAACATTTTATGTAATCATAATTTTCCTTTTTATCTTTTTGGTCTTCCTCTTACTTGTTAAAGATTTCTTTCCTACCCATAGGTCTGATAAGAAAATTTTCCATTTGTTTATGATGTGACCTCTTATATCTAGGTCGTATATTCATTTCCAATCCAATCCAATAAACATTTAATTGTCTACTATGTGCCAGGCACTGTGCTAAGTGCTGAGGATACAGTTAATAAAGACAGTTCCTGCCTTCAAGGAGCTCCATCTTGGTATAAGGTATGAGGTGTTGGTCTAAATCTGATTTCTTCCACACTACTGTCTAATTTTCCCAGTATTTTGTCATATGGTTTTTGTCTTGATAGCTAGGATCTTTGTGTTTATAGAGTGTTTTTTATATTGTGTTAAATACTAGAGTGCTAGATATATTTGCTTCTGTCTGTTGTGTACACTGGTAAATGCCTCTATTTTTTTAGCCAGTAGCAAATTATTTTGAGGATGACTTTGCAGTATAGTCTTAGACCTGGCACTGCTGGGTTCCATTGTTCCCATTTCTTTTTATTAGTTCTCTTGTAATTCTTTACCTTTTTTGCCTTCATATGAATTTCGTTATTTTTTTCTAGCTCTATAAAGTAATCCATTGATAGTTTAATTGTCATGGCATTGAATAAGTAAATTCATTTAGGTAGTATTGTAATTTTTATTATATTGGCCTGTCCTACTCTCAGCAATTAATATTATTCCAAACATTAAATTCTATCTTTATCTCTGTAAACAGTGGTTTGGAATTGTATTTTAGTAGTTCTTGGGTAGGTAAACTCCTAAATATTTTAAACAGTCTGTAGTAACTTTAAGTGGAATTTCTCTATCTCTTTTTGATGGATTTTGTTAGTATTACATAGGAATGTCGATGATTTGTGTGAATTTATTTTATGTCCTACAAGTTTGCTGACATTATTGTTTCAATTAATTATAGTTGTCTCTTTAGGGTTTTGTAAGAACATTGTCATATCATCTGCAAAAAGTGACATATATATGTATATATTCTTTTTTGCCTATGTTTATTCTCATACTTTCTTATTCTTGTCTTATTGCTATAATCAGAATTTCTAAATTATGTTAAGTAGAAGTGGTGACAATGGATATCTTTGTTTCCCCTCCTGATTTTGTTGGAAAAGATTCTAGTCTATCTCTGTTATTTTCAGGGTGTCCTGAACGACTTAGTACGGTATGAAGCAATTAAAACTATTAAAGCTTCATACTACACTAAGATTTTTGGAACACCTTATAGATGTTAACTCTTGGAGATGTACATATATATGTATATACATGTATATATTTATCCTTATAAGAAGAGGTCCATTTATTCCTATGCCTTTAAACAGAAATAGATATTGTATTTTGTCAAAAACTCTCTTTTATTTGGTTATTAATATGGTTAGTTTATATGTTCATAGTCTTCCTAATATTTAAAGTGGCCTGCTATTCATGTTGTAAATCCAACTAGGTCATAAAGTCTTTGTGATACGTTGTTTTACCCCCTTTGCTAATATTTTATTAAATTTTTTTTTGTATTTGTGTTCATCAGGAGTATTGGTCTGTAGTTTTCTTTTTCTGTTATGACTCTTCCTACTTTATGTATCAAATTATATTCTGTCACAGAAGGAATTTGGTAGACTCCTTTATTTTACTATTTTTTGGTAAATAGTTTATGTAATATTGGAATTAGTTGTTCTTTGAATGTTTGTTAGACTTCACTTTTGAATCCATATGGTCCCAGAGGTTTTTTTTCCTTTGAAAGTTTATTTAGGATATAATATTTGATTTTAAAAATTCCCTGTTTTTTATTCTGTTGATCTAGTATTTTATATCTTAGAAAATGTTAATATATTTAACTTTAGTTGTCAGTTCTATTGAAATATGATTTCACAATGTAGTTTATCATAATATCCTTTATTTCTTCTTAATTTATTGTTAATTTTCCTTCTTCATTTGATACTAGTAACTTGGTTTTCCTCCTTAATTGAATTAGCTAATGGTTTATTTTTTTAACTTTCCAATTTTATTTATTAATTAAATCATTTTTTTGTTTGCAATTTTGTTGATCTCTTCTCTGACTTTCATTTCTTGGTTTTCTAATATTTTTAGTTGTATTCCCAATTCATTGATTTATTGTTTTTCTGTTAGTAAAAGTGTTTAGCAGTAAAAAAAATTTCTCCTACAAACTACTTTCATCCCAAGAATTTTGGTATGAAGACTCATTGCCATCATTATCTTTAATTAAATTATCAATAATTTTTATGATTTATTCTTTGACCCACAAATTCTTTAGGATTAAATTATTTAGTCTACTGTATATTTTTTCTCTCTCATTTTATTTTTTCTAAATTACATGTACATTTTTAAACATCTTTTTAAATTTTTTTGAGATTCAAATTCTCTCCCTTCTTCCCTTCTCCTCTCATTGAGAAGGCCAGTAATTTGATATAGGTTATTAGAGTCATGTAAAACATATCCATATTAGCCATGTTGCAAAAGAAAATACAGACAAAAAACAACCCATGAATGATGAAGGATAAAAAAAATACTTCAATCTGCATTCAGACTTCATCAGTTCTTTATCTTGGAGGTAGATAGCATTTTTCATCATATCTTTCAGAATTTCTTAAATTATTTATTATATTGCTGAAAATAAGTCATCCATAGTTGACCATTGTATAGTGTTGCTGTTACTGTGGACAGTGTTCTCCTGGTCCTGCTTACTTCATTCAGCATCAGTTCATATAAGTTTTCCCAGGTTTTTCTGAAAGTATCTTCTTTGTCATTTCTTATAGCACAGTAGTATTCCATCACAATCATATACCACAACTTGTTCAAGCATTCTTCAATTGATGGCCATTCCTTTGATTTCCAATTCTTGGCCACCACAAAAAGAACTTCTATAAATATCTTTGTATAAGTAAGTATTTTTACTTCTTTTTAAAAATTTTGGAAACTAGACCTAGTAGAGGTATTGCTGGATCAAAGGGTATGCACAGTTTTATAGCCCTTTGGGCATAGTTCCAAATGCCTCTCAGAATGCACTGACAATGCATTAGTGTCCCAATTTTTCCACATCCCTTCCAACATTTGTCATTTTCTTTTTCTTTCATCTTAGCTAATCTCATAAGTGTCAGGTGGTAACTCAGAGTTGTTTTAATTTGCATTTCTCTAATTGATAGTGATTTAGAACATTTTAAAATATGACTCTAGAGAGCTTTGGTTTCTTCTGAAATCTGCCTGGTTATATCCTTTGACCATTTATCATTTGGGGACTGACTCATATTCTTATAAATTTTACTTAGTTTTCTATTTATTTGAGAAATGAGGCCTTAATCAGAAAAATTTGCTATAAAAATATTTTCCCAGTTTCCTGCTTTCCTTCTAATTTTGACTTTATTGGTTTTCATTATGCAAAACTTTTTTCACTTAATGTAATCAAAATTATCCATTTTACATTTTGTATAATATTCTCCATCTCTTATTTGGTCAGAAATTCTTCCCTTATCTTAGATCAAACAAGTAAAATTTTTCATGCTCTCCTAATGTGTTTATGGTATCACTTTTTGTGTCTAAATCATGTACCCATTTTGACTTTATCTTAGTATATGGTGTGAGGTGTTGGTCTATACCTAGTTTCTGCTGAACTGCTTTCCAGTTTTCCCAGCAGTTTTTGTCAGGTAGTAAGTTCTTGTCCCCAAAGCTGGAATGTTTGCATTTGTCAAACACTAGATTACTATAGTCATTACCTACCCAGTGTTTTGTCTACCCAATCTATTCCACTGAAACCTGTTTCTTAGCCAGTACCAGATTATTTAGTTGAGTTGGTGGATAGAACACTGGGCCTGGAGTCAGGAAGACCTGAATTCAAATCCAACCTCAAATATCTACTAGATGTGTAACCCTAGGTATGTAACCTTATTTTGCCTAATCCACTGAAGAAGAAAATGGCAAGCCACTCTTTCTTTGCCAAGAAAACCCAATGGATAGTACTGGCATGAAGAATCAGACACAACTGAACAACAACAAACCAGATGGTTTTGATGATTACCACTTTGTAATACACTTTGAGAGGCTAGTATTGCTAGGTCCTTCATGTTTTATTTTCATTAATTACCTTGACTATTTATTATTCCAGATGATTTAAAATTTTTTTCTAGCTCCATAAAATAATTTTTGGCAGTTTGATTGGTATAGCACTGAATAAGTAAATTAATTTAGGTAGAATTGTCCTTTTTATTTTATTACTTTGGCCTATGCATGAGCACTTAATATTTCTCCAATTGTTAAGATCTGACTTTGTGTGAAAACTGTTTTGTAATTGTGATCATATAGTTCTTGGGTTTGTTTTGGACAGGGAGACTCTCAAATATGTTATATTGTCTGTGGTTATTTTAAATAGAATTTATCTTTATATCTCCCTGCTGAGCTTCTTTGGTAACATATAGAAAAGGTGATGATTTATGTGAGTCTTTTTTAAATCATGCAACTTTGCTAAAGTTGTTAATTATTTCAGCTAATTTTTAATTGATTCTCTAAGTATACCATCATGTTATCTGAAAAAGAGTAATAGTTTTGTTTTCTCATTGCCTCTTTTAACTCCATTTTCTTTTTCTTCTATTACTATAGTTAGCAGTTCTAGAACAATATTGAATAATAGTGGTGATAATGGGCATCCTTTTTTCACCCCTAATCTTATTAGGAAGGTTTCTAGCTTATCCCCACTTGTTGATGGTTTAAGATAGATGCTACTTAGCATCTTAAGTAAAGCTGTACTTGGGAGTGGCTAGGTGGCCCAGTGAGTAGAGTGCTGGAGCCGGAATCAGAAGGACCTGAGTTCTGATCCGGCCTCAGACACTCAACACACACATACACAAAAAACCTAGCTGTGGGACCTTGGGCAAGATCCCCAGTTGCCCTCCAAAAAGCAAAAAAAAAAAAAAGTTCCACTTATTTCTATGCTTTCTAGTATTTTCATAGGAATAAATGTCATATTTTGTCAGTAGCTTTTTCTGCATCTATTGGGATGATAATTTTATTTTTGTTTGTTTTCTTATTAAGATGATCAGTTATGCTGATAGTTTTCCTAACATTGAACCAGCCCTGCATTCCTGGCATAAATTTTACGTGGTCATAAAGTATGCTCTTTGTGATATATTGCTGTAGTCTTCTTGAAAGCCTTTTCTTTAAAAATTTTATATCAATATTCATTAGGGAAATTGGTCTATAGTTTTCTTTTTCTGTTTTTGCTCTTTCTGGTTAAGGTATCAGGAGCACATTTGCATCATAAAAGAAATTTGGTAGGACTCCTTCCACATCTATTTTTCTAGGAGTATCGGAATTAATTGTTCTTTAAACATTTGGTAGAATCCACTTGTAAATCCATCTACTCCTGGGGATTTTTTTCTTAGGGAGCTCATTTATGATTTGTTCAATTTCTTTTTCTAAAATAAGATATTTAAGTTTTCTATTTCCTCTTCTGCTAATCTGGGCAATTTGTATTTTTTTTAAATTTTATTTAGATTATTAGATTTATTGGCATACAACTAGGCAAAATAGCTCCGAATAAGTGCTTTGATTTCATCTTCATTGGTAGTGAATTCACCTTTTTCATTTTTCATACTGGTAATTTGTTCCCCCCCTTTCTTTTAATTTAATTTATTAACAATCTATTTTATTGGTTTTTTTATAAAACCAGTTCCTAGTTTTATTTGTTTTTTCAATTTTTTTTTTAATTTTCAGTTTTATTAATCTCTCCTCTGATTTTCAGGATTTCCACTTTGGTGTTTAGCTAGGGATTTTAATTTCTTCTTTTTAGAGTTGTTGTTGTTTTTTTAGTTGCGTGCCTAATTCATCGATTTCTCTATTTTATTGCTTGAATTGTTTAGAGACATAAATTTTCCCCTATGTGTTTCTTTGGCTGCATCCCATACTTTTTGGTATGTTGTCTCATTATTGCCATTCTCTTTAATGAAATTATTGATTGTTCTATGATTTGTTCTTTCATCCACTCATTCTTTAGGATTATTTAGTTTCCAATTAATTTTTAATCTATGTTCCCACAGCCTTTTATTGAATATAATTTTATTACATTATGGTCTGAAAAGGATGCATTTAATATTTCTGCTTTTTAGTAATTGATTGTGAGGTTTTTATGCCCTAATACATAGTCAATTTTTGTGAAGGTGCTATGTATTGCTAGGAAAAAGATATACTCCCTTCTATTTATTTATCATATCTAACTTTCAAAAATTCTATTGATTTCCTTGGTCAGTTAGATGGTACAGTGGAGAGAGCACTGGACTTAGAATCAGAAAGACTCGTTTTTGTGAGTCCAAATTCAGCTTCAGACACTTACTAGCAGTGTGAACTGTAAACACTAGCAAATCTTTTAATGCTATTTACCTCAGCTCCTCATTTGTAAAATGAGCTGGAAAAGGAAATGGAAAACCACTTCAGTATCTATCCCAAGAAATCCCCAAATGGGGTCACCAAGAGTCAGACATGACTGAAATGACTGAACACCAGCATTCATCTCCTTAACTTCTTTCTTGTTTATTTTATGGTTAGATTTATTCAGTTTGGAGAGGAAAATGTTGAGATCCATCATGACTCTTATTGTCGATTTTCTTCTGTAACTCATTTAACTTTTCCTTAAAAAAAAAAAAAAAACTAGATGCTATGTTATTTGGTACATATGTGTTTAGTATTGATTTTTCCTTCATTGCCTATGGTGTCTTTTAGCAAAATATAGTTTCCCTGTTTTTCTTTTCTAGTTTGCATTTTTCCTCTTGCTTTGTCTGAGATTATGACTGCTATGCTTGCATTTTTTTTAACCTCACTTGAAGCATAATAGATTTGGCTCTAGCCCCTTATCTTCACTCTATGTGTGGCTCTCTGTATCAATTGTGTTTCTTGTAAACACCTATTGTTGGATTTTGGTTTTTAATCCATTTGGCTATCTGTCTCCATTTTATGGATGAGTTCATCCTAGTCACATTCACAGTTATGATTACCTACTGTGTATTTTCCTCCATACTATATTTTCCCCGTTTGTCCCTCTCTGTCTCTGTGTCCCTCTGACTCTCTTTCTCTCTGTCTTTCCCTTTCTCTCTTGTTCCTCATCAGAAATATGTTTTGCTTCTAACTACTGTCTCCCTTAATCCACCTGCCTTTATATTAGCAATCCCCCCTTCTCTTATACCCTTCCCCTGTAGTATAAAATAAATTTCTATACCCAACTGAGTATGTATGCTATTCCATTTTTGAACCAATTCCAGTGAAAATAAAGTTCAAGGGGCGGCTAGGTGGCGCAGTGAATAGAGCGCCGGCCCTGGAATCAGAAGGACCTGAGTTTGGAGCCGGCCTCAGACACTTAACCCACACAAACAAAAGCCTAGCTGTGTGACCTTGGGCAAGTTACTTAACCCCAATTGCCCTAAAGGGGCGGCTAGGTGGCGCAGTGAGTAAGAGCGCCGGCCTCGGAGTTTGGATGACCCGAGATCAGATCCGGCCTCAGAAAATGAGCACCCACGCATAAATAATGACTAGCCGTGTAACCTTGAGCAAGTTACTTAACCCCAATTGCTTTAAAAAAAAAAAAAAGAAAGAAAATAAATTTCAAGTGTTGAATTTTGTCATCTTCCTCTCTATTATAAAAGCTCTTCCTTTTGCCTGTCTTTTATGTGAAAAACTTTTCTCCACTCACTTTTTCCCTTTCCCCTTCTCTGAATGCATCTTCTTCTCACCCCTTAATTTTTTAAAAAAAATTATCCCATTATAATCAACTTACGTCTGTGCCCTCTGTCTATGTATACTTCTTCTAACTGCCCTAATAAAGACAAATTTCTTAGGAGTTACAAGTATCATCTTTATATATAAAAATATAAACCGTTTAACCTTGTTAAATCCCTTATGATTTCTCTCTCCTGTTTACCTTTTTGTTCTTCTCTTGAGTCTTGTATTTGAAATTCAAATTTTCTATTCAGCTCTGGTCTTTTCATCAGGAATTCTTGAAAGTTCTCTTTTTCATTAAATGTCCATTTTTTCTCTCAAGGATTATACTCAGTTTTACTGGTTGTAATCCTTGTTCCATTGCCTTCCAGAATATCAAATTCCAAATCCTTTAATGTGGAAGCTGATAAATCTTGTGTTATTTTGACTGACTCTTCCATGATATTTGAATTATTTCTTTCTGGCTACTTGCAATATTTTCTCCTTAACCTGGAAGCTCTGGAGTTTGACTATAAAATTCTTGGGAATTTCCATTTTGAGATTTCTTTTAGGAAGTAATTGGTAGATTCTTTCGATTTCTATTTTACTCTCTAACTCTAGTATATCAGAGCAGTTTTCCTTGATAATTCCTTGAAATAAGATATCTAGGATTTTTTTTTTGGTCATGGCTTTCAAGTAGTCCAATAATTATTAAATTATTTATCCTCTATCTATTTTCTAGGTTATTTGTTTTTATAATGAGATATTTTATATTTTCTCCTATTTTTCTTCTTTTTTCTTTTGATTTTGTTTCTTGATGTTTCATGGAGTCATTAACTTCCACTTGCCCATTCTACTTTTTAAGGAATTATTTTCTTCAGTAAGTTTTGTGCCTCTTTTTCCATTTTGCCAATTAAACTTTCTAAAGGAGTTCTTTTTTCAGTGATTTTTTTTTTGTGCATCCTTTTCAATTTGGCCAATTCTACTTTTTAAAGTAATTTTTCTCTTCAGTGGATCTTAATGCTTCTTTACCATTTGACCAATTCTATTTTTAAGCTATTTTCTTCAGTATTTTTTCTGCTTCTTTATAGCAAGCTGCTAAGTATCTTCATGATTTTCTTGCATCATTCTAATTTATTTTTTTCAATTTTTCCTCTATCTCTCCTATTTGATTTTTAAAATCCCTTTTGCTCTCTTCCAGGAAGTCTTGTTGGGCTTGTATCCAATTCATATATTTTTTCCCTTTGAGCCTAGGTTTATAGCTGTTTTGACATTGTTGTCTTCTTAGTTTGTGTCATGATCTTCCCTGTCTCCATAGTAACTTTTTCTGGTCAGTGTCTTTTTCTGTTATTTACTCATTTTTCCAGTCTATTTATTGACTTTTAACTTTGTGTTAAAGTTGGATTCTGCTCCTAGATGGTAAGAGCAAACTGTAAGATTTTTTTCTTGCTGTTGCTTAAAAGAGCTAGTTCTATGGGTCTATAAGTTTTCAGTGCTACCAAGATTCTTTGATCTAAAGAGAGGTGTGGTCACTGCTCTCCTTGCCTATTCTATGGTCTTTACCTAGGAAGGGGCTTTGTTCCCCTGTAACCACAAGTGCTAACACTCCTTCTGGCCTTGGAACTCTGACCAGGTCCTTCACTCTCCCACAGTTGCAAGTGCTAGTGCTACTTTCTACCTTGGAACCACAAGCAGTCTCCTCCACCCTGGAACTGTGAACAGGACCCCTTATCTCCTGCTGCTGCAAGAGTTAGCACTCCTCTTCACCCTGGGATTGTGACCTAGAACTACATATGGACAATGCAACAGGGTCCTGAACCCATGGTCAGCAAAGAGTCCCCTGCAATCTCTTTCTAAGTAGTTGTCTGACCCCTTTACCATCTATGGGCTGAGAGCTTCCAAAGCTGTTGCTGCAGCTACCCCCAGACTTGTGTTTCATTCAGGGCCTGACCTCCCCCCAGATGTAATAAACCTTTCCTACTGCTGACCCCCTAAGTTGTCTTTGGACTAGAAAATTGTTTTCCTTTCAACCTTTTGTTGGTTCTGCTACTCCAGAAATTGGTATGAGGCATTATTTTAGAGTTGTTTGGAGGGGAATTTGGGTGAGTTCTTGTCTCTATTCCACCATCTTGGCTCTATTCCCCCTATTCTTTATTTGTAAGACTTTTTTTAGCAGTGTTTTATTTAATATAGTTTTTATTGAATTGTGATAAGTAAATTAGTGCATAATTATTCTGTGTTTTAGATATTTTCATGTCTTAAGATGTAATCAGTTTTTATAAAAGAGCCATACACAGCTCTTAAATGTGTACATGCACATATATGTTTATATACACATATATGTATATATACATAAATGCACACATATACACATGTATATATTAATGTATATACACATACATGCATGCATAGACATATACACATGAGATATATATTCATGTGTGTATGTGTACTCTTTTCTGTTTCCTTTCAATAATTATGAGAGTTCTGATTTCTAAAATTCTATTCAGGTACTCAAACTTTTTCTTTGTTGTTTTGTTCAGATTTATATTGGACTAATGGGGAGGAGGGGATTAATATCCTCCACTGTTATAGCTTTAGTACCTATTTTCCCTTAAAATTCATTTAGTTTTTCTAAGTATTCTAAGTGCTAAGAAGCTATGCCATTTGGTGCATATATCTTAAGTATGAAAATTAATTCATCGTTTGTTACCTTTAGCAAAATGTAATTTCCCTCTGTATCTCTTTCAACTAAATATGTTTTTGTTGTTGCTTTGCCTGGAATACTGCTACTACAGATTTTTTGGGTTGACCTGAGGTATAATACGTTTTGTTCCATTCCCTTATTTTCACTTTCTTTGAGCCTTTATGCTTTAAATGTGTTTCCTAGAAACAATATATTGTTGGATTTTGCTTTTTAATCCATTCTACTAACCTTTTCCATCATATGAGTGAGTTCATCCCATTCACTTTCACAATTATGATAGTTAATTGTTCATTTCTGCCCCTCCTATTTTTCTGTACTTTTCCTTCTCTGTGCTCCTCTCCTTACTTCCTGTTTATTTCAAGTTGTTATCTTTTCTGTTTTCTCTTTTAACCTCTTTTCTATCCCCTCTCCTTAGGATTTCTATCACTGATGACCAGCACTCCCTGAATCTACTCCCCTGTCTTATGTTTCCCTTCTCCATCTTCCTGCTCATATCCCTGTTAAGTTGAATATATTTCTCCCCCAAACTCTTGTATTTGTGTGTTCTAACTTCTTTTGACAATTTAGATGAAAGTAAAGTTCAAGTGGCACCAACTTCCCCTCAACTCCTTCCATGTTTATATGTTGGTCTTGTGCAACCTGTTTATGTGTGTTAACAAATTACTCTATATTTCCTCCCATTTTCCCCAATGTACATCCTCTTCTTTTTTTCTTCAAAACAAAAAAGACTATAGCTCTTTTGTCTCAATTGATCATCCTTATTCCCCCTTGCAATATTAGGATTCCGTAGGAAAAAAAAAAGCAAACAAAACCTCTTTTAACATACCCCCTCCATTGGAATGTAAACAGTTCATCATTATGTAGTTCCTTTTGGTTGTTCAATTGTATTTTCTTTTTTATTTTTCTTTTCACTCCCATAATCATATTTCAAAGTTCCTTTTCAGTTTTGTTTTTTTATCAGCAATATTTAAAAGTCTATTATTTCATTGAAGATCCATTTTTTCTTTGTAGCAGTATAGTCACTTTTGCTGAATAAGTTGTTTTTGGTTGTATACCTTTATTTTTTGCCTTTTGGAATATCTCCCTCCACGTTTTTTTGCTCTTTTATAGTTATATCTTTAAGTTGTGTATAATTCTGATCATGGTTCCTAGATATGTGAATCTATCTATCTGTCTATCTATCTATCTATCTGTCTGTCTGTCTATCTATCCATCTATCCATCTATCTATCTATCTATCTATCTATCTGTCTGTCTGTCTGTCTGTTTGCTTGTTTTACTGGCTGCTTATACTATTTTTTTCTTCTGTTTGAAAGTTCTGGATTTTTGCAGTGACATTCCTGAGTGCTTTCTTCTGTTTTTTCAACATTTTATTTTCATATTAGGGGCAGGGAGGTGGTGCAGTGGGTAGTGCACTGGGATTAAAATCAGAAAGATTCATCTTCAGGAATTCAAATCTCGCTTCAGACACTTACTAGTTGTGTGACCCTGGTCAAGTCATTTAATCTTGTTTGCTTCAGTTCCTCATCTGTAAAATGAGCTGGAAAAGAAAATGGTAAAACACTCCAGTATCTTTGACAAGAAAACCCCAGATGGAGTCACAAAGAGTCAAACATGAAATGACTGAACAACAACAAAATTTTTATGTCATTCTCTTGTTCTAAGTTTAGATTAACACTTTGCAAAGATTTGGGCATCACCCTCTATGTCAGGACAATTTGCTTTAATGATTTCTTGAAATATTATATCCAACTTCTTTTTTGTTTGTTTGTCTTGGTCATGAATTTCAAGTAATCCTATGATTCTAAAGTAATCCCTCCTTGATCTCTTTTCCAGGTCAGTCATTTTAAATATAAGATAGTTTATATTTTACTCTATTTTCTCATTCTTTTGCCTCTTTAAAAAGAATTCATTTTGTTTCCAACAGTCATTAATTTGGTCCATTCTGATTTTTAGGGAGTTTCTTGTTACTAGGATACAATTTTATATTTCTTATCTTATGCTGTTGTTGGTCTTTTTCTTCCAAGTGTTTCCCTTATAGCTTTCATTTATTTTATATTACCCTTTTTTAAGCTCTTGCATTAATTTTCCTAAGAATTCTGTTCTTGTGGGCAAGCTATTTTTTCTTTCATGTTTTGAATATAGATGTTTTTAAGTTATTCTCCTCTTCCAGGTTTGTATTTTGATCATCTCTGGCACTAGAAAAATACTTTATCTGCCTATCTTCATTTTTGTTGCCGAGCCCCCAGAAATAGAGTTCTAGGTCTCCCCTGCTAAGGGGATCAGAACAAGTTGAGGACTTTTCCTTTGCCCTGAGGGTCTTTTTAAATAAGGGTCTTTTTAAAGACTTGACTCAACCATTTCTTGGGTTAGGGTTTTGACCCACACTTTTTCCTTCACTTTGGACATGAAAGTTCTTATCTCCTGTAATCGGTCATCATGGAAGCCCTACTAAGTCTTGTGTAATTTCGTTGTAATTAATCTCTTTCTTCATACTTACTTACAGTATTTTTTTCCCTTTTATATGAAAACTCTAGATTTTAGCTATATTTCTGGGAGTTCTCATTTTAGAGTTTCTTTCATTTGATGACTAGTGGATTCTTTCTATTTTCACCTTGGCCTCTGATTCTGGGCATTTTTTAAAATGATTTCTGGAATTTTGGTAGACAGGTTTTCCTCCCCATTTTTCAGGCAACCTAATACTTAGATTATCTCTTCATGGCCTCTTTTTCATTTCGCAGTTATTTGGTAGTATATAACTTACCTTTTTTCTCCTTTTTTTAGTCTTGATTTTGTGTTACTATTTTTCATTTTCTCATGGAGTCAATAGCTTTCTGTTTGGACATTTTCCTTTTCAGGTGGTCTAGTTGTGTATATTTACCATTTTATATTTTAGGGTATTCATTTTCCTTTACATCCTTTCCTTGTTACTTCTCATTTCATTTAACATTTTATTTTGTAAATGTAGGCTAGAAAAAATATACAAAATTATTACAACAGCATAAGTGGGGAAAGCAACCACAAAACAATCAAAAATGAATGTTGCAAAATTACAAAGGATAAGTATGTCCCCACAGAAGACTTATGAGAAGACACCTCTACCCGAGTATTGAACATTGCATATATTTTCAGACTTTTTCAAAGTATTGCTTGGTTTTTCTTTTTTTCCCATTTAAAAAATTATTTATTATATTTATATATATATATATTTTGCTAACTTTTTCCTTCCATTTAAAAATATTATTTATTATATGATATGGCTCTCTGAGAGTGGAAAGAGGGAGAGATACTGGGAGAGATTTTGGTGGTATAAAAATCCCCAATATACCAATAAATTTTTTATTTAAAAATGATTATGTTTCATATCTCTGGCTTCTTTTCTTCCAGAAACTCTTTTTGTTCTAGTGGCCAGGTCATTCTTTTTTTAGGGGACTCTACTTGGACTCATTATAGAACTATTGTCTTTTGCATTTACCTCTTGGATTTCTCTCAGTGTATAGGATTTCTTCACTGTGTTAATCATTTTATTGTTCACTCATTTCTCTAGCCTCAGTTTCTAGATTGGGATTTTATACCTGGTTCATAGTGTGCTCCCTCACATACTCAAAAATGAAATGAGCAGATTGTATTTGATCCTGGCTGGGGTGGCTAAGATTAGATCCCAACCTCTACAGATTCCTGGGTTCCAACTAAGCCTCCTCTTAGCTCAACTTAGGTTTTGTCCTTGGCTTCTTTTGTATATCCTTTTCCTTGGACAGTCTGGAAGCCAGAGTTGGCCTTTTCCCCTCCTGTGTGACCTTGACAGATCTCTCTCATGTGTTGATGATTGTGTTTAACAGGCCTTCTATGAGACCCCAGGTGCTTTGCTTCCCAGATATTTCCCTGGTCTGTTTTGCTGTTGTTGTGGTATGGGCTGCCTTGAAGTTGGCTCTTGCTATGAGGCTTGGCTTTTATCTAGCTCAGTCTCCTGTTGTGGCTCCTGTGTGGGCTGCCTGAGCTTGATGTCTGCATGGGTCTGAGTTCCTTGTAAACTCTGCCTTCTGCCTCCCCTGCCTTGTCTCTGCTCAGAGCCTCTAAGGATTGTTGGCAGTCTTCTTGGGCTTAATGGAGAAACTTCTATCCATGGTTTTCATGATCATTTTCCTTTTGGTTCATTATTGGGGCTTTTCTGGCTTGTCTGTGGGCTCCTTTAGGACCCAACACATTAGTATCCTAAGTTAATATTCCCAAGGAAAATATACAAGAAAAGATTTTACATGAAGAGAAAGAAAATTATTAATATAACAAGTGATAGTAAGCTTTGTGGCAAATGAGTAAGAAATAAAAGCTTATGCCTCTAAAATGTTTGAGAGATTTTAGTTCATCAAATGAGGTCATAAGCAAGACAAAAAAGTATCAGCAAACTAAAGACCTTATAGTTATGAATGGAAAGGGGAAGAGACAACTTGATCCGTTTAAAAATATTTAAAATAGATTCTTAATGATATATTGTAGAATATTGTCATAGTAAATATGTGTGCCTTAGTAGTACAGTTTGTCAAAAGGTAGAATTTGGCACAAGAGCAGTGTTTGTCTTCCTTATTTAAGGAAGCTTCATGGGTGCAGAGCTTGAGGACGGTATTCTAGTGAACCATCTACGTAGTTAGATGACAATTTTGAAAAATGTAGAAATCACCGAAATATACTTGTTAATAAACATTGACATTTGGGCTCAGGAACATGAAAAAACTCAACTCATACTAATATTCCAAGGAAGAAAACAGTATTCCCGACAATTCTTCTGCTGCTAGTCCAAAAGCACGCCTTCCTAAAATAGTGAAGCAAATATTAAAAGGGGATAGTCAATTCCTAAGAGGATAACATGACCAAAAAGTATAGGCAGCCCTGGATCTGAAAAAACAAAACAATTCATGTCAGCCAAACTTCATTAATGATTTAGAAGAAGGGATAAACAGCATGTTAATTAAATTTTCAGATGATATAAATTGCATGGTGTTGCCAACATGAGTGAGGACAGATAAAAGGGACCTAAAGTGGTTAGAAATATGGGCAGGAAATGAAACGTGATTCAACCTGAAAAAATGTAGCTAATACATCTGGGGGAAAATAATCAGAAACACAGATATTCAATCAGCAGGATATAAGGCAGTTGGAAGAAAATAATACCAAGAGACTTTGGGATGATAGTAAGTGGCAAATTATATATGATCTTATAAGGCAGTAAAATTTTTAGTCTGAATATGGCAAAGCATCATATCAGGTGGCTTGAAATTAAATACTTTATGGCATATGGACAAAATAACACATCAAACACCTAAATTCAGTTTGGGGTATATAAATGCCCTAAATTAACCCAGTAGTTTGAGTAGAGTTCAGAATAGGGAATAAATGGGGTTAGTTGTAGGGAAAGATTAAAATAGCCAAATATGTATCACTTGGCCAACTGTGACTAAGTTGGGGTTATGAGAACAGTCCACAAGTATTTGAAGGATGTAAACATCATGGAAGGCAAGGCATTCTTTAGGGTGGAGTAACGGGTATAGATTTAAGTAATGGGATGAAATTAACTAACGGAAATTTAAGACTGAATTCAGGAAATGTTTTCTGACAGTGAAATCTATTAGTCTGTGGAATGGTTCCCCCAGGGAAGGGTTGGGGGTGGGGAGAGGCGGGAAGTTCCATTGCTTGAGTCATTGGGACCAGACCAAGGTTTGCAAAACACACTGTAATAATCCAATGATTTTGCATTGGCTAGGGTGTACACAATAATGATGTGTCGGGTCTTCTCCATCTCCAAAACTATGTTCTCTGGCTCCTCTTTGGTCCCATGATATATCCTATCATTAGGAAACTGCATATTATTGTTTTCAAATGAGCAATTTCTAAAAAGGCCAAATTCATATTTTCCAGCCCATGGACTCCAATTTCCTGGATTGTTGTGGTTTTTCTTCCAGGTCAGAGTCAAAACAAAGAAGAAAAGCATCCCTTCTTCCTCTTATGTTTGAGATATGAGTTAATATATTCTGAGTCCTTTGAATCAAATCAGACGAGGTAGCTGAACTCTGAGGTCTCACTTACACCAGTGCATTGAAAACATATTTTCACGGCAGCTTTGCAACCACAACTATGCAATATATAAAAATCCACTCACTTCCTGTTCTGGGCTAATCCACTGAGAGGTTTTTGCCAGATGGTGTCCTGAAGGTGCTGTTCATTCTGAGGAAGGCAATACGCCTGAGTTTGAAAAATATGGACAAAAATATGTTCTTCATCCCAACATTAAACTATTCTGTCAGTCGATCTGCTCTACTCAAATATAGTGGTCTTGAACTTCACAGACAGTTCAGATGTCAGCCAACCCAGCAAGGTTGTCCTTTACAAGGATTCTAAAAATCCTCTAAGCAAAACAAAAACAACACAAATGGTTTTTAAAAAATGATTGTTTGATAAAATACTGCCAAAGATGACATTTTAAATATGTATACTCCTTTAAACAAGAAATAATTTTTATAATGTTGTTCAGTTGTTTTTCAGGCATATCTTACTCATCATGACCCCACTGGGGGTTTTCTTGACAGAAATACCAAAGTGGTTTGCCATTTAGTTCTCCAGCTCATTTTACAGATGAAGAAACTGAAGCAAATAGGGTTAAGTGTCTTGCCTGTGGTCACACAACCAGTAAGTGTCTGAGACCAGATCTGAACTCAAGAAAATGAGTCTTCCTGACTCCGGGCCTGGCACTCTATCCATTGTACTACCTAGCTTCCCAGTGTACTGTGGTTCCTGATAAATTGTGTTTTATTTGACATATGTAAATAGGCATTGTGTGTGTTTATGTGTGTGTGTGTGTGTGTGTGTGTGTGTGTGTGTGTGTGTGTGTGTGAGAGAGAGAGAGAGAGAGAGAGAGAGAGAGAGAGAGAGAGAAAGAGAGAGAATGATAATAGAAAGCATGGTTCCTGACTTCAAATTGTCTGCCAGTATAGCTGAGGAGAAAAGATTAAAAACACAAGAAAAAATAAAGTTATTTATAAAGTGATGCAAATTAATAGGGTAGATTATAAAAAGATAGGCAGATTTAAAGAGTGGTTGGAATGAAGCAGACTTAATTGGAAAGCAAATCTTCCTGGAGGAGGTGATTTTTTTAAAAAAGTGATATTTTTGAAAGATGGTGGGGGAGACACTAAATTCACAGAGAGGAAGGGGCATGGTATTGTAAAGGCATGAAGCTGAAAAAGAATAGTCATATCTGAAAGATAAGAAACCATTTTTTGATAGATTAGAGAGTCTATATTGGGACCTTACAAGAAATTATTTTGGTGAGATGGAAGTGGAGGAAGACAGAAGAAGCCTAGCCTGAGGAATGTGGATTTAATTATTTGCTTAGTAGAAAGTCTCTGCAGGTTCCAGATTCAGAGAATGGCAAAATAGAAACAGTTTTTGAGGAAATTATTCTAGACTCTGAACAGAGTAACAGTAAGAATGACTGTCTTTGTTGTAGTGATCTAAATGTGATTGAGAAATTTGATTAAATTTATTGATGTAGTTGGGCAAAGAAAGGGGCAGGTCTAAGCAGCATTGTGGGGAGGAGAAATCTCAAGTCTTGGTGATGGATTAGACATATAAAGAGAGAAGTCTGAATTTACTCCAAGATTGTCAGCCCACAAAATAAGGTCACGGAGGGGGAGAGGTGGAGGAATGGTGGCACTGGGTGGGAAAATTGAAGATAATTGTAAGAGGAGGAATAATCACAACCTCATTTAATTGAAGGATCAAGAACTTGGAGTCCATAGGTCAAGAGACATTTATTCCTCTAATACAGGAAGAGAGAATGGAAGGTAGTTTTGTACACATCTAAAAAGCTGTAACTGAAATTATCATGAGATTTTTAAAGGCCTAAGCTATTGGGTAAGGTGGCATATCAGTAAGTCTGATGGGAAGTAGACAGTGAAACAGCACTGAACTATTTAATGTTCAGCATAGTGTTGAGTACACAGTATTCAATAAATATGAGTTCAATACTGAATTCAAGCTATTTTCTGTCTATACTTACATATATCTTTAGCTCCAGTGGCATTTGTGGACTGTGGGCAAAGAAAAAGGACATTTATTCTCTGCATAGCTGACTTGGCAGGGTATTAGTTTCTCAACCTGTTCCCTCAATCCTAGGAGTGATATTGAGTGGATCATGGTATGGGACATGCGACCGCATGACTGTGTGAGAAATAATTCATTTAGATACCTATTCTTTTATAATCAGTATTAATCAGTTTGCTATGATTCCACAGGGGTAGTGATTATAAGTTCTGTATATTAGGCCTCAGAACTATGAACTGCAAATTGTAAATTCACTTGCTTCATCATTGGAAGCTAACTAGAGGCCCTCCACCCTTGTTTTTCCTTGTTATGGTAACCAAGCCCATCATGGTGGAGGTGACACAATTATATGGAAAGTCCCCCAACTTATTTTTGTACCTCCATATCATTCTCTCTTGTTCAACATGAGCAGGTGACCATCTTATGACCATTTAGTCAGTGGAGATGCCCCATGCTTCACCCAACCTGAGACTCCCTGTTGATATAGTATTTCTAGCTGATTCATCATTTTTTGACCCTCAAAGCAAGGTCTATTAACCAATGAGATTCTCTAATTTTGTAGCCCTTTAGAGTATTCAAGTATTAAATGTGGTATCAAGCCTTATAAAAATAAGGCTCTTGAAGAAAGGGGGCATCTCATATTGTGAGGAATGTCTGGGGTCCACTTTATTAGAGGGGACTATGGACCCTTTAATAAAGTGCCATTGGCTTAGTCTCTTTTATTGTAGGTTGGACAATTTGAATCCCTATAACAACTATGTTCTGTGTTCAACATTTTAATGACCTTATTTCAATTAAACAATTGAAAACATGCTTAGAATTTTCAATTTTTATAGTCACCATCAAGTATTCCACAAAAAATGGTAGTAAGAAAAAGAATTGGAGGCTACAATTGCAGTGGTAACAATGGTATTGTCACATGTGCCAAAGACAAAATGGAATCTAATGTCTTCTTCCACCATGACTTGCATAAGTGTTCCACAAAGGAGAGAGGTTCCTACTCCACACTGCCTTGTATTTGGACCAGTGCATTCTTACCATGAGTACAGTTAAAATTTAATGAGTTATTGTCTATAAAGCACCGTGTAGTTCTCCATTGGAAGGCATTATGAAATGATTATCACTGCTACAAAAAGGCATTACAGCATGGCACAGATTTGTGTCAGTAGATATAGTTATGATCAAAAATAATTCAGTGTGTAACAGATCTGTGGCTGCCACAGACTTTTACAGTGATTTCAAGTGAATAGTTGAACTTGGAATGTGGCCTGCTGGGCATGACCAGAAGTAATCCAGGCATATCCATCAATACCAAAAATTGAGTTAACTTTTATCGTCTTGTCATATGTTTAGAGTCAGTCTGAAATTGTAACGATCTCTTTGAAAAATAAAAAGAGGATTGGCGATATTCTTTCATCTTTTAGTAGCTGAATTGAATGTGTCCGTTATATAAATTCACCTAACTTTGCTAGCCATAAGTACAAAATCTTGAATATAGTATGGTATTGCAGAAAGTACATTGAACTTTTCACTAGAAGACAGCTTTGAGTTCCTAATCTGCAACGCATTATACATGATTCTGAGTCATTTAATTTATCAGAGTCTTTATCTCTTCATTATGTGAGTGTGAGTTATCCATCCTTTGTTTTTGAGGACCAATGACATCACAAATGAATGTCTTTACTTGCCAGTGAATTGGATTTAAGTGAGGCAAAGTTGTTGGCCTCACTTTCTCTTCCAGTCATCAAAGTCCAGTGGTAGGACAAAAATCAAGATGACTGGTGATGGCTTGGGATGCCATGGATGACTTTGGCATCTTTGATGTATGACCAGGCTCTGAGCACTTCACAACTCTTGCTTCAGCTTCCTTCATGGCCAATGGAATCAGTTGTTCTCATCCATCCATTCAGCTGGGGGAAGTCTTCCCGTGCTTGGATCAGACATTCCCTTAACTCACTGATGGGTCCACGGCTTCTTGGTTACTGAAGCATACACAGAAGCCACATCCCAGTAAAACTGTCTTGGCAGATGGGCTGAACCAATACTGCTCTTCTCACTACATGTAAAGTGCTCTATAAAGTTATAGAAGTAATACTCAGCACAGTGTTTGGCACAGAGTATGTGCTTAGTAAATGCTTCTCATCATAAAAGAATGCATATATACACATATAGGTAGAGAGCTATAAATGATGGGTACTTAGAATTAATTTAATCTTTCTCATCTCCCATTTAACATCACCTCTCTTAATCTACACTGAACACCTTCTTCCTGTGCTTCAATCTTGGAAGGAAGAAGTGACCTCACTTGCCTCTACTTGTATTCTTGAACTCATCTCTGACATCCCTCTCTTTGCTCTCCCTGTACCCTGTCCCTTAATGATCTCATCTGTTTCTGTGAGTCCAATGATCATCTCTATGCTGCTGCCTCCCAAGTTCATCTATCTCTTCCTAATCTGTTTTTTGAACTCTAGTCTCCTGTCTCCAACCTGTTGGATATCTCAGCCTAGATGTCCCCATCAGCATGTCAAATTCAACATATCCAAAAATCATCTTCCTCCCTAAACCTGCTCCATTTAAAGTTCCTCTCTCATATGAAGACCACCATTATCTTCCCAGACACAGTGTTCATGTCCTCAAAATTTTTGTTGGTTCTTCTCTCTTCTTCATTCTGCAGATGAGTCACTTGCCTAGTTTGGGTGACTGAATATCTGTAACATCCCTCACATATGTCCTCTTCTTCCCACCCTGAGTCACCAAGTTCAGGCCCTCAGCCCTTCTCACCTAGACATTCTGTGTTCCAAATCTGAATGACCAGCTGTTCTCTCAAACAGAATTCCATTTTTTTTCTTTTTGGAGGGGGAAGGGCAGGGCAATTGGGGTTGGGTGACTTGCCCAAGGTCACAAGCTAGTAACTGTGTCAAGTGTCTGAGGCTTGATTTGAACTCAGGTCCTCCTGATTCCAGGGCCAGTGCTAGAATTCCATCTTTTGCTGCCATACCTTTTCTCCATAACCTGTACATTCCCTTTTCTTATCTCTGCCTTTTAGAATCCTTATGTTACTTCAAGGCATAGCTTGGGTGCCCACCTATCTATGAAGCCCTCCCTGATAACCTCTGGTAACACTCATACTTACTCTTCCTTCCTTCCTTCCTTCCTTCCTTCCTTCCTTCCTTCCTTCCTTCCTTCCTTCCTTCCTTTTCTCTCTCTTCCCTTCATTCTTTTCTTCCTTCCTTCCTTCCTTCCTTCCTTCCTTTTCTCTCTCTTCCCTTCATTCTTTTCTTCCTTCCTTTCTTTTTCTTTCTTTCTTTCTTTCTTTCTTTCTTTCTTTCTTTCTTTCTTCTTTCTTTCTTTCTTTCTTTCTTTCTTTCTTTCTTTCTTTCTTTCTCACCTCTCCTCTCTTTTTCTCTCTTCTGTCTCTTTTCTTTCTCTTTTCTCTCTTCTCTTTCTTTCTCATTCTTTCCCCCACTCTCCTTCCCTCCCTCTTCATATTTTCCCAGAGTATTTCATCCAATTCTTCCCTCACTTCTATCACTTTTTACTTTGTATTATATTTATCTGTATTATTTCTCCCTAGTAAAATGTAAGCTTCCTGAGGATAGGGACTATTTCATTTTAGTTTTTGTATTTTCAGAGCCTAAATTAGCATTTTGCATGTAATCAAGGTTTTAATAATTAAATTGAGTTCCTTAAATTGTTTCATTTGAAATAAGATGAGTATTTATAGAAAAATAAATATGACCTATTTCTTCTAGTTCTTGCAACAAGTTAAGAGTAAATTATCCTTATATGTTGATAGAAATACCCTGATAGTATTCATTTGATCCTTTCTCTTTGACATTCAACAAGGATATTTCTATACTTATCAGCAAAATTAAACAATTCACGTTTCTAAAGTGGTGAACTGTTATAGGATGATTGTGGCTGTGAGTGGGTGGGCTCCTATAAGCCTTTCCCTTAACCCAGGAGAATACTTTCTGTGTCTTTGGATTTCAACTCCTCATTAACACTTGGTGGTTGGAATCTAGAGACTCGCATAGCTAAGAATGCTCTCCCTAGTTGGAAGCAATGCTTTTCGTTAAATGTAGTGATCGGCCCTTTTGGATAAGATACGAGTCGGGGAAAAGTCTGACGCCTACCTCATTTGTATTGCTGGCCTATTCTCTCTTAGACAGTTCAAATGAAACATTTTAAATTTAATTTTGCATGAGCACCAAAGACAGAGGGAAGGAAGTTTACCTCTGGCATACTGGTTACGAGGCACAGCAAAAGCTTCTTATAAGCCATCCTCACTGGAGGACTAAATTAAAACAATTTCATTGTTTCTTACTCTGTGGGGTATTAAATTGACCAAATAAAGTGAAGCTGACACATTTGGATTTCTGTTTGTGGTGATATTTAGTACCCTGACAAAAAGTCACAAATGCCCTGTCAAAATACTTTTTAAAATAATATGGCCTTTGTTCATGGTACTTCCATAAATATCTATTAAGTGACCATTATTTACATGCCATCATCCTAACAACTGGGGAAGATACAAAGACACATCAGATGGGTTTCCTCTCCTCAAAGAATTTGCAATCTAATAGTATTACATTTCCTTTTATGATACTTTGATTTGAATTTTGTGATGGAACCCTTATTTATTTTTGCAGTAAGAAGTTCAAGTTCTTTAGACTTATGTGTCAGATGGGAGCACCAGAATGGCTTCCTGATTTAGTTCATCAAGAAGCTTGAGATGGACACATCCTGAGTTTTCTAGTATTATTTGTTGTAGTGCAGTATTTCAGCATGTGTTAGGTCAAGACATAGATCTCCAACATTTGCAGAGCGTTTCCTGAACTTTTCTCTTCCTGATAAAGTCATCTTTTCTCCTGTCAGTTGTTTTTTATCTCTGTGTGAAAGACATTATGTTTCCTTTATACCCCACCATCCTCATTATTTTTCACATTATTGAGTAACTCGCTCAGAACAAGGTTTGTGATTGTTTGGGTTTGGGCAGTATTTTGGCATTGGCTTAGTTATTTGTATTTTCCATTTGACACTTTGAGTCCTAAAATGGTACGCCATCTTTTCCAAAGCAAAATGTCAGACTTGTGTCTGCTCTTGTGTGATAGCTGGCCAAGAAGACAGAGACAGTACCTAATTACAGGGGAGAAAGAATGGGGATTGTCAGCAACAAATTTCACACATTCTGAGTGGTGTCTTTGGGATGGCTGTACTTTGCAGGTTCAAGTTATAGGGAATACATAGATAAACAGACTTGAAGCAAAACTCTACCTTGCTCAGTGTCCATTGTCCAAATGTAATAACCGAATGCTACAAGCAGATGATAAGACAGAAAAAAAGAAAAGAACTACAGAGCTTTAAAATAATTGAACTTAAAGATAAAAAAAGAATGATTGGACAAGAGTAGTGCTGAAAGGACCTGAGATGTACAAGAACTTGTAGACAGTTAAGATGAACAGTTGTCTAGTAAAAATGGGTAGACATGGTAGTGTTCTCTTAGGCAAATTACATGAAGCTTAGTGCTTATAGGGAATGAAGTATTTGAGGAGCCCAGCTGTACTTGGGTTTTAGAGATGAAAGAAGTGAAGATGAGCAAAGTAAATCTTAATGGAGCAAAAAACACCTGCTGAAATGTCACTCCTTCCACCCTTTCTTCTTGCAGTAGGAAATGGTTTATTGGAAGCCTCAAGTTTGAAATATCCAGTCTCTGGATCCATTCCCTCTAGGGCCAACTCGGCCCTTCATCCTGTCAAAGCAGATAAAACAGAACAGCCTGCAATTTACTATAAAGGGGTCCTTGGGATGAAGCATTTTCATGTCCATAAAGAGTAGACAAGAGGTTCATTTTTAAAGACTCCCATGGAACTTTTCAAAAAGGCACGAATTTGTCTTGTTGCCCTTTGCCAAAATTAATAGGTTTTGGCTGCAAACTTGGAGAGAAGCAGAACAAATAAGTATGCTTTTATCTTATCACATTCAAATGCATATATTTTATTTAATTTATTTGAAGTATATTTTTAAGATATCTTGGATGTCTTAACGGTATCTATATGTTGTGCAAGTTATATTAACATAAAAGAGGCAACCAAGTGTTTAGGCCCATCTTAGGGAGATATAAAAGGAAAATATGAATTATGATCACAGCATTATAGAAAAGAAAACTTATTTTTTCATTCCTAGTATTTTATGTATCAGATTTCTCTAAGTTGATTAACTTTTAAAAATATGTATACACACAGACACACACACACACACACACACACACCTGTGCCTAAATCCACCAGCCTGTACAGTGTTGTGCTGCCTGCCTGCCTTTCCCTCCACATGGCTGTTGCAACAGAAAGCCTTCTGATGATGGAACTGAAGGAGTGGGCTAGAATATAATAAAATACCAGGGATATTCTTTTGAATTCTCTCCTCTACTCCGAGAGTGGGGAGATCTCAGGCTTTGATAGAATGGTGCAATTTTATATTTTCCATTCAACTACTTTAAAAGGTTCATTGTCTTTTAATTAAACTGCAGGGGGAAAAAAGTGGAGATTAAAAGCTGTAGTGCCGTACAGGGGATAGCTTTTAGCTACTAGTCCGTGAGCAGCGATGCCACAATAAAGCAAGATGGAGTACCGCCACAAGTCTTGTGCCTCCAAGCTTCCACTTGTCCGACTGTGGCAGTAATTTGGAGTTAATTTGTGCAGCTTCTCAAATGAAAGACTTTGCGTTTTATCATCTTTGATTCTTCTAGGATCCCTTCCCAGCTGGGCTTTTAGCTCTTCTTTCTTATGGCCCAGTGTGGCTTTTGAACAACTGGATATGATAAGGAGATAAACCAGTTCAGGGAAGGAAGAGTGGACTCAACTCAGAACATGGATATTTCCTCTTCATTTCCTGACTCTCCTTCCCATCAAATGACTCTCTGGCTCAGGTAGTCAGGACCTCCTTCCCATTGCCTACTTTTTGTGGCTCTTGATGAGTGGTAAGAGCCCACCCTTACCTGTCCTGTTGTTGTAATTTTAGCACAGGGTGAGCGTCCAGATCCTTACGGGTTTGGGGATTTCACTCCATGGCAGTTTGTCTTCTTTTTCTTTGTCTCCATGAAGTCATTTATTTTTTTGGCTTTGTGTCTGTTTTTCTCCCTTTTGCCTTCTACTCCCCCATTCTTCCCCAAGTCCTTTAAGCCAATGGGGCTGTGGTGACACCTTCTGGGCAGTACTGGGAGTGAATAATACCCACAAGCTTTATTTTTTGGTTGTTTTTTTTTCCCATGGCACTGTCAGTCTTTGCCCAGATTCTGGCCTGCAATGTTAAATCAAGTTTTGTATTTGGAAATTAATAGAAACTTGAAATCTTAAAAAACATGCAAAACAATCTCTTTGATAAAAGCAATCTCCTTTCATATAAAAAGTTAGGGCATGAGTTTAACTTAAAGTAACCCATAAAATTAAACCAATGGTTATGCTGCCTTATTGAGCTAAGGTTTTGCAACTTGGCTGAGACCTAAATATGCACATTCACATGGTCTTAATCATAGTCTTTTAAAAAATAAGGCTGTTACAATCATTCACAGAGTCTTTTCCTATATATGCTATATTAGGAGTTTTTTTCTTGCTTCCTGGTTGTAGAAAGGTATAAGGCATGGCCCCAATGGAAACATCATTCATCATTGACAGTTGATCTTATTTAGTGCATGGTAAGATGAAGGATTCTCCAGAGCTATTGTTGTCCATCCACCCCGATCTAAAATTTCTAGAAACATCATAAAGCAAAGGCATAATTGCTTTTACCTTCACCCCAAAACTACTCCAAATTGTGGCTTGAAGCATTTGAAATTATAGAGTTTTTCTCTTATGTAGTCAGTATAAGAATGGCAGACATTTAGGGCAAAGGTCCTTAAAGGCAGTAACTGTCCCACATTTACATTTGTGCTCCCTGTACCTAGCATAGTTCTGGCAGGTGGGTGTTTAAATGCTGATAAGATGATGAACAGTTTTTACCTTGGTCTTCACACAGAAATAGGGTATGCTAAAACAATTTTCAAAGAAATCCGTATATGGCTCTCTTAGAGTTGCCGTTAATTTCTCATCAACCATTAGATAACCTTAAAATTCATTAGCATTAGAACCTGATGAAGGCAACTCCAATTTGAGAAGTAAAATTTGGGGGTTGTTTCCCAAGAGGTTGGTATTGTTTTCAGCAGCTGATTATCAAGGTCTAAAGGCACTGGATAGGATGTAAGTTATTGGCTCTCCAATTGGCTATAAAACCAAGCATTTTTCTATTAGATCACCTTAGGGCACTCACAATATGGAAAATACAGAACCTGAAACTTAGAAGGAAAAGGAATGATGATCATTAGTCTCTATGTCCAGTTTTTAAGAATGTTACCATTCACTTTGTCTAAATTCTCTATACTCTTTTTTATTTAGCCTCATATACTCAGTTTATATGTGAAATGTATATTTTATATAAGGACCCAATATCTTTCCTTTGACTTTAAGGTAAAGTCAAAGTATATACTGCTTTTTTTCCCCTCCTGATTCCCATCCATAAGCAGATGGGAGGTTATGTGCATCATAAGGAAAACAGGCTGGAGCTACATAAAAAATAATAATTTAAAAGCAAATGCTTTCATGGAAATAAAACCTAGAATGAAAAACTAAGAGTGGGAAAGAGTTAGTGACAAAATATCACGTACATCTGTGGAGGTGATGGTTTTATTGGGGAGGGGGGAAGGGAGGAGGAAACCAGGAGGAGGCAAAAACACAATTTGGCCTAAAATTGAATTTCTCTGATAAGGAATTTCAGAAGCGGCTTGTCTCATTCACTCAGCAGCAAAATAATCATATGCGCCTTAATAATCTTTATTTTACAGGAGTCCGTTGCCAGGGTAACGGAGTGTAAGCAGGAGAACAGCACCTTGCAGATCACAAAGGCAAATCTGCAGAAAGAAATTTCAGTGAGTCTCTCTCTTCCTTTCCAGGGTAATAACAATTCTTATTTCTCATGCACTACTTTAATAATCTCATTTAAGGATCCTTTTCCCTTTCCCCTTATTCTTGTCTGTCTGAGCATGGACAATAGCAGAAACCTGAAGTTGTCAAGCCCAGTGGGCTAAGCAGAATAACAGATGTAATATCTTTAGCATTTTTATGTAATTACTTTTTATTACTATTTCGCCTCTCTCTCTCCATCCCTTCCCAACCTTG
This sequence comes from Gymnobelideus leadbeateri, assembly GCA_011680675.1. Classification (NCBI taxonomy): domain Eukaryota; kingdom Metazoa; phylum Chordata; class Mammalia; order Diprotodontia; family Petauridae; genus Gymnobelideus; species Gymnobelideus leadbeateri. The sequence continues at coordinate 1,040,643 of WOXC01006572.1, forward strand.
TTGCTATTTCCTTCTCCCTGTGAACCAATCAGATGATAGTATTCCAAATAGCAGGGGTCTTGAGGTGGGGGTTAGTAATTGGTCACATTAATCGTAAATTATTACCTGAGCTTGTCTGCATGGTGATTCTGGCAGGGATTGGGGCGGGGGAATAGGTGGATCCAGAACCAGATCTTTTAGGAAGGGGCAAATTGAATTATGGGCACTAGAATAACGAAGCCTTCAGGCTGAAAGCTGCAGAAAGGATAGTCATCTTTACATATACACATGGAAGGAGGACGGTTGGGGGGAGGGGAAGGAAGCACTGTTAGGTCTTTCAGCTGTCCACTGGGCACAGAGAGCTCAATTAGTTGTTCTGGGAAATTGGTTGATTTGAAATGATTAACAATGAAATTTTTAAAAGTCTTTTTAATAAGGAATAGAGGACTGGCAATAAGAAGGTGACTACCAATCCTCTGGCTGGATGGAGTTTATGACAAGTCTATGACTTATAAATATTTTTCCTGTCGTTATCTCTGCCAAGGGCCATAGCCTCTGAAAGTGAATGTGGAAAAAACTGTAATATTAGACTTCTAGACCTGGCCCAAAAAGAACCCTCATGAAACTAAATATGAAAATCTATATTCAGATGATGGTAAAGGTCTGACTCTAGTCTACAAATGCCAAGAAATTTGGAGTTAAGTCTGCCAATTAATCGTAACTTCCCTACTGCATTCATATAATATAATTGAGGCAATCCTTTCCCTGAAACTATGGAATTAACAGTGATGAAAGGAGGAGAAAGACTGGACTTGGAATCCGGAGAAACCCAGAATGGGGTTTGAATCCCACCATCATTACCTAGTACTTGTGTACCATGGACTAGACATACAAATTCTCTGAGCCTCAGTTTCTCCATCTTTAAAGTAGAAATATAATAGCTATAGTGCCTGCCACACAGAGTCATTGTGAGACGATAATATATATTAAAGCACTTTTCAAACTTTAAAAAACTATATTAATTTCAGCTACTGTGATTATTATTACTTTAAATCCAATTCAATTTAACATGTGTTAAGTACCTCCTCTTTATAATCATTTTCTCCCCAAATACCCTTACCACCCCTCTTATTGTTCTTTGATGGCACACTACAAAAGCACTTGAAATGCAATTCATTTAAAGATCCTTTAAAACACATCATGGATAAAACAAAACACAACAAAGCAAACAAAAAAAATAATAAAGTCAAAGAAGGCCAAGCAATGGAGCCTGATTATCATAACAAGTATAGGAAGAAAGTACCATGATAGAACTTGAAATAGTCCTCCTCTATTTTAAAAACTTGAGAAGGGTCAACTAGAGAGAGTGTAAAGGCAAGAAATCCTAGAATGAGTTTTAAACTCAAAAGCCATTTTAATCAAGGAAAAACTTGATTTACTAATGTTTCTAATTGAGACAGTAAACATTCTGTTAAAAGTGCAGCAGAATGCATCTAGAATCCTTGCCAAGACATCACTCATAAGGCATAAAGGTGTCCTTTAATGATTTTGCAAACTTAGCAAGACAAACTGAATTTGATTTGATCATCTATACCAATGTAGAAATATCATAGCTCGGGGCGGCTAGGTGGCACAGTGAGTAGAGTGCTGGCCCTGAAGTCAGAAGGACCTGAGTTCGGATCCGGCCTCAGACACTTAATGCACACACAAACAAAAAAAATCCTAGCCATGTGACCTTGGGCAAGCTACTTAACCCCAACTGCCCTCCAAAAAGCTAAAAAAAAAAAAAAAAAAGACAAAAAAAAAGAAATATCATAGCTCAGATGGAGCTTCACAAGAATCAGATCTTGGTCAACTTGGTAGTGAAAAACTTAAAAACATGAATGATTCCTCTTTGCTACTTCTTTCTGATAATAAAAATAATAAATGAAATTTATTTTGTGCTTTTATGTTTGCAAAGGGAATTATATACATTATTTCACTTGAGTTGTCATAGAAACCCACGGAAGTAGGTACTGCATATACATGTCATCTCTGTTTTGCAAATCTGGGAACTGAGACTCAGAGAAATTAGGTGGCATGTCCATGGGCATGCTACTGCTAAACATTCTTTGTATCGTAAATATAAGATCTTTGCAAAATCCGTTAGCAGATTTTAAATTGCCAAAACCCAGAATTGGGCCTTGGAACCCTTGTTTTTCCTGACCTCAAGTCATATACTACTTCTACTATACTGTGCTGCAATCAAAGGGCAGGCATGGTCATTCCTCTCCTCCTGTCCTTTTATTCCTCTCCAGCTTCCATTTTCTATGAAAATAACAATAGTTGTACTGAGCAGATAACAGCACATCTATTTTTAGAATTTAAACCTTGAACTCCAGTAAATGACAGCCACCAATAATTCCAGGCTTCTATTTAACTCACTTATGAAAATGAATGGATGATTGGCAAATGTAGCTGTGGAGGCAGGGAAATAGTTTTCCCCTCATGTTCCTACCTCAAGGTCGTTCTCAGGAGATACTCCAGCTATACCTCTTCTTTATATAGAAGAGTTCCTCTGACTGTATGATGACAGTTGCAGCAGCCCAACTCTTGGAGAGTTGGGGAGACAGAATAAAATGGGATAACATCCAGCTACCTCCTGTCCCCAATTTTCCATGGCCTTTATTCAATTAGGTGCCACTTCCACCCCCTCAGCTGGGCTTTACTTTTGATGCAGGTGGTTTTGGAGCTATGCACGAAGACTTTTGACTGTGGACATCTCTTCTTTTGAATGTCCACTTTAGCTAGTTGTAGTCTATTACTAGTTGTAATCTATGCTCTGTCCCCTTCTGAGACAATGACTGATTTGATATTTACCTGCTCTCTCCTACCTTATTTGGATTAATGGAGATATTAGTTCAGATAACTGAACTAATCACAGGTTAAGCAATAGTGAAAAAGTAAAGGACAAGAAAGGGATCTATACACTAGGTCACATACTCCCTAGTCAGATGGAATTTCTTGATTTAGAAGGATATCAATAAATTCTCTATGTTTTACAGTAAGGAGAGGTCATCTGAAATAGGTCTTATATGTTGATGAAGTCTTACACTTCGTAGGTAAGCAGCTACCCTTGCAATCTATTACTATAACTTCAGGGTGGGTCCTTGGGGCTCCAAAGGAGATTCTTAGGCTTAGAAGTCACATCTATGCATTTGATATCTAACAGGATGATTCTGTATAGAGAGGAAAGAAAGTTAATGACAGAGGAATGAATGGATGAAGAATGAAACTTTGAGTTAGGGAACAAAGGTAATGATGATATATCAACAAGATTGAACTTTGAGGGAAAGTTGGTAACTAGAAAACAAGGAGATAGAATCTCTATGATTTAATGAAAGTGGTGGTGTCATCCACCTTCTGTCTTTTCCATCAGAACAATCCCTTTAATTTCACTTTAAGAATGTTATCTTATCCTAACCTTAAGGGAGGTAGAGTGTGGATAGCAGAAATGTTTCCTAAGGTCATTGCAAATCAAAGTTTCTGGTTGGAGCTAGATTCTTGGAGCCTATCCTTATGCTTTCTTTTTCTATGATCAATTTCTTTGAATGAGACTTTGCAACATAAGTGAATTTACAAATGATAAATATTCTGTGTAAAAACACTTTTTATTCATTAGTTAAAATTAATTTGCTTTTACATAAGTGTAAAATATTAGTTACCCGTGTAGAAATGGTAAAGAAAATATCTATGCATATTCCCACATATTTACTACAATATCACATAATTAAAGAAACTGGCTAAGAGGCTAATTTTGGTTGACCCCCTTGTATAGGTTACTTAAAACACTGTTATCTGGGTTTTTTTATATATATATATATCTTTGAGCATAAAAGTAGCCAATTATCCTCACTGCTTGCTATTTCTTAGACATGTTTAGTTGTATATAGGCTCTCAGCTGCCTGTAGTTTGTATCAAGCCCTATGGTTAAGGTCAAGACGTGATTGAGAGGAGAAAAGAAACTTGAATTATTTTCTTTCTCTCCTCCTTTTTTTCCATCATTGTTGATGCCACTCCCATGAGAGAGATTTAGGAAAGGAAGCAAGCTTAGTTTGGGACAAAAAGAGCTATGAAAGGTATCCCAAAACAGTCTCTAACTCGTGGAATTTCAGGAAAATTGGGAATCCTCCAAAGCCAGAATGAGAATGGCATTCCACCTTTCTCATCCCACCTAAAACCTTTCTTACAAAGGTCATGTGCTTAAGAAAGTACAGGGTATCTTTTGACTGTACCTATGCCTGGAAAAAATGATAATACAATTACTGTTTTGAGAAAAAAACAAACCTATTAAAAGCACATTTTGGTTAAAACTGAGCTGAAAACTTAGTCTTCATATTCTTAAAACTGATTTAAAAAAAAAAAAAGATTGAATGTAGCTTTATCCACTTAGGCATCAGGCATTGCCTCTGTTTCTTCCCTTCTTTCTCTCTCTTTTTCCTACTTCCTTTCTTTTTCATGAAATAGCAAGTAGTTGAATGCATTTCAATAATTTGATGTCAGTAAACTGACATGCAAGTTGTCAGCTTGGCTGTAGAGTTTCAGCCCAGTGCAATGTGTAATGGCCAAAATATGTTAAATCTTCCAAATAGGATTTATACTAGAAATGCTGTCAACCAACAATAGGGCTAAGTAACTGCTTGCAGTGGTAATAATCACCTGTCCAGTTTTCCCCAACTTAAGAATCATAAACCAAGGACTTTCAATGTGAAGTCAGAAAATCAGACAACAAGAAATTTGGCATTTAGTAATGACTTGGGCTTCGTTCATAAGCAGAAGACATTTTCCCATCAAAGACAGGACAGACAGGCTTGTGAGACTCATTTCTATTGTTGCCCCTTTGGGATATGTGTTAGGGCTGCTACCGCCTTCATTTTGGGTAATATTTTACCTTTACAAATAATCTTTGAAAAGATCTGTAAACTTAATGGGAAGGATGGAACAGCGGAAATAAATTTGAGGAGGTCAAGTAAGTGATATCTGAATGATATTCATCTTTTCTCTTTCTAAGTTTTTATTTTATCATCATTTGCAGTTAACATTTGTTGGATTCATAGCCCTGAAGGAATTTTCAGTGATCACTACATGCTTCTTGCCTTCAAGGGGCTTATAATTAGGCCATTTTTTTTTTAGCAAGTTAGAATTGTTTTTTGCTGGAGGACTTTCCACTTCCAAAGGCTTTGAAGGAACATAGTTATACTACTCTTTGTGCTTTTCCCACCATTCCAGGAGTGTAGGGCTTGGAAATGAGTGTCTTCATAATACCTTAAAAGGACCCCTTAGTAATATGACCACTATTCGATTGCCTCACTTCAAGGTAGTTGCTGTTACTTAAGTATGTTTCTTAAAAGATTTATAATTCCATCCATTTTTGCACTGTCTTCCCCATAGAAGGGCAATGAAATAATAGTTGGTCTTTCAGAGTGGCTGTGAGCTAAAAATTCATAATCAATGTACCCAATTGGTGATGAGCCTGTTTGAACTTTGCTAGGTTGACCTTCAGACAACATACATACATACAGTCCTTTATCTCTTACCTTACATGAGTGTAATAGCTTCTCATCTCTCCAATTCATCCTTCAAATGGCTTCTAATCTTCATAATGAACAGGTCTGATCACATCTGATCACAGCACTCTCTTTCTCAAAAACCTTACATGGCTCCCTATTATGTCTAGGCTAAAATTCGAACTCAGAATCCCTGAATTAGAAGGGGCTACAGAAACTAGTCCAACCCATCTCTTCTTCATCATCTCCTCTTCATCATATCCAGGGTATAGTCAAGCAGCCTTTATCAGAAACCTCCAGTGAAGGAAAACTTACCATCTCTCAAGACAGCCCAGTCTATTTTTGGTTAGCCCTTAATCTCGGGAAGACTTGATTTACATCTCACATACATCCAAGTTTCTTCAACCTTCTCCCATTGCTTCTAAATTATGGCAATCTCCTGGGGATTAGCAGGACAAGTCTAATCCCTTTTCCAGTGTTTCAAATGATTTCTTATGTGTAATTGACATCATATTGCTCACCTTCTCAATGAGTAAAGGAGGGATAGATTGAGGGAGAAAATTTGGAACTCAAATTCTTTTAAATGAGTGTTAAAGATAAATAGATAACTACTTTTCCATATTATTACAACATACCATAATTGCTATCATGTGCCCCCTATCCTTTTTTCCCTTCAGGCTAAATACCCCCAGTTCCTTCACACACCCAAATATGATATGAGATTCTTTACCATGGTGTTTGCCTTGCTTTGGACACTAGCTTATCAATGTCCTTGTTTAAAATGTGACATTCTGAATGAACTATAGTACTCCACATGTGATTTGACCAGGACAAAGTATAGCAAAACTACAACCATCCTCCTTTATCTAGACACATGCTTCTGTTTATGCAACCTCAGGTCACATTAAGATTCTTGGCTGCTGGGGTGGCTAGGTGGCATAGTAAATAGAGCACTGGTCCTGGAGTCAGGAGGACTTGAGACCAAATGTGGACTCAGACACTAAACACTTACTGGCTGTGTGACCTTGGGCAAATCACTTATCCCCAATTGTCCTGCCTTCCCCCCTCCAAAAAAAAAAAGATTCTTGGCCATCTGTCATTGTTGATTCATTGAGTTAGCAGTCTACTAAAACCTTCAGGTCTCATTTGTTTTTATTTGTCATTGACACTGCTAGTCACTTTTTCTCTCATGATTTTTGTCTTCTCTACAGCTGCATCTTCCCTATTTCCTTTACTGAATCATCTGTAATGACTATATCACATGCCTGAATTGTGGGTGTACCCCAAGGCTCTGTTCTGAGTTCTCTCTCCACTTTCCACTGGCCTTTCCATTCCTCCCACAATGACCTAATCAGTTACAATGAGTTAAATTATCATCTCGATGCAGATGACAGATATTTATCCAGCCCAAGTCTCTCTTTCTCCTGAACTTCAGTCCCCCATCACTAATCGCATATTGGACATTTCCTCCTGGATGTCCCAAAGACATTGTAAATTCAGCATATTCCAAATGGACCTCATTATGTTTCCACTGAAACCTGGCCCTTTTCCAAACTTTCCTGTTCCTGTCAAAGATGCCATCTTCCTTTCAGTCTCTCTAGTTTGTAATTTTGGCATTTCCTTGGACTACTCTCTCTCTCTCTTCTCTCTCTCTCTCTCTCTCTCTCTCTCTCTCTCTCTCTCTCTCTCTCTCTCTCGTCTCTCTCTCTGTCTCTCTCTGTCTCTCTGTCTCTCTCTGTCTCTCTGTCTCTCTGTCTCTCTCTCTGTCTCTCTGTCTCTCTGTCTGTCTCTCTGTCTCTCTGTCTCTCTCTCTGTCTCTCTCTCTGTCTCTCTCTCTGTCTCTCTCTCTCTCTCTCTCTCTCTCTCTCTCTGTCTCTCTCTCTCTCTGTCTCTCTCTCTCTCCCCCTTTCCCCCAGTGGTGTGCTGGTAAATGTTTAACAATTAACTCTCAAAAAAAAGTACATAAAATGCATTTTAAAGTTAGATCTGCATCATTACCATTTTATCCATCATTTTAAATGTAGAAATCAACAAAACAGTATACACAAGCCTTGATTCATCGTGTTTGCTGATTTCCACAGCATAAGTGCTCACACTGAAAATTACAAATCAGCTCTTATAATCTGGCTCCAGCACACTTCTGCCCTCACCCCACCTACCCAATTAATTGTCCAGTTTTACTGTTTCTGTCTTCACATCTCTTGTATCTAACCCCTTCTCTTTACACACATAGTAACCACCTCAGTTCACCCCCATCACATCTTGCCTCTTAAATGGTCTCCCTGCCTAATGTCTTTCCCCAGTCCAGTTCATCCTACATACCACTTCCAAAGTGATTTTCCTTAAACTCAGATTTGAACATATCATGCCCAAATTCAAACAACTCCTTTGGTTCCCTATTCCCTCACAGAGAAAGTATAAAATACTTTGTTTAGCTTTTAACATCCTTTACAATCTGGCCCCCAACCTATCTATATGCCCTCCTTGGTCATCGCTCCTCCTTCCATATTCTGTGTTTCTGACAACCTGGCCTTTCCATTCCTCCCACAAGACCCTCCATCACTCATCTCTCTGCCTTTTCTGTGGCCATCCCATGTGCCTTAAACATATTCCTTCCTTCCTTCCTTCCTTCCATCTTCTAGTATACATCTCTTCCCTTAAGATACTGCTCAGCTACCATTTTCTGCATGAAGCCTTTCCTGACCTCCCCAATTGCTCGTGTCCTTCCCTAATTTACATTTTACTGCTTTGTGTTTACTAACTTTATTTTTATTCTGATTATACTTCTATAGGTTGTTGCCTTCTCCATTAGAATGTAAGCTTTTTGAGAATATGGATTGTTTCTTTGTATTTATGTCTCTAGCCCATAGGGACTTAATAAATTCTTGTTGATTTTATTGAGTGATTTATAATTTGTAGCTCATAAGATCTCTATGTTAAATATTAAAATATTTCTCCCAGATTTAATTCATACAGACTGCTGTCTAACCATGCCTCCCCTCCCCTTTCCTGTGCTTATCTAGTTGATTTCTTTTTAAATGATGTAGGACTTTATGTTTATCCCCTTTAAAATTAATCTTATTTAATTCAAGCAGCAATAAGAGTATTTAAACTGGCATCTGTATAGTACATTAAAGTTTGCAAAACTCTTTATATATATTATCTCATTTGTGTCTCATGGCACAAAGAGAAGCAGGTAATGTGGCTCTTACTACAGAGGAGGAAACAGACTCAGAGTTGTTAAATGATTTGTCCAGAGTCACACAGCTAGAAAGTGTTAAAAATTCTAGTTTGTCAATCAACAAATCAGCAACCTACTATGTGGCACATGCTATACCAAGAGAAGAATGAAGTAGTCCTTGTTCTCCAGGAGATTACACTCTATCGGGTCGGATACCACATACACAATAAATAGAGACAAGCTGCATATGAAGCAAATGAAAGTTAATTTGAATTGGAGGCATTAGTAGCTGAAATGATCAGGAAAAGCCTCATGTAATGTCATGGCTTGTTGTTATTGGTGGTGGTCTTTCATTTTTGAAGAAGATGAATGACTTCAGAGGATGATGTCTTGACTTGCTCATGCATTGGATTTGAGTTAGCAGAGTTGCACAGTCATCAGTCTCACTCTGTCCTCTAAACCATCGAGGTCTAATGGCAAGACAAAAGTTAGGATGACTTCAGTGACCCTGGGATGCAGTCGATGACCTTGGCCTTTCTAAATTAAGATCATTTCCCAGGCCCCAATTTGTCTGAAGCAACACCCATTCAATGACCAAGGTAAGAATTGAGACAGAAGATAGTTTATTGCATAAACCAAAGACAAAATCGCTTCTGTTTCTTTCTCCATTGAACTTTATTCAAATGCCCTCTACTATGCTTTCCCCTTCTAGTTCCTGAATTCCTTCACATAGTAAATTAAGATTCGAAGGAAGGTAAGGGTTCTAAGAGCTGGAGGTGAAGAATTATGGCATTCCAAGCATTGGAGACAGACTATGCAAAAAAAAGATGTGGGACATGGAACCTCATATAAAGTACAAGAAATCTAGTTTGGCTGGAGCATTGAGTGCATGAAGAAGAAGAATGTACAATAAGCCTGGAAATGTAGCAAACAAGGGGATTTTATTTGATCCTAAGGGTCATAGGAAGCCACTGGAGTTTATTAAGTAAGGGAGTTACATGTCCAATTTATGCTTTAGGAATATCACTTGGTAGCAGTGTGGAGAAGAAATATGGCAACACAAGTCTTCTAGCTACAATCCTAGAACTCTTTTCTACTGCATTTTGTGGGTCTCTCAAACAAAGAGAGGAGGGGGAAAGTATAGAATGGTTAATAGTTAAATTTGGTTGAAATGTATTATGTATGAAGGGGAGTAATAGAAATAAGACTGTAATGGTAAGATGATACAAGACCCTAGAAAGCTTTGAATGCTAAGTCTTCTAAGTCCTTGGCAAGAAATAGAAGACCTTAGGGAGAGGGGGGAGGCTTGATGCCTCCTACCAGTTAGGAGTCTACAGCAGTAATTCAGGGGAGAAGAGATAAGGACCAGAACTTAGGTAATGGCAATATGAATGGAGAAATGGGAACAGGTGCTATGGATGTTGTGGAGGTAGAATTGACAATACTTATCAACCGATTGAATAGGTTGGGTGAGGGAATATGAACAGCTGCTGACATTGGAGCTGTGAACCTGGGAGCTTGGAGGGATAGTGGCATTCTCAACAGAACTAAGTAAGTCCAAAAAAGGGGTGGGTATATTGGTGTTCAGTCATTAGAGTCATGTCCAACTCTTCCTGACTACATTTGGGGGTTTTTCAGCAAAGACACTGGAGTGATTTGCCATTTCCTTCTCCAGCTCATTTCAGAGATGAAGAAACTGAGGTAGATAGGCTTAAGTGACTTGCCTAGGGTCACACAACTAGTAAGTGTTTGAGTCCAGATTTGAACTCAGGAAGATGAGCCAGCACTCTGTGCACTATGGTGCCACCTAGATGCCTAGGGAAAGAGAATAAATTCTGGTTATTTTAAGATATCTACCATTCTTGTCCTTGTTTTTCCCAGTGCCTAGGGTTAAAATCCTCATTCTTGGGTGCTTATGAAGCCTAAATTCAGTAATCTTTGTGTACTATGATCCAACCAGACCCAAATCCAACTTAGCTGTCCTCTTGTCTAGCCCATTCTCTGCCTTGTCCTCATGGATAATATGAGGGGCCTTATTAAATAGTTTGCTAAAATCTAGGTAAAATACACATACATATATGTCTTTGTGTGTATACTACATATACATACATACATACATACATACATACATACATACGCAGACACACAAATATACGTAAATTCCTTTGGTCTACCATCCTTATACACCTATACAGGAATAAAAAAATTTTTTAAAAAAGAGGAAACAAGCTTAGTCCAGTCTGACCTTGAGGATGACGCCATTCTGACTTGTTTTGTTCACTGTTTCCTTTTTTAGATTTTCACTCAGCATCCCTGGGATAATACATTCTCGAATTTTGCCACCACTCAAAGTCAGTCTCAATGGCCTCAGAGTTTGCTGACTCCACTCTCTTCCCCTCTCTAAAATCTGGATAACATCCTCTGACAATGGGTAAATAATTACAATGGTCAGTTCTTTTAGGACTTTGAAATGAAGTTCCTCTGGGCCTGCTGAGTTAAACTCAGCCAAATCTAGGTCCTTTCCCTCTCCAATATTTTTTATGGAATCCATAATTTCATTGGTGGAAGGACCTCCTGCTATGGAAATAACCTCTACTGATGCATATTGGCAACTTTGCTTTATAGTCTTGGATTGTTCCGGGGCCCTCCAATGTCCCTAAGATCTTCTATTTCTTGCCAAGGACTTAGAAGACTTGGCATTCAAAGCTTTCTAGGGTATTATATCATCTTACCATTACAGCCTTATTTCAATTACTCCCCTTCAAACATAATACATTTCAACCAAATTTAACTATTAACCATTCTATACTCTTCTTCTCCTCTCTTCATTTGAATGAGAGAGCCACATAGTGCAGTAGAAAAGAGTTCTGGGATCATAGCTAGAAGGCTTGCATTGAGATTCATATTACTATCAGAGCTATTCCTCAATTGATAAATGGTCAAAATATATGAATAGGTAGTTTTGAAAAAACAATGCTCCACAGCACTACTAATCAGAAAAATACACCTTAAAATATCTCTAAAGTTCTATCTCACAGTCAATAAATTGATGAAATTAACAAAAAAAGAAAAATAACAAATGCTGGAGGACGGTGGGGAAACATTCAGATTAATCCATGGGAACAATTTGGAATGCTGCCCCAAAAGGTATTCAACTGTGCATAAACTTTGACCCAGCAATACCACTACTAGGTCTATCCCCCAAAAGAGTTCAAAGAAAGAGGAAAAGGACCCATATGTTTATAGCTATTCTTATGTGGGAACAAAGAAATGGAAACCTAGAAGTTACCCATCAGTTGGGAAATGACTAAACAAAGGCATGCAATGGAATACTATTGAAATGATGTAAGAAATGATGAAGATGGTTTCAGAGAAACTAAGGGCATCTTGGATGGACTGATGCAGGATGAAGGGAGCAGAACCAAGAGCACAATTTATATAATATCAACAACATTATAAAGACAAATAACTGAAAGATTTAAGAACTCTGATCAATACAATAACCAACCACAATTCTAGAAGACTCTTATCAAAACACAATACCCACCTTCTGACAGAAAGGTAATGAACTCGGGGTAAAGACTTAGAATGTATATATGTACGTGTGTGTGTGTGTGTGTGTGTGTGTGTGTACACACATACATGCATATGGAATGTTTGAGTATACATATGTGCATGTAGGTATATGTATGTGTGTACATGTATGCACATGTATATTTAATGATCAACATAGTTATTTGTTTCCATTGACTTTTAATGAATAAGTGAAGGAAGCATTTATTAAGCACTTTAGCTCTGTGTGCTACGTGCTAGAGATACAAATAGAAAAAGATAGCCTTGCTCTAAGGGACTCACATTGTAATATGGAGACAACCTATATGAACACCTTCAGTGTTCAGTGAGTCAGATGGAAAGGTTTCATGTTCTTTAGGTACAGCAGCAAAATAATTTTAATGTCTCTTCTTGAATGTCACTTCCACTGATCAAATGAGATCAGTTTCTGGATGTTGGGCCATTTGACAGTGCCAAGGACTCTGGTCACAAGAATTTTCTTTGGAATCTTTGGTAGCACCCACAGGAGTCATTACCAGGCTGTGCTATGTCTCCACAAGGGTTTTTCCCAGGATAATACCTGAGGGTACTGGGAGTTTTGCCCTTCCCAAGACTTCTGTGTTTGGGATCCTAAGCTATCTCCATCCCGGTCTGAAGGGAGATGGTAGTTAAGGTTGTGGTGGTGGTTTGGCTTGCCTGGAACATGCTATCTCTCCCTCAAGGTGCCTTTGGTGCTTCAGTAAGGCTGAGCTGTCCACTGTGTGTAGCCGTTGTTAGGGATGTCTGGCCCCTCCTTCATAGGACTTGCTTCTCTGGGTGATGGCTGTGAAGGCTGGCTAAAAATAGGACCAGTGTTCTGGGAGGACAGTGCCAATTCCAAGACTCCTGTGCCTATCTGCCTATTGGTGGAAGTTGGTCAACAATTGTTGCTGGTGGTGATGAGGAAAATGGTCCCCTTCTCCAGTGCTTTCTGTGAATGTGATGGCTAGGCTGGAAGCATTTCTTATGATTTGGAGGAGTGGCTATACACAAGACTCTTGGGCTCAGGGTCCTGGACTCTCTCCATCAGGACCGGAGAGGAGGTGATGTTCATGATGGTTTGACTTGTCTAGAACTGCCAGCCTCTTCTCTCCATCAGGGTGCTAGCTACATAAACTAGGCTAGCTATCAGTAATTATATGACTATGCATATTTGTTACAGGGTTTTTGTTTTTATTTTGTTTTGTGGGAATGAGATAGTAGAAGGAAGAGAAGGTAGATTTCCATTAATTGAAAAAATAAATTTAAAAAATTCATATTACTCAAGATGATCTTAGGTAAGTCACAAACACTCTAGGCTTTAATTTCATCATCTGCAAAATGGAAAATTTAGAAAAAGGCCCCTTCTGGCTCTACATATATGTTGTCTACAACTGAAAAGCATTTTATCCTCCTCTTTATCTGCTCAAGTCCTTTTCTGACTTCATATCAACTCAGTACCACCCCCTCCGTGAAACTTTTCCTGCTGTCCTAGATAGTAATAATCCTTCCTCAAATCTTTTAAAAATATTATTGATACATTTTACATCATTTTTATTTCTGAGCACATTCTTCTTCCATTCCCTACCTAGCAAGCTACCTCTTATAACAAAGGATCAAAAAAGTAATTCAGCAAAACCAACCAATACTTGTGATAGTAGTATTGCTCTATATGCAATATTCTGCATCCATAGACATTAACTTCTTGCAAAGATGGAAAAATATGCATTTTCTTAACTATTTTCCAGAACCAAGCTCCTTGGTCATAATTTTATGTATAACATTCAGATAATTTTATGTCACCTTTGCATTTGTATTATTGTAATGAATGTCTATGTTGTTTCTTGGTTCTGCTTACTTGACTGAATCAGATCACATCAGTCTTCCCATACTTCTCTGAATTCTTCATATATATTCTTACAACATGGTAATATTCCATTGTATCCCTGTAATATAATTTGTTTCACCTCAATTTTGGGGAAGGGCCCAGACCAGCCAATCTTCATTCCCTTCTCAGCTGTGCTTGGGACCTTCCAAATTTGCTGACATCCATCTTCTCCCAAGGGTCTTCTGCCTTTTCAGTTCTCTTTTATATGTTGAGTTCCTCCATTAAAATGTAAACTCCTTGAGGGCAAGTATTTTCTTACTTCCTTGCTTATATTTGTTTCCTCACATTTAGCATTGTGGCTGGCCCTTAGTAAACATTTAATAAATACTTGCTGCCTTACATCTAGTGATTCCCCTATATGGACTTTGTTTTCAGTTCAATTCAGTAAATATTTTTAAGCAGCTCCCCTGAGCCAGGCATGGTGGCAAACTCTGGGGGTGCAAAAAAGAAGCAAAAGACAGTTCCTGCCCTCAAAGAGTTTATATTTTAATGGGGGAGGGGGAGGGAGAACAATATGCAAACAAATATATACAAAGAAAGCTACTTACTGGACAAATAAGAAATAATTAACAAAGGGAAAGCACTGAAAGTAAGAAGGGCCTGGGAAGGCTTCCTTTAGGAGGTGGGATTTTAGTTGAGACTTAAAGAAAACTGGGGAGGTCAGTAGTTTGAGTGAAAAAGGGAGAGCATTGCAGGGATGGGGGGACAACCACAGCAAATGCTTGGAGCCTGAGAGATGAAGTATCCTATTAGTGGAACAACCAGGAGGTAAAGAGTTAAGTTTTAGGGAATAAGGTGTTAAGAGACTGGAGAGGGAAGAAGGGGCTACGTTATAAAGGCCCTGAATGTCAGAGAGCATTTTGTATTTGCTTCTTGAGGCAATAGGAAGCCACTGGAGTTTACTGAGTAGGGGAGGTAACTTGATCAGAGCTACATTTTAGGAAAATCACTTTAGTGGCAAACTGGAGGATGGATTTGAGGCAGGCAGACCCACCAGTGGGCTATTACTACTGAGTAATAGAGGTGTGAGGAACTGAGGGCCTGACCTGGAGTGGTGGCAGAGTCAGAGGAGAGAAGGGGTTTTCTAGAGAAGGTTTGTTCTTTGTTACCACAAAAATATCACAGTAAAAATGTTGGTATTTATGGGAGTTTTCTTTCTGTCCTCCTCCTTGGAGCATATACTTAGCTCTTTCCCAAATCCCTTCTTTTTAAAAATAAATTATTATTATTTTCTCATTTTACATTGCCTAAATTTCTCCTTGTATCCCTCCCAGGACTCCCTGAGAGCCATTCCATAAAATGAAGAATCTTTTGAGAAAGAAAAAGAGGAAGAAGAGTTGGGGAAACCAACAAAACTATTACCATATAAAAAAAGAACAGGGACTAGTTTTTGTTTTGTTTTATCTTTGGTTCCTCAGTATCTAGCATGGTGCCCAACACATAGTGGACATAATAAACATTTGTTGAATTGAAGAATTTGAATTTTTTGAAAGAGTAAAAAGAGCAAAATGAATTAAAACTAAGTGGCTTTTGCACCATGAAACAAGGGCTACTGTATATAGCTGCCAAAGGCTAATGCTTATATTCATTTTGCATCATTGGCTTTTGTTTAGTGTATGGATCAGAGAGTAAAGGATGGTTTGAATAAATATTGAATTTCAAAAGTGCTCACACAGGCTCTGGATTATGCCATGTATAAGACATACAGATGAAAGTGACACAGTTTCTCCCCTCATGGAGTTTATACTTTTATAGGTTAAGTTTCAATTAGTGTAAAATCATATTAGAAATGTACCCGAGCAGCTAGGTGGCAGAGTGAATAGAGCACTAGCTCTGGAGTTTGGAAGACTGACTGATATTCAAGAGTTCAAATCCAGCCCCAGACACTTACTAGCTTGGCAACTGGTCCCACCACTTTCTGTCAAATAAAAGTAGAAGAAATGGAAGCAGTGTCAGATTTTATATTCTTGGGCTCAAAGATCACTGTAGCTGGCGACTTCAGTCATGAAATTGAAATATACCTGCTCCTTGGAAGGAAAGCTATGGCAAACTTGGATAGTATACTAAAAAAGCAGAGACATCACCTTGTCCACAAAAGTTTGGATAGTCAAATCTATGGTTTGTCCAGTAGCAATGTATGGTTGTGAGAGTTAGACTATAAGGGAAGCTGGGTGCCATAGAATCAATGCTTTCAAATTGTGGTACCAGAGAAGACTTTTGAGAGTCCCTTGTATAGAAAGGAGAGGAAATCAGGCAGTACCTAAAGAAATTAATTCAGACTATTCACTGTAAGGTCAAATACTGAAGCTGAAGCTTAAATACTTTGGCCACATAGTGAGGAGATGGGACTCATTAGGAAAAAAAAACCTGATGTTGGGAAAGATTGAAGGCAAAAGGAAAAGGGGACAGGGGAGGATGGGATGAATAGATGGTGTCATAGAAGCAACGAACATGAGCTTGGACATACTTTGAGAGATAGTGGAGGATAGAAGAACCTGCTGTGCTATGTTACATGAGGTCGTGAAGAGTCGGACAAAACTGAACAGCAACAAAAAGAAATGTACAGTTATAAGGAAAATGCACTAAGATTTAGAAGCAGCTATTAAATGGGTAATCTTCCTGTTGTCCTATATTGTACTTTTAGCTGCACTATTCACTGTAAAATAAGTTATATTCCTAGGAAATGGGGAACTCTTGATTCTGGTCATTGAAATAAGAAAGGACGAGAAAAACCACACCTTAATTGGCCTAGAGTGTTTTCTGTGTACTTCCTCATATCCTACTGTGCAAGGTTCTATTAGGAACAAAAGAATCGTGTTATCCATAATAATAATAGCTCAGTTATAAAGCACTTTATAGTTTATAACGTGTGTTCCTAGAACCTCTGAGAGGTATATATGGCAGCTACGTGGTACAATAGACACAGCAGGCAATCAGGAAGACCTGAATTTGAGTCCTAGCCATGTGTCTCTGAGCAGGTACTTTACATGTCTCTGTGACTCAGTTTCCCCTTCTGTAAAATGAAAGATACTGATGACACCCATCTCACAGGCTTTTTGGGAGGGTTGAACGTAACGTCCTTTGAAAAACTTAAGGCACTACATAAATGCTGTTACTGTTGTTCTTTTTCCCATTTTAGAGATGAAAAAACAAAACAAAACTAAGACTTAGGAATGAACTTGCCTGGTGTTAAATGGCTGACAAATAGTGGAACTGAGATAAAAAATCATAAGATGTGGTCATTGTCCTCAGGCAGTTTACTAATTAACTAAGAAGCCATGATGGAAAATAAAATTGAATAAAGTAACCTGTAAGTGTCACAGTGAGTAAAACATTGGGTCAGAAAGTACAAACTTCCTCCCCAGAGAATTAGGAGCAGTGTGACCCTGGGCAAGTCATTTCATCTTTTCTGTGCCTCAGTTCTTCATCTGTGAAATGGGGATATATACCTCTCAAGGTTGCTGTGACAATCAGCCAAGATACTATAAAGTGCCTTGCCAACTTTAGAGTGCTATATAAATATTAGGTATTATTATAAGTGCTATGAAAAATTGTGCTTTCTAAGCAATGAGTGTTGATATACTCTAGGAAGGCATCGGGGAAGAAGTAGTACTTAAGATAGGCCTTGGAATCTGGGCTTATACTATATTTTCCCACTGCCCCTTGGTGGATACATTTCTTTTAAAACCCATTAAGCCACTGACTGGGTCATGGGGTGTGGGGGGGGGTTGTTTCCTGTTGAAATACCAGTAGTTCACAATAATAATACAAATAGTAAACAATATGTGGTGCTTTAAAGTTTCCAACACATATTATTCACAACAACTCTTGTCTTATAAATTTTATAGTCCACATTTTGCAGATGAAAAATTTATTGTTCATAGATGATGAATCATTTGCCCAGGGTCACACGGCTAGGAAGTATCTGAGTAAAGACTTAAAACCAAGTCTTCATAATTCCCTTTTCACTAGATTATGCTCCCTTACGAGGCATAGATATCTAAAAGTTAGTCACATAGTCAATTTCAGGGAGAAAACATGACCAACATTCTCGCTTCTCTGTATGCATGAAGTACTTTTCAGTTTTTTTAGAAGAAAATTACTAAGTAGTTCATAAGGTATTTTGATTTTTAATGCCTGATCAATTATTTCTACATTATTGATAGATTTGCAGCTAATGATCAATTCCTTTTTTCCCCTTTGCTTCCATCTTTACTCAAAGACCAAAAGAGTCAGGAGAAAAAGTTAGTGTGGTTCTACTGAGATTGGAGGCGGTTGAGATAGGGGGTACTTGCCAGACCAAAACTTCCTGAGCTAAAAGCTGAGTCTTCTAGCAGCTATAGAAAGAACCGAGATTAAACAAATCATTTGATGCTACTATCACAGATGAATATAGTCTTCTCTTTGCCCAGAGTATTTTGCAGCATATACCTAGTTAACATAAGCCAGGTTATTATAAACCAGCAGATTCCCTGGATGTCTCTTCTATAAGTTTCTGGATAACTCTCAAACTGAGGGAGGCCTGTTTCACTAAGGTCCCCCACTGGGCAGTATAACACTCACAGGCCTGTTTGCTTCAGTTTTCCCACTTATAAAATAAGCTGGAGAAGGAAATGGCAAACTACTCCAATGTCTTACCAAGAAAATACCAAATGGGGTCAGGGAGAGTTGGACACAAAGGCTGAACAACGAAAGCGAATCCAATAAGGAACATGTCACAAAGTTTACCAAAGATTACTGCTTGCTTAGTATTCAACAAGGGCCTGTCTTGGTTCTCAAATGGTCTTTCCCAATTGGGGAGTTTAGCATGGGGCAGCATGCCAGCAGAGGAAGCAGCTAGGTGGCTCAGTGGAGAAAGCACTAAGGCAGGAGTCAGGAAGACCTACGTTCAAATCCAGCCTTAGCTTTATGACTCTGAGCAAGTCACTTAACCCTGTTTGCCTTAGTTTCCTCATCTGTAAAATGAGCTAGAGAAGGAAATGGCAAACCACTCTAGTATCTTTGCCAAGAAAACCCCAAAATGGGGTCATAGAGAGTTGAACGTGACCAAAAAGTGACCAGACAACAAACCACATCAGGTTGGAAGAAGGAAAATATTTTTATATGTATTTATATGAGGATTTAAATCCTTGTGATAGAAATAGAGTCTACTCACAAAGTAATAGCTACTAAATAAATGCTGACTGTATTACAATCTATCAAGAAATCTGGGTTTATGACATATCCTTTCTTCTTAGTATATGAGGCTACATGAACTGGGAATAATGCAGGATGCCTACTGTATTAAAATTTTTGCTGGTCTTGGGCATCTCTTGCCAGTCTGAAAGTGTAGCCTGGCAAGACCCACTTCAGCATAATTCCTATTAGTAACTCCACTGAAGTGTTAAATGATAAATCCTTTGAAATTTCTTCCTTGGTTGGATAATCCCAAGTTATCCATATTAAGAAAATAAAAGTAGTCCTCTAAGGAGGCAAGGAATGTGGACATTGGCCTATCGTCCACCTGTAGAGAAGAGCCTCAGGCTTTATTTGATTCCCTAGGAAAGGCATTTAAAGCTGCAGCTGACATTTCCCCAGGTAATGCCAGGATGTGTAAGAATGGTGTTATTTTTTCCCATGTAAGTGCATATTTTAAATAAAACTAGCTCGTAATTTTCTTCCTCCTAATCCTGACAACACAGACCTCTTCGTACCTACCACTGGTGAAATATCAGACAATGCTGATTTATTCTCATTGTGGTATATGAGAACAGGCATATTGCTTGTTGTATTTTTTAAGTTATGTCTAAATTTACAGGGAATTGAAATCCTTTGTAAAAGTCATTTCTATCATAGTTTTGCTTTTTGTTAAACTACGACTGATCAATTGGTTGATTTTGGTTTCACTTTGAAAACAAAGACAACTATGAGACTTTTAGCAAATAAATCACCTACCACCAAACCTGAGAACACTTTATGAAGTGTAGAAGGTTTACAAGGAATACATTGAGATGAGACACAGGAGAACAGGATAGTATAGTAAAAAGTGCTATGCTTGGAAGCAAGAAGATTTGAGTTTGAGTTCTGTCCATCATCTACAAGGTTGAGAAACCTCACTTATAATCTCTGAGTCTCAGATTCTCTTTCTGGAAAGGAGAATAATTCCTGTAATGTCTCCATAAATGTAAGCCGTTATTCCACAGTTTTGTAAAAGGAGTAAATGAGGTAATGCAAGTAAAGCATTGTCACTGCAAAAGGCTATAGATTTATAAATATTACCTAAAGCACAGGTCTTACCATGTCACTCTTCTTAAATCTCTGGTGGCTCCCTATTACCCCTAAGTTCAAATGTAAACAGTTCAATTTAGCATATAAAACTCTTCACAACTTGGCCTCTCCCTATCTTTATGGTTTCATTATTCTCCTACAAACCCCCTATAGTACAATCAAACTTGCCTTCTTACTGACAACACTCAATTTCCTGTCTTCATGCCTTTGCACTGGCTGCCCCCTCCACTCCCTATCTGATATGCCCTCCATCTTCAATGACTAAAATCCTCAGTCTGTACAGCACCAAGATGGCAGAGTAAAAGAAAAAAGTATAATGAACTCTTCCTTAAAACTCCTTCAAACAGATCTGGAAAATGGACCAGACCAAATCCTGATGAGGAAATTCAAGAAAAAGTCACAGTGACTCATATTTCCAGCCATGTTAGCATAAGGAGAGAGGCATGGAGATTTGTGGGCACTGGGGACAAGATCTGACCAGGAGGATGCCTTGTATGGAGCACTCCAGCATGGGGAAAATACTTTGGACTAGGGCAAGAAGAGGTCCCAGACCCACAACAGGCCACCTTGATCTCATGCAGTGTGCAAAAATAAATGCCAACTTGCAGTTTTGTGATTTACTACCCAGATCCAGGTCACAGATAGAGGAAGGTACCTGTATCTCAGGGTGGGAGTAGGGAGTGAACTACTAAGGTTACTAAGGCTAGTAAGGTTACTAAGGTGTGAACCCAGCTAAAAGCATATTCAGAAGCAAGTAGCTATGGAGGGGCTTGCACCCCAGGAGCAAAGCAGGGTTTCAGTTTCACCTTTTAGCCCAGTTTGAAGCCTGAAGAGAAATAACCCGACCAGGAATCTTAAACCAAAAGGGAGCCTACAGTTCTATCACTCTGAATGGAGCTAAGCAGCTAGCTAGTAGGGGCTGAATACAACCGCAGTCTATTGTTGCTTGAACCCAAACTCAGATCAAGAATTTGCAGAGCCCAGACTGGGATTGGAGGGGGGGTGGAAGAGGAGCAATCAAACTTTTGCCCTAGATCAGGTCACTTTGGGAAACTGAAAGCTTATAGTTTCCCAGTCTGGAATAACACAGTGCTCAATACCCTCAAGAAAGCAGCATTGGGACTAACCCAGACCTTCTCTTCAGAAGTATACACAGCTTGGACTTAACATTAAGTCTGAGGTCAGGAAGTAGGCTGGATGAATGTGTAACACAAAAATAATTCCAACATTTTTTAAAAAAAGATATTATGTTAACAGGGGCATTGAAGACACAAATTCAGAAGAGAATTACTCCAAAACATCTATAAGCAAAATCCCAGAGAAAAACATAGCTTGGGCATGAATTCAACTAGAATTCCTAGAAGAAATGAAGCAAGAACTTTTAAAGTTCTTTATAAATGAAATGAAAGCACTTAATGGAAAAAAAATTTTAAGGAAAGCAAGATATGGAAGAGAGAATTGTAAAGGGAATTTACAGTTTGGCACAAAACTTTGCCCAAGCAACAAGCTCCCAGAAAACTAGAATGGACCAAACAGAAGCCAAAGACAACATAAGAAAATAAGAAATACTGAAATGAAGTCAAAAGGCTGAAAAAGTAGAAGAAAATATAAGGCGTTTCATAGCAAAAATATCTTACACGGAAAGCAGATTGGAGGGGGAAAAATAAGAATTATTTGACTATCTGAAAGCACAGCCAAAAAAAAAAAAGAATAGAGCCTAGGTATCATATTTTGAGAAGTTTTAAAAGAAAACTATCTAGATATCTTAGGACTAGAGAGCAAAGTAGAAATTGATAGATTTTACAAGTCTGAAAGAAATTGCAAAATGTAAACTCCCAGGAAGATTATAACCAAAATCCAGAGCTTCCAGGTCAAATTAAAAATACTTCAAGTATCCAGAAAGAACTACTTCAGGTGCCAAGGAACCATAGTCAGGATCACACACAATTTAACAGCTACCATTGTGAAAGAGAGGAGAGCTTACAATACGATATTCTAGAAGGCTGAGGACATAGGTTTACAATCAAGAATAACTTACCCACAAAACTGCGTCTAATCCTATGGGGGAAAAATCTTTAATGAAATAGAGGACTTCCAAGTCCTTTATGAAAAGACCAGAGCTGTGTAGAAACTTTGAAGTTCAAACACAGGAGTTAAAAGAAACATGAAAGGTAAATACAAATGAACAATGATAAAGGATTAATCAAGGGTACATTGTTCACATTCTAATATGGGGAAATGATACATGTGTTTTCTCTGTACTCTAGTATCATCAGGGGTCATAGAGGGCATCTAATTAGACAAGGCTTGGGAGTGGTTCTGTTATGTCTTGATTATCTTAAGAGGAGAAGGGGAAAAGGGGAAGAGGAATATATTGGGAGGAAAAAGAAAGGAACATTAGGGGAAATTATTTCACATAATAAATGTGTGCAAATAGACATCTATACAAACAAGAAGAAGGAGAGGGAGGGAGCAGCTGATGAACCTTGTTCTCATCTGAACCAGTCAAAGTAGGGGAAAACATGCATACACATATACTGCTTAATGCACAAATACATTTCACTCAACATGGAAATAGGAGGGAAAGGGAAAAAGGGAGGGTTGGGGTGAGAGACACTGTTGATTACTCTCTCCTCTTAGATAACCTCTCTTCTCTAGCTTGGCATGATTCTATTCTCTCTTGATTCTCCTACTTTCTTGACTTCACAGTCTAAATCTCCATTGTTGGGTCTTCATCTGTGTCATACTCAGTAACTGAGGACTCCTAAACAAGCAAACTCCAACTAAGGTTGTGCAGAAATGTTATAGCTCTGTTTGAGGTGGCAAAGAATGGGAATCTGATGGGGTGCCCATAAACTGGGGGATGACTAAACAGGTTATGTTATATGAATATGAGAAATGACTTATTAGGCTATAAAAAATAAGGAAAGAAGCAATTTTAGAGAAACCCAAGAAAACGTGTGTGAATTGATGCAGAGTGAAATAAATAGAACCAAAAGAACAGTTTATACAGTGGCAACAATATGGTCAAATCAAATGATTTAGGAACTCCGATCAGCATAAGGACCAGCCACTATTCCAGAGGACTAATGATTAAACATGCTACCCACCTCCTGACAGAGAAGTGAAGGACTCAGAGTGCTGAAGATGTGTTTTTTTATATCATCAACATGGAAATTTATTTTGCTTGACTATACATGTTTGTAACAGGAGTTTTGTTTTCCTTTTATTCTTGGGGAGGGGGGAAGGGCAGTGTTAGAGTTGAAGGGAGAGAAGGGAGATTTTTTTGCTGATTAAAAGAGTAAAATATAATTTTAAAAAAGAATCCCTAGTTTCCTTTACTACTTATTAGCTCTAGAGCCCCCTTTTTATGAGGCTTTTCTTGATCCCCCAAGGTCTTCATGTCCTTCTCACTAAAATCATCTTTTAGATATTTA
This sequence comes from Gymnobelideus leadbeateri, assembly GCA_011680675.1. Classification (NCBI taxonomy): domain Eukaryota; kingdom Metazoa; phylum Chordata; class Mammalia; order Diprotodontia; family Petauridae; genus Gymnobelideus; species Gymnobelideus leadbeateri. Next base: position 1,064,511 of record WOXC01006572.1, read on the forward strand.
TTTTATAGCATATATACATGCACGCACATATAAAGTATGTATACACACATCTATGTGCATATATATGTGTGTATATATATGTGTGCATATATATGTGTATATATATATATGTGTGTGTGTGTATATATATATATATATATATATATATATATATATATACACGTGTTGTTTCCCTTCATAAGATTTTCGCTCCTTTAGGGCAGAAACTATTTCAGATTTTTTTTATTACTATGATTTTTGGACTGTTTCACTGTTTTTGTTTGCCCAGCCTCTAGCACAGAAAGTTCTAGCACATAGTAGGTACTTAACAAATGTTTGTTGATTGATTTATTAATTGATATAATAATGTTTATTTATTTGTTTGCTTTTTGGAGGCGAACTGGGGATAAGTGACTTGCCCAAGGTCACATGGCTAGTTTTGTGTTAAGTGTCTGAGGCCGGATTTAAACTCAGGTCCTCCTGACTCCAGGGCTGATGCTCTATTCACTGTGCCACCTAGCTGCCCCCATAATAATATTTTAAAAAAGCATTTCTTACTGATTTAGTTCTTTATTTGTTTGCATAGGGGTAGGGGTGGCAAAAAGTCGAGTAGGAAATATTTAAAAATTGTCATCCTCCGATCAATCACTGTACTCTCCCCAGTGAATTGCCCCAAACACAGCTTAATATTAAAGCAGGAGCATATGGAAGGAATTCTTGAGCCCCTTTTGTTCTCTGAGAGACTGCTTCATTCTTCCAAACTACTTTAACTAGAAAAGGTTTAACCTGGGATTTACTTAAATTTCCAGAAAGGAGGGTAAAGTTGCTGCTTCTTAAATAAGCCATACTATTTTCAGCAACTGAATTAGACAATTCGCTTTTTCCTTCCTTGGTAACCTTCTGTCTTTTGAAATGGAAACTCTCCTGACCCCATGGCCTCAACATTACTGTGAGTAAAACTCTTTTCTAATTACGTTAGTGTGCAGTATATGACTGCATTGCTAATCAGCTTACTAGGGTGAATTTATATCTCTAGGACGGATGTTCATAGACTCTTCATTGATATAATTGCAGCTCAAAACCAGTGGCTAGGGACTTTGGTATTTAAAGGCATAGGTCTGTACATTTTCATTCATATCACTATGCAGCAACAAGAATTAACCAGTGTACATACAACTTTCTGCAATGTTCTTAAATTTTCATCTATTCCATCTACCCAAAATATACACTCTGCCTGATATTAATATTGCATTTATTATATTAACTAGTACTGACTACCAAGAAAGAGGAGAAAGTATCCTTGTTTGATTCTGTTTTATCTTAATTTTTTTAATCACAATATGACTGTTGCTAGCAATTGTCCAGTGTCTCTCCTCCCCTTCTTGGGCTAACCTCCTTGAGAAAGCTGTCCACAAGCAATGCCTTCACTTTCTCTCCTCTCACTTGCTTCTAATGCTTCCACATTCTGTCTTTTAGTGTCATCATTTAACTGAGACTACCCTCTCCAAAGTTAACAATAATCTCATTCACCATATTGAATGGCTATTTCTTGGTCCTCATCTTTCCAGACCTCTCTCCAAACTCTGACTCTGTTGATGACCCTCCTCTTGGATAATCTCTCTTTAGTTTGACATGATTCTGCTCTCTCATGATTCTTCTCCTTCTTTCTTAACTTCACAATCTAAGTCTTCACTGCTAGATCTTCTTCTGCATCATATTCAGTAACTCAGGACGACTGGAGATGACCCTGCATACAGTGGGAGACCTTGGACATCCCCAGTCATCCTGATCTATATCTTGCAACTGGAGCCAGATGGCTCCAGAGGAGAAAGTAAGGCTGTCTACACTAGGTGCCTCCACTTGGCCTCTTCTCACTCTCTCCTTAACTCTTCACAGTCTGACTTCAAGTTTCATCATTCAATTGAAACTACTCTCTGCAAAGTCACCAATAATCTCTTCATTGCCAAATCCAGTGGCCTCTTCTCAGTCCTCATTTTCCTTGATCCCTGTGCAACCTTTGATGCTGTTGATCACTCCTCCTTGATTCTCTCTTTTCTCTCCGTTTTTTTCAGAACACCTCTGTCTCCTGGTTCTTCTCCTCTCTATCTGACCACTCTTTCTCAGTTAATGGGTAGCCCACAGGGCTCTTGGGCCTTCTTCTCTTCTTCCTCTAAGTATTTCACTTTGTAATCTTGTCAGCTCCTTTGGATTTAATTATCCCCTTCTATGCTGATAATTCCCAGATCTACTTACCCAGTCCTAACCTCTCTGCTGACCTCCAATCTCTTGTCTTGAGCCGCCTATCAGACATCTCAAACTGGATGTTCAGTAGACATCTTAAATTCAACATGTCCAGTACTCATCTCATTATCTTTACCCTCAAATCCCACCCCCTTCCAAACTTCCCTATTACTATAGAGGGCAACCTAATCCCCCCCAGTCTCCCAAGCTCACAACATAGCTGTCATCCTCCCATATCCATTCTTTGCCAAGACCTCTTGATTTCACCTTTACACTCTCTTGAATATGCCTCCTTCTCTCCTCTGAAACTGTCACCACCCAGGTGCAGACCCTTATCCCTGCCCCCAACCAGGACTATTGCAATATTGCTGGGAGATCTGCCTGCCTCAGGTCTTTCCCCCAGCAAGTCCAACTTCCATTCAGCCACCAAAACAGTTTTCCTAAAGAGAAAGTCTGACCCTGTCATCCCTCTACTCAATAAACTCCAGAGGCTCCCTTTCACCCCTGGGATCAAATAAAAAACCCTCTCCTTGACATTCAAGACCATTCCTCACCTAGCTCTCCTCCTCTTCCCACCTATCCAGTCTTCTTAAATCTTACAATCCAATCCTTCCCTCCTATGTTCTTTGATTTCTTTGCTCTTTGTCTCCCTCAGATTCTAAGCTCCTCAAGGGTAAGGACTGTCTCTTTGCCTTTCTTTGTGTCCCTAATGCTTAACATAATTCCTAGAATAAAGTAGGAGCTTAATATATGCTTGCTGATTATCTGGGGTAAATCAGAAAAGATTTGCACAGAGATGGTGCTTCAGCTGCATCTTAAAAAAAGGAACTGTCTGAGATGGAGGTAAAGAAAGAATGTGATTCAGGTTTGTGGAACAGCCAGTGTAGAGGAATGAAGATGGGGAATGGAGGGCTATTATTGTGTAAGGAATGGAGAGGGCCATTTTCACCAGATTGTAATGTGCAAGAGAGGGAGTAAGGTCTAATGAGGAAAGATGGGTTGGGGCCTCATTGTGTAAGGCTTTAACTAGAAGACAGGAATTTATATTTGATCATAACACCAGGAAGTCACGAGAATTGATGGAGTAGGGGAATGACGTTGTCAAATCTATGCTTAAGGAACATAATTTTGGCAGCAGTAAAATCAATGGGTGGGAGTGAAGAGAGACTTGAGAAAGGTAAACTAATCAGGGGATCTTTGTAATAATCCAGGCAAGAGGTGATGAGGACCTGAGCTAAGAAAGCAGCTGTAAGAGTACAGAGTGAAAGATGTTGGAAGGGTTGAATGAATGAGATTTGGCACCTACTTGGATAGGCAGGGTGAGGAGTTTAGGATAGCACTAAGGTTTATGAGGCTGGGAGACCAGGAGGATGGCACTGCCTTGGGCAGAAATAGGGAAGTTTGGAACAGAGGAGGTTTGAGGAAGGGGAAGAGAATGAGTTCAGTTTTAAACATGATGAGATTTAATTGTCTCCAGAATATAGTTTGAAATGCCCAATGGTCAATCGACGATACAAGATTAAAACTCAGGAGAGAAACTGGCATGTGTATGTGTGTGTGTGTGTGTGTGTGATACACACACACACACACACACACACACATATATATATATGTATTTGTGAATTATATACATAAAAATAAGAGTTAACAGGAGCTGGTGGGGTTACCACGGTTGCGGGGGGGTGGGGCATGAGCAATAGAAGGAAAAAAAGAAGCCCTAGGATAGTATCTCAGGGAACACCCCTTATTAAGAAACATGATAAGGATGATGAGTCAGTGAAGGAGAATGAGAAGGACCAGTTAGGACTCCAGTTAGGATCTGGGTAGGAGGTAAATCGGAAGAGAGATATTTTATATATACACACATACACACACACACATACATACATACATACATACATATGTATATACATATATTTGTCTATATGTCTATAGACATACATGAATGTATTTATCATAATATATACATGGTATATTTATCATAGAGAAGGAAATGGCAAACAACTCCAGTATCTTTGCCAAGAAAAGCCTAAATGGGATCACAAAGGGTATTTACATATGCCTAGATGTTTAAAACATGTAGATATCATAGTATCATGTATCTAGTCTCTTGCCAAGTCTTGTTTCCCCCCCTTCACAAGATCTCTTGTATACATTCCCTTCTCTTTACTCACACAGTCTCCACATTCATCTCCTCTTGTCTGTATTATTGTAATAGTTTTCTAATTAGTCCCTTCCTCAAGTCTCTCCACACTATAATCCATTCTCCACTCCACTGTCTATAATTGACCTTCCTAAAGCACAAGTCTGACCAAATCACCGTACTCTAATCTCCTACATTCAGTCAACTCCAATGGCTCCCTGTTACTTCCAGGATCAAATACAAAATGCTCTGTTTGACATTCAATGTTCTTCATAACCTAGCCCCCTCCTAAATTGCCAGTCCTCTTATACCTTACTCCCCATGTACCCTTCACTCCAATGACTCTGGCCTCCTGACTGTTCCACCAAGGAACTCCATCTCCTGATTCCAGCATTTTCACTATCTCTCCCTCATGCTTGGAACACTCTTCCTCCTCATCTCCATCTCCTGGTTTTCCTGGCTTCCTTCTCAGCTAAAGACACACTTAGTGATCCTGCCAGAAAATGAAGCTGCCTGACATGCCTTTAAAAAAAAAATGATGAACCTTTTCTGACTCCTAGTGATCACTTCTTTCTTTTCTTTGTGATCACAAATTGCCTACTTAATGATCTGTTCTAAAATTTTACTGGGATTTGATTTTCAGCTCATTGGCTTTTAGTTACATCTACTTGTGAAGACATAGGATAGCATTTGCCAAGTTCCCTTATGATCACACTTCTGCTATTTGCCATGACTCCTCAAAGGTTACCAAGAAGCAAGTCAGCAATCACACCCATGTTATTTCAATGTTCTGGGATGAAGCATCCTGGCCAGGTGACCTGAATTTATTGAGAATGGCTTGATACTCTCTTACCACCTCCTTATGTATCTTATTAATTTTATTTATCATTTGCATTCAATTCTTTCCATTCCAATTATTATTTTTATTGGTAGAGAAAAAAGACAGAAAATAGTTCGAGTAGTTTTGCCTTCTTTCTGTCATCTGTTAACATGTTCTCATCTATACCAAGCAGAAGTTCTGTCCCTTCCTTGAGATTTCTTTTGTGCTAAATATAACTTTTAAAATGTCTTTTTGCTGTCTTTCCTGCTTATCATAAGCCTCAGCTTGTAATGAACTTGTAGCCTTCCTGAGCCTTTTTTTCTAACTTCTTGCCAGTCTTTTTTATACATTGTTATCTGCCTTCCCATCCACCTTCTGTATAAACCCCTTTAAAATCTGAATTCATTGATGAGGTCTCTTTTCAGCTACATGTTTCTAGAAGTTTCTCTAAACTCAAAACAATTCCCCCCCACACCTCCCTGCACATGCATACAGCTACCTATCTCCTCCTCTTTCCAATTGATTGTGACTGTATCACATGAACTTTTTCTCTGAGAACATCGCATCCCCCTTTTGCCAACATTCATTTTAACATCTCAGGGATAGAATTTCACTTTCCTACCTACCCCATCTCTGAACTCTTTGAATGTTGCTCTCCTGGCGTATAATGGTAGGACGTCAACAGTGCACAACTCTAGGGGGATTTGATCATTACCTACAGAATTTCCTGTCCTCTTTCCTTCTTTGTTGTTGTTGTTGTTCAGTTGTTTGGGTCATGTCTGACTCTTTGTGACCACATTTGGGGTTTTCCTGGCAGAGATACTGGAAGTGGTTTGCCTTTTCCTCCTCCAGTTCATTTGACAGATGAAGAAACTGAGGCAAACAGGGGTAAGTGACCTGCAGAAGGTCACACAGCTAGTGATATGTCTTCCTCACTCCAGGTCCAGTATTCTATCCACTGTACCACCTAGCTTCTTTTTTTTTGAAAGGCAATCGGGGTAAGTGACGTGCCCAAGGTCACACAGCTAGTTTTTGTGTGTGTGTGTTAAGTGTCTGAGGCCAGATTTGAACTCAGGTCCTCCTGACTCCAGGGCCGGTGCTCTATTCACTGCACCACCTAACAGCCCCAACCACTTAGCTTCTTATTGGTCAGAATTAGTAGTACCCTTCTTCAACCTTCTCAAAGATGAAATCTTCCAACAAGTTGTCAATAATTAATCAGGGTACCCCACATCTAACAGAGAGACCTCCACAATATGCCCATAAATCTGAAGTCCCCAATCACAACCCTGTCTTGCTGCTGTGCCAGTTTGGGATGACCAGAATTAGTTGTCCAATTGCTTCACTCTCTCTAATGGCCTATTGTCTATAACAGGCAACTACATGGTACAGTGAATAGATAGAGTGCTAGACCTGGAGTGAGAAAGACTCATCTTCATGAGTTCAAATCAGACCTCATATACTTCCCAGCTGTGTGACCCTGGGCAAGTCACTTCACCCTGTTTGCCTCAGTTTCCTCATCTGTCAAATGAACTAGAGAAGAAAATGCCAAAACACTCCAGTATCTCTGCCAAGAAAACCCCATATGGGGCCATGAAGAGTCAGATATCCAAATGACTGAATAACAACTGCATATAAACTCTGTTCCTTCTCTGACCTTTTTCCCAGACGGTCTCCTCATGTTTCTTCTCTTCTCCCTCCCCATTTTCCTTGAATATGTGAATTTGCCTGCCAGTGAATGAGTATCTTCTTGCTGCATGATGCTATACCTTCTCCCCTTCTACATGACTTGTCTCTTCTCTTTAATAGGGGGTATGTGTTCAGTGATCATCCTGTTCTCCAGATGGGGGGCATTCAGTCAAGTCTCACTGATTCCTATGAGGCTATATTGAATGTCCCTTTCTTTGTGGGACCACTAGTTAGTATTATTTTTGGTGGCATCTCTGAAATTCCTTCTATCCTTTCATGGAATCATTTGCTTCCTTAGAAAGCCCAGGCTTTCTGGATCTTCTGGAATGTAAATTCTAAAGGGGAAAAAAGTAATGACTCTGACAAAGTAGAAAGAAACCATACCTATAACGGTCATAATCATTTTATACTTTACTTTGTTTTCTGAGACTTAGGCGATAAAGCAATACATGAAATTCATCAATTTCATAGCGCTAGGAATTATGTAATCAAGGGGAGGGGAGTATAGAATAAGGGGAGAGCATGAGACAAGAAAGAAGAATGAACTGCCTTATAATGAATGCTAAAACTAGCAGATGGAAGATATCGTAATAAAAAAGTCTTCCTTCCCTTCATGGGCAAGAGAAGAGCTGAAGTCCATGTAAGATGACTTCATTTCACTCTTTTGGGAAGCTCTGAAACCCCACAGCCAGACTCTGACTTGGATTCTTTGACTTACTTGTCATAAACCCCAGCTGACCACTCTATTTTTCAACATTTGGGGGAAAAAAACTGTTACATTTTAGCCTCACTTTTGCAAAGTGAAAATTGTTAGCTTCAGAGAAGCCAGGAATAGTTCAGACAAGCATCATTTGAGTGATTTCCCCTAAATCGGACCTTATTCCTGACCTACTACATTTTACTGACTGGATGCCACTCCCCTCCACTCCACTAATGTACAGTGGTCCTGGCTCACAATGCCTACTGATAGTCGGACCTAACCATACAATAGCTTCATAACATAGATAAACATTTACTAGGAAATAGGTTGAGACCACTAAGCTTATTTCTATTATGACATCACCTAAATTTGAACCACCATATCTGAAAGGCATTAACCTCTATACTTTACAATTCCCCTTGCTGACCATTCTAAAAAGGGACTACACTATATAACTCTTTCTGTAGTAAGTTAGAACCTTTTAATTAAAAAGTAAGTAGAGAACATAAGACATTAGCTTGGGTGGTATTTACCATTTCCAATAAGTTCTAAAAACTACTGGTCTATGAGAAATTCCCCCAGCCCATAAAATTGTTAATGTGTCTACGTAGACTTATTATTCCCCTACCCCTTATTCTTGATTACGCCTTCCTCCTCCTACCTGTAAAAGCATAAAGAGAATTGCATGTTTGCAATCAATTACATTTTTTCATTTACAAACATAAAACTATAAAAATCATACCAAAGGTCACAGAAAGCAGGACAAGAATTATTGAAATTATTATTAATTATTAAAAGGCCTGATTTATTTGGGACACTTGACTTATGGGTATATTCTGATTTCTGTGGTTGATGTCCAGCTGACATACTGATAGCCACCCATACCATTCATTAATAACAATACTAAAAAATATCCAATGTTCATAGAATCATAGATAGTTGGGGCAAAGCTATAGAGGTCATCTAATCCAGATTTCTCATTTTACAGATGAGGAATTCATTATGAGCCAGGGCTTTCCTTCTCTCCCCTAATTTTGCTATCTTACAAAAAGTTTGACTGTAATCAAGGGGAAGGGAGCATAGAATATCAATAGAACTGATTGGGAATAAGTCAGGTGAGATCTCAGACCTAAAAACTTCTTAAGCCTAGTCCTTTTTTGCGAATATAGGAAGAAATGGATAGGTCAGGAAATGAAGTGTAGTCTCAGTTGGGAGAAAAGGAGCCCAGTAGACATTTTCCCTCTGGGTACCACTTTGAGAGAAGCAAAAAACAAAAAATCAAAACAAAAGAATTGTCAACATTAATAGGTAGTGTGTAGATGAAGATTAAAAGCCAGGAGAAGGGTCAGCAAGTCCCTAGTGGCGGTACCAAAGAATTGGGTTTTTGGTATAGTGTTTTGCCAATCTCAGTTTTCATGTAAATTCTCAAAACAAAAGGATGCAAAGACCAACAGAGAAACCCCACAAGAAAGAAGAGCTCTACAAATGCTGCCCTGATAGAAAATATAATAAGTGTGTGTAAAGTTAATCAGTTTGTGCACATGTGACTGGCTTATGAGTATTTCATTGAAAGCTTTGGAATGGAGGTGCTGGGTTCCTACAGAGTCCTGCAACCGACCCTCCCTCACTGGCTTTGTCTTCTCTCCCCCTACCTAACTCTTCTCCTTTTCTCTAGATGCCATGTTATTCTAATATTTTTATCCTTTCATCTCCTTATGAGAAGGAGAAGTGAGGTCTTTACTTCAATTGATAGTGTCCCTGAGTCAGAGGGCAAACTAGAAACTCAAAAAAAAAAAAAAAGGATCTGTGACCTGTAATGCTCCAAAGAACTGTTTCAGAAAGGAGGAGGTAAGTTTTCAGGGATCCTCCTTGAGGGGCTGGTCCTTCTGGCAATTCCTTTTATCTCTAGCCTGCCTTATACCTTTTAGTACTCTCTTCACTGAAGTTCTCTGCCAAGACAGATGTGTGTGATACAGGTGTTTTTGCCTTGAAAAGCAAGATCATTTGTAAGGACACTGAGTCCTTTAACATAATACTTTTTTTCCCCTCTCTGTATAATTGCTATAAACAATGAAAGTTATTTAAAACAAAGTTTGGTAATATGATATGACTATACATAGAGACTTTTAAAAAAAAACTAGGCAGACCTAGGGAATTATCATTGTCCTGGAAGGAACTATAACATAGGAAAAAAAAATAACAGGATTATAAAGCAGATAACTAAGCCTAGTGGTACCTTTTCCTAATTCAGCTTCTGGATTGCCACCTTGAACTTTTTCTTGATCTGTTCTCCCACAAAATGAGTAAGATTATAGTGACAACCCACGGTGAACTTCTGAGAAATAATGGCATAAATATCAATATATAAATAATAACATAAATATATTGGTCAGAATTTGTAACTTCTACCAATCTGAATACTTCCTCCATAAGGGAAGATCATTGCTTTCCCATAATCTAAAAGATAGTCCTTAAGACTTGTTGTGGCTGAAAAAACATCATCATTCCTGAGCCAACCTGTGACGAGTTTCCTTCACTCATTCTTGTATTTCTTGGTGCTTAGAAATTCCAGATAAAATTAATGGACTATAATCTAGTCATCTGCAAGTTAGAAGGTTGTTTAAAAAGGTTAGGGATAGAATGATGGTTACATTTGACTTTGGCCAGGTTGAAGGATATGGAATTGAGGAGCTTATTGGAGGGAATAACCAGCAATGAAATGAATTCACCTAAGCAAAATGTAACAATTTAAAATAATAGCTAACTAGGAAGGAGACATAAAGAAACTTCAGTTTTGTAAAGAAAGGGGAAAATTAATAAAACTGCTCTAGAAAAAGATGTGGAAGGAAGATAAGCTATGAAGCAGTATTATGAGTAGATCAGAGTGGAGAGTCAGGGTGTTAGAAGTAGTAGATATTTGTAAGATTGAATAAAGTCACCTAGTGTAGGTACAGGACAAATAATGAGGTTTGTTATCATGCCATGGAAGACTTCTGTTCTGTCCTATGTTCTGTTCTGGAAGCATCTACTCACAACGTTTCTTGGCCCGTTGAGCAGTACCAGATTAAACTGACTTTGAAAGATGAGTTGCATTTGAAACAAAAGTGTTTCTAGTGGTTGTTCAAGACACTTTTTCACTGGTGGTATTTAAAGTGAGTCATCCAATTTGGGGCCGTTGTGTCACAGGTTTCCAGCTTTCATGTCCCTCAAGAGGCAGCAGTCAGGAGAGATACAAGTGATAAACATCAGTGGCAGAGTATGGTTATATGAATCAATAAACCACCGGATGCTTCACATTCACATCATGTGGTGTCCACTAAGAGTGCATGCCTAAAGCTCTTACAGAGAAGGGGGATGGGGGGCCTCAGGACCAGGAGCTGTTTGCCTCTATCCCATCCCATATACATTTAGAAATGAATCTGAATGAACATCTTAGTGTCTTACAGTTACAATTCAATTTAGTGAAGTGGTTAGCAAATACTGTGTAGTACTTAAACTCTAATTATCACAGTGGTAAGTACTTTTGCATATGGATTAAAACAATAGTTGAATTCTTTAAGAGCTTACCGGCCAATCTTTTCTGTGTCTACTACTTTCCTGTTAAGGAACTGTGTATCGATAGCTGAAAAAAATACTATGTTATGATTTCTTTTCAATTGCTTTTTTCTTTAAAAAAAAATCACTTCTAGCCTGATTCTTTTTGAATCCAGTTTCTTCTGTGTTAATTTGCATGGCTCATATTAGTAAATATTTATTGACTAGCCCACTACATCAATATGTCCCGTAAATAGAAAAATTACAGTGCCTCGTCAGTGGACGTCTTCATAAGACTGGGGGGAGAATTCCATGAAAATGCCTGACAAATTGATTAGTTTTAATGAGTTGTTTTTCTTGGTTTCTTCCAATCCAGCTTTTATCTATTTCAGTCTAAAGGACTGAAGTTTAAAGACTTGAGTTTTGAGAAGAGACTTGAAGTAGATATACTTTTTTTTTTAGCATTTATAGGCACATGAATGTGGAACAAGGTAAAGAATATAAGAATGTAGATCTGAGGAAGAGAAGAAAAATCAGGTGAGCCAAGTTGATGCACCTAGGTAGTGTTCCGGGATAAAGAGGAAATGGAAAAAAAAGTGAATGTGGCTGGTGACAGAGTAATGATGGACTTTGAAACTCAAGGAAGAAAGTACAGTTATCATTCATATAGAGTTTGTCCATATGTTATTGGTTTTTTTCTGTAGTTAGCCCATGCTTTTTTCATTGAAATTGAATGAAGCACTAACTCTGTTCCTCAGAGAAACGATCTAGCACACACACACACACACACACACACACACACACACACACACACACGTATTTATACAGTCTTCTATTGCTTACTCTATAAGGTGATAAGGTGGGCAAAGGATGTTCTAGACCTGTATCAAAAGAACTGCCTCCCTCCATTTGGAGCTGGGCTGTAATGATTTTGTCCATATCCCCCTGATCAGAAATTAATATATATAGGAAAGTCTTTATCAATATCAGATTAAGGCAATGTCTCCGATCAGTTTTCCTGCTTTAGGATAAAGGTACAGACTACCCATTTATAGATAGTATCTCCCAAATTGCTCTCACAAAGATAATTTAGAAAGGCATGGAATGGAAAATCTTTGATGAACCATAGAAGAACACAAAGCTAAAATAAACCAAATGTCAACTATCAAGGCATCTTTTGCAGGAAACAGGAATTCTTCAAAGATCTGTGGTTTTTGCTACCTGCATATATGCAGTTCGCCAATATATATCCCAACCCTTCAATGCCTTCGATAAGAGTTGCAGTGCCCCGTCCTGCTCCCAAATCATCAGTCATTTAGCCAATCTAGTTGTGAACCTCTCCAAATATAACCAAGGCTAGTGGTTAAACAACAGACACATAGCCTGTTACTTAACCTTCTAGCATAGTTGGCCCTTCCTGCACTTGCATCCATGACCTTTAACATCTCAAGGTCATCTTCATGCCACAAGGAAGTTTCAGACTAGAATTTCTTTGGAGATGTTCAGTGAAAAATATGACAAAGTAGAATATGTTGGATATGTTTCTAATTTATAATGACAGCTTCATAGGACTGAATGAAGAGTCTAATCAGAAGAGATACCATCACCAGTCTCTGCTTGTTACCCACAGAGACTTATTTCACTTACTAGATTATGTTTCTTGAAGGCACATGCCACGTTCTGTTTTTTCTGTATCCTTTCCCTCTCTGGTGCCTGCTGTAGACAGTACACATAGTAGGTATTTAATAACTATTGATTTATTCTATGTTTTATTTTAGAACATTTAGAACAGCAAAGAAAACCCTGGTAAAATTACTCTGAGCTATTAAATTCAAGAAGAGATACATGGAGAAGGTGCTCAGGGATGTTTGTGTATGTGTGTTATGGGGAAAAGGGGTTTTGAAACCTAATAAACATGGTGTAGTGGAAAGAATTAAAATCCATAAGAGTGGGAGGTTTCTGAATTATTGTAATTAAAGCACAATGTCTTAAATTCCACTGAGAAGGAAATATGCAAATTATGAAAAGTAGATCATGTGGCTTCACAAGGGACTTCTTAAAGATGTGAGAGAGGAAGGAAAAGAGAGAGACTATTAGGCATGGAGAATGGTGGGAGGGAAACAGAGAAGGGTATGCAGCATTAGTTGTCCTACAGGAAAAAAAATAACGACAAAAAAGGAACAGAATCAGTTAATAGCAAGCTGAAAAAAAAAAGCCCAAGGATAAAGGAGAATTTTACAAATGTATCAAGGGGGGAAAATATAAATACCAAGGCCTGTGAAGATAAAATAAATTACAACAAAATGATTAGATTCTGACCTCTTCTTCAAAAAGTTGGTTTTTAAAATAATTTCCTTGTATTTTAAGGAAAATTAAATGGATATATCTTAGTCCTAAAACAGTCCCCCAAAACACAAAACCTCAAGATGACACTGTATTTCACTGACCCTTTGCTACATATTCAGGTTTCCATGATGATTTTTTTTTAAAGCAATTGGGGTTAAGTAACTTGCTCAAGGTTACATGGCTAGTTATTTATGTATGGGTGCTAAGTAACTGAGGCTGGAACCGATCCTGGGTCCTCCCAACTCTGGGGCCCTCGCTCTTACTCACTGCGCCACCTAGCTGCCCCTTCCATGATGATTTCTAAGATGATTGAATCTGCTGTAATATCCTTCCATTTTAGACTTCAAAAATCCATGATTTCCTTAGTACACACGCTCCCCCTGCCAAAGCAGATTGCAAACCTTTTCAAGCTGGGGAGCTTCATCACCTGGGGGCCAGCCTTCTTACAAAGAACCCCTCTAAACATAGCCAGGCAAGGGCTCAGATACTCAACACAGGGTCATTTACTGTACCTATTGCCCTAAAAGTCTCCAGAACCTGATAGAGCTGATCCTTGGTTGACATAGCTTTCAAAACTCCATCATAAGGTACTGGTGTGGAATTTAGAGGAGTGTATTTTAGAATACCACTGACTGATACCCAGACTATAAGTAGGCCTTATTAAGTCCAGGAGAGCTGGCTGTGGAGAAATTTTATGCTACAATTCTCAAAGTTTTTAATTTTTTTACTTATAAATTCAAAAGCTATACAATAATAACATGTCTTCTTTAAAGCATATAATCTGTGTTGATTAAGTGACAGTGACCAGAGCTCCCAGGGGTTCTAGTACTATGTCTATGAGCTCTAGTATGGGAGAATTGTAAAAAATACCAAGGAGGAAGAGTGGAGAGTAGTGGAGAGAAGGCAGGCACCTAGCCAGAACTCCATGGGTTTTTAAAAGAACTTTGAAACCAAGAAAATGTAGAGGTAAGACAAGCTACTTCATAGTAGTAATCAAGGAACAATTTGACTTTTCTTTCTGTTAGCACTAAGATTTGGAACAAGATTTTTTTTTAAAAGAAGATAGAAAACCATTCTTGCAGACTACCCCCTCTTCTTTGTAGCTTTCTGCCCCATTTGCATACATGTCACTAATTGATTTTCTAGTCCTTAAGTGATTTCACCTTCAGTGCCAGGTTGCTGAATATTTTGTTTGACCAAATTTCTCTTATTTAAAATCTGTTTTGCTATTCTTGCCCATTGGATTGCTTCCTTCATTCAGAGCCTAGCTCATGCAGGTGAGCTGAATCCCCAGGCTGTTCCAGCCTGACTTCTAGCATTTTTTTTATATAAAACACCACTGCTGATGGCTACGATACCTGGTATTATTTATGGGTTTTCATAAAAAAAGGAAGAAGGAAAAATACAGAACTGCCTGGCTTCTCTCTACCTCCCCCTCCTTTCCTACTCCCCCTTTCCACAGAGGAGTTTAATTTTAAATGATAAATGTGGAAATTAGAGACCATCGAGAAAATCCAATTTGGTGAGGAGTTTTAAAAATCCCATAATAAACGCAGAGTGAAATGTATGATTTAATGCGGGGCGCCAATGGCTGCTATTATGGGCTATTAGCAAATCGGGGCTGAGAGTGAATCTTTATCACTTGGTGAGTGCGGGTTGGTCCTGCCTTTCCTTCTGCTATTGATTTGTAGCCGCTTGTCATAATGACACCGGGAAGCAATGAATGGAAGATGTGCTTTTGATAGGATTCAGGGGGGTTCGGGGGGGAGAGAAAATTCAGCAAGTTTTCTATCTCTTCTGCCTGATTAGATTTTTTTTTCTTCTTTTAAGAGCTTTCACATTCCAATAAAAATGCTAAATCAGCTCTGAAGCTGAATTGTTAGGGTGTAAATAGCTAGTCACATTTAAAGGAGGAAGAGATGTAGAAATATCAGCTCAGGCTGGGCAGCAGAAGATGAATTTAGTTTTATAGAAATGAAGGTGTGTGTATGTGAATGTATGAAGGGCAGTGTCAGTGATTGCCAAAGCATAATGTATTGTGTGACTACTTACATGATATTTAGACAGATTTGTATTTCTTTACAAGTATGTGATAGGAGAGTTTGCATGTACAAACCTTGGTGCTGGGAAGGTGTCCCGTATGTGTGTGTATGTGTGTGTACGTGTGTGTACGTGTACCATGAAGCATGCATTCTGTTTGTAGGTGTGTATAAATAATGTGTAGACCTGCGTAGAATATAAGATTTTTTAAATAAAACCCTAAATTAGCTGATCAGAGCAGAGATTGGCTCATTTTTTATGATAGAAGTACACTATTCACCCAGCACGCCTCTTCTATAGTACACAAATGAAAGACTATATAAAATTGACTTTAGACTGACTGAGTTGCAGTTATTATAGAATGTGGAAATACCTATTTCTCAGTCTTACTAGATTTCTTTTTTACGCTTTTAAGAAACCAGAATTGCTTTCCTTCAAAGTTCTTTTATCCCAAGAAAATGTAAACCATCCAACTCTCGGCATCATAGGTGCTGAAGTGGGGTTTTGCCACAGGAAGAGGGGTGTTGAAGAAATGGGCACCATCCAGGATTGGAGGGGTGTGGTCATTAAACACGCATGGCATGATAAAGGAATCGAATTTTGACTCTGAGGCTTTGTATTTATTTTCTAACAAGCCACCTCATCTCGCAGTGTATATCATGCAGAAGTCTAGGTGATACTTTAGGTAAGAAAAGCACATATGCATTTCTACATACAGATAATGCCAAGTAGAGTAGCAAGCATGATGGGGTGCTCATTTACTGCTAATGATGATGATGGTGGGGACAATTATGATATTTCTTCTGTTCCTTTCCTTTTTAATTAATTTTTCCTCTTTTTTTTAAAAAGCTATTTCAAAACAAATTCCAGTCATGAAAATGTTATTCATTTTCTTTCTGTTAGATTTAAACAGCTTCTGCTCTTCTCATTACCTAAAATGCTTTGAGAAGAGCAGATAGGTGTGGCTTATAGGAAAAGGATTGCTAAAATAAAAATCAATGCCAAAAATTTAACTGTCTTCTTCAGCTCTCTGGAGGATTAAGCTTAATGTTCTACTGTAGGCTTTAAACTCACTCAAATCAAATCATTTTATACACACATGTATGTATGTATGCATGTATGTATATGTATACATGTGTACACACACACACACACACACACATATATAGTATTCAATTTAAAATCAGGAGTAAAGGACATAGGCCTGTCTCCTTCACACATAGCCTTTTAAGAAGTAAGACAAATATGAATGTTGACATGCAGTTAGAATACTATATATACCAAGACCTTTTGTTAGCTATGTTACTCCTATCTGAGAGGTCCTGAAAAGTCCCTTTTTGGATACTGAAAACAAAACTGTTTACTACAGAAGGAATCAGAGAAAATAGAGAAAAATTCCAGTTTATAATCTAACTTAAATTCCATCCCTAGACTTCTCTAATAAATTGAAATGTTACCATTTTTTAAAGATCATTTATTTAAAAAAAACTAATGAAAAGAAAAGCAATCTCCCTATTTCTGTTTGAGGCTTTCAGAATCTTTCTGAATAATAATGAACGATAAATGATCATTGTTTGGCTTGTCTTTAGCTATGCTGTACTAGGATAGATTAGATGTATTAAGGTACTAATGTCATATGTTTGCATTGCCTTTGTTCTGGTGGTAAAGAATAGTTAATCATCCCAAGAGTACAGCAAAGTGAATGAACACTAGAATCCAGTCTGGTACATTGGACAGATCCCTGGGCTGAGCCAGGTTTGAGGCCCATCTTGGATCTATGGCTTAGCTGTATGACTTTGGACAAGTCCCTCCAACTCCTTCATCAGCAGTTTTCTCATCTGCAAAATGGAAATGACCATACGTACACTTAGTACATCGCAGTGATGTAAAAACCAAATGAGACAATGAGTATGGAAAACACACACACACACACACACACACACAATCTTGGTAACCATAAACAATTTTAGATATATAAATGTGAGATTATATATGTTGTTTTTCAGTTGTCTGGCTCTTTGTTACTCCACTTGGAGTTTTTTTGCAAAGCTATTTCCTTCTTCAGCTCATTTTACAGATGAGGAAACCGAAGCAAACAGAGTTAAGTGACTTGCCCAGGGTCACACAGCTAGGAAGTGTCTGAGGTCAGATTTGAACTCAGGAAAATGAGCCTTCCTGAGTCCATGTCCTCTATCCATTGCACCAACCAGCTCTCCCTAAGTATACATATATGTATTTATATAGTTACTTTTCTCTGATACCTGATTATAGCTATCGAATCTGAAAATAGAAATTAAAAAAACTGCTGTGGTTCAGGAAATAATTGGAACAGGGCCATTTCTATATCCATACATTAAAATAACTTGATTTTTCAGGGCGGCTAGGTGACGCAGTGAGTAGAGCGCTGGCCCTGGACTCAGAAGGACCTGAGTTCGGATCTGGCCTCAGACACTTAACACACACAAACAAAAACCTAGCCGTGTGACCTTGGGCAAGTTACTTAACCCCAATTGCCCTCCAAAAAGCAAAATAATAATAATAATAATAATAATAATAATAACTTGGTTTTTCCTTTAGTAATTTAGAAATTTGGGGTAAAATTTGATTTTATGATAAGTTCAAGAAGACCTACAAAGTCAATATATAGCAATGACATTACTGATTGATTATAGTCATTGGCTATATTCTAAATGAGAAATGCATAACTACAAGTCATTCTCAAAGATAAAAGAAGGGTGCAGGATCTGAAAACCACATAAAAAGAATAAAGCAGAAGAAAAGATAAATTTTAGCTAGGATGACGCAGTTGAGATAACACTGGATTTACAGTCAAGAAGACCTGAGTTCAAATCCTTCCTCAGACACTGGCTGTATGAATCTGACCACATCACTCATCTCTCTAAAGCCCAGTTTCTTCATCTGTTTAATGAGGGTATTTATTGACTTGATGACCTCTAAAACACCTTCCACCTCTAAATCTATGACCCTATGAAATAAAGAGATGTGTAGGAAGTAGAGGATATGTATGCTGAAAAGACATGAAAGGAAATAAAAACTTCAGGCAACATTTTGGGCTGAATCTTCCTAAATCTTTCTTTATCCTCTCTAAATAAGGCTTTACATAATAAGCCTTTACTGGATTGCCAAAGAGCATATGTGACCCAATACAATTTCTATAAGTTCCACACTAATCCTTCCATTCTCAATAATTCTGTGAGGTTTTGGAGAGAAGAGTTATTTCCCCTGTTTGATAGAGAAGCTGAGAGTTACTAAGCATTTATTAAGCACCCATGCCATGTGGGAAGGTCAATTAATAAACTGAAAGTAGAGATAGAACCCAGGATTTTCTACTTTTAAGGCTATCCTTTTTTCCACTGGAATCTCACTATTATGCAGACTGCCATAGCACAAAATGTAATAACTTGAGACTTTCTTATTTATACTATCCAAAGGATCACTAGATTCAGCTAGTGATTTAGCATTATGTAAATGCCAGTTATTATAATAACAATTATTATTATTATCATGTTTCCTTAAATTCTTACCTTATAAATATAGCAAACTATATCAGAATACCTTGGAATGTGGCAAAACGTATTCTTATATACCTTTCTATTTGCTCACCTTTGCACCCATTTTGAAGAGTCAGCAGGAGCTCAACAATAGACTAAACAATAGATAGGAAGCTTGTGGGGCCTAGTCTTTGCTCTATCATATTTTTAATTTCCTCATTTCTAGAAGGCTGCCCAGAAGTTGTGCTTGAATATCTATTCTATAGGATTCCAAGAAGTAAATGACTATTTGAGACTCATTTTCAGTAGTGAGTGAGCAATAAGCACATATCCATTCTCATGTTGCCATCCTCCTCATCTTCCTACCAATTTTTGTTTGTGTTCAAATGCATACTCTCTTACAGGCACCATTTCTAAGCCTTACTTAGACGAAGGATAAAGTGGTTGATTGTTGGGTCTCACAATTCCGTACTATGTGACATACTGTTACCTGTTACAATAAAAACACTGATTTTCCATCGATCAATTTAGGGTCTTTGTGAGTATATAAAAATAATTCGAAGAGGTGGATTAGATGGCCCTCCCAACTCTCAATTTCTGATCCTCTGATCCTATATCGTTGATGTAATACTATCTCTTGCATGTTCTTTTTCTAAGATTCAACAATATGTTTGGCTTTATAGAAGAAGAAACAGGTGACTTACAGTATTTTTACCAGCATAGATGCCATGGGTAAGTAATCTAGTTGGTGTTTGTTTCTTTGTTTTTAATGCAATGTTTTTCCAGCTCTTAATAACTCAGTAAGGTCACCCAGCACAACAGCTGGAGGGGCAACATGGTTAAACCCCTAAATTTTCTTAGCATAATTCCAATCTGAACAGGTAAGGACGAAGAGAAGAGGGTACTGAACAGAAGAGAAAACCACATCTTTGGACTATTAAGTTATTCTGACAAAACATGGTCTGGGTTTGGTTTGGTTTTGTTTTTTGAGAGTTTTTTTAAACTAAAAGGAAGACCCAAAGTTAACTGAAAATCATTTCTCTTAAAAGTTTAACCTTTGAACAAATGAGAAAGTTAAATATACTAAAAAAAAATTTTAAATGGATCCCATCCATCCAAAAAATCTGTAACTATGTATTTTAATATAATCATGATGTACTTATTTGGCTAGCATTACCAATCATTCGGATTTCCAAAAGCATAAAGTTTCTTTCTGCATTTACAAAATATTTTAAATTCATCCCAGGTGGGAATAAGGTGCAGAGGAAGGCCTAAGCATTGGTGTGAACAAAAGTTGTTCATGAAAACATCACTGCTGGACTGCATTACGAATGCAAGGGAGCACTAGAGGGCGCTCCTCAGCAGACCTTGGCATCAGAGCCTGTCTTAGTAATGGAGGCAGAGGATTTGAGTTGCTGGGGAGAAGTCCTTTATAGGTTTTCCTCCCAAAAGACTAGAGGATCACGGTCAATACTCATGATCCTCTGTCTCTTAAGATGTGCTATTTCCCCTTCTTCCATGAAGCATGAATTCTTTGCTGCCGAAATATATGTGTATGTGTATATGCATGTGTGGTTATAAGTATATGTGTATATGTATGTGTGTATATGTGTATACATGTGTGTAAATACACACACACACACACACACACACACACACACACATGAAAGTTGCCTTTTTGTGAGTATTTTCCCTTTCTAAACACAGAAAAATGGAGCCACTTCCTTTCCTCCTCCCTTCTCCAATTTAAGGGAAAGATTTTTGGTGTGATTTCCTTATGTTTCTTCGTGCCAAACTGACAAAACTTTCCTCTTTTTTTTTCACTACCCAAAGAGAAAAATAAAAACCTCCTTCCCTTCATCCATATTTCACATTTAGATGGAAAAGATGATTCTATTTTTCTTCCTAAGAAGAAAAGACTAAGATAAAACCTATGCTAACATTTTCCCCTTCTGGTGAAGCTCCCTCCTTTTTTCCTTCACTGTGGATAGTTACACTTTTCCCTATGAAATAATAATAACAACAATCATTAATAGTAATAATAATAAATACCTCCTATTTGAAAGATTCTTTATAATTTATAAAGCCCATTTTCCCTCTCTTGTCTGATTCTCACAACAATCCTGTGAAGAAAAGAGGAAAGCATATTCCCCTTTTTAGAAAGGAGATGAGGAACGTGAAGTTCAGAGACATTAAAGGGTTTGTTCAAGCCACCCCTCATCTAAGTAGGAATGGAGTTAGAATGAAAATCCAGACCACCTGACTCCCTCATTGCATGACCCTTTCTACTACATCGTATTCATTTTGTTTTGTTTTGAATTAACCATTTATGTATTTTTTTCTGTGTCTTTACTTTGATGGGGAAGGCAAGGCAATTGGGGTTAAGTGACTTGCCCAACGTCACACAGCTAGTAAGTATGTCAAGTGTCTGAGGCTGGATTTGAACTCAGGTCCTCCTGACTCCAGGGCAGGTGCTCTATTCATTGCACCACCTAGCTGCCCCTGCGTATTTATTTTTAATATTTTTTTTATTTTAAATGTCAAATTTGGCATCCCCACTCTAAAAGAAGCTGGCTGTGCTTTAGCTTGCTTTAAAAAATGGTACTTTATTTCTTAATTAGCTTCTCTCCTTCTCTGTCCTTCCTCTGTTTTCTTTTTCTTTATGTATTCCTAACTGCAAGTAGTTACCTGTTTGTTTGTTTGTTTTTTCCATACACTCTTGATATTCCCTTCTTTATGTGCTACATGCTAGCTATAGAAATGAGGGCCCTTTTTCTAAATGTTTTAAAGTCAGGCTTTCTAAGAAGAACTTAAAAGCTTTATAAATACCGGGCATTTATATTCCTACTCAAAGTTTAGCCCCAGTCAATAAATGCACATAATTATTGTCATATATGTATATAAAATATATGTATATGTATAGCATTTTATTGCAAGGTTTATCCTATATGTTTCATTTTTATAAATTGCACCTTAAAATTCAAAACAAAAATCAAGTAAATTATTTCAAATAATTTCCTTGCAAGAAAAGGAGACATAAACTAAAGGTAGAAATGCTGTAGATGTTAGGAGAGACCTGTGTGTATAAAGACATAAATTCTTGTTTGGTTATTTCATTGATCATGTCTTAAGGCCATAAACAGTCATCCTATCAAAGGTCTTCATTTTGATGTGGTTTGGATACTAAGCCAAGCAAACTTCACTAACCATGCTTTCTTGAAGCTTCTAATCTAAGACAACTAACATGTAAACAGTTTTGTTCAGCTCTGGGCTTCTGGTTTACTAAGGATAGTGATGTGTCCAGAGAAGGGAAACCAAAATGGTGAAGGGCATTGAGTCCACTTCAGAGAAGGACTGATTGAAGGACCTGACCATGTTAGTTGGCAGAAGAGAAGATTCAAGGGAGACAATGTAGCAGTCTTCAAGGATTGGAGAAGGAATTCAATTTTTCCTATTTGGTTCAGATGGCAGAACTAGGGACAGTGGGGGGAAATTATAAGGAAGTCAGGTTAGGCTGAAAGTCAGGAAAAGCTTCCTGATGAGTAGAGTTCCCCAAAAGTGGAATGGGCTGCCTCTCCCTCCTTGGAGGTCTTGAGCAGATTCTGGAGAACCACTTATCAGGGATGTTATCATAGGGATTCCTTTATGTATTATAGCGGGGTCAGGCTGGCTAGATGCCAAGGTCCCTTCCCATTCTTAAATTCTATGTTTCTATGAAGAGCTTAACAGATTTGGTTTTTTTATGGAGATCTAATAAACTGATGAGTAAATTGTCTTTAGTATATGAAGTATATATACATTTTACTTTTTTTACTCATATGATCTAAAAAATTAAACCTTGGGACCCTAATCCAGCTTTTGGGATTAAATTTGCCAGATTTTAGGTGTTCTAGAGAGAGGTCAACTTTCTGTCTCTAAGGAGAATTCACAAGTAAATATCAAGAAATGGGAATAGAAGGTGACAAGTCCAAAATACGAAACTACTGTATCTGTCACTGTTGACAGCTGCCACCTGTTACCTATCTGCATTGCAAACTGGTTGGGGCTGTGGTCCTATTGTGTAATAGTATGTTAACAGGCCCTCTGTGCCCTTACTTGTCTTCATTAAGACCTACAAAGAATAGCCAGCTAGTTGAAAGTTTAGATATTACTCCCTACTTTCCCTGCCTTTTAGAGAAATGACTTACATTTTTTGTCCTGTATCACACAATCCTGAAACCCAGGGATTGCAAACTAGCTATGGTCAGATCCTTGATAACTTTCAGTTTGAAATCAGTACCATTAAGCTTAACTCACCAACCTATGATGTGAACCTATCACATAGCCTTCTGTAGACTCTTAACTTAACAACTACAAGAAAGATGTAAACATTAAAAAAAGAAAAAAACAGAAAACTCCATATTTGACAAAACTGCCATGTATTTCTAAGATGTTCCTAGGTCCATTTGATTCCTACATGCTTATCATTCTAGACACTACCCTACCTTTCTTGGCTATGATAACTTATAAATGAGACAGGTTTAAGATGGTTCAGTTTTCACATGGCTTGGAAAAACACAGCAGAGGACTAGTGATGCTGGTGATTCATTGGCTCGAAACTGAAACCAGCACTAAATGCTTAGTAATAATAATAGTGCTTTAAGATTTACAAAGTGCTTTACAAATATTATCTCATTGGAGGCTCACAACACTCCTACGAGGTAAGTTATTACTGTCCCCATTTTACAGATAAGGAGACTAAGGCAAACATTAGTTTAAATAAATGCTCAAGCTATTAAGTTTCTAAGGCAGGATTTGAACTCAGGTCTCCTTGACTCTAGGCCTAGTGCTCTAACCAATGTGCTATCTAGCTACCCTCCTGCTAAGAGATACTCTGCTACTAACAGTGGAATTTTGCATTGGAATATTGTACTAAGTCCTGTAACAATTGAAATTATCAGAACAGAAGATGGAAGGTATTAATTCTTAGATTCTCAAATATCATCCATACATGGTAAACCAATTCCCTGTCCCTGAACTTTGTGAGTCTTATGCTGGATTAGAGACTCTTTACTCCTGTCCAACAGAACATCAGATATACTTACTGTAGGACTTTGTACACTGTAACGGTTCAACATATGTTGTTTGCCACTGTTACAATGACTTGGAGAAGGTCTAGTTTGGGACTATGTACTATACAATAAATGAGGATTTAATAGGGTCAAATGGTTCCTCTATAAAGTCACTGGATAAAAAAATGAACACTGGTATCTATGCACAGTAAATATCTGAGATGTGATAAAAGATGTGATTACAGAATGAGAATTACAACTGTTGACAACCAATAGGGATACTGTAGAATTTTAGCGCTGAAAGGTACCTTAGAAATCATTTATTTAGTCCAAAGTCTTCTATCTTATTGAAATCCAAATAAGTTAAAGTAACTTGCCTAAAATCACACAGCTAGTTAACTAGGCCTACAAACTAAGCCTTTATTCCTATTTTAATATTCTTGCTACTATATCATAAGTATGCATTTTGGTTTGGTGATAATGGAGAGCTTGTAATAATACAGACAGACTTTTGTAATTTGGGCAGCTAGGTGACACAGGGGATAGAGACCAGATTGGAGTCAGGAAGACTTATCTCCTTGATGAGTCCAGATGTGACCTCACACACTTAGTAGCTGTGTGACCTTGGGCAAGTCCCTTAACCCTGTTTGCCTCAATTTCTCATCTGTAAAATGAGCTAGAGAAGGAAATGGCAAACCGCTCCAGTATCTTTGCCAAGAAAACCCCAAATGGGGTCACAAAGAGTTGGACATGACTAAAAGTAATTGAACAACAACAGCTTTTGTAATCACAGTAAAGGAGATTTACAGACTTTAACAACATAAGAAACAAAAATAAATTTGAGGTAAAGCCAGATTACCTCCGTTTCTGACATCAGATAAAAGTGTGAGTTATGAACTGAGAAGGAAGATGAGAGAAGAGGGGAAAAAAAGAGAGACAGAGGTTAAAGAATCTAGATTAAAAAGTATAGAACACTCTTGTTAGCAACTGCCTTGATTGAAGTCTCCTTTACCTCCCAAAGATAAAACAAAAGATTATCAATGTACCTCCAGGCAAATCCAACATTACTTAAAGACTAACAGTCTATTTTGATTGGATTTTAAGCCTAGATATATAAAAAGGAAACTGCATTGATTTCCTTGACTACATTCTTCAATAGTTTAGATCAGCGGTTTGTAAATTTTTTCACCCCACAATTAGGGTGAAGAGATTTGCACATTACTAATTCACATCTTCTGTAAAATTATCCCCCAGAATTTCATCCAAGAAAGAACTGAAAAATGTGATCACTTAACTATCAGTGATTTTTGAAGAACTGTGAAGAATAGTATTTATTGCTAGAAGACTGAAAGTGAAGTAACGTGGCCTGGTTTTCAAATAAAGGAAAAAGATGAATTCTGCAAAATGAAGGTACCTTAACCTTGATTCTAGGCAAAATTCTAGAATGGCTTGTTAGACTGACTGTAAGCATTGAGAAAGAACCGTGGTCACTAGGATCTAACATAGGTTCACTGATAATGAGTAATTCCAGGCCAAGCTCATATCCTTTTATGATAAAGTGTTCAAGATGGGCAAGATTCTCCTTCTGTCAAATGAATTTGCAACCTGGAAGTAATCTTCTTAGCGCTATACTGTTCATCATTTTTATCAGACACAGATGATGCCATTTTGACACACTGATTAGATTTTCAGATGACACATCTAGGAGTGACAACTAATATTTTGGGTTCAATTCAACAAGTTTTTCTTAAGTGCTTCCTCTGAGCAAAGCACTGTCCATGGGTGCTAAGGGTGTTGTTCAATTGTTTCAGTCATTTCTGACTCTTCATGATCCCATTTATGGCAAAGATACTGGAGTGGTTTGCCATTTCCTTCTCTGGTTCATTTGACAGATGAGGAAAATGAGGCAAGCAGGGTGAAGTGATTTGCCCAGGGTCACACATCTAGTCAGCATCTGAGGCTGGATTTGAATTCAGAGCCTCTGGACTCCAGGGCCAGCACTCTATCCACTGCGCCACCCAGCTGCTAAGCATACAAAGATTAAAACAAAACTGCTCCTGCCTTTCAGGAGTTTATGTTCTATTTGAAAGTTACAGAACAAAACACAGTTAAACATAATGCAGAATGGGTAGTGCAGTGAGCAAAGAATAAATGAGAGAAATAATGCCAAGAATATTTGAGGAAAAAGACAACACTAATGCTAACAGCTAAGGGATGGAGAAAGGCTTCCTAGAAGAGGTGGAATGTGAGTAGCTTCTTCAGGGAAGGGGATTCTAGATAACAAATGCAGAATCCAGAAATATCCCACCAGGCTCGAATGACATGGGCACAACACAGCAAAATGAAGTCTAAGTTGGGACAAATGTGTCCTTTACTTAGGTTTAAAAAATCCCTTCCTCAAATACACAATGAAAGGGGAGGTAGCGGTTCATCAGAAAAAGCCTGTGCTTCCACTTAGCAGCAAGGTCCGTAGTCACCAACAGTGCGTGTGATTACTAAAAAGAGTTCCCAGCCCTGTTAATAGAAGCAAAACATTTGGCACGAGGGTGTGATAATCACTGTGCTTTGTGTTCGTTTGTCTTAAGTTCAGATGCTCTATTTTGAGACACGTGTTAGCGAGCGTTACTGAGATGGCATGGCCTAATGAAGCGAGTATGGGAATTGGGAGTCAGGAAAACCTGGCTTAGATCCTGATTCTGACACCGTGTGACTATCAGCAAGTCAACTTCCTTAAGCCTCCATGTTCCCACCTGGAAAATGAAGAAATTGGCTTAAGGGTCTGTAGCATGACCATCTCCTATAAATTGCTCAATCCTAGAGCTATTTATATCCCTATGCTATGCTAGTCACTGTGGTAGATACTGAAGATATAAAGACAATAAAAAACCGAATGACCCATAATCTTGAAAAATTCAACTCAGCTAGGAGACCTTTCCTGTCCACCAGCCCCTTTCTCCCCATTGATTTCACATAGATGTGTCACTTCTAAGGTATGGTCCTCTTTGTAGTGGAGCAAACCCTGACCTCAGAATAAGGAAAACCCAAGTTCAAATTCTGGTTAGGGTTCAAGGAACTCAATTTAGATTAACAGATGACATAGAACTGGAAGAGTTCATACAAGGATTATTTAGAAGAAATGGGATTGTTTAGGCTATAGGAGAAAAGATTAAGGGAGAATATGAGAGATGTCTTTACTTACAGAGTAGTACCAATGAGTGGAATTCATTTTGACAACTTAATTTGTACAAAGCACGATGCTTAGGTACTGGGGATGCAAAAATAGATGTGGTACACAGACTTTATTCTCAAGGAACTCAAGATAGGAAGGAAAAGAGCTCCCCAAATAAGGAAGGTAAGAGAGAGGGTACGTGCAAAGGAGAAGCCCAGGCAAATCATCATGAGAAATTTGAGGAGGGAGAGAGGACTTTCAGCTAAGTGGGTGGATGCAGTTCTAGATGACCTCTGAAGTCCCTTCGGACTATAAATTAGTGATTGATCTTATGATACAAGAGAAATTATGGAGGTCAATTACCAGGACTTGGCAACTTGGGTATCAAGGTCAAGGGAGTAGAAAGAGTCAAAATACTCTAGAATTATAAACCTAGTCACAAGATGAAAGTATTTACCGGGAGTTGGGACAACCCGGAATTGGATCCGGCCTCAGAAAATGAGCACCCACACATAAATAATGACTGGCTGTGTAACCTTGAGCAAGTTACTTAACCCCAATTGCTTTTAAAAAAAAAATGATTCTTGGGGGCAGAGCCAAGATGGCGGAGTAGAAACAGCGCGTCCAAGCCACTCTTCCCCCAGATCACCTCCAAACTATGTAAAAGGGGACTCTGAACAACTTCTGGAGCCCCAGCACCCACAGAAAAACACAGAGAAGCTAACCTCCCACTGAGGACAGCACAGCATCCCTGCAGGAAGGACCAGCGCAGCAGTCTGGGAGAGGGCAGCGCAGCAGTCAGAGCGTGGCCGGCTGGAGGGACCCCAGAAGACCAGCAGCTGTGGCGACTCCAGAATTATCAACATAGACATGCCTAGGACAAAGTGAGAGGTTAGTGCCCTGTGGACTTTGGGACCAGTATTTGGGGAACACGTCGGCTTCCTCCCCTGGGGGATAGAAGCCGCTGAGGAGACATGCCATTTTGCAGTTTTCAGAGTCAGCTCCAGCTCCTGGCCTGTGAACTGTAGGGAGATCCAGCGATCAGTCTTGGGGGATAATTGCTCTTGCTTTAACCTCCCTGGATCTGGATTGTGATCTGGGGTGGAGGTCGTGGGTGGGTTTCCAGCTTGCCAGAAACGGAAGTTGGCCCCCCGACACGTTTGGGGCAAAAGTTCCTGTCTGGCACCAGGCCATACTGTGGCAACAAGCCCAAAAGTCAAGTAATTAAGTAGCAACATGCCAAGGCAA
Organism: Gymnobelideus leadbeateri; assembly: GCA_011680675.1. Lineage (NCBI taxonomy): Eukaryota > Metazoa > Chordata > Mammalia > Diprotodontia > Petauridae > Gymnobelideus > Gymnobelideus leadbeateri. The sequence continues at coordinate 1,092,983 of WOXC01006572.1, forward strand.
AGGAAACAAATTAAACAAAAAAATTAAACCTTAGACTCCTACTTTGGGGGCAAAAACGATTGAAGCATAGAGAGGAGGACTGTGAGGTCAGAAGTCTTGCTCCAAAAGCCCCAGGGGAAAACATGAGCGGGTTGCAGGCCATAGAGGACCTTAAGAAGGACTTTAAAAATCAAATAAGAGAAGTGGAGGAAAAATTGGAAAGAGAAATGAGAAGGATGCAGGAAAAGTATGAAATGAGGGTCAACAGCCTGACTGAGGAAAACAACACCTTAAAAAATAGACTAACTCAAATGGCAAAGGAGGCCCAAAAGGGCAATGAGGAGAAGAATGCCTTAAAAAGTCGAATTTGCCAGATGGAAAAAGAATCTCAGAAGTTCACTGAGGAGATTCATTCCTTCAGAGTTAGACTGGAGCAAATGGAAGTTAATGACTTTATGAGAAATCAAGATGCTGTTAAGCAGATACAAACAAATGAAAGATTAGAAGGCAATGTGAAATATCTCATGGGAAAACCACTGACCTGGAAAATAGATCCAGGAGAGACAATTTAAAAATTATTGGACTACCTGAAAGCCATGATCAAAGAAAGAACCTAGAAATCACCCTTCAAGAAATTCTCAAGGAAAACTGCCCTGATGTTTTAGATCCAGAGGGCAAAATAGAGGTTGAAAGAATCCACAGATCACCTCCTGAAAAAGATCCCAAAAGAAAACTCCCAGGAATATTATAGCCAGGTTCCAGAATCCCCAGATCAAGGAGAAAATACTACAAGCAGCCAGGAAGAAACATTTTCAATATTGTGGAAGCACAATCAGAATAGCCCAGGACCTGGCAGCTTCTACACTGAGGGATTGAAGGGCATGGAATATGATATTCCAGAGGGCAAAAGAACTGGGAATGAACCTAAGGGTCACCTACCCAGCAAAACTGAGTATTTTGTTTCAGGGGAAAATATGGTCATTCAGTGGAATAGAGGACTTTCAAGCATTCTTGAGGAAAAAACCAGAGTTGAATAGAAAATTTGACATCCAGATGCAAGAAGCAAGAGATGCTTGAGAAGGTAATCAGGGAAAAAGAAATCAAAAGGAACTTATCAAAGTTGAACTATTTACATTCCTATATGGAAAAACAGTAACTGTGACTGATGTAATCTTTCTCACTGTGAAAATAATGGAAGAAGGGTGTGTGGTCATATGAATACATATGTGAATGTGTGTATATATGTTTACAGTTATACATGGATAGAGGGCACAGGTTGAATTTGGTGGGAAGGGATGATACTTAAAGCATGAAGTTATGAGGTGAGAGAGGAAAGTGGCAAGAGGAGATGGGGAGAGACAGGGTAGGGTAAACTATCTCATGTAGAGGACACAAGTGGAAGTGGTTGCAAGGGAGGGGAAGAATAGGAAGGCAAAAAGGCAAAACCATGTTCTCATTGAATTTGGTTCTGGGAGAGAATGACATACATACTAAATGGGATATCTCAACCTGCAGCAGAATAGGGGGAAGGGAGATGAGAGGAGGGATGATGGATGGGAGGGCATCCTCAGGGGGAGGGGAGGTTGGAAGTACCCACTCTTGAAGAGGGACAGGATCAAAGTAGGGAATGGACCAGGTTGGGGGTGGGATGGGTGGGAGGGAATTATAAGCTGCCTTGTACAATATATCTACTATGGTAATGTTTAGCATAGCTAGACATGTACAACATATACTGAATTACTTATCTTCCCAGAGGGAATGGGTGACAAGAGAGGAAGGAAATGGATCTGAAATTCGAGGTTTCAAGACTAAATGTTTCAAATATATATAAATACTATTATTAAAATAGATGATTCTTAAAGCATTTATAGAGACTATTTTAACTTTGCTTTATGTCCCCAAAGTTTAATACAGGGTATGCCACTTGATAAATATCTTGTTTTGGATAGAAATGAATTGAAGTAAAAGTGGTTTTTCCACAGACTCTGCTAAAAAAAAAAAAAAGATGAAAGTATTTAAGAATCCTTGTTTTAAGAAAGAGGAATGCCTGCCCATGGTAGGTGATCAACATGAGTTACAAGGCTTCCCTGGAGTGACTAACATAGCTGTCTGGCATTGTATCTTCTAGGTCTAAGATAGGAACTCCATGACTCTGTCAAAGTTCGATGGGTTTAACTGATCAGAGTGATATTACTGTACATGGGAAGGCAGTACAAATAGATCACCACGGTAAAATAAAACAAAGCAAGGTTGGTCAGTGTTCATTAATGTATACAAAGGCTGTCCTACTTCTGGGCTATGACCCAGCTTTGTCCCAACCCTGCTCTGGTCTGTACTGGCCTGCTGAAGCTCTGATTTTGTCCCTTGTCAACTCAATCTGAAGCAACTTAGAGTATACCAGGTCAGTTCCACAGTTAACCTGAGGGATAAAATTAATTCTCATGTGTGCCAAGAATAGTTCTAGTAATCCTAGACTAAACTAAATCCATCACAGAGAATATCTCAAACTCTAAGCCAGTCTAAAGCTACCATTGATTCCATAACCAAGTTCTTATGAAAAAGGATGCCTTTAGGCCAGGACAAACTCCACTGGACTATGTGTCTCCTCTAAACCAGGCATGAATCTCTGGGACAAGGCTAGAACTAGACTAATCACAAGGGACCAAAAAAAAAAAAGATATAAGGAGACATTTTTAATTGTATTGTATCCCAGAATATTCAATGAAAGAAGTAAACCAGCATTTTTAAGCACCTTCTTAGTATCAGACACTGTGTTGATCACTTTACAAATATATCTGATTTGAACCTTTATTATAGCTCCAGGAGGCAGGTGCTATCATTATCCCCATTATATAGGTGAGGAAATTGAGGCAAAAGGAAGTTAAGTGACTTGCCCAGGGTCATACGGCTAGTAAATGTCTAAGACCAAATTTAAATTTGAGTTTTTCCTGATTTCAGGTCTAGCACTCTATCCACTGTGCCACCTAGCTGCTTCTATTATTTGAAGACAATATTCTGGGGTGGCTAGGTGGCACAGTGAATAGAGCACTGGCCCTTGAGTCTGACCTCAGACACTTAATGCATACTAGCTGACCTTGGGCAAGTCACTTAACCCCAATTGCCCTGCCTTCCCCCCTCCAAAAAAGCAAAAAATAAAATTAAATAAATAAATAAATAAATAAAAACAATATTTTATGTACTTTTTACCTTTAACTCCAAAAGGAACCTACCTATCCCTTATTTTTTTTTTTTTTTTTTTTTTTTTTTTTTAAGCAATTGGGGTTAAGTAACTTGCTCAAGGTTACACGGCTAGTCATTCGATTTATGCGTGGGTGCTCATTTTCTGAGGCTGGATCTGATCTCGGGTCATCCAAACTCCGAGGCCGGCACTCTTACTCACTGCGCCACCTAGCCGCCCCGTTAGGGCAGTTGGGGTTAAGTAACTTGCCCAAGGTTACACGGCTAGGTTTTTTGTTTGTGCGGATTAAGTGTCGGAGGCCGGCTCCGAACTCAGGTCCTTCTGATTCCAGGGCCGGCGCTCTATTCACTGCGCCACCTAGCCGCCCCGACCTATCCCTTATTTTGACAAAAATTGTTTCTTGGAAGAAATCTAAAGAACACAAACTAGGTCAGAATGACAGCTATAACAGATGGGGGGGGCGGGGGAGAGGAATACAAATACAAATGAACTAGAGACTAAGGGATTTATTTAAGTAATGTCCATTGAGTAAACATTTGGAATCATTTCAGCCTTGCATGCCCCATTTAGATTAGCCATTTAGAAATGCCAGTGGTAAGAGGGTAGAATTTGGATTCAGAAGACCTGGGTTTGAGGTCGCATAAGCACAATTTTCTCATCTGTAAAACTGAGATAATAATACTTTTACTACATATGCTTAGCAAAAGTTATTGTGAGGAAAGTGCTTCGTAAATTTTGAAGCATTATACAAATGTGTGATGGAGTTGTTTTGGTCATATCTGACTCTTCATGATGCCATTTGGGGATTTTCTTGGCAAAGATACTGGAAGGGGTTGCCATTTCCTTTTCCAGCTCATTTTACAGATGAGGAAACTGAGACAAACAAGATTTGGTGACTCTCCCAGGGTCACGCAGTTATTGAACTCAGGAAGATGAATCTATCTGACTCCAGGCCTGGCATTCTGTGCACTATGGTGCCATCTAGCAGCCCTCATACAAATGTAAGCTACCAATATTATTTTCGACTTCACTGTCCCCATCTTTTCACCATAATAACAATTTTCCACAGAATCTCCTTTTTGGCATCTAGAACAGAAAATTACATGAACATTGCAAATGTTATGAAAAATACCATAAGGAGCCAACTGCTGAGACCCCCTCATGAAGAGGGTCCTCCCCTTTCTCTTTCTCTCCTACAGAAAAACTAGAGAATTGACCAAGTTTTCATCTCTCATTTTTACAAACACAAGACAATCTCTTGAAGTTCATAGGTTTATGACATTCAGAATTTTGGTATTTGGGATTGAGGTTATACTATTTTTTGACCAGACTTGCTTTGTCACTCTGCTATTCCCAATGGGACACAAATTCTCCACTCAAGTCTTTAGTGCTGGCCTAAACCTTAAAGGCCTGCTTCAATATCTATTTTACAAGGGGAGAAACTGAGAACTCAAGAGGTTATGTCCTGCCCGATGTCTTACAGCTCAAAAGCAGAAGCCTAGGCCCAACCCCAAGTCTTGTGGCCCTATGTCTCTTGTCTTTCTTCTGAGCAACTTCAAGTTTACATTCCTGATCCCTTGACAACAGAATATTGTCACCTAAAATCCTTTGTAGCCTCAATCCCCTTGGGATTTTGTGACACTCTTTGCTGTTAAGATTCACATTTTTTAAATACTTGTTATAATTAGCAACAATCATTACATATATGGCAGTTATATTACATTTGTTGCTATGTATACCTTGTATTACATTTTATTTTTTGGATATATCAATATATTTAAGTTGTAATTATGGAAGACCTCTTTATGCCACAGCTTCATATAATTAATCTCTTAAAATATTAAAAAATTTGTTACATTTGCTGATAAATGGCTACAAAGAATATTTGGCCACTATAAGAAACACCCCCCCCACACACACACACACACCAAACTGTTAATTGCAGGCCTGTTTTACCTCTGCTCCCTTTTTTGGCTCATGCCCCTTCACCTCACAGAAACCATTGTGCTTTGTTTGCAAACACTGCCCAAGGATCCATATCCCTACGGATTAGTCTTATAAAGCACAGCTTGTCCCTTTATGCCATGTGTACATGGGAATTATCTGCCTTAAAGGCATCTCTCTCTCTCTCAGACCCCAATGGGAAGGAGACAGCTTTTTAGTTGCTTCAGTTTGCAGATAGAAACCTGACTTCAGTGGTCATTCTTCAGAAACAATAGCTTTGCCCTGGTGCCTGGCTCTTCCCCAAGACGAATGAGCCTGCTCAAGTCTGCCTTAAGGGTTCGAAAGGAGGGAAATGAAAGGAAAAAAAGCATTTGAGCTCATTGTTTTCATATGCATAGGTCTGAGGCTGGCATTGGAAAGTCATCCTTCTAATTCCTGGAATTGTCCTTTTTGTTTCAAAAGAATGGATTTTTCCTTATGATGTATTTGTTTACTATCCTGAAAAACCCTGAAGAATCAAATCATCAGACTTCCAATTTGCTGCTTAAGCAATAATTGACCAGCTTCAGTCACAAATCACCCTTCATCGTGATTCCTAATTTAAACCTTGTACCCAAGGAAATGCTAGAGGAAAGGCAAGTTTCCCATGGAAAGTAAAGTGGTCAGAGTGTTGTGTTTGGAGTTAGAAGGCCTAAATTCAAATCCCACTTCTGTTACTTGGTGTTTTTGTGACCTTGGGCCAGTGTCCAAACTGCTCCAGGACTCAATTAGCCCATTTGTAAAATGCAAATTCTATGTCTCTATACTTGTGTCATTTATGAACTTGTGAAAACCTTTCCAAATTCTATTATTAATTATAATATTGGGTCTGCTTTTAGGAGCAATACATTCTGTCATTTTGCTACATACTATGGAAAATAGTACCTCCCCTATTTTATTTTTGATGAACTTTTCCTCTGACATCCTAAATTTACCTCCTGAAGATATTTGGGGTTTGAATACACCATCTTTTGGTGTGAAGGGACAATAATATTTTCAGTATTCTTCCTAACACTCTTTTCAATGATGCCCAACATCCTAGGCCTCATTTTGGATGCCACTGCATGTAAGGTCAGTATCTTCAAGGAATAGATGCCAACAAGTAGTCCTTAGATCAGGGCGGAGAACCTGCAGCCTCGAGGCCACATGTGGCCTTCTAGGTCCTTGGGTGCTGCTCTTTGCCTGAGTCCAAGTTTTACAGAACAAATCCTTTGGTTAAGGGGATTTGTTCTGTGAAGTTTGGATTCAGTCAAGGGGCCACACTTGAGGACGTAGAGGGCCACCTGTGGCCTCAAGGCCTCAGGTTATCCATCCCTGCCTTAGAGAAACACAAAAGATCATTAATTTTAACCTTTAATGTTGAAACCATGGTAATTGGCTTAATTGTTTAAACATTTCATCTTAACTCTCATTTCTATCCTTTATCATCTACTTACTAGGGTCTTTTGATTTAAACATCCATTTTTAAATGGAATGGATGGACCCAGAAGTCATTCAGTCTAACTTTTTACCCTCTGCAAAAATCACCTCCATGCATAAGTGTGCTGGAAACTATTTAACAACTGGATCTCTGGAGGGGAAATGTATTCATGACACACATTTAAGCTTAATTGGCATCATTAGCATTTTCTCCATCACTTTCTAGACAATCAACAAAACAATATCAACATCTATCTAGACAATCAGCAAAACAATCAATCAAGCCCTCCATCTGTCGCATTTGCTGATTCCTGGGATGTAAATGCTCCCACTGATCATATAACAATGGACTTTGAGTCCAAACAAGCTGGCTCTATGACACTCCCCTCAACACTGCCTGGAGACCATTCACTCCTCACCCAAATGTTACAAGACTTCTCAATCACTGGCTTATCACAATCACAAACACTGGCTTAGGACCTGCCCTCGGCTGGTTGTTATTCTTTCCTGGGTGATGGACTTCTCTCCTCTTTGCCCCCCTGAATAGAGCCAGGCCTGGCCTGGAGTCTCCTTCTTTCCTTCATATCTCCTGTAGTATCTAGTAGAGCCCTGCCCACCCCACTCCCCCACTCATGGGCAAGTAGTCTCGTCAGTGTTTGTTAGTGACGATGATAGCGCTCAATACATATTTGCTGATTGATCGACATAGAAAGAAAGAACATATTGACTCATGTTGCACTTTTACTTGGGAATCAAAATCAATTAGAAAAGCATTATAGAACTACATGAAGAATTTATTGGTACCTAACCTGAAGGATGTCAATTGAACTTCCCCTGATGCCTTCATTTCAGATAAAGCAATGCCGAAGAGATTTAGCACAATCCAGGAGAAAACTCCAGGTAGCAACAGTTTCCCTGTTTGAAAAAGCTCCTTGTCTCCATTTACTTATTTTATTAGCTTTATTTTCACGTGTAAAGGACACAATGCCATTGCCAAAGCTACCATTTCTTCTAATTTTATGCTCATTTGTAGCATGAACCTGAAATGGTTACTTAATTTTCATCTTTTGCTTATTTTTTACACTGACAGAATCTAGTTTTTTAAGTAAAAGCCAATTTATTTCAGGTGCCCTTGTATTGATGAGAATCTATCAAAAGACAATACATTCTTTCTGGACTTTCTGCATTTATGCTTTTATTGAGGTAGCTATGCCCACCGTCTATGCAGACTGAAATGACTCCATGGCTCAGTAAACAAACTCCAGAAATTGCTATGGCCAAAAAATGTCATCTCCCTGCAGCCAATCTGGTGATGGACCTCTCCAGTATTTAGCAAGGCTGGTCCTTGGGTGACAGGCATGCCATCTAAAACCAAGCCATCCTCAAAGCTTTCCCAGCAGAGACTACACATGACTAGCATAACCCTCAAGAGACTGAAGTAAGACTTTACATGGGGACAGACAGACAGAAGAGAAAGAAAGAAAAGCATACCAAAGACATTATCTTATTTAGATAAGCTACTTGACCTGCTGCTGTGTCAATCTCCCCAACCTTCTCACCACTCACTTTGTATTTATTTTGTATCTAATATGGTTCTGTCCAGTAAAATGTAGGAGAATCTGGAGGGCAGGTTCTCTCTCATCTGCATTTGTATTCACAGTACCTAGAGTCCTGTAATAAATGCTTGTTGACTGAATAATTGAATGCTGCACAAGACTATATCATGAAGAAGGTGTCTGAGATACTCAGCTAGGATTTTCTCTGTGTGGTCTGCATTGAATTTGGTTGTAAATACTGGGCAGCTAAGTAGCACAGTAGAGAGAGTGCCAGCCCTGGAGTTAGGAGGATCTAAATTCAAATATGGCTTCAGACACTGCTGCAAGTCAATTAACCCCACTTGCCTCAGTTTCCTCATCTGTAAAATGAACTGCAGAAGGAAATGGCAAACCATGCCAGTGTCTCTGCCAAGTAAACCCCAAAGGGGGTCAGGAAGAGTCGGACACGACTGAACAATAACACAAAATGTTGTGTGGGAAATTTTTTAAATTTATGTTTTATCAATGACTCTGGCTGGTGCTTTTTTTTTACACAGGTTAATAATAGTAATGATAGCTAACAGTTATGTAGCATTTACTATATGCAAGATTTTCCTCCAGAGTTTCTTTTGAGTAGGAACGAAGCACAGAAAACCTATTTCCCCTCCCTCTTCATCACTGCACAAGTAGTTCTTTGTGCCCAATTCTGAAATAACTTGAATAGCTATTTAAATTTAAAGTTATCATGTACAAGGGACTGGCATTCTAAATTAATATATACAGAATGCAAAGAAATATGACTTTCACAAAGTCAAAGAGATATAGGTTTTCCTGGTATTAGGAATAATGAGAACCTTGACCAGTCATCCTAATAAATGATGAAAAATAAATTCATCTTCTCAGCTAGTTGCTACATCAAAACAGCTGTGTCATCAGTTTACTAAAGGAGGGGCAAGGGCTAGGGAGGAGGCTTTGATTAATGCCATCAATCCAATTCCTCCACCATTTATCAGGTACCTACTGTGTGTACAAGTACACTGTATATTATTTCAAACTATAAAGTGATTTTAGATAAGTAGGTTATATTCTGCCTTTGAGGCAAAGTTCAGTCACTCAAGGTTTTGTTCCTCTTTACAATACAGTTTCCCAAATTGGATCGAAACATAAAAAGCAGTTTTCTTTATATCAGTCAACTAAAAGAATCTTGTCTCAGAAGAGCTGGTGAGGCAACATGGCTTAGTCTAGAGACACAGAGAAATCAGTCCTAGATTCTAATCCTGATTCCCCAGTGAACTGGTGTCTAACTTTATAAAAGTTGTCTTCCCCATTGACCTCAACTATAAAATAAGGGTATTGACCATGATGTTTGTTATGATTAATATTTTTTTGTTCAGTTTAACAAATAATTATTAAGAGCCTACTGTTTAAAAGTAGGGGCAACTAGGTGGCACCGTGCATAGGACATTAGCCCTGGAGTCAGAAAGACTCAAGTTCAAATCCAGTCTCAGACGCTTACTAGTTGTGTGACCCTGGGCAAGTCACTTGGTCCTCTTTGCCTCAGTGTCCTCATGTATAATATGAACTGGAGAAGGAAATGGAAAACCACTCCAGTGTCTTTGCTAACAAAACCCCAAATGCAGTCATGAAGAGTTGAACATGACTATATAAAGGGGTGGGTGGAGAGGGTGCCAGGGATACAAAAATGAAATGTTAGCACTGCTGTCCTCCAGGAATTTATCATCAGTTCCTTGTGGGCATGGGGGTGGGGCATTGCAGAAAAGGGTGGGAGAGAGTAAGATATATTCATCTTTGTGTGGGAGAAGTAAGATATGCACACAGATAACCACAATACCAAGGGAGATGTGACCTTTGCAGAGGTAAAGCCCAGACAAAGTCACCCTGAGACATCTGGGGAGAGAGAGACCAGTTTCAGCTCTTGGTATCCAGAAAGACTTCATTTCTGCAAGATATGATTCTGGAACTGGGCCTCAAAACACAGTACAGTCACATGGGGATAGAGAGGAGAGGCCATAGCAGACATGAGAGCAGACATAAGCAGAAGAGGTGAGAATGGGGGCCAGTGAAGGGATCAATCTGGCCAGAATGTAGAATGCATGGGACATTGTTGGTGGAGCAGCATCAGGAGATACAGACAGAAAGCTACAATACAGTCATATTGCAGAAGGCCTTGGATTCCAAGGAAATGAGCTTAAACCATCTTGTATAGGTAAACTGCTGGCAGCTTTAAAAAAAAAAATAGAGGAGTGTTGTAATCAGTGGTACATTAGGAAGACTGTAAGAAGACAAAAATCACATCAACAAGGAGGTACCTACTCTTGGAATTTGGGGGGTTTCCCAGCACTCCTCCCAAATCTGAAATGATGAGCATAGAAATCTATTAAATGGCCTTTCTTTGAGATAAAATTGAGCATCTTTGTACCTCGTGGCACTAAGCATCCATGGAGCTCTTGGCACACGTAAGCCTTTCCCCTTATCGTCAAACCAAACAGCCTAGGGTCCTTTTTATTCTTCAGGTAGACGTGGGACTGGATGGCTCCCTAAGGTCCCTGCCAACACTAAAATCCTCAGACTCCTTCTTCATTGATGGCCTGTCTTCTCCAAGTGCTGCAGCAAGAGCTGGATTGGTTTGGAGAGGTGGAGGGGGATGGGGACCAGTGCTGGCCACTGTGTCTTATTCTGCAGCTCAAGAGATTCATGGCTAGCCTAGTGATTTTATAAAACATTTCTACTCTCCATTCTTTATCAATCACTGACAGACTCATTGTTTTATAATGTGCTTCTCAGCAAGCTGTTTGCAACTCATCGCCTGCCTTGCTTTATAGTCTATAAATATTTAATTCTTTAATAAACTGCTTATATGTAATATAAAATGACTGATGTGGTTCTCTCCCCCCACCCCTTTTTAATAGTGCTACTATTTGCAAACCAATTCTTATTTTTTCCTAAATAGCAATATGTTTCATAAATGTTTGAATTTCCTTTTTCTAAGTAGCAATTTATTCAAAGAGGTTGGGAGAATGACAGGCTGGAAAGCAGCCCCTGCTTGTGGGAATGCAGTCCTCCCCTTCCTCTGGCCTCACCTCTCCCAACCTGCAAGCTGATAAGGTGGCTACAGATCAACTTTGGAATTGTGGGGCAGGGCAATCACTTGTCTCTGCACAGACTTCCTGTGCAAAACACATTGCAGCAGGTCAAGCTTCAAACCTGCCTGTGAAATGTTTGTATACCATGAGCAAACATACCTGTCCAACTGCCCCCCCTGCCCCACCTTGCTCTGACACCCTGTCTAAAGGACTGGTTCAAGGCAGCCAGAAAGAAAAATATCAGCACCCTAGTGTTCTCCCCTTCTCCTCTACTATCCTGGTTTGCTTTTCCATTTATCTTCTGTAGCATGAAATAATTCCTGAAGTTCATCATTTTATCTCAACTTTAAAATCTGGCTCAATTAATCATTTATTGAATGCCTACTTCATGCCCAATTATACTTGAATATTTTCAAACACTGCCTTAGCATTTTTCCCATCATTCTTGATCCCTTGATTGTTAAGTTTAATTTCCTGTCAACTCATCAACACACTGCCTTCCATACAGTAGGTAAAAACCCAAAGTTTGCTTTGGAAACCCCCTAAATTTGACCCTCTCTACTTTCTGGTTCATCCTAAACTGAACACCATTTCCAAGTCAATAAATGAGCTAGCTTTTTTTTTTTTAAGGAGGGTAAAATTTGAGCTGGGATTTTCTTCTAAGATTAGAGCCTGGGTTACACTAAGCCATCCACACTCTCTAATCAGGTCATATTTGAGACCAACAGCAAAATTATTGTCCAGAGTTAAGAATGTAATCAATAGCCATACAATAGAAATTTTCCTATTTCTATGCCACATATATCACACAAAGGTCAAATATTTATCCTTGGACTCTTAAGAACCATGTTCTAATCAACTGTACCAACCAAACAAAATCTATCAAAATATTCCCTTGTGCCATCCACTTTTGTTCCAAGAAGGAGCAATTCTTCATTGAGATTGTTTACAAGTTCACAAATGCACCTTTGTCTTCCTAGTACCATTACACAAAGTCTCTTTTGGCTATTTCATAGGCCATCTTATTCTATTTTAACAGTTAATTCAACCTGCATATGTATTCTGTCAGGTTGCTCTGCAGAGTTCCATCTGACCTGATTACCTGGTCATACTGTGAGCCTTTTGTTTCTGACTGCTATTTTGGGCTAACAGCAGTAGGGGACCAACAAGTAGGGAATACTCTATTCCAGGAGTGGGGAACCTGCAGCCTTGAGGCCACATGTGGCCCTCTAGGTCTTCTAGCGTGGCCCTTTGACTGAATCCAAACTTCACAGAACAAAACCCTTATTTGACCAAAGTCACAGAACATCAGAGAAAAATGAATAGAATAGTAGAGTCTATTTTATACTATTTTATTCATTTCTCTTTGATGCTCTGTGACTTTGGTCAAATCACGTGCACGTGCCTCACTTCTTCAGTCTGTATTTTGTCTCCCTTAACATTTGGGGTGATGTTTGTGATAGAGAAAAGACTGAAGCAGTTCTGACTGGCTAGGTGTTGGGCTAGATAACCTTTGAGATGCTTTCTAATGCTGATATTCTCCAATTCCCTTTTTCAGCTTTAATAGCCGTGCTATTTCCCCCTCTCAAATTTTTCTTTAAATGGCAATATATGCTTACAAATATTTCTACTTCTTCTAAAAAGTTCAGTTCTCATTTATAGCCATGTCGGAGGCAACAATGTTTTAACCTTTATACAGCCATACTTTATTTTGTGGATCGGATATGATCTGCAAACCATAGCATAAATTGTTTCTAAGTTGAATCCTTTTTGAAATATGCAAAAGAGCTCAATATTTCCCTGGTGAATTCTACATAAAGTCAAGACTCCTTTCTGTGATAGAAATTCTCTCTCTAATTATCTGATGTGGTAAATTACTTCAGATTATTCTTTTTTAAGATCAGGTTTTCTTTTTTCTTTTCTTTTCTTTTTCTTTTTGGTGAGGCAGTCAGGGTTAAATGACTTGCCCAGGGTCGCACAACTAGTAAGTGCCAAGTGTCTGAGGCCAGAACTGAGCTCACATGCTCCTGACTCCAGGGCCAATACTCTTTCCACTGCTCTTCCTAGCTGCCCCAAGATCAAGTTTTCTTAAAATCAAAAGTGTCTGAGTACCACCGGTTGTCACCAGTAACATCTAGAGATATTTCCAGAAAACTCTCATGCACAAACTGGTGATATATTTTTAAGACAAAATTTGCTCAGCCATCACAATGAAGAAATCCAAGCATATTTTCTCAGAATGGCATTTCTGTGCCAGCCTTCCTTATGAGAAGGTGGGAGTAGCAGGTGATGCCCCTGATGGTTTCTGAAAACACTGCCTATGTTCATTTTCTAACTCATATGTATAGTCTGGCATACAACATACAAACTCTAACACATCCTTGGCTTTGATTGTACCTAATCTCCCTTTAGAACATTGTTTATCAGTACTTAACATCAAAGGAAGAACAAGGACCAAGGATGTTCTCCAGACTCTGTGGGTGAATTCTTCAGCAAACTATTGCCGAGGACCTTTCATTATCTCCATTGAGAAAAAGTGATGATGAGGGAGTCACCTAATCCAGATCTAAAGAGTCAAATATCTAAATTTTGTTTCTCTAGTAGAGCAAGGAAGTGATCCCTTGGCCCTAATTTTTATATTCATTTATATAGTGTGCATGCACGTGTGTGTGTGTGTGTGTGTGTGTGTGTGTGTGTGTGTGTGTGTGTGTGTGTGTGGAATTAGAAGGGATTTCAAGAGTCACACTGTATACCTCCCTTGCCCTTCATTCACCTTCAGGCAAGACTACATCTAAATCATTTCAGACAAGAAAATCTCTTCTATTTTTAAACATGCCCAGAGGAGTTTTCCCAAATCTCCCATGATAGTCTATTCTTATGTTAGAACATCCTTTCATACAGCAAACCTAAATTTCTCATGCTACTGTTTTTTTTTAAGCCTGTTTCCTCTTGTTCCATCCACAGTAGAGGGCAGGTTCTGCTTCATGTGAAGAGTAATGAAATAGCATGTTTGTGAATATATATACCCATACACACATATATGTATATATATATATATATATGTGTGTGTGTGTGTGTGTGTGTGTGTGTGTGTATGTGTGTTTGTATTTAATGTTGCCCATACAAATTAGAATCATATTCTAGATCAGGGTCATGGGTTTAATTCCTAGATATGAGTCAGTTTCATTCTATTGTATGATCAAAAACTGCACCCCAAACCTGACTAGTTAGCTCATAAATGAATGCCAATCATCAGGGAGAGAAAGAGCACATCATTAACGAGACAATGTGAATATATAACAACTACCAGGAAAATAGCTTAATGATTATGAACTTCTAATGGCACATCACTCATGGTCTCTCCCTCTTTAAAGGACAGGTATCAGAACTCAAAGCACAAGAAGCCCCTACGCATTCACATGTACATATATTTGTGTGCTTAATACTCCAATGAAATAAATAATGTATTTTTAAAAAGAGAAAAAATATTTCAAGGGATCTTTATATAATCATCTCCTCATGTAGGCACTCCCCCAACCATGAAGACCACCACCATCCCTGCCTTCTCATCCTGCCATTCCTCTTCCTGTCTTTCCGTAAATTCCCCACTGGGAATCTACCCAACATACTGGACGTCTTCCTCTTCAGAGGTTGATAATCTTTTTCTGTGTCACAGACCCATCTGACAGTCTGCGAAAGCCCATGGACTGTTCCTCAGAATAGTGTTTTTTAAATGCAAAGGAAGCTATTTACTGAAATAAAGACATAGTTTTCCCCATGCCAAAATCTATCGGCAGACTCCAAGTTAAGAACTTCCAAATCTTTTCACATCCAATGGATACCAGCGCAACCTTCAGACCCATCCTTATTCTTACTCATAACTATCCTACCACTATTTCTAGTCAGACTGTCTTCAATGATGTGCTATGCTTGTCTTTGTTAGTAATATATACCTATTAATCAAACCCACCCCACATTTGGGTCTTTCCGTTCTCCTCTGGGCCACCTGCAATGTTGCATCTTCTGAGGCCATGGTGTTTTATGAGACTACTATTAGTGAAAATGACTCAAGAAACAGCTCAGGATCATTAAAAAAACACTGCACCATCCCTCTCCCTGTTCTCTTCCTCCTTTCTAATTCCAATGCCTTGCTATGCTATGGAAAGAACTCTGGAGTCCCAAAAGCTATAGGAGCAAAACTTAAACTTTGGTAGGGCCAAGACAGAAACGTTTTAAACATAGGCCCAGGTTTGTCATTCAAGGACCTACTAAATTAGAGAGACTCATCCCCAGAGGAAGAACCACCATGTAGAGAATTGTTTTGGCTATGTCAGCCTATGATGGTGGTGTTTAAAAGTACTAGGATTGTTTCATCTACTTTGGCAGGAAGATTGCCCACACCAAATAATATGGCAGATTCTTGAAATACTGAAGTGTGTGTGTGTGTGTGTGTGTGTGTGTGTGTGTGTGTATTCATGTGTTTGCATATAAATATTCAGGCACGTGTTCAGTTAACATTACAATAAGATAATGTAGAGTTTGAGTCTGGGAGAAGGGAAGGGGCAGGGAGGGACAAAATTTAAGAGAGAAGAAAGTAGGAATGGTTAGCCTGAAATGAAAACTAAGGTGGAACATGAGAGCTGTCATATAATTTTTGAAGGGCTACATGTGGAAGTTGGAGTTGAATATAATCTATGTCATTCTAGGAGATAGATTTTCAACCAATGAATCAAAGTTTCCAAAAGGACGAGATCAGGTCAGTGTAAGAAAATGATTTTTCAACAATTAGATCTGCCCAACAATAGAACTCCTTTATCAAAGTACTGAGCTACCCATCACTCAGCAGTGTTCAAGAAAAGGTAGCATGAATATCTGTGGAGAGTGTTGACTAGAAGTTTGGACTATTCAGCTTCTAAGACATCTCCCAACTCTATGATTCTTTGACACAGCCTTCCTTGTTACAACTTATCATTTATTTACATACATGTTTCCTCCTTCCAAGAACATTTTCACTTATCAGATTCTCGTTGCATAAAGCTTTGTCTCCTTTCCCAAGCTGTATCCTTAATCTTTGGCAACATAGTTTCCCACCTTCCAAATGAGTATGCCATCATCCTATGGGTATTACCATAATCCATATGTATACTCTATGGCAAACCAATCTCTGCTTTAAGGACACACAATCTTCACCTTGGAATAGTACTTACCATAAGAAACTATGTCTCAGAATGTTCTCTCTAAATACTTTGCCACTCACCATTTTCCTAGCAAATAGTGTTCCCACTTCAATTTGAAGACACATTTTTCCTGGCTCCTTCAAGGTACCTCCCTTAAACACAAACATCATTCTGTTTATCCAAAAGGCTTTATCTCATTTAGGTATACCTGCAACTCACGAATCAATATCAGTGCCCCAGGCTGCCACTTCCCAATCACAGAAGTCTGCACCATGCATGTAAATGGTTACCATGGGCCACATATCCCACCCTAGGAAAAAACTAGACCATTCTTCTTCCACTGAGATTCTGTAGTATCTCATTTCCAAATTGCAGATAACTCCAACGACCAGGGCACGTCCTCCCTGAAAACATTATCTCCTCAAGTTCCCTTTTCTTTATTCTTATTTCTTCTACTACTCCTTTTCTGAAATTCAAAAGGTAATAACCAGCCCAACAAGAAACATCTCTCATGGAAACTTTTTCCTCTTTCAACAGAAATGTTTTCTCCTGCTATGTAAGCCTTTGAATATGAAAGACAAACTCCTTGATTTCACTTCAACTCAACATCTTCTTCCTACCAGTTATACCAAAAAGGCCCATCAGAGTGACTAAACATGAGGAAATACCCAATGTTCATACCAACCTGCTTATTTAGTTTGTATAATAAAAGGCAAACACTCTCTTTCCCCCTCACCATTAAAGGTTTTCAGTTTTGAAGTTTAACAAACTGCCTTTACACCATAGGTATAATTGTACTTTTATGGTAAATGTTTCCAGATTCTCATTAACATTAAATAAATCCTCAATTACCACAGACCTCTGCTCTAGCCGTAAACGATTGAGCGCTCTCTCTTGCACATACATTCTTTCACTTCCACTCTTCATAATATAGGTGGCCCCCAACATGGTCATCACTTCAGAATCATGTAAACTTTTTAAATGAACCATTTCAGGGGCCTCAGTAAAAAACTACAGTTTGATTTTCATTGCTAGCAATTTACATTCCACTCCTGCTAGCCCATGGTTAAGAAAGACCATAAGCACATGGGT
Organism: Gymnobelideus leadbeateri; assembly: GCA_011680675.1. Lineage (NCBI taxonomy): Eukaryota > Metazoa > Chordata > Mammalia > Diprotodontia > Petauridae > Gymnobelideus > Gymnobelideus leadbeateri. The sequence continues at coordinate 1,110,471 of WOXC01006572.1, forward strand.
AAATTAAAACCAAAGACGATCTGAAAAACTCATTTCAAACATAATTATCAATGTCCTTCTCCACCAAATGTTTTATTAGCGCTACTATTATGTAGCCAAGGTTAATTATATTAATTTTGTCTCCTTTGTTGGACATTCTAATCCATTCTGGAATAGATCAAAGGCAGGCAATAGAGGGTAAAGGGACTGGATAATTGAGATTTAATGGCCAGCCCTCAAAGAATCAAGAGTTGACATTTGGAATATTATCAGGAATATCATCAGATCTATGTATTTATGTCTTAGAAGCTTGGGTGTGTATTTTGGAGGGAAGTGCCATTTATAAAGGGAGGATCATTTGGTTTTTGGAGGATTGGAGGATTCAGAACAGTGTTTATATTCTGAAGATGACAATTTGGGCAAGTATCCAAGTAATTCAGATCAAAACCATCCTCAAGTAATTCAAGGAAAATGTATGAATCTTTTTAAACCTGAATCGTCTATTTAATTGGGGTGGAGAATATGTCAACCTGAATCAAGGAAGTGAAGGAAGCTCTTCTTCATTCTTTACATTTGCGTCTCACTTTGGAATTCCAGACTGGATAGCCAGTCAGGAGTTAGTTAGTACTACTCCTTAGTCTATCCAAGTAGCACAAGCACTGTTTATCCATCTCGGCTCATCTTACACATGCACTAATTCATTCTGTTAACGTCAACAACAATTTGAAACCGTTAGAAACCCATGGCAACAAACACTCTGTGAATCAGAGGATTAATTGGCACGAAAACCAGGCCTGCTTAAGCATTCTGAGGATTTCATCTGCTCCTTGGCAATGTGTGCTAGGATAGCACCAAGAATTCCCTTTTCCACAAATACCTGAACCAGGAGGCATTCTACTGCGTCCCAAATTAGGTGTAGCCGTGCTTTGGGCTTCGGAGCTGTTGCCATAAACAGCTGGTGGTGTTGCTGTCCCCGGCCTCAAGCCTCAGAAGGACCTGTTTCAGTGCTCATCTTGTAAGCTGGTAGCTCCCTGTGTCAGGTGCCCACAGCTGAGACACAAGCCTCATCACTCGTGGCCAAAGGTGGTTTCACTGAAACCCTCCCGCTACAGTGCCGAAGCTCTAACCGAGCGCCTCTCCATATACTCCCCACCCTTCCATATCCATGCCCTTGTTAGGTTCCACGTTGCCATTTAGAAATGTTATTTGGGCAGCCAAGTTCACAGATTGGATCCATCTCAGAGCTGCCCTGCGAAGACATCTGTGTGAAGCTTCATTTTAAAACAAGGAAATATGGAAATAGCGAAAACCGGCTGCCGCTCTGAGCTATTTCCTAATGAACCTGTTTGTCCCAAGCGCTGTGCTGAGGAGCCTCTTCTTGGTGAGAACCCTTTATGCATATTAATATTATGCATGTTTTCCATGTGACTCCTCGTGACTTGCCCTCACCCCCTCCTTCGAACTCATTTAAATAAAAATAATTTATGTGGACATTCCTTCAGTCAGGATTTTCTTTCCCCTCTTTCTTAAAGAGGTCTATAATATTTCGTTGATGCTTTGCGTCCAAACGGGGTCGTTATGCTTTCGCATATCATTAGGGCTTTATAAAGGACAACAGCGACATCTGCATGTACCGCAGCGCCAAGGAGATTGGGAAAAAATACAGAAAACAAACCCCAAATGGGCTTCGAGGCTGTCTGGCTCTGTCTCCCCAGCAGCCCCTGCCACCGCCATAGATGGTAGTAATTGTACAGTGTAATCACATCATGCCTCATCTGAATATTCATAGCAGAGACAAAGCTTTGGAGAATAAGGAGGGAGTGGGAAGAATTTAAATATAAAACAGCATCTCATTTCCAAATCAAGCCCTGCACTTTACACACTCTGCACACTTCAAGCCAGGCATCAGTTTTACAGTCTGGAAATGGGAGGTGCGGAGGGAGGATGTCCAAAAGAAGGAGAAACAAGAGGGGAAAAGGAGGTAACATTCTACCCTCTTTATAGTCGGAGGGAAAAGAAAACAACAAACAGCAACAGGAAAAAATAGCAAAAGTGATATTTGAAGAGTGGCCAACAGTGCCAAACCAGCTGCTGTTTTACCAGGAATGAAATAGACTATTGAAGGAGGTTTATAAAGCTCCCAATTAATATGTTGTGCATGTATAAGATCTACAAAGAACTCACTGTATTCCTGCCCCCCACACCCTCTAACCACCACCTTCCTTCCCTGCCCAGTGCCAGAGGAGAGAGACCTCAGCTACCAAATAATTGATTAATCTCCTCAACAGTGACAACACTCTTCTCCAAAAAGAAAGAAAGGAAAAAACCAAACATACACAAAAAAGAGGTGACTGTTCCCGAAAGGGGGTGTAAATTACCGCTGGCTTCTTCATTCTCTTTGGCCCCCCCACCCAAAAGACAAATATAATCCACATGTAAATGCTTGTTGTCTTCGTTTTCTTTTTAATGTGGTATCTTTTATTAATATGAACCCCAAACGTGGGTTATTCGTAGAAGCCTCTGCCACTGCGTTCCCCAAAGATACTAGTTTCAACCCACTGGAGTTTATATTCCTTTAATTGTCTAGTTGCTGGAAGATTTCCCATTTTAAAAATATGCCATTCTGCTGGAATTAGAAGAATCCAAGGTTGTATCCAACTTCAAAGGTTTCCAAGTCATAATGATTTTTAGCAAAAATAGAAGACAGATCATGGAATGAGTCCCTGGTTTTTGAAGATATACATCATAGGGACCTTTTCTTCTTCTCTCTATCTCTCTATCTCTATGTCTCTCTCCCCAACTTTGTACTTCTCCTGGCTCTGAGTGCCCTTTGCTAATACAGCTTAATGATATGCAAATGAAATATACATAAAACCATTCTACTGTATGATGATTAAACACTGGAGACATTAACAGCCCGACGCTTCACTCTTTGACTGTAATAATCTTTCCAAATATCCACTTTGATTACGGAGTTATGGAGACCCATAGCAGTTGGCAGAGAAAGAGCATGAGAGAAGGAAGAAGAGATGAACGGAAACAGCACCCATCTCTGTGTTTCTCCCACTCCAGAAGACGTATCCCCACCCCCCTTTTGTACTTCATTCCTATTGCTGTCTTTTGTAATCCATCCATGCGGTTGCACCAGGGTGATTAACGGAAAAAACCCTCTTTTCTCTTAATGTTTCAAAGCTCATTAGCCAAACGATTATTCCTCATTAACAGCAAAAGCTCATTCATTAAAAGGAAAAATATGCCCAAAAGATGCCAGCGCTGTTAATCCTGAGCCCCGTAACCGGGCTGTAAATCCCATACCACTTGTATATTCCATAGGAAAGGGACACGCGCCAATCCACATTAAAGGGAAAAAAAGAGGAAAGGAAAACAGTTTGTATGTTTTGTAAAATCCGCAAGAGCAGCAATTAATATTCCTGTTGTATGACTTTATTTTTGTCTCTCCCTTTTGTTTCCAGCGCCCGCCCCTGGCTCAGAGCCCAGTGCCAACAGAACACCTTTCAGGATCCACAGCAAAATAGACAACGTAAGTACCAGTCGTCCCCTGAAGCCCTTTGCCAGAATTTTTTTTAAAAATAGCCACCCCAAAAAACATAGAGGAGAGAGGCTCTTTTCCCTTCCTTCTTTCCCCTCCGTTATGCCACCAGGGTTTCACAAGTAGCACCTTCCCAATCTCTCTGCCTTCAAGTTTGTGCATGTCTCTGTGGCATCCCTCCTCCTCCTTCACTCCCATAGTGGATCTTGTAAAAGGGCTTCAGATCGGCCCCATTCATCTCCCTGGTGATAGCAGTGAATGTAGATAAATCTCTGACTGCCTGCTTGCTCTTGGAGTATGATTTTTATTTTGTCTTCTCTGTATACCTGGGTCAAAAAGTAGGATGCATATATGCACACATATAGACACATACATACTTCCTCCTCTCCATTTCCCTCTCTTTCTCCCTCTCCCACTTTTTCTCCCACATGCATGTACCCCACATATGTGTATGTATATACATATCCACACATTCACTTAGACACATAGCACAAGTACATATAAATATCTAAATAAGTGTTTTCAGCTCATCTGAGAATGTGTATACACACACACATGCCACTGCCTGTGTGTCTATGAGCATGCATAGATAGATGCCGATCTATTAATTTATACCAAGCTTTATCTCCATACAAACATGCCCTTTCTTCTCCCAGCAGAGGATATATACAACTACAGTCCTAAACTAGGAAAGCTGTCTTCCTTCCTTAAGATTTCTATTTGTAGACCTTTATGCTGCTTTCTCCGCATCTTTTTTGAGCTGAAGAATTGGCATCTTTCCCTGAGGTTTTCCGAATGGCAAGTGGTACCGGTTATGGCATGCATTCATGAGGCTTCCTATGGCATTTCTCTTCCGATGTCGGCTTCTCTTCTTTGTCTCTTGTTGACTGGACTGGGTGTAATTTTTTTTTTTTTTTGGAGTTAATTATAAACCAACTTGAATAGCAAAGATGCCAACAGCTTGCAACAACAACAACCAAAAAAAGAAAAAAAAATCCCAAGTGCCTTCAGCTGCGACAGATGCCCAGATTGCCCCTGGCATGGGGGAACGGGCACAAGGTTTTTGTTGCTGTTGATGATTATTTTTGGTTGTTGCTGTTTTCGTTGTTCGTTTTTCCTCGTTTCCCTTTATTTTTTAAAGACTCCAGGATCCTGGCCTCGGCTTGGAAAGAAGTGGTGTCATGGCGGAGACGACGGCCTTTGTCTTGCAGGGTGTGAAAGCATCCGCTGTGTTAGCTCCACTGCGGCAGAGTCAAGTTTAAAGAGAAAAAAAGTCATTAAAGTCAGCTTTGTGCCTCGTTGGTGGGGGAGTCCCCCAAACCCCAAAGAGCTAAGTCCCTGTGCCCGAGAAGGGGCTTGCAGTGGAGGAACCTAGCCGGTAATCCTGGCATTTGCGCCTGCCGTGGCTAGTGCTCTTCGCTCCTGGGGGTCTGGATAATCTCCCTTAGCTTTACCGCACTGTCTGGCCCGCATACAGGGCCCCCGTAACATATACCCGCTGCTGTTATCACATGAAACTGTGGCGTTGCCACTGAATGGATGGCACTGTGCCAACTCTTCTGCCATCCGCCCTTGCAGCTTTTTTCTTTCCTCCCTCCCTCCTCCTCCTCCTCCTCCTCCTCCTCCTCCTCCTCCTCCTCCTCCTCCTCCTCCTCCCGTCGACTTGACGTTAATTAACACACGGGTTAATTGGTTTTAAAAGCCGAAGAATTACAGTTAACTTTTCCCACAGGGTACAGACGCCAGCCGCTTGGCACGACTCTGCCTTCCGCACTGATGCAGGGGGGTGGGGGGGCAGGGAAAAGCCCGCAGCAAAACTAGCAACTGCTGAGGAAATGTTGCTTGCTTATTGGAGTAGAGATGATAGAAGTCGACGTGATACTATCTCATCCTTTACAATATCTTACTATTATATTTCGTTATAAGTAATCAAAGCATACCCCCTCCTTTCTTCCTTTCCATAATACCTCCTCTCTCTTAAAAAAAAAAAGGGAAAGCCCTTCAGAAATTCTTCTAGAAGAAAAAAAAATCTCTCCCACATCCCTCGTAGCACCCCCAGAAGCTCTCTCCTAATAAGAATAATTTTAAAACATTAACCGATGCCATTATGTTTCTTGAAGTAGTTCCAAGGATGAGAGCTGCCACACCCCAGACAACAGGGGCAGAGGGAGATTTTTTTAAATCGTGTCTCTTTTCCCCCCATGGAACACCCCTGCCAATGTGTTGCTTGTAGTGAAGGATCTCAAGGAGAAAGTTGGTTCATTTGTTAAGAGCAAAATTTGCCTCGTGAAAGCTCCTGCTTGGGTGTCTGTTTGGTTTGGTTTTTTTGTTTTTTGCTCTCTGTCTCCTTCATCTCCAATCCCCTGTTATAAAGGAAAGAGATCGATAGTGCAGTTGGGGGGAGATGGGGCAAGGCTGGGAACTTGCTGCTTTCACCTTTTGCTGCTTTCATTTTATTTCATTTTGTTTTTGAAAAGCACGTACCAAGTGAAGCGACAAGAGGAATCCATTATGCAAATCATGTCACATTTGCATAATGTCTCATGACTGGAATATGCAAATGATCTGTATAATTTATGAGTGCCAGTGTCTGTCTAAAAGTGTTTCCCATAATTTACAAAGTGAACCTAGGAGACATAGGAAAGGCAGCTCATTCCCAGACCCCATTGCCAGGAAAACATCAGGAAATTTTCTTCCCTCCTAGCATCATCAGATGCCTTCAGAGAGAAATTAAAGTTCCTAATTGTCATCACCCTTTAGGTATCTTTCTTTTCTTTCCTTATTTTTCCATTCCCATAAGTCTCCCCCTTAACCCTTTGCTTATAAGTTCACACAAGCCATTTACCTAGGACATGGAATTTCATAGAATCCTACAACTGGAAGAAACCTTAGGGGTCATATAATACAATTTAATAATTTTGCAGATAAAGAAACTGAGACCCAGAGAGAAGTGATTTTGTTTAAGGCACTCCGTAGTCATTGGGTAGCAGAGCCTGAATTTAAACCTATATCTTCTGACTTTGTTGAGTTTTTCAGTTATGTCTGAGTCTTCATGACCCCATTTAGTTGTTCTTGGCAAAGATTCTAGAGTTGGTTTGTCATTTCCTTCTCCAGCTCATTTTACAGATGAGAAAACTGAGGCAAATAGGGTTAAGTGACTTGCTCAAGGGCACAGAGCTAGGAGGTGTTTGAACTCAGGTCTTCCTGACTCAAGACCCAGGGCTCTATCTACTTGCTTGTATGTTATAGTGGTAGTCATTGTTTAGATTGGATAGACCAGACATGTATAGAAGTCCCTTCTAAATCTCAGATTCCTGATTCTGTGATATCTGATCTAATGTTCTTTCCACAGTAGCATATTGCCCTTGTGATCAGGTTGAAAAAGAAAATTTATATTGGACCAAATTCTTAACATATTTACTTGTTTTTCACTTTGTTTTGTTTTGTTTTAATATCTAACCAAGGGATGACTTGGAGCAAATAGCTCTATTTGCCTGGGTCTGTAAAGGGAGAAGATTGGAGTTTACATTTTATCTGATTTTATGTTCACCCTGGGATTGAGTGTTTGGTAATTCTTTTTACACTTGTAGCCATGAAATATTAAAAGAACCAAAGGGAGGCCTCTAGTACATACATTGGCTATATCTTTATCTCTATATCTGGAGGATTTATGTAAAGATATGGGCAAGAATCCCACGGGAGGAGAAGCATACGGGTTAAAATCCATATTGGTTGAAGAAGTGCCTGTATCAAAGAAATCATGGATCCCTCAAAGGACTGAAGTAAGGCTCTGTTATGCTATGAAGCTTGTACAAGTTGAAGGCTCTCAGCCAGAGGTGGAGAACCTGTAGCCTCAAGGCCACACATGGCCCTCTAGGTCCTCAAATATGCCCCTCAAGTCAAAGACCTATAGGGCCACAGGGCCACTGCTCTTGGCATCCTTACTTATGGTTTCAGAGGAATCATGCCGTACACTGAGATTATGTCATCCTGGAGTTGGCAGTCTCCATCACCATCTAATACACTAGAGAGCTAATTTGAAAATTCTGGAATTTTTCTTTTTTGTGACTTCTCTTGTGTGCCAAGGTTGTAGAGGATATTTTAAATTCTGAATGTGAATTTGATTTTCTGGTTTCATTGGTACAAACTTTTAAGTGGAAGTAATTGGGAAAATAATTTAAGCCTTTTTTTTTAGCTGTCTCCTGTATGTTGTGGGGATGACCATTGAATATATCCTCTGATACAGGAATATCATTTTGGACAACCCATTTGATTAAACACTATTAAGGCTTAGGTATAGATATGTAGAATGTGGGTGGGATGTGGCCACACCTCTAGATTTGAGTAAAATCCCCTATGAATTGGAGTGTTTCTTTTCTGCTATGAGAACTGCATTAATCTCTTGAGAAGAAAAGTCATAAACTCAGAATATGCCCAGTAGAACATTAATGGATTCTCTTTTTTGAAGGTGAATATAGAGAAAAATAAAGCATACTTTTTGGCACCTGAGTACAAAGTGGCATCATCCTAAAGAATCATTGACCACTGGGAGGCCTAGTCACCACAATGTCATTGTTCACAAATTTGGAAGAGAAATCTGGAATCAGAGAGTGGTACCAATACCATTCTAAATGGCAGGCATTATTAGGGCAGTAAATTGAGGAAGTTAAGTTGAGGAGAAAACAGAAAGACACTATTGAATCTGAGAATGGAGTTTTTCCTCATTCTACAATAGAAGCAGATAGTAGACAATTAACTCTCTGTATTTGACTGCAAAGGGCAAACTAAGCTCTTGGGTTTTTGTTTGTTTGATTTTCTGAGAATCCTATGATTCTCTGGTAAGTTAGCACTGCTTTCCATTCCCAGAAGTGAGCTGGTGTCAGGGATGTAAAGGTGTTAACTCTTGACTTTTCCATTGTGACAAGATGCAGTACAAATGTCCACTTACAATTCTCCAGATGAGGACACACTTTGCTATTGTTCCAACCCCAGGAGATAGACTGTTGGAATTAACCCACAGCATGTTATTCTTTGCTGTATTATACAGAGAAAAATCATTCCAAGGTAAAATAAACAATGATATCTTTAATTAGAACATTGTCATTGCATAATCTTTCCTGCAAAGGATATGTTCCATTTCTCCATAAGTGAGACATTATATATATAGACATATGTTTCACAAGTATTAATTTATATGCTATATTATATATATATATATCATTTATTATATGTAATATGTTAGATAATTCATATAATATATAATATTTATGTTATCCTCTGATTCAAAGGATATCCTGAAAAGCCTGCTTCTCTTTCTCAGATTTGCAAAAACAAAAAACAAAAAAAACCCTTTTCTGTTCAAAAACACCTGGGGGAAAAGTAGAAATTATAAGGGAACTATGTAAGGTGTGTGTTGTTGTTGCTTGAATAATTTTGTGAATTTTATAATTTTATAGAATCTCATGGTTTTAAAACTGAAAAGGAACTTAAAAGCGTCCAACCACCTTATGTTCCAGATAAGAAAACTGAGACCCTGATAAGTGAAATTATTTTATTCTCCTTGATCTGGGGATTCTGGAACCTGGCTATAATATTCCTGGGAGTTTTCTTTTTGGGATCTTTTTTAGGAGGTGATCTCTGGATTCTTTCAACCTCTATTGTGCCCTCTGGTTCTAAAATATCAGGGCAGTTTTCCTTGAGAATTTCTTGGAGGATGATTTCTAGGTTCTTTCTTTGATCATGGCTTTCAGGTAGTCTAATAATTTTTAAATTATTTCTCCTGGGTCTGTTTTCCAGGTCAGTGGTTTTTCCCATGAGATATTTCACATTGCCTTTTATTCTTTCATTTGTTTGGATCTGTTTAACAGCATCTTGACTTCTCATAAAGTCGCTAGCTTCACTTTGGTCCATTCTAAATATGAAGGGAAGATTCTCCTCAGTGAGCCTTTGACATTCTTTTTCCATCTGGCAAATTCGACTTTTTAAGGCATTCCTTTCCTCCTTGCCTTTTTGAGCCTCTTTTGCCATTTAAGTTAGTCCATTTTTAGGGTGTTATTTTCCTCAGTCAGGCTGTTGACTCTCCTTTCATAATTTTCTTGCATCATTTTCATTTCTCTTCCCAATTTTTCCCCCACTTCTCTTATCTGCTTCTTAAAGTCCTCTATGGCCTGTAACCAGCTTATATTTTCATTTGAAGCTTTTGGTGCAGGACCTCACAGTCCTACTCCTGTTCCATGCTTCGATACTCTTTGCCCCCAAAATAGGAGTCTAATGTTGAATTTTTCTGTTTATTTTATTTCCTTTGCCTGGGCATGTTGCCACTCAATTACTTGACTTTTAGGGTTTTTGCCACAGTAGGACTCTGCCACCAGACAGGGGAGCTTCTGTCCCAAACGCTGGGGTTTTCTCAGCTGCTGGAGGTATTAGTTGGGTGCCCTCTCTGAAGCCTCCACACACTCTGGCAAGCTGGTCACACACCCCAGGACCTACACCCCAGAACACAATCCAGGTCCAAGAAGGTTAAAGCGAGAGCGATTATCCCCAAGACTGATCGCTGGATCCCCCTACAGTCTGCAGGCCAGGAATGTGCAATGTGCACCAGCTGCATGGAGGCTTCTCAGTGGCTTCTCACCCTGGGGGCAAAAGCTGAGGCTTTCCCCACTACTGGTCCCAAAGTCAACAGGGCACTGACCTCTCACTTTGTCCTTAGTATTTATGTGTTGATAATTATGGAAAAGGCCACAGCTTCTGGTGTTCTGGAGTCCCTCCAACCAGTTGCTGGTCAGGCTGCCCTGGGGCTAAAACCTCCAACTCACAGCAGCCTGGGCTTAGCTCCCAGAGTGCTGTGCTGGCCGCTTCTTGCTGGACTGTCTGACTATCCTCAGTGGGAGGTTAGCTTATCTGTGTCATTTTGTGGGTTCTGTAGCTCCAAAGTTTATTCAGAGTCTCCTTTTACATGGATTGGTGAAAGTGGAAGCTGGAGAAGTGTGAAAGTCCTGTTTCTACTCCCTCAAGTTCTAATTCTTTACCCTGGAAAAGAACTGCTATAAGTATTTTTGTACATATGGATCCTTTTCCTTTTTGTTTTTTATCTCTTTGGGGATACAGACCTAGTAGTGGTATTGTTAGGTCAAAGGGTATGCATGGTTTTATAGCCCTTCGGGCATAGTTCAAAATTGCTCCATAGAATGGTTTAATTGGTTCACAAACCAAAGGTATATTAATGTCCCATTTTTCCCACATCCCCTCCAACATTTGTCATTTACTTTTTCTGTCCTCTTAGCCAGTCTAATAGGTATGAGGTAGTGCTTCAGAATTGTTTTAATTTGCATTTCTACAATCAATAGTGAGTTAGAATATTTTTATATGGCTATAGATAACTTTATTTACTTCATCTGAAAACTGATTATATCTTTTAGTCATTTATCAATTGGAGAATGGCTCTTATTTTTATAAATTTGACACAGTTCTCTCTGTATGTTAGAGAAATGAGACCTTTATCAGACAGAGAAACTTACTTCACAATTCTTTTTTCCGCAGTTACTACTGCTAACTGTATTTCCCTCCATCCTATTCCCCCTACCCCTCTTTTTTCTATTCTCTCTCCTTTTGTCCTGTGCTTCCTCAAAAGTGTACCCCTTCCCCCAATCTGCCCTCCCTTCTATCACACCCCACCCCTTCTTTTTCCCCTTCCTTTTCTATTTTCCCATAGGGTAAGATAGATTTCTATACCCCATTGCCTGTGTATCTTATTTCCCCAGTTACATGTAAAAACAATTTTTAACATTCATTTTTAAAACTGTGAATTCCAAATTATCCCCCTTCCTCCTTCTCCATCCTCCCCTTATTGAAAAGGCAAGCAATTTGATATAGGTTATATGTGTGTCTTCTTGCGAAACACTTCCATAATAGTCATGTTGTGAAAGACTAACTATATTTCCCTCCATCCTATCCCATCCCACCATTTATTCTTTTTTCTCCTTTTTACCCTGTCCCTCCTCAAAGGTGATTGCTTCCAATTAATCCCTTCCCCAATCTGCCCTCCCTTCTTTCACATCCACCCATCACCTTTCCCCTACTTTCTTGTCGGGTAAGATAGATTTCTATACCCAAATGAGTGTGTATGCTTTTCCTCTTTAAGCCAATTCTGATGAGAGTAAGATTCACTCATTCCCTCCTTCCTCCTCCATTTTCTCCCCCATTATAAAAGCTTTTTCTTGTCTCTTTTATGTGAGATAATTTACCCCATCCTACCTCTCTCTTTCTCTTTCTCCCAGTACATTCCTCTCTCACCCCTTAATTTTATTTTTTAGATATCATCCCTCCATATTCAACTCACACCCATTCCCTCTGTCTATATATATTCCTTCTAACTACCCTAAAAATAGGAAAGGTCTGATAAGTTAAAAATATCATCTTTCCATATAGGAATGTAAACAGTTTAACTTTAATAAGTCCCTTATAATTTCTTACCTGTTTACCTTGTATTTTAAAGTCAAATTTTCTAGGACAGAATTTTTACAACTAGTATCTCTGATAAAGGCCTCATTTCTAAAATATATAGAAAACTAAGTCAAATTTATAAGAATACAAATAATTCCCAATTGATAAATAGTCAAAGGATATGAACAGGCAGTTTTCAGAAGAAGAAATTAAAGCTATCTATGGTTATATGAAAAAATGCTCTGAATCACTATTGATTAGAGAGATGCCAATCAAAACTCTGAGGTACCACATCACACCTATCAGATTGGCTAACATGACAAAATAGGAAAATGATAAATGTTGGAGAGGCTGTGGGAGAGTTGGAACACTGATTCATTGTTGGTAGAGCTGTGAGCTAATCCAACCATTCTGGAAGGCAATTTGGAACTATACCCAAAGGGCTATAAAAATGTGCATACCCTTTGACCCAGCAATATTGTGTCTAGGACTATATCCCAAAGAAATCATTAAAATGGGAAAAGAACACACATATACAAAAATATTTATAGTAGCTCTTTTTGTGGTGGGCAAGAACTGGAAATTGAGGAGATGCCCATCAATTGGAGAATGACTGAACAAGTAGTGGTGTATGAATGTAACAGAATACTATTGTGCTATAAGAAATTATGAATAGGCAGACTTTAGAAAATCCTGGAAAGATTTATATGAACTGATGCTGAGTGAAGTGAGCAGAACCAGAGAACATTGTTCACAGAAACAGCCATAGTGTGTGATGACTGATTTTGATAGACTTAGCCCTTTTCAGCCATGCAAGGACCTAAAACAATTCCAAAGGACTCATGATGAAAATGCCATCCATATCTAGAGAAAGAACTAAGCTAAGAGCTAAGCAGACTATTTTATTTTTTGATTTTATTTTTTGTTTTGTTTTGTTTTTTCTTTCTCATGGTCTCTCCCATTCATTATAATTCTTCTTTGTGAGATGACTAATGTGAAAATGTATTTAATAGGAATGTATGTGTAGAGCCATATCATATTGCATGTCATCTTCAGGAGGGAAGGAGGAAGGAGGGGGAGAAAATTTAAAACTTATGGAAGTAAATGTTGAAAACTAAAAATAAATTAATTTTAAAAATTTTAAAAAGAAAAGACATGGGGCAAACTGAAATCAAGGTCATGCTCTAATATACATCCTTCTGGGGCCAAATCCCCAAATAATATAACATTAAGCTACTCCCCCAATAAAATGGAATTGATATTTTTAAGGCAAATTTTCTATTTATCACTGGTCTTTCCTCAAGTATGCATGAAATTCCTCAATCTCATTGCATTTCAATTTTTTCCCTTCATGGATTATGCTCAGTTTTGTTGGGTAGGTGGTTCTTGGTTTTAATCCTAACTCCTTTGACCTCCAGAATATCATATTTCAAATCCTCTGATCCTTTAACATAGAAGCTGCTAAATCTTGTGTTATCCTGATTGTAGTTCCATAATACTTGAATTGTGTGTTTCTGAATGCTTTCAGTGTTTTCTCCTTGACCTGGGAGGTCTGGAATTTGGCTACAGTATTACTAGGAGTTTTCATTTTGGGATCTCTTCCAGGAGGTGATGGGTGGATTCTTTCAATTTCTACTTTATCCTCTTGTTCTCAAATCTCAGGGCAGTTTTCCTTGTTGATTTTTTGAAAGATCTAATGTCTGGGCTCTTTTTTGGATCATGGCTTTTGGGTAGTCCAATCATTTTAAAATTATCTCTCCTAGATCTATTATCCAGGTCAGTTGTTTTTCCAATGAGATATTTCACATTGTCTTCTATTTTTTTTCATTCTTTTGCTTTTGTTTTATAATTTTTCTCATAGAGTCATTAGCTTCCATTTGCTCCATTCTAATTTTTAAAGAATTATTTTCTTCAGTGAGCTTTCAGACACCCTTTTCCATTTGGCCAGTTCTGCTTTTGACGTCATACTTTTCACTGGCTTTTTGGACCTCCTTTACCATTTGGTCTAGTCTTTTTTTTTGAGAGGGGAATGCAGGGTAATTGGGGTTAAGTGATTTGCCCAATGTCACACAACTAGTAAGTGTCAAGTGTCTGAGGCCAGATTTGAACTCAAGTCCTCTTGATTCTAGTGCCAGTGCTCTATTCACTGTGCCATTAGCCACACACCCTCAGTCTATTTTTCAAGGTGTTATTTTCTTCAGTATTTTTTTTTTTTTGGTCTCCTTCACCAAGCTATTGACTTGTTTTTTCATGATTTTCTTGTATCACTCTCATTTCTTTTCTCAATTTTTCCTCTACTTCTTTTACTTGATTTTCGGAATCCTTTTTGAGTTCTTCTATGGTCTGAGACCAATTTGAATATTTTTGGAGGTGTTGTCTTCTTCTGAGTGTATGTTTTGATCTTCCTTGTCACCAAAGTAAGTTTCTATGGTATGAAGTGTTTTTTTCTGCTGTTTATTCATTTTCACAACCTATTATTTGACTTTTTAACTCTTTGTTAAGACAGGGCTCTGCTTTCCAGTGTGGAGGGTGAACTGTCCCAAGCTTCAGGGTTTTGTACAGCTCTTTTCAGAGATTTTTCTAGAGGTCTGTAAGTTTTCAGTTCTTCCAAGGTGGTATGATCTAAGGAAAAGTGTTTGCTCCTCTCCTGACCTGTGCTCTGGTCTGTGAGTGAACACAAGCACTCTTTTATGCCCTGGAATTGTGAGAAGGGTCCCCTCTCTACTGATAGGTTAGTGTTCCTCCATACCCCAGGACTGTGACTCAGATCCAAGTATGGGCAAAGCAAGAGAGTCCTGCCTTCATGCTAGCAAAGAGACCTCTGTAATCTCTTTCTGACCAGTTGTTTGATTCCCTTACCATCTGTGAGCTGAGAGCTCCAGAAGCAGCCACTGCTACTGCTGTTGCCAATTCAGTCATTTCCAAGGTCTGCTCCTGGTTTGCTGGATCCATGGCTGTGCTGGAATAGGGGCTGGATTATGCTTGTCTCTCACCCAGGTCTGACAGTCCTTTCCCACTGTCCTTCCAAGTTGTCTCTGGCATTTGTGGGCTGAGAAGTCTAGAAGTTGCCATAGCTGCCAGTGATACAGTCCCCTGAGGCCTGCTCTGGGTTTGTTGGGGCCTGGTCTGTGCTGGCACAGCCCGTACTTCTCTCTCAGCCTCGTGTAACAGACTTTTCCTGTTGACCTTCAAGGTTGTCTTGGTCTGGAAATTTGTTTCACTCTTTCTGTGAGTTCTGCTGCTCTGCAATTTGTTTAGAGTCATTTTTTTACAGGTATTTGGAGGTGTTTGAGGGAGATCTCAGGAGAGTCCCTGCTTTTACTCTGCCATCTTGGCCCCTCCCCCACTCTGCTATCTTATCTCCTCCCCCCAAGATTGATCTTAAATCTAAAATAGCTTTGAAATGGTAAATCAATGGAAAAACAATTGAATTTGCAAAATATGTGATTAATATAGAACATTTCAAAACCACATCTATTGTATAAAATTAAGTATATCCATATCATCTGTTTTGTTTCCCACAATGCAGTGAAATTAGCCTTCTTATACTGATTATTTTTTTTCTTTTTAGAAGGGGAAAGCAGGGCAATTGTGGTTAAGTGACTTACCCAAGGTCACATGGTTAGGAAGTGTTAAGTATCTGAAGCCAGATTTGAACTCAGATCCCCATGATTCCAGAGCCAGTGCTCTATTCACTGCACCACCTAGCTGCCCCTATACTGATTAATTTTTGTAAATATTATATTTCCAAAAGCAACAGATTTTATAGGATGTATTTAGAGCAACGTTTTTTCCTACTTCTGTCTGTATATCTGCTATTTTCTTCTTTTTTTTAAAGCAATTGGGGTTAAGTAACTGCTCAAGGTTACACGACTAGTCATTATTTGTGTGTGGGCGCTCATTTTCTGAGGCCGGATTTGATCTTGGGTCATCCCAACTCCAAGGCCGGCGCTCTTACTCACTGCGCCACCTAGCCACCCCCAATTTTTTTCTTTTGCTTTTTTGGAAGGCATTTGGGGCTAAGTGACTTGCCCAAGGTCACATGGCTAGTTTTTGTGTTAAGTGTCTGAGGCTGGATTTGAACTCAGGACCTTCTGACTCCAGGGCTGGTGCTCTATTCATTGCACCACCTAGCAGCCCCTATTTTCTTGATGCTGTAGAAATGTAGTGGAATTGTGGGAAAACAGCCCTGATTTTTCCCAAACTTATAAATTTAGCAATAAATTATTTTTAAGACAAAACAAATTGAAGAGTAAAAATTTAAAAGAAATATAAGTAAAATGATATCTTTAAAGCCACCATTCTCTCTCTCTCTCTCTCTCTCTCTCTCTCTCTCTCTCTCTCTCTCTCTCTCTCTTTCTCTCGTTGTTTATGAAAATATCTAATGAATTAGGGAACAGGTCATTTGCAGCCAGGGCAGAATTCATTTCTATTAACAGAAAAGTATCAATAAAGAAATATAAAAATGGTGGACTTCCTCATGAGGAAAAGAAAGCAGACTTCAAGGAAACCTTAACTCTGCAGTACATAGACTCTGTCAAGACATTGGAAGATCTTGGGAAATGAAAAAATGAGCTTAACCTACAGAATAGGTGTACTGATTCATTAAAAGAAAGAAACCCTGTTAGAAAACAAGCTTAAAAGTTAGTGCCAGTAATCAAAGGATAATTCAGTGCAAAATTAGGAATAAAAGCCCTCGTTTCAGAGGGCAAAGAAGTAAGGCTAGGAAAAGCAAAAGTTATTCTCCTCTGAATAGAAAAGGATAATCACAGGGTTTCCTAAGAAAAAATGTGAATTAATTGAGAGTTTTCTGTGTGTCAACACTGCTAAGCACTGGGGATTCAAACAGAAAAAGGAAATGGTCTCATATTCTAGGAGATCACATTCTTATTGGTGGAATCAACATATTCAGGAGGTGCAGCCACAGAATAGTTGGCAAAACTCTGGGATCTTTAAGGTGCTTTGGCAAATCAGATGTCTACAGCAAATTATGAGCCACAAATTTTTAAAATTCATTTTAATTTTCAGTTCCAAAATCTCCCCCTCCCATCACCCCCTCTCCCAGATGTTAAGAAAGCAAGAAAAATAAAATCTATTAAAAATATGTGTAGTCAAGAAAAACAAAGTCTCACATTAATCCAGTGCAAAAATTTGAATGTGTGGGGTGGCTAGGTGGTGTAGTGAATAGAGCACTGGCGCTGGAGTCAGGAGGACCTGAGTTCAAATCCCAACTCAGACACTTAACACACAAAAAAAACCTAGCTGTGTGACCTTGGGCAAGTCACTTAACCCCAATCACCCTACCTTCCCCCCTCCAAAAAAAAATTTTGAATGTGTGTATATATATAATCATGTAGATATAAATATATTTCTATTATATGTAATTTATAGAGAGATAATAAGTGTAGTCTGTGTGTGTATGCTTCAACCAACACTTTTAAGACATCTCCTTTCTATCTGGAGTTGGACCATATGTTTTATTATGATTCTTCTGGATATGTGGATGTTTCTATTTTGTTGATCAGATTTCCTAAATCTTTCAAAGTTGTTTCTCTTTATAACATTGTTATTGTATAAATTGTTCACTTCACTCTGAATCAGTTCACAAAAATCATCCCAGGTTTTTCTGAAACTATCCCCTTCATCATTTTTTACAACACAGTATTCCATAGCATTCATATTCCATTACTTTTCTCAGCCATTCCTCAATTGATAGGTACCTACTCACTTTCCAGTTCTCTGCCACCATGAAAAGAGCTGCTATAAATATTTTTTGATATATGGATCCTTTTCCTCTTTTTTTATCTCTTTGGAAGGTAGTCCTAGTAGTAATATATATATATATATATATATATATTTTTTTTTTAATTGCAGGGCAATTGGGGTTAAGTAACTTGCCCAAGGTTACACGCCTACGTTTTTGTTTGTGTGTGTTAAGTGTCTGAGGCTGGATCCAAATTCAGGTCCTTCTGACTCCAGGGCTGGGGCTCTACTCACTGTGCCACCTAGTCACCCCTCCTAGTAATAATACATTAATGAATATAAAGGTATGCACAGTTTAATAGCTTTGGGGGCATAGTTGAAATTGTTTTCCAGGATGACTGGACCAGTTCATAGCTCTACCAACAGTGCATGGAAGTACCTGTTTTCCCACAGCCCCTCCAACATTTGTCATTTTCCACTTTTGTCAATTTTGCCAATCTGATGGGTATGAGGTGGCATCACAGTGTTGTTTAAATTTGCATTTATTTATCAGTGATTCAGAACATTTTATTTAATTATTAATAGCTTAGATTTCTTCCTTTGAAAGTGCCTATCATGTCCTTTAGCTATTTATAAATTGAGCAATGCTCTTACGAATTTGAATTAAATATATATATATATATATATCTTTAGAAATTAAACTTTTATTGAAGAAACTTGCTGAAATAGTTTTTTTCTAATTTCCTGCTTCTCTTTTAATTTTGAATGCATTGTTTTTGCTTATATAAAAATCTTTTAAATTTTATGTAATCAAGATTGTCTATTTTACCTGCTAAGAACCTCTCTATCTCTTGTTTGGCTGTGAACTCTTCCTTTATTCATTGATGTGACAGGTAATTTCTTCCATGCTTCTCTAATCTGTCTATGATATCACCCTTGTATCTAAATCATGTACTCATTTGAATTTTCTATTGGTATATAATTAGTGCTGTACAGAGATTTTGGCATATAACTAGTTTCTGCCAGACTTCCTGCCAGTATTCCTAGTAGTTTTTGTGAAATAGTGAGTTCTTGCCTCAATAGCTAGGATCTTTGGGTTTATCAAACTCTAGGTTACTGTGCTTATTTGCTTCTGTATATTATGTTCCTAATCAATTACATTAATCAATCCCTCTATTTTCAATTCAATTTAGTAAATATTTATTAAGCACCTACTATGTGCCAGGCTATACCAAGTGCTGAGAATACAAAAAGGGGCAAAATACAGTCCCTGTCCTCAAGAAACTTATGGTCTAATGGGGGAAACAACATGTAAACAAATACATACAAATAAACTATACACAGCATAAATAGGAAATAATTAAAAGAGGGAGGACACTTATATCAACAACGCAGTATTCATAATGCCTACAGTAACTATAAATATGCTGATATGGTTATTAATCACAAAATATACCAGGCTCTCTACATAGGGAATAAAGCTAGAACATCAGCTAGAACATCACTGCTATATCAGCAAGTCCAACTTTAAACCCAAGATCTTTAAATCCCTTAACCCTTACAGCACTATAATTAAGATAAATTCAGATGGGTTGGGAAATTCTATTTAGGACTTAAATGAAACCAGGGAAGTCAGTTGTCAGAGCAAAGGAGGTAGAGTGTTTCAGGCATGGGGGACAACCAGAGAAAATGCTGGGAATGGAGAGATGGAGTGCCTTATTGGTGAAACAGCCAGGAGACCAGAGTCACTGGATCAAAGAGTTTATGTTGAGAAGTCCTCTATTTCTGATTTAAATCCAGTCTGGTCATAGTATGTAATTGTTGTAATATGTTATGCTTGTCTCTTTGCTAATATTTTATTCAAAATTTTTGCATCAGTTTTCTTTAGGGATATCGGTCTTTTTTGTTGATGTTGTTGTTTTCATTTTCTACTATCCCTGGGTTAAGTATCAAGACCATATTTGGGTCGTAGAAAGAATTTGATAGAAGCCCTTATTTTTCTATTTTTAAAACAGTTTATGTAATATTAGAATTAATTTTTCTTTAAATATTGGATAGATTTTACATATAATTGGGAAATAAGATATATAGGCATTGCCACACAGAGATTCACCTTGACCTAATGGAAAAGTTGAAGGGGGCATGGGAGAAGATATGGGAAAGAGCTGATTGGATGAGGGTATATCCCCTGGGACTGGTATTCTGGGGTGGTGGGTAGGGGGAAATGGGGGAAAAATTGTAACTCAACATCTGGCAGAAATGAATGATGTAAACCAGAAGTTAATAAAACATTTGGAAAAAAAAATAAATTAAAGAAAAAATAATTTTGTGGAGTCCTCTCTTTCATTAAAATCCATTTTTTCCCCTGCAGGATTACACTCGGTTTTGCTGGGTAAGTTGTTCTTGGTTGAAAGTCAAAACTTTTGCCTTCAGGAACATCATATTCCAGACTCTCCACTGCTTTACAGTCAGGGCTGGCAAACTATGCCCCACGAACTAGATCTGCCAAATATAAACAATATTTGTATTTTAAAATTTAAAAAACAATACTTAGGTCATGGTTCATAAGAAAACAGGTTATAGACTAGATTTGGCCCTCAGGCCATAGTTTGCTGATCTCTGCTTTAAAGTGGTGACTACTAAATCTTCTGTAATTCTGTTTTTCTTTCTGGCTGCTTGCAACATTTTTTTTTGATCTGGAATTTCTGGATTTTGGTTATAATATTTCTAGAAATGTTCATTTTGGGATCTCTTTCAGGAGGTGACTAGCAGACTTTTTAAATTTCTATTTTTTCCTCTGGTTCTAAGAGGTCTGGGCAGTTTTCTTTTTACTAGTTCTAGATACATGAGGTTGGGCTTCTTTGGGTTCATTTTTGGGGTTTGTTCATTTTGGGGGGGGGGGTTTGGTCATGACTTTCAGGTAGTTCAACAATTTTTAATTACTCTTTCCTCAATCTGTTTGCCAGGTCAATTGTTTTTGCTCTGGCATACCTCACATTTTCTTCATTTTTTTTTCAGTGTTTCTACTTTGTTTTAATATTTGTTTTGGAGTTTTCCCCCAAATTTATTATTTATTTTTAACATTCTTTCTTTTTTAAATCTTGAATTCCAAATTCTTTCCCTTCCTAGCATCCTCTCTACTACCCACTGAAAAGACAAGCAAGATGATATCAATTGTACATGTGAAATCATGCAAAACATATTAGCTATATTTTTTAAAGCAAGAAAAATTAAGTGAGAAAATTATACTTCAGTATAATTACACTCAGAACTCATCAGTTTTTCTTTGGAGAGGGATGGCATTTTTTTTAATCATGTGTCTTTTCAAATTGTCTTGGATCATTATATTAAGCAGAGTAGTTAAGTCTTTTACAGTTGATTATTTTTACAACCTTGCTGTTACTGTGTACAATGATTTCTTGGTTCTTCTCAATTCACTTTGCACAGTTCATATAGGTCTTGTCAGGTTTTTCTGAAACAATTCACTTCATCATTTGTTTGTTTGTTCTTAACATAACTTATTTTTTGTTATATTTTAACTCCTGAACTATCTCTCTCCCTCCATCCCCATCCTGCACTAGAAAAGGCCACCATTTGACACAGATATATTATCTTTGATGGAGACACTCCATTCTGAGTCATCATGTTCCAATGCCTCCCATGTCTCACAAAATTTTTCAGAAAGACCTTGAGAGTGTCCTTTTAGTTCTTCTTCTGACCTCCCTGTGAGTGCTTGCCTTGTGTGAGTTCTCCATAAAATAGTCTTAGGCAAAGGAACTTTTGCAATCAAAAAACATGACCAGTTCATCAGTGTTGTACTTTCTACAGTAGAATTGGAATGCTTAGCAGTTTAGCCCAGTGTCTAGTGCCTTATCTTGCCAAGTGATCTTCAGAATCTTCCTAAGACAATTCAAATGGAAACGATTCCATTTCCTGCCATGGTGCTAGCAATGTGTGCATCCACTTCATCATCTATGTGTACATCCCTGGAAAATATACTGCCAGAGTAAGTGAAATTATGCACAGCATTAAAATGTCTTCATGTGCTGTAACCGATGGTTCCACATATGGATGGTACAGTACTGGTTGGTGGAGAACCTGTTTTCTTTATGTTGATTGTCAATCCTAATTAGGCAACAGGCATACTCTGTTGCACTTCAGCCTCAGAGGCTGCCTTGAGTGCACAGTCAACTGCAAACAAATAGTCACACACCAACTCTCCCTCAACTTCAGTCTTGGCTTGTAGCCTTTTGAAGTTAAATAATTTATCACCAATGTTGTAGCCAACCCTGATTCCATTTGCATTCTCATTGAAGGTGTCTGACAACATCCCTAAGAACATCATGCTAAAAGGCACAGGAGCAAGCATCCAACCCTGCTTCACTCCACTGGTGACTGGGAAAGCACAAGAATATCATTCATTATTCAGAGACTGTAGAAGCACGCCATCATGAAACTACTCCCAAATATTTTATGTTGTCTGTGATTATTTTAAATGGGGTAGCTCTTACTATCTTACTATCTCTTCTTTTAGGGTTTTTTTGATTATACACAGAAATGCTAATGATTTATATGAATCTATTTTATATCCTGCTACTTTTCTTAAATTATTGTTTCATGAAATTACAGGGGGAGGAGCCAAGATGGCGGAAAGGAAGCAGTAACCTCGCTGAGCTCCTCGGTCACTAAGGCTCAAAGGGTGAATCTGAGTGGAATCCGGAGTGACGGAGCCCACTGGAAGACGAAGTGTGGCAGAGTCCAGCCCAGAAGGTTGCCCAGTGTGTCCGGACTGGTCGAGCGCAGAGCGCATGGTGTCTGCACAGCCCAGACCTAAGAGCAGACAAGCAGACTACAGCAGAGAGAGCAAAAGCCTCAGCCTGCAGACTTACGGAGGACGAATCACAGTCATCTATCAGAGGGGTAGGATCATTGGAATCAGGTAGGAGAGCTGGGCCCTAAGTAGAAAGAGCGGCTTCTCTGGCTGCATTCGGCCCCCAGCCTGGAAGTTAAGAAACTGCCTGCCTGTATAATACAGGGGCTGGAATGGCAAAGTAAATTCTAGCTGCTCCGATCCTCCCATCCCTCCTTCAAGAAGCTTAAAACCCAAAGATAAGTCCCCCACCCAGATTGAAATCCCATTAGTGGAAATAGCCCCAGGCTTGAGAGTCTCCAAGAAGGGGTGTAACTGAGATAGCCAGGAGTCTGAAGAGAAGAGAGGGTGGGGTCCCAACAAGCCCCACCTCTCCTCACCAACAAAAGCCTACTTATAGCCCAGGGGTATAAAGGCAGAAATCTGAAGTGGTCAGATGCACCCATACCTACTCATCTACATCCCTCATTGACTTCCCTGACTTAGCCATAAACTAGCCACCCAGAGGTATTCAAAGTCAAGGATCAGGCCCTAAACTCATAGCCTGAGAAACTAAGAAACAGGAAGTCACAATGGGAAAAAAAAAAGCCAAGAAGGAGAAGGGGAAGGCAAAAAAGTCTATTCGAGCATACTATGCAGGGCAAGAACAACAAAATACACAGGACAATATAGACTCTCTACCCAGACCTGAGACCACAGAAGGAAACATGATCTGGTCTCAAGCCCAAATAGCATTCCTGGAGGAGCTTAAGAAAAATTTTAAAGACCAAATCAGGGAGGCAGTGACCAACTTGGAAAAACGTCTCAGTGAAGTAATTGGAGAAAATACCTCCCTAAAAAAGGAACTTCAAAAAATAACTGAAGACCGTAATTCGATAAAAATTAGAAACAATCAAATTGAAGCTCAGAACTCTATGATGCAGCAAGAGTCAATCAAACAAAACAAGACGATCGAAAAATTGCAAGAAAATGTAAAATATCTCACTGGAAAAATAACTGACCTAGAGAACAGATCCAGAAGAGACAATCTAAGAATTATTGGTCTACCAGAAAGCCATGATGAAAAAAGCAGCCTAGACAACATCCTCCAAGAGATTGTCAAAGAAAACTGTCCTGAGGTCCTGGAATCAGAAGATAAAATAACTATCGACAGAATTCACCGGACTCCTCCTGAGAGAGATCCCAAACTGAAAACTCCAAGAAATATAGTAGCCAAATTCCAGAATTACAAGATTAAAGAAAAAATTCTACAAGCAGCCAAAAAGAAACAATTCAAATATTGAGGAACTACAGTTAGGATCACACAGGACCTAGCAGCTTCTACATTAAAAGAGCAAAGGGACTGGAATTTGATATTTTGTAGGGCAAGAGAGCTAGGACTACAACCAAGGATTAACTACCCGGCAAAACTGAGCATAATCTTCCAGGCAAGGAGATGGTTGTTTAATGAAATAAGGGACTTCCAGATGTTCCTGATGAAAAAGCCAGAGCTCAATGGAAAATTTGATCTCCAATTACAAGACTCAAGAAAGACATAAAAAGGTAAACAAGAGAAACACAGACCCACACATGCATAAAGCACACACCCACACCCACAAACACACGCTCCTTGGGATGCAACAAGAGCAAAATGTTCACATCCCTATATGTGGAGCTAATAACTGTCAATATTCAAAATCTTTATGATTATCATGACCTTCAAAAGGGTTATACTTAGATAGAGGGTGTGGGTATGAATGCACTAACCTGATGTCTAAAAAAAAAAACAAAACTATTAAGGGGATCAAAGGTACTGTAATGGGAAAAAGGAAAGGATGAGCTAGGAAAAGGTAAAATGTGCCATCTGAAGGGACATTAAAACACACTATAGAAGAGGGGAAAGAAAGAGGGAGAGGAACATCATTTAAAAACTATTCTCACTGGTTCTGGTTCAAAGAGGGATCAACTTAAATCAGAGAAGTTTAAGATTTTAATGTGAATAGACACATAAATTCATTAAATAGAGGAAAAGGAGGGAGGGAGAGGAGCAATGTTTGAAATTTACTCTCATTGGTTTGGAATCAAATGGGGAGTAATTCACTCTGATAAGTATAAAAACTTATTTTGTCCTATAGAAAGCAGAAGGGTAAAGGGGGGGGTGAAAAAGAGGAGACTAAAGGGGGGGATTAGAAGGGAGGGAAACAGTAATAAGGGGAGAGGGTAGGTTAAGAAGAGGGATCACTGGGTGGGAACACTAAGGGAGGGGGTAGTCAAAAGGGAAAACTCCAAGGAGGGGAAGGGAGAAGGAAGAAACAAAAACATAAACAGGGGAGGGAATAGGATGGAGGGGAAGAGACAGATAGTCATTATTACTGTGAATGTGAATGGGATGAACTCTTCCATAAAACAGAGGCGGATAGCAGAATGGATTAAGAACCATAATCCTACAATATGTTGTCTACAAGAAACACATTTGAAACAAAGGGATACCCACAGGGTAAGGGTAAAAGGTTGGAGTAAAATTTATTATGCCTCAGCTAAAGTAAAAAAAAAAGCAGGGGTAGCAATACTTATCTCAGATAAAGCAAAAGCAAAAATAGACCTAATTAAAAGAGATAAGGAAGGAAACTATATCCTACTAAAAGGCACCATGGAGAATGAAGCAATATCACTACTTAATATATATGCACCAAGTGGTATAGCATCTAAATTCCTAGAGGAGAAGTTAAAGGAATTAAAGGAAGAAATAGATAGCAAAACTATACTAGTAGGGGACCTTAATCTTCCCCTCTCTGAACTCGATAAATCTAACCTCAAAATAAACAAGAAAGAAGTTAAGGAGGTGAATAGAATCTTAGAGAGACTAGATATGATGGATCTCTGGAGAAAAGTGAATGGGGATAAAAAGGAATTTACTTTCTTCTCAGCAGTGCATGGTACATACTCAAAAATAGACCATGTACTAGGGCATAAAAACCTCTCAATCCAGTGCAGAAAGGCAGAAATATTAAGCGCATCATTCTCAGATCATGATGCAATAAAAATTATATGCAATAAAGGGCCATGGAAACATAGACTAAAAACTAATTGGAAATTAAACAACTTAATCCTAAAAAATTGGTGGGTCAAAGAAGAAATTATAGAAACAATCAATAATTTCATTCAAGAGAATGATAATAATGAAACAACATACCAAAATTTGTGGGATGCACTAAAGGCAGTTCTCTGGGGAAGTTTTATATCCCTGAGGGCATACTTAATTAAAGCAGAGAGAAGGGAGGTCAATGAATTGGACATGCAATTGAAAAAGCTAGAAAAAGAACAAATTGAAAATCCCCAATTAAGTACTAAATTAGAAATATTGAAAACCAAAGGTGAGATTAATAAAATTGAAATTAAGAAAACCATTGAATTAATAAATAAAACTAAGAGCTGGTTTTATAAAAAAATCAACAAAATTGATAGACCCTTAGTCAATATGATAAAAAAAAAGAAAGAAAACCAAATTATGAGTATCAAAAATAAAAAGGGTGAATCTACCTCCAATGAAGAGGAAATCAAAAAAATAATGAGGAATTATTTTTCCCAATTGTATGCACATAAATATGACAATCTTAGTGAAATGATGAATATTTACAAAATCACAAGTTGCCCAGATTAACTGAAGAGGAAGTGAATTACCTAAATAACCCCATCTCAGAAAAAGAAATCAAACAAGCCATCAAAGAACTTCCTAGGAAAAAATCTCCAGGGCCAGATGGGTTTACTAGTGAATTCTATCAAACATTTAAAGAACAATTGATTCCAATACTCTACAAACTATTTGGGAAAATTAGTGAAGAAGGAATCCTACCAAACTCTTTCTATGACACAAATATGGTACTGATTCCTAAATCAGGAAGAGATAAAACAGAGAAAGAAAATTATAGACCAATTTCCCTCATGAATTTAGATGCAAAAATTCTAAATAAAATATTAGCCAAAAGACTCCAACAACTTATCACAAAAATAATACACTTTGATCAGGTAGGATTCATTCCAGGAATGCAAGGATGGTTTAATATTAGGAAAACCATCAGTATAATTGAGCACATCAACAATAAAACTAGTAGAAACCACATGATCATCTCAATAGATGCAGAAAAGGCTTTTGACAAAGTACAACACCCATTCCTATTAAAAACACTAGAAAGTATAGGGATAAATGGAGCCTTCCTCAAAATAGTTGATAGCATCTATTTAAAACCATCAGCAAGTATTATATGCAATGGGGATAAACTAGAAGCCTTTCCAATAAGATCAGGAGTGAAACAAGGATGTCCACTATCACCCCTCTTATTCAATCTGGTACTAGAAACACTAGCAGTAGCAGTAGCAATTAGAGAAGAAAAAGAAATCAAAGGAATCAAATTAGGTAAAGAAGTGACCAAGCTATCACTCTTCGCAGATGATATGATGATATACTTAGAGAATCCTAGAGAATCAAGTAAAAAACTACTAGAGACAATAAATAAATTTGGCAAAGTTGCAGGATATAAAATAAACCCACATAAATCCTCAGCATTCCTGTACATCTCTAATGAAACTCAACAGAAAGAGATAGAAAGAGAAATCCCATTTAAAGTCACTGTAGACATTATAAAATATTTGGGAATCTACTTGCCAAAACAAACCCAGAATCTATATGATTACAACTACAAAACACTTCTCACACAAATAAAAGCAGATCTAAATAGTTGGAAAAATATCAATTGCTCATGGCTGGGTCGAGCTAATATAATAAAAATGACAATTTTACCCAAACTAAACTATATATTTAGTGCCATACCAATCAGTTTACCAAAAAACTACTTTCTAGAGTTAGACAAAATAATAACAAAATTTATTTGGAAAAACAAACAGTCTAGAATATCAAGGGAATTAATGAAAAGAAACACTAGGGAAGGTGGACTAGCTATGCCAGATCTTAATCTGTATTATACAGCAGTAGTCATCAAAACTGCTTGGTACTGGCAGAGGTGTAGAGTAGTGGATCAATGGAATAGATTAGGTGCAGGAGACCCAGCAGTTAATGAATATAGCAATCTATTGTTCGATAAACCCAAAGACCCCAGTTTTTGGGATAAGAATGCACTATTTGACAAAAACTGCTGGGAAAACTGGAATACAGTATGGCAGAAACTGGGCATAGACCATTATCTAACACCATATACCAAAATCAAGTCCAAATGGGTGCATGATCTAGGTGTAAAGGATGATACTGTAAGCAATTTGGGAAAGCAAGGAATAGTTTACCTGACAGATCTGTGGAGAGGGGAAGACTTTAGGACCAAACAAGAATTAGAGAGCATTATAAAATGCAAAATGGATAATTTTGATTACATTAAATTGAAAAGCTTCTGTACAAACAAAGCCAATGTAACCAAGATCAAGAGGGAGGTGGGAAATTGGGAAAGAATTTTTATAACTTGTGTCTCTGATAAAGGACTCATCTCTAAAATTTATAGAGAATTGAGCCAAATCTATATGAATACAAGTCATTCCCCAATTGATAAGTGGTCAAAGGATATGAACAGGAAATTTTCAGAGAAAGAAATTAAAGATATCTATAAGCATATGAAGAAATGCTCTAAATCACTATTAATTAGAGAAATGCAAATCAAAACAACTCTGAGATACCACATCCCTCCAGTCAGATTGGCTAAGATGACAAAACAAGAAAGTGACAAATGCTGGAGAGGATGTGGACAAATTGGAACACTAATACATTGCTGGTGGAGTTGTGAACTTATCCAACCATTCTGGAGAGCAATCTGGAATTATGCCCAAAGGATTATAAATAATTTCATACCCTTTGACCCAGCCATACCACTTCTAGGGTTATATCCCAAAGAGATCATAGAAGTGGGAGGAAGACCCATATGTACAAAAATATTTTAGCAGCCCTTTTTGTGGTTGCAAAGAATTGGAAACTAAAGGGGTGCCCATCAATTGGGGAATGGCTAAACAAGTTGTGGTATATGAATGTAATGGAATATTATTGTGCTATAAGAAACGAGGAGGTGATGGATTTCATAATTACCTGGAGAGACTTATACAAACTGATGCTGAGCGAGAAGAGTAGAATCAGAAGAAATTTGTATACAATCACAGACATACCATATCTGTGATGACCAACTATGACAGACTGGACTCTTTTCAGCAATGCAGTGATATAAGTTAATCCCGAAAGACTCAAGAAAGTGAGAAATGCGCCATCCAGAGATATAACCAGAAAGAACTGAACCTGAATCCTGATGGAAGCAAACTAAATGATCTTGTTCTTTTCATTATTTGGTTTTATTTCTTCCTTACCATCTTTCATCCCACCTAGTACAATACGCCTTTGTAATTGGAATAATGTCTAATATGAATGCATTTGCAGATCATATACTGGACTATATGCTGTCGTGTGGGGGGGGGGGAGGGAAGTAAAGGAAATTTGAAAATCAAGGAACTATGGAATTGAAACTTGTTAACTGAAACTAAACTAATAAATTAATTAAAAAAAAAAAAGAAATTACAACCAGAAAAAAAAATTATTGTTTCACCTAGCTTTTTAGTTGAATCTCTAGGATTTTCCAAGTATATCATCATTTTGTGTGCAAAAGAGATAATTGTATTACCTCATTGCCCATTTCAGTTCCTTCAATTTATATCTTCTCTTATTGCCATTCATAGCATTTCTAATACAATATTGAATAATATTGGTGATAATGGGCAACATTGTTTCACTTTTGATTTTATTGGGAAGACTTCTAGCTTATCCCCACTACAAATATTGCTTATTGATTATTTTAGGTAGATGTTTCTAATTATTTTAAGGAAAAATACTTTTGTGCCTATGCTTTCAAGTGTTTTGACAGGAATGAGTATTGTATTTTGTCAAAAGATTTTTCTGCATCTATTGATGTAATCATATGATTTTTGTTACTTTTGTGATTGATATAATCAATTATGTTAATAGTTTTCCTATGTTAAACCATTCCCTCATTCCTGGTATAAGTCACAATGTATAATTTTGTGATATATTGTTGTAGTCTCCTAGCTAATATTTTATTTAGGATCTTTGCCTTTGAGTTCATTTTCTTTCTCTGTTTTTGCTCTTCCTGGTTTAGGTATCAGCATCATATTTGTTTCCCTGAAGACGTTTGGTTAGATCTCTTCTTCAACTATTATTCCAAAAATTTTTTTTAGTATTGGAATTAGTTGATCTTTAAATATTTGGTAGAATTCACTTATAAATACATCTGGTCTTGATGCTTTTTTCTTAGGAAGCTCATTTATGGCCTGTTCAATTTCTTTTTCAAAAACAGGTTTATTTAGATATTCTATTTTCTTTTCTGTTAATCTAAGCAGTTTGTATTTTTGTAATTATTCTTCCATTTTACTTAAATTGTTTATGTGTATTGGCATATAATTGAGCAAAAGAACTCCAAATAATTGTTTTGATTTCATCTTCATTAGTAGTATATTCACTCTTTTCATTTCTAATACTAGTGATTTGGTATTTTTTTCATAAAACCAGCTCCTAGTTATATTAGTTAAATCATGGTTTTCTTACATTCATTATTTTAATCTCCCCTTAAGATTTTAGAATTTTAAATTTGGTGTTTAATTGGGGATTTTTAATTTGTTCTTTTTTTAGTTTTGTTTTTTTTTAATTGTATATCCAATTCATTGGTTTGCTCTTTATTTTACTGGTGTAAACATTTAGGGATATAAGTTTTTTTCTGGTTACTGCTTTTGTGGAATCACATAGGTTTTGTTATGTTGTCTCCTTATTATCATTCTCTTGAATAAAATTATTTATTGTTTCTATACTTGTTTTTTAACCCACTCCTTCTTTAAGAGTAATTTAGTCTCCCTTTAGTTTTTAATTTGTTTCTGTGATCCCTTATTAAATATATTTTATTGCATTCTGACCTGAAAAAGATGCATTTAATATATCTGCTTTTCTACATTTAACTATAAAGGTTTTATGCTCTACTATATGGTGAGTTTTTGTAAAGGTACCATATACCACTATTCCCATTCAGTTCTCTTCAGATATCTATCATATCTAGCTTATCTAAGATTCTATTAATCTCCTTGGCTTCTTTCTTATTTACTTTTTGGTTAGATTTCTCTAGTTCCGAGAGAGGAAAGTTGTCTTCTTCTACTATCATAGTTTTGCTTTCTATTTCCACCTGTAATTCATTTAGCTTTTCCTTTAAAAAATTGAGTGCTATAGTATTGGTGCTTTTAGGCTTAATGTATATATTATTTATATTATAATATATAATACATGTTACATATATTACTTATATGTGTGATATGTAATACATATATTAATATAGATTACAAATATTACGTATATTGCTTCATTATCTATGATACTTTTATCATAATGCACTTTCACTGCTTACCTCTTTTAATTAAATCAGTTTTAGCTTAAACTTTCTCTGAGATCATGATTGCTATCCTTGCTTTTTTTTGTATCAGCTGAAGCATAATAAATTCTATCCCAGTCCTTTATTTTTACTCTAATTTAAAATGTGTTGGGTTTTTTTTTCATTCTTAAATGTGTTTCTTGTAAACAACATATTGTCAGATTCTGGTTTTTAATCCTTTCTGCTATCCATTTCCATTTTATGGGTGAGTTCTTAATCTACCTACTCTCTAAAAGCCCCTCCCTTGTCCTCTCCCCTTACCCTCCTATTTCTTAATCTGAATGTCCTTCTAAGAGTCCCTCCCTTATTCAGTCCCCTTGTCTTCCTATTTCTTTGTGTTAGACTTTCATACCCTTCTAGATATACTTGCCCTAGAAATAAAATTCAGCACTCCACTTCCCTGTGAATGACCACAGCCAGCAGAGCCCCTCTCCCTCTTTCTCCTCCCTTTGTTTTTTTGGAGATCATTTTGATATAATCAACTCAAACCTGTGCCCACTGTCTTTAACAGTCCTAATTATGATAATATTTTAGGAGCTATATGTATCAACTCCCTGTATAGGAATATAAACAGTTTAACTTTATTGAGTGCCTTATGATTACTTTTTCATGTTCACCTTTTTATGCTTCTCTCAAGTCTTGTGTTAGAATGTCAGATTTTCTATTTAGCTCTGGTCTTGTCATCAGGAATGCTGGAAAGTCCTCTATTTCATTAAATATTCATTTTTCCCCCTGACAGATTACACTCAGTTTTGCTGGGTTGATTCTTGGTTGTGATCTTACCTCTTTTGCCTTCCATAATATCATATTTCAAACCCTCTGCTCCTTTGGTTTGCAAGATGCTAAATCTTGTGTAATCCTGACTGTGATTCCATGATTTTTTAATTGTTTCTTTCTGGCTGCTTGCAATATTTTCTCTTTAACATGGGAACTCTGACATTTGACTATGATGTTCCTGAAAGTTTTCATTTTAGGATCTCTT
Source organism: Gymnobelideus leadbeateri (assembly GCA_011680675.1). Taxonomy (NCBI): domain Eukaryota; kingdom Metazoa; phylum Chordata; class Mammalia; order Diprotodontia; family Petauridae; genus Gymnobelideus; species Gymnobelideus leadbeateri. The sequence continues at coordinate 1,142,447 of WOXC01006572.1, forward strand.
TCAGGAGGTGATAGATGGATTTCTTCAATTTCTATTTATCCCCTCAATATTAAGATAGTGGGGAAATTTTCCTTTATAATTTCTTGAAATATGATGTTCAGGCTCTTTCTTTGATCATGGCTTTCAAGTAGACCAATAATTAATAAATTATCTCTCCTCAGTCTATTTTCCTGGTCAGTTGTTTTTCTGATGAGATGTTTTCCTTACTATTTTCTTGAAGTATGATGTCTATACTCTTTTTGTGATCAAAACTTTAGGTAGTCCAACATTCTTATATTATCTCTCTTCAATTTTTTCCCCAGATCAGTTGTTTTTCTAATGAGGTATTTCACATTTTCTTCTATTTTTTTAAAAACTATTTTGGCTTTGTTATGTTGCCTTTTGATATCTCAAGGAGTCATTAGCTTCGTTAAAATTTTTAAGGAACTATTTTCTTCAATGAGCTTTTGTACCTCTTTTTCCTTTTGGCTAATTCTGTTTTTTTAAGGTGTTGCTTCCTTCAGTACTTTTTGGGCCTCTTTTACCAAGCTGTTATTTCTCTTTTCATAATTTTCTTCCATCATTTTCATTTCCTTTCCCATTTTTTTCTCTGTTATTCAAATCTCTTTCCCTAACTTTTCCAAGGAACTTTTGTTATGTTTGGATCCAATTAGCATTTTTCTTTGAAGCTTGTTTTGGTAACTACTTTCACATTGTTATCTTTTTCTAAATTATGTTGTAGTCTTTCTTAGTAGCTTTTTATGGTCAAATTCTTTGTTGTTGTTGTTTGCTCATTTTTCCTGCCTATATCTTGACCTTGAACTTTATGTTAAAGTTGGACTCTGCTCAACTGGAGTTGGGGAAGCACTGTGCCACATTTCAGGCATTTTTGTACTGCTGTTTTAAGAGCTACTTCTGGGGGTCTGCTTGGTGCTTTCAAGGTGGTGTGATTCTGAAAGGAATTTGGTCACTACTCTCCTGGTCTGTGCTCCAGTTTTTACTCAGGAAGCTCCCCTGGTCCCTTATAGCCACAATTGCTAGTACCCTTCTTTGCCTTGGAATTGTAACCAGAGTCCTTTTTCCTTTGTGATTGACCATCTTTCTACCCTGCAACTGTGACACAGAACTGTGTATGGGCAATAGAGTTGCAAATCAGCATCAGTTGTACCTAGTACCAGTAAAGAGTACCCTATAATCTCTTACTGTCTCTGGAATGAGAGTTCCAGAAGCTGCTACTGCTATTGTGACCACTGTTACTATTGTCATGAGTGTGGGCTCCGGAAAAGCCTCTACTTTGATGCCATAGACTTATCCTGACACTTCTTAAGTTTTCTTAGGGCAGAAAAATATCTCATCTTGACTTTTTGTTTGCTCTGCCACTCCAAAATTTGATCTGAGGCATTATTTTCAAGTTGTTGGAGGGAATGCTAGGAGAGTTCAGCAAAGTGCCTGCCCCTAAACAACCATCTTGATGTCTTATGGAGTCATTAGCTATTTGGCCAGTTCTAATTTCCAGGGAGTTATTTTCTTCATAAGGTTTTGGATGACCTGTTTCAAGCTATTTCTCTTTTTAGAGCTTTCTTTTATATCTCTTATTCTTTCCAGAATTTTTCTTCTACTACTCTCATTTGGCTTTTAAAATCATTTTTTAGATTTTTTTAAATTCTTGCTTTAACTCTTCTGGGAATGCTGATTGGACTTCTGGCCAAGGTACATTTTACTTTGAGTCTTTGCTTGTTAATGTTTTTGTGTCATTCTCATCATCTGGGTTTCTGTCTTAAGCTTCTCTGTTGCCATGATAGCTCTTTATAGAGGGGTCCTTTTGTTTTGTTTTCTCAGTCTTCCACCTTCTTCTTGACTTTAGACTTTTATGTTCATGCCCTGCTCTGTGTAATTCTTTGGGGAATATCTGGTATGAGATTTCATCCTCTTATATCTTTCTACTGCTTTCCCAGCTCAGGCTGTGGTCCTGCAAACATTCGGTACTTCCAAAGTGATGTAATCTGGGGCACTGTCTTCACTGTCCTCATGGTCTGAGTTCTGCAAATACCCGACCCTGGTTTGAGCCTGTCTGTTGGCTTGTCCCCTATTGGGAGTTCCAATAAACTGCTGCTGGACTTAGCCACTGTTATTCCACTGGGAGGTTCTGCGGGTTCAAAGTAATTGAACTGCAGATTCTGTTTGCATTTGGGACTTCTGACCTAATTATTCCACTGTAAGGTTTCACCTGGGGTTGTAGTTAAAAAAGATTCTACTTTACACCTGTGATCTGAGCCACATGCCTACCTACAATCTGTTTCTATAATTTGTTCCTTGCTCAGTATACAAGTAGGGCTCTGCCAGCAATTGTTTCTATGAGACGGCTCCTCTCCAGACTAGATCTACAATTCAGAAATGGGTAGTAAGTAATGGAATTGTCAGGGGGCAAAACTGTTCCTTTATGGTTGATTGTCTCTAGATGATAGGTTGTATGTCAAATAGCTAAGCTTACCATAGGCATGTCCTTTATATGCCTTTTGCTGTACAACTTGCAATATGGTGAATTGGTCATCATTGAATAAATGAACTCTTGTGTCTGTTTCAAATATATTTATATGTGAGTAGAGAGTCCCCTTAATAAAAAGTTTCAATTGGAGGGTACTGTTTTATGGTATGTAGGTTTTTTCTTTTGTGTGGTATATGGGTTTATTCATGAATATCAATTTATTTTTCCTCTTGACCTATGTGTCCTCATATCAAAGGGCAAAAATGAGCAACTAAGCATCCTCCAGATAGTAAGATAATAGTATTAGAATATGAAAGCTCCTTTTAAATATTCATTCTTTATGAATGGTCATTTAGTTCATTGTTAATTTAAAATTCTATTTATATTTAGAAATTCTTTGTATTACAAAATAACTAGGTACTTAAATAGGTCTCTAATCTCATCAGTGTGCTCCCTACAATAATGTTATTGCAGCCCATCCCTTGTGATTTTTGTCCACATACTCCCACATATCCTTCCCAGGAGATCCACCTGGCAGGTGGGGAGTTGGGGTAAGAGTCTTCTTCTCTCAATATCTTTACATTAGATGACCATGTTAGATGGGCTATCTGTCTGTTACTCCTCACTCAGTAAATGACCTACTTTTCTGATCATACATCTCTTTTATGTTACTCCCATTGTTTTTAATATGCTGCAAGCCTATTTCTACCCTGCATGCATTTTTCCCTTGCCCTCTGGGTGACCCACAATTTAAATTCTTCAGAGACTGTGGTATTCCGCTGTTTGCAGACATATAGCATCACTGAGGGGGAGGGGGAATGGTGCTTTAAAATGGACTTGTTATTTCAGGAAGAATTTTAAGGGGAGAAGCAAAGCTTCGGTTATTTTTCTTGTTTATAGAATTCTGGAAATCATGGTCTAGGCCATGAACTTTCAGTATCTGGCCTTATAAAAGAGTTAGTCTGTGAGTATTATGACAAATTGAATTATCCAATGATTTTTACTATCTTCTTAGGGAAAATGTATGTTTAAAAATTATTCTTCCTTTTCTTTTCATTTAATTGGCTAAAATATGTTCCAATATAGGTCATGGGGCATTCTTGGTGTAAAGTCAGAGGATTTGTGTTCAGGTCCTGCATTACATCAACTGAGCAAATCCCTTAAGCCCTCTGACCCTCATTTTCTTCATTTGTAAAATGAAGGAGTTGGACCAAATGGTTTCTGGCTCTAAATCCACTGGCCCTGAAAATAAATAAAGATAAGAATGTTGACATAGTCTAAAGAATATGTTCAGAATTCAATTTAACAAACATTTATTAAGTGCTTACTATGTTCAAGGCACCATGATAAGTGTACGGACTAAAAGTAGTAAGTGGTCATTTATCTTTTCAAATTTCTGTTAAATTTCTATATCTCTTCCTCCTCTGAAAAAGAAAGTCACTTTAAAAAAGCAATTTCTATAGTCCCTGTTGAGGGGATGTATTGTATACATATGTGACAGATGAGCACAGGAAGGACATCTTTTACTTCTATGAAAAATCTATTTTAACTATAATGTGATGAGAAGAAACAAAGAATATTTGTGTTCAGTGTGAATAGATGTCATTTCCCATTTGATGCAGGACATCACAAAAGTCTTAGTGCAATTTTAAGCTTAAATAATAATAAATAAGCTTTAATTTAGAATTAGAAGTACTACAAACTTACAAAAAAACATTTGAGAGGTTCTTAAAAATATTTTAACATATTGACATGTTTTTGATTAAAATTCAGCATCACTGGGGGGTGGAGTCAAGATGGTGGAGTAGAAAAAAACTTCCACAGGGCTCCCACTTCCACCTCCTCCAATTCATGTAAAAGGTGTCTCTGAACAAATTTTGGAGCTACAGAACCCACAAAATGACATAGAGAAGCTAACCTCCCACTGAGGACAGCCCAGTAGCCCAGAAGGAAGCAGCAAGCAACCCTAGCCCCTAAAACCTCTGGCCTCAAGGCAGCCACAACCAGTCACCTGACTGGAGGGACTTCAGATCACCAGGAGCTGTGGCAGTTTCCAGAATTATGAACCCATAGATACTAAGGACAAAGTGAGAGGTCAGTGCAGTGTGGACTTTGGGAACTGGGAGCTCAGGAGTGTGGTCAGGCCTTTACCCCCTAGAGGGAGAAACAGCTGAGGTGCTGCAGCTGTGCAGCTGCTGCCACATGGCTGCTTCAGACCTCCACATCTGCAGATTGTAGGGGGACCAAGTGACCAGTCTCAGGGATAATCACTCTTGCTTTAACCTGCTTGGATCTGGATTGCATTCTAGGGTGGGGGTTCTGGGGTGTATGACCAGCTTGCCAGAGCATGTGGAGGCTTCAGAGAAGGCACCCAAATAATAGCTCCAGCAGCTGCAAAAAACCCAGCAATTGGGACAAAGCTCCCTCCTCTGGGAGCAGAGTTCTACTATGGCAAAAAGCTCAAAAGTCAAGTAATTGAGTGGCAACATGAGCAAATGAGGAAAGCAAGGCAAGCACAGTGGTCCGACTCTGGATTCCTTTTTTGGGGACAAAAAGGATCAAAGAATGGAAAAGGAGGAAGACAGTGAAGTCAGAACTCCTGCACCAAAAGCTTCCAAGAAAAATACAAGCTGGCTACAGGCATAGAGGACCTTAAGAAGGATTTTGAAAACCAAATAAAAAAAGTGGAGGAAAAATTGGGGAGAGAAATGAGAATGATGCAAGAAAATTATAAAATGAGAGTCAACAACCTGACTGGATAAAATAACACCTTAAAAATAGACTAACTCAAATGGCAAAAGAGGCTCAAAAAGCCAATGAGGAGAATAATGCCTTAAAAGGCTGAATTTGCCAAATGGAAAAAGAATCTCAAAAGCTGTCTGAAGAGAATTATTCTTTCAGAATTAGATTGGATCAAATGGAAGCTAGTGACTTTATGAGAAATCAAGATACTATTAAACAGATCCAAACAAATAAAAAAGTAGAAGGCAATGTGAAACATCTCATAAAAAAACAAACAAAAACACTGACCTGGAAAATAGATCCAGGAGAGATAATTTTAAAATTATTGGACTACCTGAAAGTCATGATCAAAAAAAGAATCTAGAAATCATCCTCCAAGAAATTCTCAAGGAAAATTGCCCTGATGTTTTAGAAAAAGATCTCAAAAAGAAAACTCCTAGGAATATTATAGCCAGGTTCCAGAGTTCACAGATCAAGGAGAGAATATTAGAAGCAGCCAGGAAGAAACAATTTGAATACTGTGGAAACACAATCAGGATAACACAGGATCTGTCAGCCTCTATACTGAGGGATCAAAGGGCTTGGAATATGATATTCCAGAGGTCAAAGGAGCTGGGATTAAAACCAAGAATTACCTACCCAGCAAAACTAAGTATCATGTTTCAGGGGAAAATATGGTTATTCAATGGAATAGAGGAATTTCAAGGATTCTTGATAAAAAAACCAGAGTTGAATAGAAAATTTGACATTCAGATACAAGAAGCAAGAGAAGCATAAGGTAAACAGGGAAAAGAAATCATAAGGAACTTATCAAAGTTGAACTACTTTCATTCCTACATAGAAAAATGATAACTGTAACTTATGAAACTTTTCTCAGTATGAGAATAGTTGAAGGGAATAGAAATGTACACACACACACACACACACACACACACACACACACACATATACATGTCTATATAGGAGGGTATATGGGCATATGAATATATAGGTGAGTATGTGTATATATGTGTACAGGTATATATAGACAAAGGGTACAGGACCAGTTGAATAGGAAGGGATGATACTTAAAAGATGAAATTAAGAGGTGAGAGCAGAATATAATGAGAGGAGATGGGGAGAGATAGAATGGGGTAAATTATCTCATATAGAAGAGGTAAGGGAAAACTGTTACAATGGAAAGGAAGAACAGGAAGGCAAAAGGGAATGAGTCAACCTTATTCTCAATTAATTTGCCTTAGGGAGGGAATGATATACACACTAAATAGGGTATCTCACCCTACAGGAGAGTAGGGGGGAAGGGGATGAGAGGGGAGATGATGGAAGGGAGGGCAGGCTGGGGGGGAGGTAAGTTGGAAGCACTCACTTTTGAAAAGGGACAGGATCAAAGTAGAGAATAGAACAAGTGGGGGGTGGGATGGGATGGAAGGAAATATAGTCAGTCTTTCATAATATATTCACTATAGAAATGTTTTGCATAGCTATACATGTACAACCTATATTATTGAATTGCTTATCTTCCCAGTAAGGGTGGAGATGAGGAAGGTGTGGAAAGAATCTGGAATTCAAAGGTTTAAAATCTAATGTTTAAATTATATATATATATATATATATATATATATATATAATTACTATTACTATTATTTTAAATGTAACTGGGAAGTAAGATATATAGGCACTGGGGCATAGAGATCCACCATGTCCTACTGGAAAGTCAGAATGGTGATGGGGGAAGATATAGGAGAGAGTAGATTGGGGAAGGGGATATTAAGTGTGATCGATGTTTTGGTGTGGTGGGTAGGGGAAAAATGTGGAGAAAATTTGTAACTCAAAATCTTGTGGAAATGAATCATGTAAACTAAAATAAATAAATAAATAAACTAAAAAACTTCAGCATCACCACCATCTTGTGCTATACATCGTTGTACTTGATTTTCAAACTTTGTGAAAACTTTCATCAGCTCCATCCCAGTGAAATGAAAAAATGACATTTGTACTTTTAGTCTTAAGATCATCACCATATATAATGCCATGCATGGGCAGCTTTCTAGAAGAATGCTATTGTGAACAACTTTTAAGGTTCTGATTATATAGTATAGTGAACACTATTCCATAACAAATCAGAGTAAAACATTCACAGTAAATAAAGATACAGCATTCACAGTGTTACAACTTATCACAGAAAATCACAATATAATATTCACAACATCCTTAATGGCCACATAGATTTCACCAAAGTGGTCACAATATTTAGAACAAAGAACAATCATCTCAAAGTACAATAGTCAAAGTCTTCCACTCATGGGGCACACTAAATTAACTCAATCAGTCACTTATTCAGCAGTCAATTACTAAGTATTATTAATCACTAAGTACAATCATTAGAGAATACACAAATCCTCCACCCCTAGGTCATTAGTGAACTACAATTTCATCATTACTCAGTACCCATTACTCAGTCTTTTCATCTTGACTTGGGGCAAGTTCTCAGATTCCCTGGATCCCCTTCCATGGTCCCAGATTCTACCTGGATTCACCAGACTGTCACCTGGGTTCAACAGCAGACAGCTCCCAGTTCCTTGTTCAGCTCTCTTGGTAGGTCCTGCTCCACACTGAAGTTCACAGGGTCCAGTCCATCTCAAATCCTTCACAATTTCTGCCCCTGGGAATTCAAGGCTCAACCAAGCCACAAAGTCCCTGCATCTCAGTCATGCTTCCTCAGTCTTCTGCAGCTCGTTCAAAAAAATCAGAATCACCTTGGGGGGAGGGGGGTCCTCTGGGCTCCTGGGATCCTCTTCATACTAGCTTCTGCCACCAGATTCTTGTCTGAAGAAATTCTGACTGAGCCTCTCTGGGGCTTTTCTTATATACACAGCATTAGCTACTTCCTGTTTTAGCCAACCCCTTCCTGTTACATCAGGAACAGGGGTTCATACCTTCTGTTTCTTTCACAGAGGTTTGATTAGTTACTAAGTGCTAAGTACCTGCTTACTTGCCAGTACAAAGGGATCAAATTACATTACCATTACACCATAATAAAAATAAAAATAAGAAGATTTTGATGCATATATGAAAGTTCCAATGTGATCTTCCACAAATTCTCATGGATATAGGTCAGATGACTGTATTGGCCAAGCAAGAGGACCTCCCCTTGCACTCTGAGAGTGTCATCCAGAAACTGTTGTACCCACAATGCATAATGACAAGCTACTCCTTCTTGTTAAAATTAAATTAAAAACATTATTCAAAATCACAAAACTAAAACGGCAAAAGAAATTTAAATAATTAATGTTTCTAATGATATTTTTGTAAGTTTAGAATGTGTATGTTAATGAGATGAAAAGTACACTAAGACTTTTGGGACATCCTGCATAAATATAAGGACCCAAAGATTATAGTTCCTACAGTTACATTATACATTCAGTTAGGTAAGGCAAAAACTAGAGGAGCAACTAGCAAATTAGTACCTCAATTGTGCATTTATATTTGTATAAAAGAAAGCACAGGAAACAAGTTGCTCCCCCTAAATGTAGGGAAAATGTGATTAGACAACAGTTCATCTGAAAGAGGACTGGGGCTTTGAGCAGAGTGAGCTCAAAAGGGGTCAACAATGTGATACAGCAGCCAGAAGAGTCAATCAGATCTTGGGCTGTCTTAAGAGATCTGTGCTTCCAGGAGTTATGAATCTTGCTATATTCCTCCCTAGTTGAATGATATCAGAGGTATTGTGATAAGTTCTATGCACCACATTTTGGAAAGAAAATTGTTCCACTGGACAGTGTCCAAATTAGGGTAGCCACAGTGATGAAGCATCTATGCTATAAGAAGACCTATGGAAGGAAATTGGAATATTTAACAGGGAGAAGAGAAGTGTCATTAGTTGTCATCGAGTATTTGAAAGGTCATCATGGGGTGGAGTGATTAAATTTGCTCTGTTTGTCCCCAGAGAGCAGAATTGGAAACCTTGGCAGAAATTGCAAAGAGACAAGGATAGGTCTGATGTGAGAAAACTTCCTAACAATGAAAGCATCCTAAAGTAGAAGAGGGATCCTTTTGTGGGGGATGAGTCAGACTAGATGGATGCTGAGATTCCTTCCAACTCAAAAATTCTGGGTGATTTGGTGAAAATAAGTCACAGAAACTTTCAGTTGTCTTCTTCACTTTTGTATCTTCAGAAAATACCTTGAATAGTTGACTGGAACCAATTTCAGTATGGGCGGAAAAATGGAAAACCCAATTAAAACAGGGAAGAATGCAATTTTTAAAAAGTTGGAGGACATTCAAGCCTGCTGATCTATACTGGGATATTTTTTAAATAGCTAGATTTTGCCAAGTCTCTATCATTTTGAGAAACCAATACAATAGGAGAAATTCCTAAGGATTTAAAGAAGGGAAATTGTATATTCAGATCTTTTAAAAGAGGGGAAAATGATAACACTGGAAACTAGAACATTTTTGCATCATTACTTGAAAAAATTCTAGAACAAATTGATGAAGTACAGGCTCTGGGAATCCCCTTGATCTCTCCTTGAATCTTCTCATTTCCCATAAGGCATTTGCCTGAGGCCATAAGCCTTTGTGGTGGGGGCCCAAATCTTTAGCCCTTCTTTGTCCAGCAATTTCCAGTCCTCCCAAAATATCTATACCCAAATCTGTTCCACCCTTGAACTGGCCTAGCCCACCATTGTCTATCCTAGCCTCTAGCAAATTCCTACCCTTAATCACTCATTACTATTGACTCCTCCTGAAGACCCTCCCCAAACTCCTCCTCTAGACAACCCCTAGATTCCTCCCACAACCTTTCAGTATATAAGACCCCATCTTGCCTCCATGTGATGTGAGAGCACCATAGAATTTTCTAACAGACTTGCTGTGTCAGATGATTCTGGCCTGCTTGCCCAATGCAAGCATCACAGATACTGAGGATTCTTAATAGTTCACCCATCATGGCAAACTTTTCATGAACTTTGCTTTTCTTTGGCTGAGAGAAGGTTTGAGTCAAATTCACTTGGCAGGACCCAGCATGTTGGTATTTTGAGGTATTGAGAACCCCAAACTCTATACCTCATCATTTTATGGTGACCTTCTTCAAAATCACCTAGAAACAAATTTGTTATCCCCAAAGAGCAAAAGATATAACATAGCAATCATCATGGTTTTCTGTTAAGCCATTTTTACCAAACCAATTTAAATTTGATAGTGACAGGCCACATAGATAAGAGAGAAGCAATATATATGATCTATATTTCAATAAGGTTTTAATTCAGTCGCATTGTCCATAATGCCAGTTTTCCATCACTGGTGACAGGGAAATGCCCTTTGGCTCTGGGATTTCCACTTCCATCAAGAAGTTTTATACAAAAGTCACACCCATTAGGAAATTATAATTAGGAAAGTGAATGTTTGATCATCTAGAAGCTACTGGACTTTGGGGGGCACTGGCTGACAGGGAGAAAAACTATAAGGTGGCAAAACTGAAGCATTATCTTATCACTTAATGCTCCTATTAGAAGCATTTTTCTACAGGAACTCCCCTGATCTGATCTAGCTGGGACAGCTTATTGCAAAGTGAAAAGCCAAGCATGAGCAGCTTTCCAGAGGACTTCTACTGTGAATAGCTTCAAGGTTCTGATTACATAGTATAGTGAACTCTCTACTTATTCAGTAATGAACTAAGACAGAACATTGACAGGAACAACTTAACAAAGTGGCCACATAGTTTTCACCAAAGTGGCTACATAGTTTTAAGCAAAAGATATCATTCAGTAAGCCTTAACTCAATTATCCTTAAGGAGCAAGCCTCCTAAGGGACACAAAGCACAAAGGTCAAAGTTCTCCACCCCTAGGTCACATTGTCTTAATCCCTCAGTCAAAAAGTCTTCTTTCTTCTTGATTGGAGATTAGTTTCCAATCATCCTTAACTCAATCATCCAAATTACACAAAGTACAAAGGTAAAAGTTCTCCACCCCTAGGCCACAGTAAATCATGATCTTCTCAGTCAGCCTTAAGTACCCATTTCTTTTTCATCTTCACTCAGGCTGGCTCCCAAATTCCTTTGTTCCTCTTCCATGGGTCAAGCTACTACTTGAATCTACCCAACTTTCACCTGCATTCAAAGGCAGGCAGCTCTCAAATCCTCGTCCAGCATCTTGTCCAGTTCCTGTTCCATATTGACGATCACAGTGTCCAGTCCACCTCAAGTCCTTCACATTTTATGTTTGTAGGAAGACAAAGCTCAACAGAGCCAAAACACCATTCATGCAAATTGCCAGCACCATCATCAATTCACTATCTGCCTGTGAAATCAACAGAGACCCACAAACAAGGCCCAAGAAGTCAACACAAATCATTAGTTAAGTCCCAGGGCCTCTGAAACCCTCATCCAGGACTTCTGTAAACAGACAACAAGAAAATCCTCTTTCAGGGCTTCCAGTAAGGTCCCAAGGCTTCTGTACAAAGTATTACAAACACAAATCAACACAGACAGAACAGACAAACAGAGAGCCAGGTCACCACAAAGTTTCCCTTCTCAATTCTGCCACAAGTGCTCTCTTCTCAGTTCTGCTCTTTCCAAGTTTGGGCTTCTTCTTATATATAGTCATTAGCTCCTCTCTGTTCTGCTCCTTCCTGTTGCATTAGCAACAAGGATTCACAAGTTCTGGGGTTCACAAGTTGTGGGGTTTACAAGTTTTGTTTCGTAACAAAGACTTGATATAATCACGGGCAAGGCTTAAAAGACACTTGAACTGAAACAAGGTGCTAAATAATTAAATAGCTGAAACAAGGTGTTAAGTACTTCTTTGCTTGCCATTACACAGAGAAGGAACTTTGTAATTTCAAAAATAGAACATTGGGATTGTACTGTTTGAACCATTTGATTGTATACTTTCAGTGTCTGATAGAGGTCCCTTTCCAAATTCACTTGTGCATTTGTATGTTTTCCCTTGAATCAAATCATCTGGGACTGGTATCAGTAAATGTGTTCTGTCTTCCTGTTCCTGGAAGAGTGGTGTTCCTTGGGAAAGAGAATTATTAGTTTGTATTTTTCCATTGTCTGTGAGAAGGTCTTGGGCAAAAATCCTGACCATTTGGTTGCTAGGGGAAGCAACTATGGATAAAAACTAGTCCCAGAATAAATTAATTAGGCTCTTGTCTGAGACTGTCAATATGAGTCTCCTAGGAGATCTTCTCACTTCTTGTTTTTGCTCTCAGAAACCAACACCTAGGGAAGGAGAGAGTACTCTCATACTCACAAGACATTGTTAATTAAAAAAATGAAAAAGTGTCCCTGGTTAAGTGGATGACCCAGTTGGTCAATGAGAAGGTATATGGTGGATATAAGGAGGTTGTTATATTACTTGTAATGATTTATACAATAAGTTGTATAAAAGATAGCATTGAGGCCATAGATGACTGGAAAAGGATACAAATTAGTCATATGGCAAAGAAACTGCCCTTATCAATATGATAGTGAATCAACCAACACATTGAAAGAAGGGGGTTGAGAGGGCAAAACAGAGGGTGAAAGAATCCACAGAGCACCTCCTAAAAAAGATCCCAAAAAGAAAACTCCTAGGAATCTTGTTAACAGGTTCCAGAATTCCCAGATCAAGGAGAGAATATTAGAAGCAACCAGGAAGAAACAATTTCAATATTGTGGAAACACAATCAGGATAACACAGGATCTGGCAGCTTCTACACTGAGGGATCAAAGGGCCTGGAAAATGATATTCCACAGGTCAAAGGACCTGGGATTAAAACCAAGAATCACCTACCCAGAAAAACTGAGTATCATGTTTCAGGGGAAAATATGGTCATTCAGTGGAATAGAGGACTTTCAAGCATTCTTGAGGAAAAAACCAAAGTTGAATAGAAAATTTGACATTCAGATACAAGAAGCAAGAAATGCTTGAGAAGGTAAACAGGGAAAAGAAATCACTATGAACTTATCAAAGTTGAACTATTTACATTACTACAGGGAAAAACAATAACTGTAACTGATGAAACTTTTCTCAGTATGAAAATAGTTGAAGAAGGGTATATGGGCATATGAATACATATGTGAATGTGTGTATATATGTTTTCAAGTATACATAGAGGGCACAGGTTGAATTAAATAGGAAGGGATGATACTTAAAAGGTGAGGTTAAGGGGTGAGAGAGTAATGTGGTGAGGCGGAATGGGGAGAGACAATGGGGTGAACTGTCTCATGTAGAGGATGCAGGGGAAGGTGGTTGCAGGGGAGGGGAGGAACAGGAAAGCAAAAAGGCAAAACCTTATTCTCATTGAATTTGGACCAGGGAGAGAATGACATGCATACTAAACAGGATGTCCCACCCTACAGGAGCATGGGGGGGGGGGTGGGGGGAATGGGGGAAAGTGGTGGAGGGAAGGGTGGGCTCTGGGAGAGGGAAGTTGGAAGCACCCACTTTTAAAAAGGGACAGGATCAAGGTGGGGAGTGGACCTGGTGGAAGGTGGGATGGGAGGGAGGGAAATATAGTCAGTCTTTTACAATATATCTACTATGGTAATGTTTTGCATAGCTACACATGTACAGCATATACTGAGTTGCTTGCCTTCCTTTTAAAATCAAATTTTTTTAAAAATATATAAATACTATGATTAATACTATTTTGCATATAATTGGGAGATAAGATGTGCAGGCAATGGGGTGTGGGGATTTACCTCTCCCTACTGGAAAAGTCGAAGGGGGTATGGGAGAAGAGATAGGAGAGAGCAGATTAGTTGAGGGGATATCCTGTATGACTGTTATTCTGGGGAAAATGGGGAAAAATTGTAACTCAAAATCTGACAGAAATGAATGATGTAAACCAGAAGTTAATAAAGCATTTGGAAAAGAAAAGAAAAGAAAGAAAGAAGAGGGTTGAACAATTTGGTATAAAGACTGCACCAAAATATTATTTTAACAGACTGGTGCCAACCTGGGAGGACATAGCCAGTGATGTCATAAAGGTCTCAATACTTCATCCCCATTCTGTCCAAAGCCTTGGTGCCACTAGACTGGATAAGGTCACTAGTACCTCAGAGGATAGGGATAAAATGTAAGATTAAAAAAAAAATTATCTGTTCATCCTTCATTCTGGAAGAGGACTGATGATATCAGGAGTATGAGGTCTTGACTTGTGCATGGGTTGGATTTAAGTGAGGCAGTCAACCTCTCTCTTTTCCAGAGTAATCTAAGTTGGTAAGACAAGAGTTAAAAGGACTGGTGATGGCCCAGGATGTAGTGAGTGACCTTGGCCTTTCTAAATTAAGACCTTTTTTAGGTCTCAACTTGTCTAAGGCTACTTCCATTCAATGACTAAGGGCTAGGTAAGAATGGAGACAAAAGATGGCTCCATTTACCATCACAAAGGTATCAGTCTGGGAGGGGAGTATCATCTAGAGTTTCTAGTCAGAACAGAAAATAGTTCCTATTTACACTATTCTAAGCCATAAGAATCTTAACAATGAGTCACAGAGGCTTGGGTTAGGCCACATAGGTTCCCAAAGTGGGTGAAATTTCTGTTTGAAGAGTACTGGAACAATCCAGTGATGAGGTATGGGCTCTGGGAGCCCCCTTGAGCTCTCATTGAGTCCTTAAGGTACAGGCTCTGGGAACCCACCTTGAACTCTGATTAAAACATCTCATTTGATGAGGCATTTGCATGAGGCAATAAGCCTTACATTGTGGCTGAGCCCAAGCCTATTACTAGACTTCCCACCCATAGTTATTAGACTCCCAAATCAAAGTGTTGATCCACTCTTGAACTGGCCTAGCCCACCATTGTTTGTGATCTCCAGGTGGCCTCCAACAACTTCCTACCCTTAATCACTCATTGACCTCATTAACTCCTCCTGAAGAGCCTCCCCAAACTCCTTCCCTAGACCACCCCTAGATTCCTCCCCACAACCTTCTGTATATAAGACCCCATCCTGTGTTCATGTTTGTGAGAGCACCATAGAATGACTTACTCTGTGTCTAATACAAGCAAACTTTTATTAAACTTTACTTTTCTTTGGCTGAGAGAAGACTTGAGTAGAATTCATTGGGCAGGACCCGATGTATTGGTATTTTGGGGTCTCCAGAGCAACGAAATTTTTCTAATATGGTAAAAGACCACCCAAAGGTGAACTTTTGGAAGCTACAGGGATAGGGCCTGGAAGTCCCTCCATAAAGGAAGGTTTGAGAGTAAGCCTCAAAAAACAAACAAAAATCCCCCACAAAAAAGTACCTGAAGTTTTCCCAGTTCCCTAGTGCCGAGAGAATTGAAAGAATATGGCTTACATTTCCAGATGGGAGTTCTGTCCTTATCTTCCATTCTTCAGAAGCTGCATACAAGTCGATGTTCTCCAAAATAACCAAACAGGACAGAAAACCAGAGGTCAGGCTGAGCATGAAACAGCCTCCTAGCTGTCTGACCTAATGGGATCTGAGAGGACAGGTCCCAAAAAAACACACAAACAACAACAACAACAACAAAAAACACCACAAAATGAAAAAAAAAAACTGCACTTCCAACATACTAGGGAAAGAAAGAGGCTTACATACCTTTTAGTCCCAGCTGGAGAAGAACTTGAAATTAGCAGATTAGATTCCTGGTCAGGGAACCATAAAAATGAAGAGGTTACTCACTGAGAGGGTTAGGGTTGCTCTGGAGACCCCCAAAATACCAACATGCCGGGTCTTGCCCAATGAATTCTTTTTTTTTTTTGCTGCACCAATTTTTATTCACATATGTAGGTAAAGCATATTTGTTTTACTCAATACATTTGTTTCCAAAAACCCGACTTGGGATTTAAAGCTCTTTCTATTAGTTGGCAGGGCAAAATAGAGGCTGGACATCCTTTAGCTCCAAAGCTTTTGCAAAGTTAATTTCCAGAGGTTTGGCAGTGCCCTTAGTGAACTTCAGTGAGCAGATGCATCCTCTGAATGGAATATTGATTGTGAGGCCAACTTCTCAAGCATCTCTTGCTTCTGGTATCTGAATGTCAAATTTTCTATTCAACTCTGGTTTTTTCCTCAAGAATGCTTGAAAGTCCTCCACTCCACCAAATGACCACATTCTCCCCTGAAACATGACACTCAGTCCTGCTGGGTAGGCGACTCCTGGCTTCAATCCCAGCTCCACTGCCCTCTGGAATATCACATTCTATGCCCTTCCATCCCTCAGTGTAGAAGCTGCCAGATCCTGCACCATCCTGATTGTGTTTCCACAATACTGAAATTGTTTCTTCCTGGCTGCCTGCAATATTCTCTCCTTTATCTGGGAATTCTGGAACCTGGCTACAACATTCCCAGGAGTTTTCTCCTTAGGATCTTTTTCAGGAGGTGATCGGTGTTGCCCAATGAATTCTACTCAAGTCTTCTCTCAGTCAAAGAAAAGCAAAGTTTAGTAAAAGTTTGCTTATATTAGACACAGAATAAGTCTGTGCTAAGTTATTCTATGGTACTCTCACAAACATGAAGACAGGATGGGGTCTTATATACAGAAGGTTGTGGGAGGAATCTAGGGGTGGTCTAGGGAAGGAGTTTGGGGAGGCTCTTCAAGAGGAGTTAATGACGTCAATGAGTGATTAAGAGTGGGAAGTTGCTGGAAGCCACCTGGAGACCACAAACAATGGTGGGCTAGGCCAGTTTAAGGGTGGATCAACACTTTGATTGGGAAGTCTAATAACTGAGGGTGGGACGTCTAGCTCAGCCACAATGTAAGGCTGATTGCCTCATGCAAATGCCTCATCAAATGAGATGTTTTAATCAGAGTTCAAGGTGGATTCCCAGAGCCTGTACCTCAAGGATTCAAGGAGAGCTCAAGGGGGCTCTCAGAGCCCATACCTCATCAGTAGTAGTCTCCAGTGCAACTGGGGAGCATTGAATAAAAATAAGGGAGTGGTAGAAACACAAGGAAAGAAGAGAACATAAAATTTTGAAAAACAGGCCATACATATTTCATCTGTAATGTAACAAAGTTAAAGGTGTAGTGATTACATTATTTTCCAAATAAACACACAAAATGCAAGTTATAACTGATCAAGTAGTCAAGTCAGATCAGTGGTCAAGTCCATCAACAGGTCTTAAAAGCAGGTACTGGGGGCAACTAGGTGGCGCAGTGAATAGAGCACCAGCCCTGGAGTCAGGAGGACCTGAGTTCAAATCCAACTTCAGACACTTAACACAAAAACTAGCCATGTGATCTTGGGCAAGTCACTTAACCCCAATTGCCCTCCAAAAAGCAACAACAACAACAAAAAAAGAATGGGCAAGTATTGGCAGACAAGCTTGTCTCGCATTGTTGGGAAGACCATCATGTACTGGCAGGAATTTGTGCGTGTAATGATTTGTTTACAATATATTGCTTTATGGTTACATGACACAATATTACATCATCAAAATTTCAATACAGGGAAAAAACCCACAAATTTACAATAAATTATTAAATTTAAGGTACATCATTTTTAAAAAATATATTTTATATATTTTTAAATGATGTGGGTTTTCTTTAAAAAAAAAAAAACAATAACGGGTTAAAGAAAGTAGATTTCCAGGGGGGTCACCGAGTAATTTTTTTTTTTTTATTTAAAGGGGTTGTTTGGCCAAATAAGTTAAGAAACCTCTAGGTTAAGGCAATTAATTGGGCATTCTATGAAAGCCAGAATGATTTGGGTTTAAATGGTTAATCAAGTAACTCCATTTAAAACACAATAGGCTTTTTAACAGTCTTTTTTTCAAAGCTGTATTTCAAGAAGTCAAAATGAAAACTACAGAGAATAAAAAGCAAATTATCCTAGCTTTCTGAAAAAAATAATGGAAAGAAGAAGAAAGGGAGGAAAAGGAGGAGGAAGAGAAGAAGAAGGAGAAGGAGAAGATGATGATGATGATATATGATTTTCTAAGTCACTATGTGGCCAGAAGGAATTATGTATGGTTTAATAGGCCCCTCATTTCTTTTTGAGTTTGACACCACTGTTGTACACAATTATAAATTTTACTAGTGCAAATTTGAACACATGTGAAAACCTCAAGGGAGTCGTTATTTGCCCTTAGACATAGCTATAGAACACTTTAAAAAGACAAGCAAGCTGTATATATATATATGTATGATAGAAATCTGCAGTTTAATGAATAACCCTTTTTTCTTCTTCTAACATATATATATATATATATATGGGGGGAGAGAGACATTGAGAAAGAGAGAGAGAGAGAGAGAGAGAGAGAGAGAGAGAGAGAGAGAGAGAGGGAGAGAGAGAGAGAGAGATGGAAATACCCATTTTATTTGGTGTTTGCTAAATTTATAATAAAATAAAAAGTTAGAGACCTGGCCTCAGAGTCAGGAAGATATGAAAGTAAGTCTTGCCTCTTACACATCCTTGCTATGTGTCTCTGGATAACTCACTTAACCTTTCAGTGCCCCCCAGGCAACTCTTTAAGACTGCCTAACATTTAAATTTGAATTGGTAGAGTTTCCTCGATGAGAATTCCTTTCACAAGTGAAACCACAGATGGAATCTCTCAGACATATCAGGGAATGTTTTTGGTCTACATTAGATTCCATCATCTCCTTCCCTACCAATGTAGAGCCAGGACACTCCACTAAAGTAAAGTGATGCCTTATCATGGCATGAAAGTGACACAATTCTCCAATGCTTTGCCAATGGAGTATAAGCTGTAACAGGTTTTACCAATCTGGAAACCCTCCAAGCAAAAGGCTAGCATCAGACTGTGGCCTAGTGTCTAAAGACCAACCTCCCTTTCAAAGCAGAGAGATGCTCATCACCAGAGATTTAGCCACCAGGTGATGTATTTTTAACTGAGCAGAACAGCTAAGGACCATTGATCTAGCACTGTGTGAGGGGCTTTGCTCTGTATCAGTGAGGACAAGTATTAACACAGAGGAGAGTGGGGATCCTTTGAATCCAGGAATAAAGTCAGGTAATTCAGGAATATGGTGACTACCTTCTGGACCAATGGCAGAGGAGTGAGAGTGGCCATGCTCTCTTAGGTCAGTGGGAAGACATCATGAACTAACAACAGCTTAGGAAGAACTTCCTGGCTCTTGATCATGCTGTTCTGAATTTTTTTTTAAGTAAATAATTTTCATAATAAACTTGGGTAGAGACAGTGTGGTACTGTGGATAGAGAGCTGGTCTTGGATTCAGGAATACCTGGTTCCCAGTCATCTCTGACACATGCTTGCTGTGTGTACCTGGGCAAATCATGTAGCTTCTTAGTGTCTCAAGCAGCTAGCTCTCTATGAATGTGGTTTATAAGGTAGTTGTTGAGCTGCATTGATAGAAAGAATTTCCTCATTAGGAGTTCTCTGAACCAACAAAATCGTTAAGACCTAGCCCAGCACCAAACAAAAGCAAACAACAACAAAACAATTTAGGAAAGGTATGAATGAATGCAAACTATTGAACAAAATAAAAAAGAAAGCCTCAAGGGAGTTTTTAAATTAAATATAATTTGTTGTTGTTCTGTACTTGATCAGTATCATCAGGCACGAGCATTTCCTTATACACAGAACAGAAAACAGGATTGTACATGAAAGCAAAAAATTCTATTGCATATGGGAATGCATTTTTTAAAAGAATGTAATAAATTCAATATGTTGGTCTCAAAGCTGTCCTGCTTGTCTATCCTGCTAAACCTTCTGTTTTCTTTTGTGCATTTTTGAAAAATACAACGACTGTCTTTTTATTATTTCTTTTTTTTTTTTTTGGCATTCCGATCATGAGTCATTCTCTCCCTCCTTTATTCCCCCAAATTAAGCAACAACAGCACTTCATAACCACTGAGCATAGTCAGGCAAAACAAATCTTTACATAGACCATGTTTGAAAGCATATGTCCCATTGTGGACCTCAAGTCCATCACCTGTTGGGAGATAAGTAGCATGTTCCAGCTCTATTATTATTCTTCTATAGTCATGTTTACATTTCAACAGCAGACCCTTGGAGGCAGTCTTGGAAGTCAGAATCCTAAACCAAGGAATGAATCTCTGATGGGAGATAGTCAGGAGGATAGAACACACTATCGACTGCCCCCTGAAGAAGATGGTGATGGCTGGGTTGTGCCATGAAGTCCCTTTCAATTGAATAATCTTCTGGCCCATTCTTTTCAGGTTAAAGAATAAACATTTTAGATCATTACTATAGCAAAATCTCTTTATGAATGTTAGAAAAAAGGTGATATTGAGGAATAATAATTCCTGTATTAATATTAAAATAATGTTTCCTTTAAATGAAGCAGATTAATATTAAATTAATACTGATTAACAAATAAATTGTAAATTTATTTCACATTGATATTTCATTTAAACAAAATAGTAAGCACAATTCTTTCTCCCATTGTAATATGAAGTATTTCTTTTGCCTCATTTTTGCCACAACATCACTATGAATCAAGAAGTAGGTAAAGGTTGAAAATTAAGGCAAAAATAATTAGGTGGCATTGAATTTTGTTAGATGAAGATAGGGTGGCAGAGGGGAAAAATATTAATCTTTTGCTGAGTGGTGCTAGTGATCTTAAGTTGGAATAGGGAAAGGCTTATTTGCCCAGTCATGGATAAAAGATGTGTGTGGGCCATAAGATTAAAGAATTTAGAGTTATTATCCCAGAGATGCTTTCTCTAATCCCAGAGGAAACTGAGTCCCCTAATTATGTATGAAGCACTAATGAATTATTATTCCAGTAAGTGAGTAAGCAAACTCCTTCAGGGTTGGGACTGCTTCATTTTGACTTTTGTATCCCTAGCACTAAACCAAATCTTGTACATCATAAGCACTTAATAAATATTTGTTGAATTGATTTGATACAATCCCTGCCCTCACAGCACTTTCACTCTATTAGGTGACTTCATGGAATGCTGAGAGGTTGAAGGAACCTCAGCAGTCATTTGATACAAAAGGAGTCCCCACACACACATACACACACACAACTTTACTGACAGATGACTGGTTGTCTAACCTTCTGCCCCTCGAAGGCTGGTGAACCCTCTCACCTTCACATAGTCTATACCGTTTTAGGACAGCTTTAATTGTTAGCAAGTCTTTACTGGCATTAAACCTAAATTGACTTCTTTACCTGCTTCTACTCATTCCTCCTGGTTCATCCCTCTGGGACCAAACAGGGCAAGTATTACCTATTTTTCAGATACCTGAACACAAACATCTCCCTCTTCCCCATCACATCTCAGTCTTCTTTTCTCCATAAATAGTTATGCCCATTTCTATCAATTTATCTTCATATATCATAGACTCAAGGGCCTTCACTGTCCTTGTTGCCCTCCTCTGGACACTGCTCAACTTGTTTGGTTTTTTTTTTAACAAATGCTTTATTAACTTCTATTTTACATCATTCATTTCCGCCAGATTTTGAGTTACAATTTTTTTCCCCATTTTTCCCCTACCCACCATCCCAGAATAGCAGTCCCACAAGATATAGCTTCCTCGAATCTGCTCTCTCCCATATCTTCTCCCATACCCCCTTCGACTTTTCCATTAGAGCAAGGTGAATCTTTGTGCCCCAATGCCTGCACATCTTATCTCCCAATTACATGCAAAAGAGTATTAATAATAGTATTTATATATATTTGAAACATTTAATTTTAAGACCTCGAATTTCAGATCCATTCTCCTCCCTTGTCATTAATTCCCTCTGGGAAGATAAGTAATTCAGTATATGTTGTACATATGCAAAATATTACCATAGTAGATATGTTGTACAAGGCTGATTATGATTCCCTCCCACCCATCCCACCCCGACCTGGTCCATTCCCTACATGATCCTGTCCCTCTTCTATAGTGGGTACTTCCAACCTCCCCTCCCCCCAAGGATGCCCTCCCATCCATCATCCCTCCTCTCATCCCCCTTCCCCCTATTCTGCTGCAGGTTGAGATATCCCATTTAGTATGTATGTCATTCTCTCCCTGAACCAAATTCAATGAGAATGTGGTTTTGCCTTTTTGCCTTCCTATTCTCTCCCTCCCCTGCAGCCACTTCCCCTTGCTTCTTCTACATGAAATAGTTTACCCCACCCTGTCTCTCCCCATCTCCTCTTGCTACTTTCCTCTCTCACCTCATAATTTCACCCCTTAAGTATCATCCCTTCCCAACAAATTCAACCTATGCCCTCTATCCATATATAACTGTAACCATATACACACACATTCACATATGTATTCAAATGATCATACACCCTTCTTCCATTATTTTCATAGTGAGAAAGATATCATCAGTCACTGTTATTGTTTTTCCATGTAGGAATGTAAACAGGTCAACTTTGATAAGTTCCTTTTGATTTCTTTTCCCTGATTACCTTCTCAGGCATCTCTTCTTCTTGCGTCTGGATGTCAAATTTTCTATTCAACTCTGGTTTTTTCCTCAAGAATGCTTGAAAGGCCTCTATTCTACTGAATGACCATATTTCCCCCTGAAATAAAATACTCAGTTTTGCTGGGTAGGTGACCCTTGGGTTCAGTCCCAGCTCTTTTGCTCTCTGGAATATCATATCCCATGCCCTTTAGTCCATCAGTGTAGAAGCTGCCAGGTCCTGTGCTATTCTGATTGGGTTTCCACAATATTGAAATTGTCTCTTCCTGGCTGCTTAGAGTATTTTCTCCTTGATCTGGGGATTCTGGAACCTGGCTATAATATTCCTGGGAGTTTTCTTTTTGGGATCTTTTTCAGGAGGTGATCTGTGGATTCTTTCAACCTCTATTTTGCCCTCTGGATCTAAAACATCAGGGCAGTTTTCCTTGAGAATTTCTTGAAGGGTGATTTCTAGGTTCTTTCTTGATCATGGCTTTCAGGTAGTCCAATAATTTTTAAATTGTCTCTCCTGGATCTATTCTCCAGGTCAGTGGTTTTTCCCATGAGATATTTCACATTGCCTTCTAATCTTTCATTTGTTTGGATCTGCTTAACAGCATCTTGATTTCTCATAAAGTCATTAGCTTCCATTTGCTCCAGTCTAACTCTGAAGGAATGAATCTCCTCAGTGAGCTTTTGAGATTCTTTTTCCATCTGGCAAATTCGACTTTTTAAGGCATTCTTCTCCTCATTGCCCTTTTGGGCCTCCTTTGCCATTTGAGTTAGTCTATTTTTTAAGGTGTTGTTTTCCTCAGCCAGGCTGTTGACCCTCATTTCATACTTTTCCTGCATCCTTCTCATTTCTCTTCCCAATTTTTCCTCCACTTCTCTTATTTGATTTTAAAGTCCTTCTTAAGGTCCTCTATGGCCTGTAACCCGCTCATATTTTCCTTTGGGGCTTTTGGAGCAGGATTTCTGACCTCACAGTCCTCCTCCTGTTCTATGCTTCGATCCTCTTTGCCCCCAAAATAGGAGTCTAATGTTGCATTTTTCTGTTTATTTTGTTTCCTTTGCCTAGGCATGTTGCCACTTAATTACTTGATTTTTGGGCTTGTTGCCACAGTAGGACTCTGCCACCAGACAGGGGAGCTTCAGTCCCGAACGTGTGGGGTCTTCACAACTTCCGTTTCTGGCAAGCGGATTACCTACCCCATGACCTCCAACCCAGACCACAATCCAGATCCAGGGAGGTTAAAGCAAGAGCAATTACACCCCAAGACTGATCGCTAGATCTCCCTACAGTTCGCAAGCCAGGAGCTGGAGCTGCCACTGAAAACTACAAAATGGCGTGTCTCCTCAGGGGCTTCTAGCCCCTAGGGGAGGAAGCTGATGCATTCCCCAAATACTGGTCCCAAAGACCATAGGGCACTAACCTCTCACTTTGTCCTACGCATGTCAGTGTTGATAATTCTCGAATTGCCATAGCTGCTGGTGCTCTGGGGTCCCTCCAGCCAGCTGCTGGCCCAGCCGACCTGGGGCTAAAACCATGGCTCACCAGACCTGGGCTCAGCTCTCTGCGGGCTGCACACTGTGCTGCCGGCTCCCAGAGTGCTGCACTGGTCCTTCCTGCAGGGCTGCTGGGCTGTCCTCAGCAGGAGCTTAGCTTCTCTGTGTTGTTCAGTGGGTGCTGGGGCTCCAGAAGTTGTTCTGAGTCCCCTTTTACATAGTTTGGAGGTGATCTGGAGGGAGAGTGCCTCGGACATGCTGTTTCTACTCCGCCATCTTGGCTCCACCCCCCCTGCCCAACTTGTTAAAGTCCTTCATAAATGATGGTGCCCAGGGGCGGCTAGGTGGTGCAGTAAGAGCACCAGCCTCGGAGTTGGGATGGCCTGCAATTGAAACCGGCCTTAGAAAATGAGCACCCACACATAAATAATGACTTGCCATGTAACCTTGAGCAAGTTACTTAACCCCAATTGCTTTAAAAATAAATGAATGAATGAATGAATGATGGTGCCCAGAACTGAACACAGTACTCCAGATGAGGTCTGACAAGGACAGAGTACAATGGGACTTATCATCTCCCTATTCCTGGTAGCTATGCCCCTTATGATGCATCTAAAAATGTATTCTCTCCTTTGCACTACTGACTCATACTGATTCCACTAAAACCCCCAGATTGTTTTTTTCAGAACAATTGTCCATCTGTGTTTATCCCATCTTATACTTAGGAAGATGATTTTTTGCACCAAGTTACATGACTTTATATTTATTCCTACGGAAGTGCATCTGCTAAATTCAGTCCAGTGCTCTAGCCTTCCAAGATCCTTTGAATCCTAGCTGCTCTCCAATGTGTTAGCTGTTCATACCAGTCTTGTGTCATCTAAAACTTAGATGAGCACACCACTTATGCCTTTATACAAGGCATTGATATAAATGTTAACAGCATAGAATCAAGCACAGATCTTTGTATCATCCTACCTAAAATAATATAGGCAGCCAGTAACCAGATTCAACCCTAGCTTCTCTGTCTCTAACTCCAATGTTTTCCCTTCTATTATTGCTCCTGATAGTCTGTAGTCTTTAGGAGTCCAAACAGACTTTGATGCTGTCATTCATGAGGGACTGTGGAAGATCTTGGCAAAATTTGGTGGCCTGGAGAATTTCATCACTATCATACTCCAGTTTCTTTAATGGAATGCTTACACAGGTTGTGGATGATGCTCTTGAGCTTTCCCAATCACCAGTGAAGTGAAGCAGGGCTGTGTACTAGCTCCCATGTTTTTTAGCATGATGTTTTCAGTGATGTCATCAGACACCTTCAATGAAAACAAAAACAGCATCAAGGTCTGCTACTGAACTGACACTGAATTATTTAACTTTAAAGTCTACAAGCTAAGACTAAAGTAGAGGGAGAGTCGGTGTGAAACTTCTTGTTTGCAGAGGATTATGCACTTAGTGCAGCCTCTGAGGCTGAAGTGCAACAGAATAGGGATCAATTTTCTGTTGCTTGTGTTAATTTTGGCCTGACAACACCAAGAAAACAGATTCTCTACCACCCAGCACTGCACCATCCATATGTGGAACTCTTGGTTACAGCAAATGAAGAAATTTTGAATGCTATGGATAAATTCACTTGCCTTGGCAGTGTCTTTTTCAGGTATGTATGTATAGATGATGAGTTTGAAGCATGCATTGCCAGAGCTAGCTCAGTGTTTGCGAGACTCCAAAGGAAACTGTGGGAGAGGAGATGTATTAGGCTGCCTCCCAAACTGATAGTCTCTGTAGAGCCATTGTGCTGACCTCATTGTTGTATGCCTGGGAAACTTCAACAGTATATGAGCACCATGCCAGGAAATGGAATCACTTCCATTTGAATTGTCTTAGGAAGATTTCTGAAGATCACCTGGCAGGATAAGGTACCAAACACTGAGGTCCTTCCTGGAGCTAAACTGGCAAACATTCAAGCTTTACTGCAGAGAGCACAACTCTGGCAACATTGTTTGAATGCCAAAAGTACATTTTCCTCAAAGACTTACTTTATGTAGAACTAGTGCAAGGTAAGTACTTACACAGAGATCAGAAGAAGCAATACAAAGACACTCTCAGCGTCTCTCTGAGGAATTTTGGAATTGATTGAGATACGGGAAAGTCTAACATAGGATCATCTAGCCTGGCATACTTGCATCAAAGAAGGTACTGTGCTGTATGAACAAAGCAAAATTACAATAGTTCAAAAGAAATGGAAAATGCAAAAATTTAAAGTCATCTCTACTCCAAATGGTCATATGGAATGTTTTTGTCCAACCTGTGGTATAGCCTTCAGAGCTCAAATTGGTTTTATCTGCCACAGTAAGACACACTGTACCCTGACCCCAACATAGGGATGTTACTTTGGTCCTCTTGGGGAAAGAAGGACAACCACCACCAGCAGTCTTTAGGAGTCCAAATGAAAAAATAAAATAAGAGTTTGGGGGGAATGATATCTAACCTCAATCATGTCAATAAAAAAACATTGTCTAGATACTTGAAATGAATTGTGGCATTTCTGTATCCCATTTCATTCCTCAAAAAGAGATTAGAGAAATAACTCTTTTTCAAGGATGTAGATATTTATCTGCCTAAACCTGGGCAGGACCAAATGATTGTTTATTCCTCTTTCTAACTATTAAAAATTCTGAATTATTACAGTTTTGTCACTTTTTGACTGAGTGCCTTTGAAAATTAATTTTTATTGGCAAAAAGTCTCAGTTTCTTCACCTTTAAAAACTGATCTCCTTTGTCAACTGATTTTCCACCACTCCTATGGCCCCTCTATCTCCTACTTTTTCCTTAGTAATTTTGTCCCCAGTATCATAATTATTGTTTGTCCTTCACTTTGAAGTGGACCAGTAACATCAGGGGGCGATGTCTTGATTCTCATATGAGTTGGCTTTAAGCAAGGCAGAGCAGGACAAAGTTGTCAGCCTCACTTTCTGCTCTAGCCATCAAAGTCCAATGGCAAGACAAAAGTCAGGGTGAGTGGCAATGGCCTAAGATGCAGTGAATGACCTTGGAATCTTTGAGCTCTAAGGAGTGGAGTTCTAAGTGCTCCCCTCATTGATGGGTTTGAGGCCCATCAGTTAGCCTCAACATGGTTTTAGCCCTAGACAGTTTTATGAGGGTGTGACTGTGGCTCATACTACAGTTTTTAGAGCCACAGGTGAAAGTTGGGTGAAGGTGGATACCAAAAATGGATGAGAGCCCCTGAAAAGGGCACAGAAAGCCTTCCCATCAGAGGGGCTAATCCTCCCTGAATACCCCATACACCCCAGTATCATAATAAAACCTAAGAGTGATGATGATGAGATTTTGAATATTTGAAAGGCACATACTTGCAAATGGACAGCACATACACATCCTAAATAATTAAAAGTAATCCCTGTAAAAGTATTTTCATCTAAATTATTAGATTCAAATGTCTAAATTAGTGTGATTTCTTCTAACCATTAAGTATGCCTTTCTTAACTTTTACTTTAAGTTTTTTATTTAAATTATTATGGAATTATTAGATATAAACACGAATAATTAATGAAACTCTTCCTTGAATGGGTTCACCATCCATCTCTTTTAGGTATCCTGGTGTGCTTTGGTCATTCATGTTTTCAAAACACTAAGGGTCTAATTATACTATATGTGTTTCAGTACTGCAGTATAGCATATTCTCTACATTTGAATCATTAATGGTTTTTAAAATAGGATTGCAATGAGAAACTTATTTTTTAGCTTTTGTATATTTGGGTTAATGTTTGCTACCTACTTTTTAAGGTACTCTAGTGTCCTTTGATGCTATAGATGACAAGAACAGATTGATAAATTTTGAAAGAAAATCAGATTTGGAAATGAGTGAACTCTCAAGTCAGAGATTTTCACCTTTACAACTAAAAAGAATACTATGAGAAGCCTAAAACCTGGCTTTCTAATTTTCTTTTTTCAAAGCTGATATGATTCCAATATTTTTCATTGTTCTGTTTAGACTCAGCTTAAGTATTCTAACAAATAACATACCTACAACAGTTTTTGCCATCAGTTTTCAAATTTGTATCTCTCAATTCTTCAAATATTTCATATTTTTGTGTTTCTTTTTATGAGGCTATTCTTTTTTCATACTTTTCTTGTATGACTTTCATTTCTTTTCTCAAATTTTCCTCTAATGTTCTTATTTGATTTTTAAAATCTTTTTTTTTACTCTTTTTCATCTCTTTCTTTAACCTTTCTGGGAATTCTTATTGGTCTCATGTTTTTCTTTGAGTTCTTGCTTGCAGATATTTCCTAGAGTGTATGGGTGTGCAAGGAGCACCAGCACCTGTGGTATGGGCTTGCTGAGCTTTTCAGGGCTGCTTATCCACCTTTGGTGTCTGCCTGGCACTCCACTCTCACCTGGGACTCCAAGAAGCTGTAGCATGTAAAATAACCATGCCTCTATCTTGGCTATCTTGGCTAGTGACTAAACCAAGTTAAAGGTAACTGATGGACCTCTAACCCACTGGTAAATTAGGGGGATGTCTACCTCAAGCATGTGAAGACTTCCCTCAGTTGGAATGGGAGACGAGAACAATTTGTTTCAACAACCATGAAGGTGACTGAAGCAGGTGTTATGAAGAGACATTGGCCAGACATTGAAGACACCAAGGTCATCCACTGCATCCTCTTGACTTTTTTCTTGCCACTGGACTTGGATAACCCTGGAAAAGAGAGTGAAGTTAATGACTTTGTGCAACTCTGTCTCACTTAAATCCAGTTCACATGTGAGTCAAGACATCCCCTGTGATGTTATTGGTCCTCTTCAAAAATAAAGGACGGAACAGATGGATTTACAAGTGAATTTTATTGAACAATTAAAAACCAACTACTTCTAATATTAAATAAATTATTTGGAATAACAGGCAAAGAAAGGGTCCTACCCAACTCCTTTTATGAAACAAATATGATACTGATACCTAAACCATAAAAAGTGAAAACAGAGAAAGAACATTATAGACCAATTTCATTCATGAATATGGATGCAAAACTTCTAAATAAAATGCTAGCTAAAAGATTACAGGAATACATTACAAAGATTATACGTTATGACCCAGCAGGATTCATGCCAGGAATACTAGGATGGTTTAACATAAGGAAAACTAATAATGTAATTGATTATATCAGTAGTAAAAGCAAAAATCATATGATAATACCAATAGATGCAGAAAAAGCATTTGATAAAGTACAAAACTCATTTCTATTCAAAACCCTTGAAAATATAGGCATAAATGGACTTCCATAAATTGTTAAGAAGCATTTACATAAAACCATTAGCAAACATTATTTGTAATAAGGATAAGGGGATTTAGATAATGGGGATTTAGAAGCCTTCCCAGTAAGATCAGGTGTGAAACAAGGATGCCCACTGCAACCAATATTATTCAATAATGTATTGGAAATCCTAGCAATAGCAGTAAGAGAAGAAAAATAAATAGAAGGAATCAGAATAGGGAATGAGGTAATAAAACTATATCTTTTGCAGGTGATATGATGATATACTTGGAAAATCCTAAAGACTCTACTAAAATGTTAAATGAAATAATAATTTCAACAAAGTAGAAGGATATAAAGTAAACCCATATAAATCATCAGCATCCCTATATATTACCAACAGGATCCTGCAGGAAGAGATAGCTAGAGATATCCCATAATTCTAGACAGTATAAAATACCTGGGAATACACCTATCAAAACAAACCCAGGGTCTATATGAACAAAACCGTAAAAATTTTGTACACA
Organism: Gymnobelideus leadbeateri; assembly: GCA_011680675.1. Classification (NCBI taxonomy): domain Eukaryota; kingdom Metazoa; phylum Chordata; class Mammalia; order Diprotodontia; family Petauridae; genus Gymnobelideus; species Gymnobelideus leadbeateri. The sequence goes on from WOXC01006572.1 coordinate 1,172,266, forward strand.
AATAAAATCGGGTTTAAATAAATGAAGAAATATTAATTTTTCATGATTAGGAAAGGTCAATATAATTAAAATGAAAACTTTACCAAAAGTAATCCATATATTGTATTCCATCCCAATTAAATTACCAAAAAATATTTTATAGAGCCAGAAAAATTATAACAAAATTCATTTGGAAGAACAAAAGGTCAAAAATGTCAAAGGAACTAATGGAAAAAATGTAAACGAAGGAGGTTTAGCAGTACCAGATCTTAAACTGTATTATAAGGCAGTAATTATCAAAACAATCTTGTACTGGCTAAGAAATAGAAAGGTAGATGAGTGGAAGAGAGTAGACATATTCTACAGCAGCAAACAAATACAGTTACCCAATGTTTGACAATATAAAGACTTAAGTTTTGGGGATAAGAATTCATTATTTGGTAAAAAAAAATTGTTGGGAAAACTGGCAGATATTGGATATAGACCAATATCTTACACCATTTACCAAGATAAAGTCAAAATGGATATGTGACCTAAATATAAAGAGAGATAATACAAGAAAATTTGAACAACATGGAACACATTACCTATCATAGATACTGATAGGTGAACAATTTATGAGCAAACAAGTGATAGAGAGTATTGTGAGATGTAAAATGGATCATTTGGATTACATTAAATTAAAGGGGTTTTGTACAAATAAAACAAATGTAGCCAAGATCAGAAAGAAAGCAGAAAACTGGGAAATAAATTTTATAGATGGTTCCTCAGATAAAGGTCTCATACCTCAAATATATAAAGAACTTTTCAAATCTATAAGAATGTGAGTCATTCCCCAACTGATAAATGGTCAAAGGATATGAACAGGTAGTTTTCTGATGAAGAAATCCAAAAATTTATAGTCATATAAAAATGCCCTAAATCATTATTGATTGAAGAAATTAAAATTAAAACAACTTTAAAGTGTCATTTATACCTATCAAATTGGCTAACGTGATAGAAGGAAAAAGTGACAAATGTTGGAGGGGAATTAGAAAAACTGGGACTTTAATTAATTGTTGGTGGAACTATGAGCTGATCCAGCCATTTTGGAGAGAGATTTGGAATTATGCCCAAAGATTTATTAAACTGCCTCTACTCTTTGACCCAGCAATATCACAATTAGGTCTGTTTCCCAAGGTGCTTAGGGAAAATGGAAAAGAACCTACATGTTCTAAAATAATTATAGCAGTTTTCTTTGTGGTGGCAAAGAACTGGAAATCGCGGGAATGCCCATCAGTTGGGGAATGGCTAAACAAATCATGGTATACGTTTATGATGGAATGTTACTCTGCTATAAAAAATGATGAGCTCAATGATTATAGAAAAGCATGGAGAGACCTCCACAAAATAATGAAGAGTGAAATGAGCAGAATCAAGAGAACACTGTACATAGTAATAGCAGTATTGTTTAAAGAACAACTGTGAGCAACCTATGAAAAAGGCTAGGAACAACTGAACTGCCTGCTTCCCCTTTGTTTTAGTCTCCTTCCAGGTTTATTCTCCTGCAGGCTAACATAAAAGAACTAGGTAATGACTGACAGAGATGTCAGCTGGTACCCTTTCCTCCTTCCGTAGATCCTCTGGGATCTCTCTCTGCTGAAGTCCTCAGTGTACTCACTGTCCTTCGGTGCTATACTGCTCCCTGATACAGCTGTGGCTGCCACAGCTTTACCTGTTGTATTGCTGCTGCTTCTGCTACTGACACTCCAGACCAGCTCCTGCCTCAGTGTCCACAGGCTTCTCTGTCTTCCTAAGTTGCCCTGGGCTGGAAAAAAATAACTTATTTTGACTTTTCCCTGACTATACCAATGAGAATTCTGTTTGGCACTCTTTATCAGACATTTAGGGGAGGATGTGAAGGAGTTAAGGCAAAAAGCTGCTAGTTCTCCCTCTGCTCTCTTGATTCTGCCTCCCATAAATATTTATTTAGCACCTACTATGTGCCAGATAAGTAGTAAGATGACACAGTGGACAGGATAGAGGGAAACCTTGGAGTCAGGAAAACCTGGGTTCAAGACAGACTGTGTGACCAAGGTCAAGTGACTTAACTTCCAGTTCCCTGGGCAATCAATCAATTAACAAATATTTAGTAAGCGCCTACTATGTGTCAGAATTGTTGTTAGCCCAGGGAATGTGGGCACAAGAATGAAACAATCTGTGAATTGATCCAGCCATTTCAGAGAGCAATTTGGAATTATGTCCAAAGGGCTATAAAACTGTGCATACCCTTTGACCTAGCAATACCACGTCTAGGACTACATCTCAAAGAGATCACAAAAATAGCAAAATGACCCACATGTGCCAAAATATAGCAACTCTTTTTGTGGTATCAAAAAATTAAAAATTGAGGGGATGTCCATCAGTTTGGAAATGGCTGAAAAACGTGTGGTATGTGAATGTAATGGAATATTGTTGTTCCAAAAGAAATGATGAATGAGCAGGCAGATTTCAGGAAAACCAAGGACTTACATAAAACTGATGCTAAGTGAAGTGAGCAGAACCAGGAGGGCATTGTACACAGTAACAGCAACATTGGGTGATAATCAACTGTGATTAACTTAGCTCTTCTCAGCAATACTGTGATCCAAGACAATTCCAAAAGACTCATGATAGAAAAGGCTATCCACATCCAGAGAAAGAACTATGGAGTCTGAATGCAGATCGAAGCATACTATTTTCTCCTTTTTGTGGCCTTTTTTGGGTGGCTTTTCCCTTTGGTTCTTTTTCTTCTTTTATAACATAACTAAATATGGAAATATGTTTACTATGATTGTACACATATAACCTATATCAGACTGCTTGCCATCTTGGGAAGGGAAGATGAGAGGGAGAAAAAATTTGCAACTCAAAATCTTATAAAAAAATAAATGTTGAAAATATCTTTATGTGTAATTGGAAAAAATAAAATACTGTTTACCAAAAAACAAACAAACAAACTGAGAATGAAACAATCCCCACCTGCCATGATGAGCTTACATTGAGTTTTCTAACTAGGAATTCCCTGCATAGTGAAATCACAGATCAAAACAAATGTGCAAAGGCTCTGGGAGTACAAAGACACAAAAAAAACCTATCCTCTGTCCCCTCTCCCTTCCTCTCTTTCTTTTCCACTGTCCCTTGGCCTTCCCTTCTCCCTCTCTCCCCCCTTCCCCCTTCCCCCTTCCCCACCTTTCTCTTTCTCTTCTCTTCACCAGACCTTTCACAAGAGCCATCCTTCTTAAAGTTGTCTTCCTCATTAAGGAGAAGCAGGAGAAACAGAGGGAGATCATTTGCTGATAAGCAGCCAAGCAATGATTTCATTCCAGACTGTAACTAGTTAGGAGGAAAGTCACCACGTGACTGGCTTTTTATTAGAGCTCTTGTGCTCAACCATTTCCAAGATGTCAGTAATTTTGATTTTAAAATCTATTGAAATAGGAAACATCCAGAAATAATGGGTTCTCTGGTCAACAGGCTTATCCAGAGACCAGAAGCCAACCTACTCCCACATATTTTGCAGGAACAAAATCAAATCAGCACCAGATACCTTTAAGATGAAATCTTCATCCTCTCATCCCATGTGCCAAGTCATAAAAGCATCCAGGAGAACCTGTGAACAACACTAATGCTTGGGGGTAGTCTTCATTGTTATTCTATGACAAGACTCTCACTAGAGGGTCAAATTAAAACTCACTCAGTCAGAACTTCAGAAACCAGGGGAGCTGGCCTGATATTAGCCTTGTGAAAGGATCATTTTTCTAAGCTAAGACATTTCTCTGGTCTTTGTTCTTAGTCTCTTTCTCATTCTAATTCACTCTGGCAAGTTTACCAGATATTAATCATTTTTTTAAAAAATCCCTGTCATAAATAGCTCCATAGAATGCATTTGAAAGCAGCAGCAGATCTCCAAAGACTGGAATTTCAAGGCCTACTTGAGTGAAATTAGAGCTTTGGTAAAATAACAGTAATAATAATTGTCATCATCATCATCTTCTCTAAAGTAAAGGGCTGAATTAAGTAAGTAGCCTTTTTCTTCAGCCAAAACACTCTTGCTTATTGTGCAAATAACAATTGCTAAAATGGCCAAGATATCATAGTTTAGTGAAAGGAACACTGGACACTAGGAGTCAAGAAATCCGGGTTCTGCTCTCAGTTCTGCCATTAATAGCTGTGTGATTTGGGGCTAGCTCTTTTTGGAATTCAATTTATTTATCTCTAAAATCACGGAAATTAGATGAAATTATCTCAAAGATTTCTTCCTGCTCAGAAATTCCAATGGTTGGCACTCATGTCAGATTTCCTTCCCCCTTTTATATTTTAAAATATCTTTTCACCACTAGACTGTAAGTTATTTGAGGTAAGGGACTGTGCCTGACACTTCTTCACTGTCTCCCACACACTCAGCACAATGCTTTACCCGTAGTAAGAACTCAAATATTTGTTGAATGAAAGACTTTCCCATCTGTCCTCCAATTTCTCTGCTCCTGATTTTATTTTTCTCATTGTGCCCACATCCCTTCCCTGTATTTGTGTCCCATTTCTTTCCTCTATATTGTATATTTATTGTATTGTATGTAGACCCATGCAATTCCAGTCAGTTCTATCTCCTATATAGCAGGAGCCAGTGGTTGAGAAGACAGGAACCGTGCTTTTAAATTCAATTCCTGTTGTAGTTACCAGCTAAGTAAAACTGAATCTGGAAGTTTCTCATCTGCATGATGTTGATTGTCTTCATCTGTTGTGTTATTTCCAGCCATCACAGGAAAGTGTGTAAAATCTTTAAATCTCTTACAAATCTCTGATTAATCTCTGTTAAGGAGATTAAAACATCCTGTGGGTTTTAACTGGGAGCAAGCTGTTCACTTGTTGGGGCACTGCTTGCATATTTAGATACACAACTCGTTAAGCACACACATACAAAATCCAGTTGAGTAACATTAGCATACAATATGATAAATTTCCTTTCCACCAAACAAGACAGTACTCAAAAGGCAAATTGTACCTTGGCTTTAAGATGAAATGGAGCTCAATGTAAATAGAGTGGAAATTACTTTCATATGGGTGTTTTCAAAGACTCAGATACAACATTACCTACCAAGTACACATGTGAATAATTGAAAGTTGATTGGAGGCATTTTTTTTTCTAGTGATAAAAGTGATATGGAAATTTAACCCCATTGGTCTATTAGTCTTTTCCTGCAAATTATGGTTCTTTAGTCCTGAAATCAGATTTATCCATTTTTGTTTTTAAAAAAAATAATTAAATTATGGACTTTTTTTTATACTTAAGTATTTTTAAAATATTAATTATTTCACATGTGTGGTAGCCCTTCCTCTAATGCCTATTACAATTCCTCCACACTATTTGACAATTTCATAGATTGCAGGGGTCAAGAAAAACAATTAACAAATAAAACCATTGTCTTCTGGTCATCTGTATTATAAGTATCTCCTTGCTGGTTCTCAGATGATAGCCACAAAGTCCATTTTCAGTCTTGTATTTGAAGATTTTCTGATACTTAGAATATTACTTCATAGTCATAACAGATAGAATTCCCATAGGTTCTAGACTATAACACTTAATTTCAATTAATTGTGTTTTTTATAAAAAATTAAATTAATAATGACCAACATCAGCCAATCATTACATTTACAAAAGCATACTCAAATGGAGCAAGATTTAAAGAAATATATTGCTTGGCTACAATTAGGAACTCCAGGATCATAGGATCACAATGAAATATCTTTAATTTATCAATAACTGATTATATTTCTCCTATTAATTTGTGATTTGACACATTTCTCATGCAATTGTTGATAGCTTGCATTCCTTTTTCATGCCATTCTTACCCTTTGACCATTTATCTATTGGAGGACCCCTTAGTCATCTATGCTTATATCTTTTCCCTATACAGCTTGTATATCAGAGCTCTTTGGTGTAAAAAAAACAAAAACAAAAAATCCTATTCAACAGCTTTTTTGTTGTTCTTGAAAATTATTTTTAAATTTTATGTAGTCAAAATTATCATTAGTTGGCTCTAAATTTTCCTTATTGTTAAAAATTCATCCCCTACCAACAGTCTTGCTCTCTATTTTATGAAATGACATTTTATATTTAGATTGTTTCTCTATTTGAAGCATATTGTGGTATAAGGTTAAGCTGCTAGTCCTAAACTTTTCTGCTAAATGCCTTTCCATTTTTCCCAGCAGTCATGTTGAATAGGGAAGTTTTCCCTCAGTTGTTTATATTCTTGAGTTTATTAAACACTGATATGCTGGGTTATTCTGTGTGTAGGTCTTCTTTGTCTAATCTGCCCCACATAGGATAGACCTTTAAGCTGGAGGCTTAAAGCTTACCAAGGAAAGAGTATATACTCTATGTTTCCAACTTCTGGTACTTGTATTCTCTCTCCTTCTTAGGAAATACCAGAGTGAGATAAATACTTCAAACCTGCATTAGGTGCACATTTGCAGCATTCATTTTCTGGATTCTTTTTCCAATAAGGTTCCTTTGGCAGTTAGCTTTTCCATAATCTTGATCTAATTCCCCTTCCCAACAGACAATTTGATATTAACAGACAATTGGTGTTTTAATTGTTGTTTTGTTTTGCTGTAACATCTACACTTTTCCGACCTATCTTCTGATACCAAACTTGGATAAAAATGACTTTTAGGTGGATGGCACTTTTTCTTCCCTGAAATTAATTTCTCAAACTGCACATAAATATAAGAATGGCAGTCTTTAAATAAATGTAACATTATTCTCCACTACTCCTAATTCTATAATGCCATACAGATGTATTCTCTTATAATCACTTTTTTTTCTACATTAGGTTCTGACATTGTGATTTCCATCAAGATCTCCCCTCACTTTTATTTTATGTTGTGTTCTTTTTTTTTGTTTTATTTCATAATTTTCTTCTTGGTATTCTACTCTTCTTTCTGTACACTACAGCCTCCTTTCCTCCTTTCAGAAGTTGTATTTCAAAGAAACCTAATCACTCTTTCTTCCTCTACCACTTAGTATCCCTCCTAATTAGCCGCTCTGGCTGTTGACTTTGAACCATTTCAGCTAGCATCTTCACATCTCAACCTACTGTTAGGATCCTGAGCACTGGCCATTGCAATAATTCATTTAAAGGAAGAATGATGTGACCGGCTCTACAGACTGTGGCTCAGCCTTGAATCTGACAGTTTTGGCCATCATGTGACTGAATTATATTACAATTAAGATTGTGCACAAGGGTTAAAGGTGGCAGGTAATATAACTGGCAAATTAACTAATGTAGGTAAGAAATAAGAACAAAAAAGGAGATACATGTGACTGTCAGAAACACTCACACTGTTTTCATGGATGTATTTCAGGTTTAAACCTGTATGTGTTTTCAGGAACATTTAAACCCATGTCCTTAGAGTTAAGGAGTTGCTCTTTATCTGTTTTTTGTTTTTGTTTTTTTGCTTTTTGGAAGGGGGAGGGCAGGGCAACTGGGTTAAGTGACTTGCCCAAGGTCACACAGCTAGTAAGAGTTAAGTGTCAGATCTGTCCGATTTGAATTCAGGTCCTCCTGACTCCAGGGCCTGCTCTTATTAATTGAGCCACCTAGCTGCCCCTCTCTATATCTATTGAAATGGGCATTTTACATTCATTATGTTATTTGATTCTCAAAGCAATTTCCTGTCCCGGAGGTGAGAACCTAACACTTTTATTCCCATTTTACAAGTAAGCAAACTAAGCCTCCTAGAACTTAAGTGACCTGGGTAGTAAGTATTTAAGCCCATGTTTTCTTGACTCCCTTATGACAAGCTGACTTTCTAGTAAAGAGAAACCTCTGTTTTCCTTTTGGTTCCTGCTTCCTACCAGGAACTTGGATAAGGTTTCAGTTTCATGATGGACTGTTATTCACATTTTTTTGAAAATCCATAATAGTTTTTCTTGTTTTGAACTGTGAATATTAATGGTATGCCACTTGTATGACAGGAAGTAGTGCTTCATCTTAGAAAAAGGAACACCAATGTAAGCTTTCCCTTTCCCTTTCCATCTCCACTGGCTCCCTTTTATTTTTTCATATACACTGCAAGGGATCAAAGGATTTCATGCTAATGTTAAATCTGTTCCAAGGAATTTTAAAAATGTAGTCAGCAGGCAAACCTGGTAAGCCTGCGAAATGGGGAGTTAATTCACCCTGATGCTTTTCTTGATATAATAAATAATTCTTCATATCTCCCTCTAGTGATTGTAGGATATTGCAGTTAAATGCTGAGATCACCTCACTGTGTTCTCAAAATACTCTACTTCTTGGCCCTTGCATCACTGCCTAAGGGTGAAAGAAGTAGGTTAATTCTTGCTTTAGGGTTAGCCTGAGGGTTAAAGTTCTTGATGGACAAGGTAGAATTATGATTATATAGAGAGAAGGTTGGAGGTGTGGGGAGTGATGTGTCAGAACCAGAGAATGTGTGTGTTAGAGCCTAGCTGAGGTCACAAAATGATCTCTGCTCCATTTCATAAGCTCCCTTCTCTTTCTTCTTGATTCTTTGTTCCTGGCTATTTTTACACCACCTTATTACAAATGGCTTCTATCTACACCAAGCAAATGGATGACAGAGAAAAAAAATAAGCACTCAGTATTCACATGCAGTTAGTTGATAGGGTAGTTTTAGTTGATAGTTGTTTTTTCTTTAATTCCAAGGTGTGTGTGGGAGGGGAGTGTGTGTGTGGGGGGGGGGTGTATGTGTGTTTAGTTTGATTGAGAAAGCTTCTTCCCCTAAAATGAAAAGAGTGAAGTCATTTATTTTGACTTGATTTGTTTTGTTTTTGGCTTTCATTGTAAATTTATGATATATGATAAGCTGGGAAGCTTCCAGATCTTTACAACATCATATGCAGCATTTTGCTAACTAATAATGATCTCTGGGTCATTTTCTTCCAGTCCAAGAATATGTTTATAATTTTCACTCTGTCACCTGGTCCTAAGTCTTCCTTGATTCGTGAATTCTCTTATTTCAGTGAGTCGGTACAAGGGAAAATGGCAGCACAAGAAGACCTCAGGGATGAAGAATAGCCAAGTCATCAATTCCATGGTTCACTAAAAGGGGCCCAAGTTCAACCAAGAGAAATCTAGAGCCAGAGGAAGGTAGAATTTTAGCTTGTTTACAAGTGTTAAGTTTTGTATTGGTGTTAATGTTTCCATCCTATGCAGTTTTCTGAAATAATCTGAAGGTTGTGTTATTGTTGTTTTTAACAACTTAAGAGTATCCAAGCCATTAAAAATGACAAGATTGACTCATTTTGTTGCTTAATGGATAAAGGGTCACCAGTAGAAATAGGATTCGAATCTAGCTCCACCAAATGTGAAGTACCTAAGGAACTCCCATAGAACCCAATTTCATTAAATAATATCTTGCCGTGGCCAAACACTGCTGATGTTATAAGACTGGATCAGAACAGCACAGAGAACTTGTGGGATATTTGTGGCTCACAGATGAAAGTTGATGGAACCCAGGCTATTGTCATTAACATGGGGAAATCTTGCTGCCTTTGTGTTATGTTTGGTGATGACTAAAACAGATCATTTGTCATATTTTTTTCCTCTTAATACTAAGTTAAAGCATTTGGATAAAAACACAAAATTAATTGAGAAGAGGATACATGAGTAACCAAAAGATCATCAAGGTCTCCTTGTCATTAAGTCGGTGAGTCCTAGGGAATTCTCTGAGACAAAAAGGTTACAAGTTGCCCAGGGTCACATGGCTAGTATCTTCCTAACTCTAAGTCATCACACTATCATGTTGCTTCTAGTTTGAAACATGAATGAGCCAAAGACAGAGTATGGCCTTGATTTTGCTTTGATGAATACTTACACTTTTTAGTGAGATGCTGATGAATTTAAGGAGGTCTGATTGTTTTTGAAGTATACTACATTGTTTAATGTAGTATATTTGTAGGTTATTTGGAAAGAAAACAGCCTTTCAAGACTGCCAAATTTCTGTCTCCCTTCTCATCAAATGTCCCTAGGCTCCATTTTACAATACTTCCACTAAAATGCCCTATTAAATGACAATTCTTTGTTTTTTGACTGCCTAGTTGTCATCTGGCAGGGTGTTATCTTCTGTCAAAAATTATATTCCTTTTCCATTCAGTACCTATGTATTGTACAGTCAGAAAAGGCACATTCAGTCATATTAGCAATCAGATTCAGTCAGCATGCTTTTATGTTAGCAATAAGGGCCGCCAAAATTTCCTATGTGGTTTCAGTTAAGAAGTTTTTCACTTTGGAGAAAGTAATTCTTCCTTTTTATTTTCTTGTAATAAAAATGCCAGTAGCTCAATCCAGTAACTCCAGTAACTGAGTGAACATTGTCACAGTCCTCAATTCTTGAATGTTATTGTTCAGCTTATGAAACATTAACTAATCAGTGGAAATAAATAGGTCTTAGTGAACATTTATTTGTACAATGAAACATGTTCATAACTAGATTTGTTAAGGAACACATTTAGTTTGAAATGAAATTTAGATAAATGCATGCATGTTTTCTATTGTGGTATGTGGACATCAGAAAGTGGTCATGTGATGTTCTTGCAGTAGACCAGAGTTCTCTCTTTTCATAGTCACCTTTGACTTTGAACAGCTTCAGAAATGCAATAGGTTCTAATTGTTAGCTAAGAACATAAAAGACTTATTGGAGTGTCTCTCTTTGGGGTCTGTGTTTATAATTTCATGATTGGTTATTCCTCCAATGATTGAAGGGACTTGACCCAAGTGAGTGTTAGTTCCAGAGTCTCCCATATGACACCCATATATGCATGGAATCACAGCATAAACATGCTGTCTGTCCACCCAACCTTTGACAGGTGTATGAGTTTCCTGTTTTAATTATTTTTTTAAAAATAGCCTTTTCCACTTCCTAAGCTTCCAAAATGATTGACTTAGTTGGAAACATTGGAAGAAGTAGAAAATTCCCTATTGCAATGGATTCATGATCATGTCAATGTGGGAAAATTTTATACTTGACTAGAAATATATGTTATCTGCTGGTTCTACATATGTACTGGGTGGGGGTTTTTTTCCTTTTTTCCAACCATGATTTTGATCTTTCCCTACTCTAGCATCTTTTCTTTTCTAACTGTAACATAGGTAAAAATAAATAAAAATATTTTCTAATTAATCAAGAACAAAAGGTATAAGCTGGTCATTTTTACTTTAGCTTTTTTCCCCAATGTGTGCCCTCTGGGTATTTGTGGTCTGGTAGAAGGGGAAAGACTACAATGTCATTATTAAGGACAATAATTATAATTTTTAACTTGAGGGAAAATAAAACTTAGAAAAATTTCCCAGTCACCTGACAGCTCTGGGATTTAAACCTTAATTTAATTCCAAATATGGTATTCTTTTCTATGATAATATGTTGACTTTTAGCATGGGTCAGAATTTTAACAAGGGAAAATGGAAGGGGATAGTATGATTGAAATGAAGATATTTCCAGGCTAAATATTGTCATGAGCAAAGGAAGGACAGTTCCAAGCATACATGGAGAATATCAAATAGTCCAATTTGGTTGAAATGTAGAGTACATGTGGGAAAGTAGCAAGAGATAAATCTGGAACAGTAGGTTGGAAACAGATTATGGAGGACTTTGAATGCCAGGTTAAGGGGTTATAAATTTGGTTTTCCCAGAAAAAAGAAAAAACCTTCCTAATATTATAAATATATATAGTGTCTCTATGTAAGCCCACAGGGTAAGCCTCATCCTTCTCACATAAGGCATATATAGATACCTACTTCCTCTATCAGCTAGCTCACTCATTCCATTCTGCCGTCACAATGACAGCTCTAGTGTCCCAGAGAAAGACCATCACCACAGTTACATTTGTTCTCTCCGGGTACTAGGGGACCCCAATTGTGAGAGCATACACTGCCCCCATTAACCACTTTAGTTCTCAAACCCCTGCCTATATGCTTCCATTTTCACAAAACCAGACATTCACAGTGATGGTATTGTAGATCTTAACCGTAACCATTTCCTTAGCAGTAAGGTGAAAAAAATATAATAACATCCAAAGGAACATAATGATAATAAATACACCCACACATAAACTTTGGTCACGTTCTCAAAACAGTGTATTCAGAATCTATGGGGGCACACACAGAAGCCCAGCAAAGACATTCCTGGAGTAGTTTATAACTTTGGAATATGTCTTCATGTTCCTTCACATTGTCTCTTTTGTCCTTCATGGCTAAAGGCCTTCCACAATGGGTGTCTCTACTTTTCTCCTTTAACCCCCTCAATCTGGCTTCTGACCTCATTGTTCCACCAAAATTTCTCCCTCTTATTGGCCCAACCACTTGACCTTTTCTCAATCCTCCTTCTCCTTGACCTCTGAAGACTCTGATCTGTCAATCATTCTCTCTTCCTCGATGCCTTCTTCTCTCAAGGTTTTTGACCACTGTCTCCTTGTTTCCTTCTAGGTATCAAAGCACTTCCTACTCAGCCTCCTTTGCTGGACCTTATTCCAGAGCATGCCCTCTCATCATAGGTATCTCACAGGGGTCTGTTCTGGCCCTTTCCCCCTTCTATACTACTTCGTTTGTGAATCTCATCAACTCCCTTGGATTCCATTTTCATCTCTGTGCAAATGTTTCTCAGATTTTCCTGTTCTATTCCAGTCACTCTGCTGACCTCCAGTCTTGCATCTCCCCCTGCCTTTTAGACAACTTCTCTAACTGGATGTCGAGTAAATGTCTTAAACTCAACACCTCCACAGCAGAAGTAACTATCCTTCCCCTTAAACTCTCTCTCCCTTCTAACTTGACTTTTACTATCAAGGGCATCATCATCCTCCCAGTGTCTCAGACTCAAAACCTAGATGTCATCCTCAATTCCTCATTCTTTCACAGACTCCGCCATATTCAAGCTGTTACCTAGGCCTGTCAATTTTACCTTTGCATCATCTCTCAAATACACCCTCTTCTTTCCTCTGGCACTGCCACCACTCTGGTGCAGGCCCTCATCATGCCTTGATCATTGCAGTAGCCAGCTGGGGGGTCTGCCTGCCTGAGATCTCTCCCTACTCTAATCAATACGCTATTCAGCCATCAGAGTGATTTTCTTAAAGCACAGGTCCAACCACATCACCCTACCTAATCAGCAAACTTTAACCCTGTCATCTTGAGAAACAAATACAAAATCCTCTATGTAGTGTACAGAGCCTTTCATAACCTAGCCCCCTCCTGCCTTTCTAGTCTTCATACACCTTTCTCCCCACCACACATTCTCCAATCCAGTGACACTGGCCTCTTGGCTGTTCCTTAAATTAAGACCCTGCATCTCTTGGCTCTGGCGACTTTCTCTGGCTGGCCCCCTTGCCTGGAATGCTCTCCTTCCTCATCTGCCTACTGACATCCCTGGCTTCCTTTAAGTCACAACTGAAATCCCAGTGCCTGCCCTCTTTTAATTATTATCTATTCATCCAGTATATAGCTTGTTTGTACATGTTTGTTTGCTTGTCGTCTCCCCATTAGATTATAAGCTCCTTGAGGGCAGGGCCTGTCTTCCTCTTTTTGTATCCCCAGTGCTTTACACAGTTCTTGGCACATAGTATATGCTTATTAAATGTTTACTGACAGACTTACTGACTCCCTTCATCTTATTTTCCCCAGACCATACAAGGTTAATTACTTCAGTCGATTTTCTCATGACTTGGACTCAACACCCTTTCCAATCCCAGTTGCTTTCCCTTACACTCTCCAGCTTGTTGTTTTTCAGTCATGTCTGAATCTTCAAGATCCCATTTGGGGTTTTCTTGGCAGAGATACTGGAGGAGTTTGCCATTTCCTTCTCCAGATCATTTTACAGATGAGAAAACTGGGGCAAACAGGGTGAAGTGAGTTGCCCAGGGTCACACAGCTAACAAGGGTATTAGGCTGCATTTGAACTTAGGAAAATGAGTCTTCCTGACTTCAAGCCCAGTGTTCCATACAGTGAGCCACCTCACATCTCCTTTCAAGCTTATCAGTATCTTCAAATGGTGGTGTTCAGAAGTGAGCACAATGTTCCAGATGAGGTCTGATGAGAGGAGATAATGGTGGGGCAATCATATCCCTATTCCTGGTAGCTGTGCCCTTCTTAATATAGCTCAAGATTTCTCTGGCTTTTATGGTTGGCACATCACACTGCTGACTCACATTGAGCTCTCAGTCCACTAAAATACCAGATTTTTTCAGAACAACTCCTACCTAACCAACTTATATGGAAATTGATTTTTTTGTACCCAGACACCAGACTTTACCTGTATGTCTATCAAATTTAAAGGGGGCTCATAGGGCTCACAGACTCCCATCATCATATTCGTAGTACTTTTCCTCTGCCACGGTTATTTTTTATCTACATATCTATATATAAGTGTGCTGTCTATATAGAAGTCTATATATGTTTATATATCTCTATCTCCCTATATATACATTTACATATCTATATATAAATGCATCGTCTATATATAAGTATGTATATATGTTTATCTATATATATACATATATATGTACATAAGTGCATGATTTTCCTTTTTAGATCGTAAGCTTCTTGAGGTTAGTGACTTTGTGTCTTCAGCACTTTTTATCTGGCACACAGTAGGTGCTTAATAAATGCTTATTGCATCCAGTCCTCATCTTCCTTGATCTCTTGACAGCACTTGACACTTTCTTCCTCCCTTAGCTTTCATAATCACTTACTCTCTTGGTTCTTTTAGCCCTCTGAATAATTCTTTTCTTCTTTTTCTCTTAGGTCCTTTGCTTCTTCCTAACTCCCTTTTTGTTTTTGGTTTTGTTTTGTTTTGTTTTGTTTTTGGACTAGATTTGTGATTTCATTGATGGGGAATTTCTAGGAAGGCAACACATACTTTGCATCTTATAGTCTGAGAGAGTTGCACTGGGGCAACTTCCCAAGCTCATAGGACTGGTATATGTAAGCTCCAGAGTTTGGAACTCTCAGCTTCCTGCTGTTGAGGGCCATCTTTCCATACCCTGTAATACTCTCCCTCCTTAAGGTATTTAACTGTGTTTTATGCCTGACTTTCTTTTCTTCTTTCATCTCTTGGCAATCTCATCTAATCCCACTGCCTTAATTATATGGATAACCCTACCCCAAATGTATATTTTCAGCTCCAACCACTCTCCTCACTGTTAGACCCTCATTTTCTGTAATATACAGGATAGACATCCTGGCACACTACAGTTCCACATATCCAAAACAGAAACCAACCATTTCCCCCCAAAACCAGGTCTTCCTTCTGACTTATATTTCTGTCATGGTTAACCAGGTTACCCAGGATTGAAACATTGGGCTTATCCTGGACTCGTCTTTCTTCCTCACCTTCCCATTCAGCACATTACCAGGTCTTATCCGTGTTACCTTTGCAAACTCTCTTGAATTCATCTTCTCCTTCCTGTCCCTAAACACTATCACCCTAATGTTTGTCCTTACTATCACCATCTAGAACATCACAACAGCTTCCTAACTGGCCCTCTCCACCCAAGTGCTTTACAAATATCATCTCATTTGCTCTTCACAATAGCCTAAGGAGAGATACCATTATTATCCCCGTTTTACAATTGAAGAAACTGAGACAGAAGCTAAATGATTTGCCCAGGGTCACACACAGCTAGTAAGTCTCTGAGGTCAGATTTGAACTCAGGTCTTCTAATTCCAGGTGCAGTGTTCTGTGCATTGTACCTTCTAGCTCTCTTAGAGATACAAACTATGCTAGACATGGAAGGAAGGAAGCAGGAAAGGGAGGAAAGAAGAGCAGGAGAAAGGAGGAAAAGATGGAAGGAAGGAAGGAAGGAAGGAAGGAAGGAAGGAAGGAAGGAAGGAAGGAAGGAAGAAAGGAAGGAAGGAAGGGAAAAAGGAGGAAGGGAAGGAGGAAAGGAGGGAGAGAGAAAGGAAGGGAGGGAGAAAGGAGTGAAGGAAGAAGGAAAGAATAGATGGATGGAAGGAGGGAATGAGGGGGAAGGAAGGAAAAAAGGGAGGAAAAAAGGAAGAAAGAAATTAATTAAGGGAGAGAGGAAGGGAAGAACGAAGGGAGTAAGGGGAATTACTTCTCTGAACTACATTCTATCATTCTATTTGCAATCATGCTTATCTTTGAAAACCTTGTTCTGCATCTTCCAAACGCTTTTCCTTATTTCCCCTATTGCAAAGGATCTTTCCACCTTCACAGCACTTTTGTTCAGCTTTAAGAATCTCTGTAATCATTGGCATTAATATTCCCTCCACTGGCACAGATTGCAACTCCTCTATAACTTAGATGGTCTTCAAGAGTTGCTTTGACTGAAAAATGCATTATTTGTAGTCAACCTGATGACAACCCTTTCTAACCTTAACTAGACTGTTCCTAAGACAACAAACGAGCAGCCCATCACTGGCACACACTCAAAGACTTTCCAACCTCAGACCTGTCAGTTTTCAGTCTCTGTCACAGCCTTCAAGAACCCAAGTTCATTCCCTGGCACAGTGAGGTATAGGAGCAGGGGCAAATCTCCCTACCTGCCTGATACTCTTACTGTATTGTTAGGCTATATCATACATAGCCTTTTTATAGTTTCATATAACTGTATTCTAAGTGCCAACTGGTTTCCCTTCTAGAAAAAAGTGAAATGGGTTTGTGGCTTGCTTCTCCATACTCTAGATTATCAAGGACAATGAATTATTCTTTTAACAAAAAGAAAAGAGATTTCAGTGCGAAAGAAAGAAAAAGATTTAAAAATGCATGGGGGAAACCTGATGTGTGTCAAGAGGTTGGCACATAGAAAGCCATGGAAGAAAAAAGAACACTATATCCTTGAAGCTAAAACACAAATGTAGTGGTCTTCTGGAAGATGACAGCTGGATCTTAAGATTGAAGCACCTTCAAGAAATGATAAAGCTGACCATCGGGTGCTATTAGAAGCAAGATTATTGGGCCAGGACTGGGAACTTGTGACCTGGAAGCCATATGTGTCCCTCTAGGTCCTAAAGTGCAGCCCTTAGTCAAATGATGCTGTCAGAACCTAAAGTTGAGAAAATCACAAATGAAGGGGGCCTAAGAATTTCCAGACTTTGGACTATATTGTAAAAAAGAAGTCAGCAAAACTACTAGGTATCAGTTTAAAAGAAAAAAAAAGTAGATCAGTGGGGCAAACTAATCAAACAAGAAACAGAAGCACTTGAAAACAGCAGCCCAATATTTGATTAATTCAATGTTACAAATTAATTTTTGATAAGTGCTTCTGGGAAAACTGGAATGCAATTTGGCAGAAATTAGCTTTTACCATGGTCTAGTCTAGGAAATCTAGAATCCAAAAGAAAGTTAAAAAAAAAAAACAAAAAAACACAAACTCCTTTAGTACTCCACCCCCACCTCCTTCACTACTGGCAGCAAGACTATGCTAGCAGAATCAAGACCAAGACACAAAATCTACCCCCATATTCTAGTCCTCACCAACCCCTTTTTCCAATGCCATGGAGATCATGACTATAGGATAAAGAAATTTTCCCTGTCTGTAACAGACAACCAGGCAACCACAGTCCTTAAGGAGTAGAAGCCTACTGGAGACCACAACCCAGTAGTAACAGTGCTGCAAAACTCTGAACTTCCAGTGCCAGATTGGACAACTCTGTAGTCACATCAGAGCTATAGCTGGGCTAACAATCTAATAACACCAGTAGAGTCAGTGTCAGGGCAGACAACTCCAGTGCTGCAAAGCTCCAAACTGCCATATAACTAAATAATAGAGGGAGTGGGACAGGACACTGTGTGTGGTCGTGGGGGGTGGGGGGGCAGGGAGGCATTCTACTAAGCCTGGGGAAAAGAATATAGCATCTAGAAGGGGCCAGTTTTGACCACCCAAAAGTTAGTTGGGGCAGAGACCTAGGCTATTGAACCATGAATTGCCAGCATGGGCGGGGGTGGGGGGAAGCTAAGACACTTTGCAATCTAGCCCCCAAGGAAACCACAATTTGAGGGGAGAGTGTCAGAAAATGAATGAGAAAGGAAAATATACAGTGGAGGGAGACTTAAATTACCAGTTTCAAAAAGAAGACAAAGACCTTGAACATAAGCAAATAAATTAATAGGGAAAACATTAACAACAAAAGAAACATGGCCTCCAGACCTAGTAAACAAATTCATGCATCTATAAATAAATACTTTGAAGCAAAAGAAAATGATCCAACATTGATGAAACAGGAGTCTTTGGAATAGAAGAGCATAGAACTACAACACACTGTCATTGAATGGTACAGAAGAGAAATGGGAATCAAGAAGGCAGAATTTATGGCTTTCACAACAAAAATAATGAGCAGAATAGAAAAACTAGAATCTAGGACAAGCTTCACCAAGGAAACAAAAGAGAGGACAAGAGATAAGGAATATAAATATACTGAAGTAAAGGACAATTTAGACAAAAAGAAGCAAAAAACAGTAACTTTTTTTTAATTAAACAAATGCTTTATTAACTTCTGGTTTACATCATTCATTTCCACCAGATTATGAGTTACATTTTCCCCCATTTTTTCCCTACCCACCACCCCAGAATAGCAGTCCCACTAGATATCCCCTTATCCAATCTGCTCTCTCCCATATCTTCTCCCATATCCCCTTCGATTTTGCCATTACGGCAAGATGAATTGCTGAGCCCCAATGCCTGGACATCTTACGAAACATTTAATTTTAAAACTTCGATTTTCAGATCCATTCCCTTCCTCCCTTGTCACCCACTCCCTCTGAGAAGATAAGCAATTTAGTATGTGTTGTACATGTATAGCTATGCAAAACATTACCATAGTAGATATATTGTAAAAGACTGCTTATATTTCCCTCCCACCCGTCTCACCTCCCACCTGGTCCATTCCCTACTTTGATCCTGTCCCTCTTGAAAAGTGGGTACTTCCAACCTCACCTCCCCCCAGAATGTCCTCCCCTCCATCATCCCCTCTCATCCCCCTTTCCCCTACTCAGGAGAGAGAGTGAGGGTAAGATATTCCATTTAGTATGTGTGTGATTCTCTCCTTGAGCCAACTTCAGTGAGAATATGCTTTTGCCTTTTTGCCTTCCTGTTCTTCCCCTCCCCTGTAACTACTTCCCCTTGCCTCTTCTTTTTTTTTTAAACAAATGCTTTATTAACTCCTGTTTTACATCATTCATTTCCGCCAGATTTTGAGTTACAATCATTTTCTCCCCGTTATTCCCCTACCCAACCTCCCAGAATAGTAGTCACACAAAATATCGCTTCCTCCAATCTGCTCTCTCCCATACCTTCTCCCATACCCCCTTCGACTTTTCCATTAGAGGAAGGTGAATCTTTGTGTCCCAATGCCTGCACATCTTATCTCCCAATTACAAGCAAAAGAGTATTAATAATAGTATTTATATATATTTGAAACATTTAATTGTAAGACCTCGAATTTCAGATCCATTTCCTTCCTCCCTTGTCACCCATTCCCTCTGGGGAGATAAGTAATTCAGTATATGTTGTACATGTCTAGCTATGCAAAACATTACTATAGTATATATATTGTACAAGGCTGCTTATAATTCCCTCCCATTCATCCCACCCCCCACCTGGTCCATTCCCTACTTGATCCTGTCCCTCTTCTATAGTGGGTACTTCCAGCCTCCCCTCCCCCAAGGATGCCCTCCCATCCATCATCCCTCCTCTCATCCCCCTTCCCCCTATTCTGCTGCAGGTTGAGATATCCCATTTAGTATGTATGTCATTCTCTCCCTGAACCAAATTCAATGAGAATGTGGTTTTGCCTTTTTTGCCTTCCTATTCTCCCCCTCCCTTGCAACCACTTCCCCTTGCTTCTTCTACATGGGATAGTTTACCCTACCCTGTCTCTCCCCATCTCCTCTTGCCACTTTCCTCTCTCACCTCATAATTTCATCCCTTGAGTATTCTCCCTTCCCAACAGATTCAACCTATGCCCTCTATCCATATATAACTGTAACCATATACACACACATTCACATATGTATTCATATGACCACACCCCCTTCTTCCATTATTTTCATAGTGAGAAAGATATCATCAGTCACATTTATTGCTTTTCCATATAGGAATGTAAATAGTTCAACTTTGATAAGTTCCTTTTGATTTCTTTTCCCTGATTACCTTCTCAGGCATCTCTTGCTTCTTCTGTCTGGATGTCAAATTTTCTGTTCAATTCTGGTTTTTTCCTCAAGAATGCTTGAAAGGCCTCTATTCCACTGAATGACCATATTTTCCCCTGAAACAAAATACTCAGTTTTGCTGGGTAGGTGACCCTTGGGTTCATTCCCAGTTCTTTTGCCCTCTGGAATATCATATCCCATGCCCTTAAATCCCTCAGTTTAGAAGCTGCCAGGTCCTGGGCTATTCTGATTGGGTTTCCACAGTATTGAAATTGTTTCTTCCTGGCTGCTTGTAGTATTTTCTCCTTGATCTGGGGATTCTGGAACCTGGCTATAATATTCCTGGGAGTTTTCTTTTTGGGATCTTTTTCAGGAGGTGATCGGTGGATTCTTTCAACCTCTATTTTGCCCTCTGGATCTAAAACATCAGGGCAATTTTCCTTGAGAATTTCTTGAAGGGTGATTTCTAGGTTCTTTCTTTGATCATGGCTTTCAGGTAGTCCAATAATTTTTAAATTGTCTCTCCTGGATCTATTTTCCAGGTCAGTGGTTTTTCCCAGGAGATATTTCACATTGCCTTCTACTCTTTCATTTGTTTGGATCTGCTTAACAGCATCTTGATGTCTCATAAAGTCATTAGCTTCCATTTGCTCCAGTCTAACTCTGAAGGAATGAATCTCCTCAGTGAGCTTTTGAGATTCTTTTTACATCTGGCAAATTCGACTTTTTAAGGCATTCTTCTCCTCATTGCCCTTTTGGG
Organism: Gymnobelideus leadbeateri; assembly: GCA_011680675.1. Lineage (NCBI taxonomy): Eukaryota > Metazoa > Chordata > Mammalia > Diprotodontia > Petauridae > Gymnobelideus > Gymnobelideus leadbeateri. The sequence goes on from WOXC01006572.1 coordinate 1,193,169, forward strand.
CCTCCTTTCCCATTTGAGTTAGTCTATTTTTTAAGGTGTTGTTTTCCTCAGTCAGGTTGTTGACCCTCATTTCATACTTTTCCTGCATCCTTCTCATTTCTTTTTCCAATTTTTCCTCCACTTCTCTTATTTGATTTTTAAAGTCCTTCTTAAGGTCCTCTATGGCCTGCAACCCACTCATGTCTTCCCCTGGGGCTTTTGGAGCAGGACTTCTGACCTCACAGTCCTTTTCCCGCTCTATGCCCCCAAAATAGGAGTCTGGGGTTGCATTTTTTCTGTTTCCTTTGCCTTGGCATGTTGCCACTTAATTACTTGACTTTTGGGCTTGTTGCCACACTATGGCTTTAAGGCCAGATAGAGGAATTTTCGTCCCAAACGTGTGGGGGGCAACTTCCGTTTCTGGCAAGCTGTAAACCCACCCACAACTTCCACCCTAGATCACAATCTAGATCCAGGGAGGTTAAAGCAAGAGCGATTACCCCCCAAGACTGATCGCTGGATCTCCCTACAATTCGCAGGCCAGGAGCTGGAGCTGCCTCTGAAAACTACAAGATGGCATGTCTCCTCAGTGGCTTCTAGCCCCCAGGGGAGGAAGCCGACACATTCCCCCAAATACAGGTCCCAAAGTCCATAGGACACTAACCTCTTACTTTGTCCTAGGCAAGTCTATGTTGATAATTCTGGAGTCGCCACAGCTCCTGGTGTTATGGAGTTCCTCCAGCCGGCCGCTGGCCCTGCTGCCCTGGGGCTAAAACCTCGGCTCACGGGGACCTGGACTCCGCTCGGCTCCGCTTCCTGCGCTCTGGGCGTTGCGCGCTGCCGGCTCCCAGACCACCCCCTGGTCCTTCCTGCAGGGCTGCTGGGCTGTCCTCAGCGGAAGGTTAGCTTCTCTGTGTCATTCTGTGGGTGCTGGGGCTCCAGAAGTTGTTCAGAGTCCCCTTTTACATAGTTTGGGGGGAATCTGGGGGCAGAGTGGCTTAGATGAGCTGTTTCTACTCCGCCATCTTGGCTCTGCCCCACAGAAATCCCCCTTGCCTCTTCTACATGAGATAGTTTACCCTACCCTGTCTCTCTCCATCTCCTCTTGCTACTTTCCTCTCTCACCTCTTGACTTCACCCCTTAAGAATCATCCCTTCCTTGGGGCGGCTAGGTGGCGCAGCAAGCAGAGCACCGGCCCGGAGCCAGAAGGACCCGAGCTCGGATCCGGCCCCAGACACCCAACACACAAACAAAAACCCAGCCGTGTGACCCCGGGCAAGTCACCCAACCCCAATTGCCCTCCAAAAAAAAAATCATCCCTTCCCATCAAATTCAACCTGTGCCCTCTATCCATGTATACCTGTGAACATATGCCATGTACCCTTCTTCAATTATTTTCATAATGAGAAAGGTTTCATCAAACATAGTTATTGTTTTTCCATGTAGGAATTTAAATAATCCAACTTTGATAAGTTCCTTTTGATTTCTTTTCCTTGATTACCTTCTCAAGCATCTCTTGCTTCTTGTGTCTAAATGTCAAATTTTCTATTCAACTCTGGTTTTTTCATCAAGAATGCTTGAAAGTCCTCTATTCCACTGAATGACCATATTTTCCCCTGAAACAAGATACTCAGTTTTGCTGGGTAGGTGACCCTTGGCTTTAATCCCAGCTCTTTTGCCCTCTGGAATATCATATTCCATGCTCTTTGATCCCTCAGTGTAGAAGCTGCCAGGTCCTGGGCTATTCTGATTGTGTTTCCACAATATTGAAATTATTTCTTCTGCAGCAAGCAAATAATACAGAGTGTGGCCTGGCTTCAGGGGTTTTCACAAGAGATATAAACAAAGCTATGTATGTGAGTGAAAAGCTGGAAGCAGGGATGGTCTTCATCAATACCTACAACAAGACTGATGTGGCAGCCCCATTTGGTGGCGTGAAACAATCCAGTTTTGGCAAAGACTTGGGTGAAGAGGCTCTCCACGAGTACCTGAAAACAAAGGCAGTCCCTCTGGAATATTAGATCACCATGGGCTCCAGAACCCCTCTAGAGGCATCTCTATCACTGTGTTCTCCACCCAGCGTTTGACAAGACTCCTGGGAGTACTCTTGGAACAAACATAATCAACCAGCAAAAAAAAAAAAAAGACAATTTCCTATGATTACAGTCCTGTTCATCTGCATGGGTGTGACCCTGAATATTTTTACACTTGATAACTAACTACAGCGATTTTGTTTCTACAAGTTTGTACATTAAACACATTTTTAAGGGATTTCAGGTTCTTTGGATTTTAAAAACCAATCCAGCCTTGTTCACTCCTATTCATTCATACCCTGTGGTACCATAGAACTGTTCACCAATGACCAAGTGCCCTTAATATGGTTTTGTATGATATGTACAGATTGTGGAATCGAATCCACACACTAAGTTGTTAAAAATATTTTCTACCTCTTTGGTACTAATAAGTAGTAATAAAGAATGTGAATGGTGATTATAAAAAAAAAAAAAGAAAGAAATTGTTTCTTCCTGGCTGCTTGTAGTATTTTCTCCTTGATCTGGGAGTTCTGGAACCTGGCTATAATATTCCTGGGAGTTTTCTTTTTCGGATCTTTCTCAGGAGGTGATCTGTGGATTCTTTCAACCTCTATTTCCCCCACTGGGTCTAAAACATCAGGGCAATTTTCCTTGAGAATTTCTTGAAGGATGATTTCTAGGTTCTTTCTTTGATCATGGCTTTCAGGTAGTCGAATAATTTTTAAATTATCTCTCCTAGATCTATTTTCCAGGACAATGGTTTTTCCCATGAGATATTTCACATTGCCTTCTATTCTTTCATTTGTTTGGATCTGTTTAATAGTATCTTGATTTCTCATAAAGTCACTAGCTTCCATTTGCTCCAGTCTAACTCTGAAGGAATGAATCTCCTCAGTGAGCTTTTGAGATTCTTTTCCATCTGGCAAATTCGACTTTTTAAGGCATTCTTCTCCTCATTGCCTTTCTGAGCCTCTTTTGCCATTTGAGTTAGTCTATTTTTTTAGGTGTTATTTTCCTCAGTCAGGCTGTTGACTGTCATTTCATACTTTTCTTGCATCTTTTTCATTTCTCTTCCCAAATTTTCCCCCACTTCTCTTATATGCTTCTTAAGGTCCTCTATGGCCTGTAGCTAGCTTGTATTTTCATTTGGGGCTTTTGGTGCAGGAGTTCTGACCTCACAGTCCTCCTCCATGCTTTGAGCCTCTTTGCCCCTAAAATAGGAGTCCAATGTTGAACTCTTCTGTTTATTTTGTTTCATTTGCCTAGGCATGTTGCCACTTAATTACTTGATTTTTTGGGCTTGTTGCCACAGTAGGACTCTGCCACCAGACAGAGGAGCTTCCGCCCAAACGTGGGGTCTTCACAACTTCCGCCAGTTGGGTGGCCTCTGTAAAGCCTCCACCCACTCTGGCAAATTGGATACCCACCCCAAACTTCCCCCCCCCCAGACCACAATCCAGATCCAGGCAGTTTAAAGCAAGAGCTATTAACCCCCAGACTGATTGCTGGATCTTCCTACAGTTCGCAGACCAGGAGCTAGAGCTGCCAGTGAAGCTGCAAAATGGCTTGTGTTCCTCGTTTCTTCAGCAGCTTTTTGCCCCCAGGGGAGAAAGCTGACAAGTTCCCCAAATACTGGTCCCAAAGTCCATAGGGCACTAACCTCTCACTTTGTCCTAGGCATATCTGTGCTGATAATTCTGGAATCGCCACAATTTCTGGTGTTCTGGGGTTCTACCAGCCGGCTGAAGTCCTGGCCACCCTGGGGCTAAAACCGCGGACCTGGCCTCAGTCTTCCGGCTGCGCTGTCGGTTCCCAGCCCGCTGGGCTGCCTGCTCTCAGAGGGCTGCGCTGGCTGCTCCCTGCAGGGCTGCTGGGCTGTCCTCAGCAGGAGGTTAGCTTCTCTGTGCCGTTCTGTGGGTGCTGTGGCTCCAGAAGTTGTTCGGAGTCCCCTTTCACATTGTTTGAAATTTGTGTGGGGCAGAGCACATTGGAAATGCTGTTTCTACTCCGCCATCTTGGCTCCGCCCCCAAAACAGTAACTTTTAAAAAATGTGCTCAATATGCAAGCAAAACCTACTGCTTTCAAAGGCAACATGAGTCAAGACACTTAAGGGTCAGAGGACTCCTATAAAAACATGACAGAACAAAAAAACCTTAACACTTTAATGAAAGGAATAATAAAAGAGAACTTCTCAGGACTTCTGAACATAAAAAATGAAATTCTAATTGAAAGAATTCACAGAGGGCCTCCAGAAAGAAAAAAAAACAACAACAAACCCGAAGCCTGCTAACTCCAAGATACATAGTGGTTAAATTCAACAATTCAGTTCAGAAACAACAAATTCTGCAAGCAATCAGGGAAAAGACTTTCAAGTACAAAGGAAAGGATATTTGAATGATAAAATTATTTGCACCCGCCAGAAAACATAAAAAGGAATGGAAAAGTATCTGATATAGAGATGTGATGTCAATTATATTATATACACATGTATACACACATATAGTCACAGGTGTGTGCATTGTGCACATACATGCATATATACACGCATACTCAAGTAGAGATCATGTCGATGTAATAGTTTACCTGAAATATTCTTCCCAATTATCCAAGAACATAAAAGAGAAAGATAGAACATTATTAAGTATCTGTGATGAGACAAATGTGGTCTGGATTTTTAAAGTAAGATTATGCTAATGGTACACAGGTACACACACGTACACAGGCACACGCACACACACACATATGTACATATACCATTAGCATAATATTTGCAAATACAAAATAAAAATTATATGTGTGTGTGATTCATTAATGCTTTGTACCCAAACTCTGATTTCGCTGCTATAAGGAATGCCTGGTGATGAAATTCCTTGTACCAGTGCAGATTAGTGCATTCCCTGCAAATGATAGGTTTGGAGAAGTTCCTAGGACATGAAGACGTTAAGTGATTTGCCCATGATCATGCAGCTAGAACATGTCATAAGCCAGACTTCAACCCAGGTCTCCTAGACTCCTAGGCAAGCTCTGTTTATAACAGTTAGTAGCCTACAACTTTGCTAAATTCATGTAATATTTCTATTGATTTTCTCATTGAGGCTTGTGGATTTTCTAAACACACTATCATGTCACCTACAAATAATATTTTGATCTCCTAATTTCTAATGTTGGACTTCCTAATATCATTTTCCTCTCATTTCACTTGCTAGAATTTCTATTAGTGTGTCAAATAAAAGCAATGAGTAGGCATCCTTGCTTTAAAAATAGATCCTTTTTGTAAACTCCTCTGGTATGACTCCCTCTGTTGAAGTAGCTTTTTGGGTAGAGTTTATACCGATGAGTTACACTGATGTCATTTTTGGTCCTCTTCGAGAATGAGGGACAACAGCCAACCAACCAACCATATCTGTGAGGGGAGGAAATTCCAAGTGTAAAAACAATTCATGGAAGTAGCAAGCAGGTATAGGATCCACAGATACTTTCACATTAGACATTATTCAGGTTATAAAGAAGGATTGTATCAGATGGAATGAACAGTGGGAAAGAGGAAACCAAACCAAACAAGAAAAAAACAAGAGAGCCAGTAATTTGATTCGATCTGCATTCAAACTCTGTTCTTTCTGGTTCTTTGTCTGAATGTAGATATCTATCACCATCATGAGTCTTTTGGAGTTTACTTATAGCCCTGCATTTCTGAAAAGAGTTCAGTCTATCAAAGTTGGTCATCACACATAAGTTGTATCTGTAATTGTGTACAAATTTTTCCTGGTTCTGCTCTTCTCATTCAGCATCGGTTCATATAAGCCTCTCCAGGTAGATATGAAGTCCATCTGCTCTTCATTTTTTATGGTGCAATAGTATTCCATTACATTCATATACCATAACTAGTTTAGCCATTCCCCAATTGAGGGGCATCCCCTTAATTTCCAGAGTTGTTTTTTTTTTTTAAAGTAAGAGTGGTAAAGGAAAAATTGGGAAAAGAAATGAGAATGATGCAAGAAGATTATGAACAGAGAATTAACAGTTTGGTAAAAGAGGCACAAAAAATACTGAAGAAAAGAACACCTTGAAAAAACAGAACTAGGCAAATGGTAAAAGAGGTACAAAAGCTCACTGAAGAAAATTTCTTAAAAATTAGAATTAAGCAAATGGATAATTCCATGAAACATCAAGAAGTAATGAGGCAAATTCAAAAGAATGAAAAAATAAAAGAAAATGTGAAATATCTTATCAGAAAAATACCTGACCTGGAAATTAGATTAAGGAGAAATAATTTACAAATTATTGTACTACCTGAAAGCCACAATAATAAAAAAGAGCCTAGACATCATATTCCAAGGAATTAACAAGGAAAACTGCCCACAATATCTTAGATCAAGAAGATAAAATAATTTTTTTAATCTACTGATTGCCTATGGAAAGAGATCCCAAAATGAAAATTTCCAGTAATATAGCCAAATTGCAGAATTCCCATGTCAAGGAGAAAATATTGCAAGCAGCCAAAAGAAACAATTTAAGAATTATAGAGCCACAGTCAGGCTCACACAAGATTTAATGGCTTCCAAATTAAAGAACCAGAGGGCTTGTAATATGATTTTTAGGAAGGCAAAGGTGCTAGAATTACAACCAAAAATAATCTGCCCAACAAGGCCAAGTATAATGCTTCAGGGGGAGGTAAATATTTAATGAAACAGCAGACTTTCAAGCATTTCTGTTGTAAAGACCAGAGCTGAGTAGAAAAGTTGACATTCAAACACAGGACTCAAGAGTTACATAAAAAGTTAAACATGAAAAAGTAATCATAAGGCACTCAATAAAGTT